>OX422186.1:3594291-4306791 GCA_949130485.1 Agelas oroides
TGTTGTAGGCTCTGAGACTGGTGAGATATTCTTGACGCCATCGTTCCCAAAACTGTCGAACCAGATTCTGACACAAATCCCATCGGCGTAGCAATGACATAGGACGATATGAGAATGATGGGTCGGGAAGGGACTCGATAGATCTTCCAATAATAAAATGGCCAGGCGTCAACACGTCTATCCCCTCGCCATCACACGGTAAGGCAACAAGTGGTCGACTGTTCATACATGCTTCGATCTGAGTCAAAACAGTAGAACACTCCTCAAAGGTAAGCTTCACATCAGACATGACACGCTTGAGATGGTATTTCATACTTCTCACCGCTGACTCCCACAATCCTCCGAAGTGAGGTGCCCTTTCAGGTATGAACTTCCACTCTATGTGTTGAGTTGTACAAAAGTCAGAAATGTCCTTCTGTGCCATCTGAGTGTTTAGAAACTTCACTAGTCCTTTGAGATCGCTCTTTGCACCAACGAAATTGGAACCATGGTCACTCCAGAGTAGTTTGGGTTTCCCACGTCTGGCAATAAAACGTCTCAGTGCAGAAATGAAACAGTCAGAAGTCAAGTCTGAAACTAGCTCAATATGCACCGCCTTGACAGACAATGAGACGAATATACATACGTACGACTTAACAATCGTAGGTTTTCGAACATATCCGTGCTTGGTGTATACGGGTCCAGCGTAGTCTACTCCAACATTTTCGAAGACGATGTCAGGAGTCACTCTCTCAATCGGGAGTTGGCCCATCTGTTGTGGTTCTGGTTTCTTGGACTGACGGAGACAAACAACACAACGGCGAGTAACAGCACGAATGGCCTTGCGACCACCGACGATGTGGTATTTACCATTGAGAGAAGAACTGAGCAGGGTAATCCCAGCATGTAGGAGGCGAGTGTGCTCCAACCGGATAATCAACTTTGTGAGTATATGTTTGCCAGACAGGATAACTGGGTGCATAGCAGAATATGCTAGGTTTGACTTTTGTTCTCTCCCAGAGACTCTTAGCAGACCACTGGAATCCAGAAACGGATGAAGTCTCATCAAAGGGCTACAAGATGGGATAGGTTTCTTCACTCTCAGATTCTCAATTTCTTTACTGAAGCAAGCTGCTTGTGAGCAAGATAACCAATAGTTTCCTGCACGCGTTATCTCTTGAACAGTCAGTGACGAGAGATTTCGAGGAGCTTCAGCGTTGACTCTGGAAGTGCGACAATTGTGGATAAATCGCATCGCCCATGCTGTGACACGGACTAGCTTGAGATAAGAGGAGAAACGATCCAATGGACATAGAGGACTATTAGTCTCAACAGATGCTAGGTGACATGTGTTCATGTTCTCGGTATCACTCTCATCATGTGTCAATCGTGGCTGTCGTGGCCAGTTTGAAGGCGAAGATGCAAGCCACTCAGGACCGTTCCACCAAAGGTCATGATTTACCAGTTCACACGGGAGCAAGCCCCTTGAAGCGCAGTCGGCAGGATTCTGTTCTCCGGGAACATGTTTCCATCGGTTGGGAGGTATTCGATCAAGTATGAATGAGATGCGATTGCCGACATACACTTTAAAGCGGCGTGGGCTGCCATCAAGCCAATTCAACACAACAGTGCTGTCGGTCCAAGCATGTATGTTCTCAATGGGAATGCTCAAAGCCTGCCTGACATACTCTAACAACTTGCTGAGAATGTACGCACCACAAAGCTCCAATCTGGGGATAGTGAGTCGTTTTATCGGGGCAACCTTGGTCTTGGATGCAACCACTGAGACGTGCACTCCTCCTCTGGTGTCTGTCAGGCGCAAATAGACAACTGCAGCGTATGCGCTCTCAGAGGCGTCGCTGAATCCATGTAATTGGATCGACACAATCTCAACTTCTTTGGGGAAATAACATCGAGGTATGTGTACTTGAGATAGAGATTTCAATTGGGAGCTCCAAAGAGACCACTCCTCAGCAACCGATTCTGGAACATCTTCGTCCCAATCAACTCCGGACTCCCACACTTTCTGCAACAGAATCTTGGCCTTGATTATGACGGGAGCGAACCAACCCAAGACATCGTAGGTTTTGGCTATATCAGAGACTAGAGCTCGTTTTGTCAACTGGTCATGAGGTGATCGATTAGCCACATTAAGTCTGAAGTGGTCCAAAACAGAGTGCCACTCTATACCGAGTGTCTTGGTGTAGATCTCATCTTGATCAGAGATCGTGAGTGAGGTTTTGTCGTCCCTGAGCTCATGAGGCACTCCTTCTAAGACGCTGGGACTGCTAGAATTCCACTTTCTCAGCAAGAAGTCGGCTTTGGCGAATAATGCTTGAAGCTGACGATACAACTCAACTCCTTCTTCAACGGAGTCGGCTCCTGTTAGGCAGTCGTCAACATAGAATGCTTCATTTACAATCTTAGCAGCCAAGGGATACTCATGAGCAAAGTCAGCGGCATTTTGTTTGACTGCCATATTTGCCACGAAAGATGACGAAGATACACCAAACGTGACCCTCGTCATCCTGAAATCTTGGAGGGTGTCGTCTGGATTGTTTCTCCATATGAAGCGGTGGAGGTCACGATCAGATGGAGGTAGTTCAACAGACCTGTACATCTTGCTGATGTCAGCGACCAGTGCAATCCGGTGCATTCGAAACCGAATCAGAACTTCAATCAGGGAAGTGTGTACCGTGGGGCCTACCATTAGTATATCATTGAGAGAAACACCCGTTGAGGTCTTCATAGAGGCATCGAAAACGGCACGAATCTTTGTTGTAGTACTGGAATCCTTTCGGACTGCATGCATCGGTAGGTAGAAGACTTGACGGGGATGTTTCTCAAAATCTTGTTGTGGGACTGCTTCTGCATGACCAAGCTTAAAGTATTCTTCCATTACGGCTCCAAATTCTTCAAACCGATTCCTTGCGTGCAAATTACGCTCAAGTGAAAGAAACCTTCGAACCGCTTGGGTCCTAGATTCTCCCAGTGGCTTGACGTTCTCTTTTCTTGGCAGTGGTACAATGAATCTGCCATTTTCAGCACGAGTCTGATTGGCCTTGAAATGCTGAATAGCTGATCTCTCTTCAGGATTTAGAGCAGGTTCTGACAATGGGCTCTCTTCTGTCTCCCAAAACTTCTTGAGCAAATCGTCTCCAGTGGCACACGAGATATGGCAAGCCGTGATTTCAGACACAGGTGAGCAGGATTCAGTAGAGCCAGCCAATACCCATCCAAAGTGAGTCTCGAAAGCCATAGGGGTTCCCGTGGGTCCAATCCGCCGGCCATGCAGGATTGCTTCCACGAAGATGTCAATACCAAGGAGCATGTCTAACTTCCCAGGACAACCAAATCCAGGATCTGCAAGGTCAATGTCTTCAAGATGATTCCATTCCTTCTTCAGTGGAATGGGAGCAAATGGGAGGTCACAGGTTACCCTTGGCACAATAATAGCTGTGACCTCAAACTTCTTGTGAGGAGATTTGACAGGTGAGATGCTGAAGTTAGCAGCGAAGTGGTGTGAGGAGTGATACTGTATGCCAGCTACGCCTGATATCCTAGCTCTCTGACTAGTTCTAGGCAATCGTAGAGTCTGGGCCAGACGTTCGGACACAAAGGATGCGGAGGATCCATTGTCGAGCAAAGCTCTAGCCTCCACACGTGTGCCATCAGGTGCGCACACTAAAACTCGACAAGTCATTAGCAAAGCGTTTGATTTAAGCCGAACAGCTGCGCTTGTGATCACATCACTAGGAAGTTCGCTTTGAGGCACACTCAATAACTCCATCCCTTTAGGGACAAAGGGTGGAGCAACAGGATTGATGGCTAACGGAGGGGTAGCAGGGCTCGAGCTAGCAGGCATATTTTGAAGGATAGCAGCAGGGCTTGAGCTAATGGGTATTGTTGAAGGAAGTTCAGCAACAGGGCTTGAGTTGATAGGTACACTGTCCACGTGCAATAGAGTATGATGTGGCTTCTGACATCGCTTGCATCGATGCACAGATTTACATTGCTTCACGAAATGATTGGACGAAAAACAATTCATACACAGATTGTTTGACTTCAGGGTGGCAATCTTGCATTCATGTGACATATCTTTGAATTTAGGGCATGCATACAACGGATGCTTATCAGGTTTGCACAGAATACATTGACTAGAATACGGCTCAGTGTTTGCCGTATGAGAGGCCACACTACCACTGGGGGCAAAACCCCTTCTAGTAGGAGTATCATGTTTTGGCTTCTTGGGGATACCTTCAGTAATCGAGGATTCCGATGCTTGAGCACGGAGATTCAAAAAATCAAGGAGCTCTTGATAATGAGGGACGTCAGTACCTTTCTGGCTATGCCTTTGCCACTCGAACATAGTGTTTTGATCAAGCTTCAATTCTAAGGCTGAAGTAATAAATGGACCTGATGGATCGTACCCCATAGATTTCAGTGCACGTAAATGTTGCAATACAGTGTCATGCAACTTACGAATCTCCTTTCCTGTTCCTTCCTTGATGGGAGGAGCATCCAGGATGTTCTTCACATGAGCCTGATGTATCTGGCGAGGTCGGTCGTACTTCGCCTTGAGGTAACGAACTGCTTCGTCATAGTTGTCACCACTACGAGAGAGACCCTCAATCGTATTTCTTGCCGGACTACCTTTCAGGGCTTGTTGTAGATAGACAAGCTTCTCTGCTGCGGATAGATTTGAGCGACCGTGTACTGAGATGCTAAATTGCTCCCAGAAGCTTCTCCAATGGAGTATGTTCCCATTGAACGTGGGGACTTCCAATTTCGGTAACTTGACTCCACCAGCATCTCCATCGGTGGATGTTGCTGCACTCGCAGGGGTGTGCAACTCAAACAACTTCTTTAGTCGAACAGAGTAATCGAACAAAGCTTTGCCAAGTCGCATGTGTTGCGTCATGAGATCATCAGTTTCCCTTATCTCCAATGAGAAGAGCTTGACGTCAATATCCGTCAGTTCCATCTTGTACTCTCGAAACTGTTCGTCGTGTAGCTTCATACGGGGTTTGTCTGGACGTACATCAGCTTCCAATGCTGTGAGGGCTTCGTCGACTGGAGCCAACGATCTCTGCAAACGCGCTAATCTCTGAGAAAGCGCCTTGTATTCATCATCAGGACTAGGTTTATCGGCCGAATCGATCACAGTCTGAATTCGAGCAGCCAATTCTTCAGTGGTATCAAGTAGCTCATCCAGTACGGCTTGCTCAACCTTTAACTCTTCTTCGTCGTCTATGGCATCAATCAACAACAGGTGAATGCGCTGGTACTCTTCAGTGGCGCTTTGTAGTTTCGCCAACAATTGCTTGGCAATTTTGCCAGCATCAGGTGCAGCCGCTTCTGATTCTAGTTTAGCGGTACGAGTGATTAGACGAGTCACTGAGGATTTAGCTACACCTCTTCGCTTCCGAAGATTTGAAACGGTACGTGCTTCGTCTTCCATCATCAAGCGGACGTGTCTAACATGGTGCACATGTCGGAGAATGAACAAGAACAAGTAGCAATTGAAATAGCGGTGGACTGTCAACAACAACAATCGATTTCCAAGTCAGGACCAAAAGACAAGAAGTTCAAGGGTGTATCCGGTGTTACAGGAAATTTGATCGCTCGGAAATACTATCGCTGCGATAATATTTCCTAGGAAATTTTATCGCAGCGATAGTATTTCCGAGCGATCAAATTTCCTGTAACACCGGCTCGAAGGACCAAATATGATGAGCCCAGACTTGGATCAACGAGGATATAAACTGCCACCACGCGAATTCACTTCTAGAAATTGCAAAATGTGTTATTCCAATTATACGTGAGAAAAATTTACAATGAGGTAATGGGAAATAACAAAGCAGGAAACAGTGACAGAAATACGCACAACACTGATCTACTACCTAACATGGATTAGTATCTAACACCGCACAGATTATTGGGGGGGTGTGATACAAGCTTGTAGTGGACCTCAGATCAGGTGGGACAGTGGTGTTTAGTTCTTTGAAAGGCTGTTTAGTCTGCATTGAATGTGTAAACAATGGCTATCTTCATTTTATATGCAGACAATCCAATCCCGATCCATTGTGTCAACCTGGGGGGGGGGGTTGCAATCGAAATTTGCCCCTGGGGTGGGGAATTACACATTAAATCCCGTGGTCTGATGAGGTAGATATCCATATATTTTACTTCATTTATAGAAAATGGGTGTAGGCAAACGCCCCACCACCGGGGCCACATTTTGTAGCAAAACAAAGAAAATCTCCCCCTCATTCTCCACCATTGCCTGGGAGGGAGGCCGGAGGTGGGCATACAATTGATAGGTGCATAGTTATGATAATTTGGCATAGCGTCGTTTGGTTCCCAGACCCTTCTTGCCCCGCCCATATAGGAAGGGTCTGGGAACCAAACTCTGAATAACTTCACACCTTGTACTGCACTATAGGTAAGTGTGAAAGCTATGATCAAAAATGGTAGCAGTTACTTAGTTAACTGTTACGTGCTGATGTGTAATACAAATCCATGTTAGGCAGTATAGACCTAGCTAGGTCACATGAAGGCTATAAAATGTAACACCCCCAATTAAGGCCTGGCACAATGAGTTAGTCTCAAAATGTCAACTCCCAGAATATCAACTCCCGAGATATCAACTCCCAAAAGTCAACACTCAAAATAGTAAACTTTAATTTCATCACCTCAGTGGCAGCCACTTTCTCTTGAAGACATCTACTAGCTATTAGATGTATGGGTGGCCCAGTGGGGCTTCTATACTTGTCCCTTCAGTTGATTGTGCCAGCCTTTTAGGCGATTGTTGTTGTGTGAGTCATCATAGGAGTAACAGTTTCAAAGTGGTAGTGATTAGCTATATTGTCCTGTCATTTATGTAGAATCAAAGTAGTTATTGAAATCATCATGATTGTCAGCTCTGTTGTAACACCATCCCACACATTTGAAATGTGAAGGTGAGCTTGATATTGATTTTTCTGTTAGTGGACCAGTCTGACAGGTTATGCTCCAACAGTATAGGTTATAAAATGGCTTAAAGTAATTGATCAAATATAATTATGCATTTTGGCAAAATTTTAAGAGTTGACATTTTGTGAAAAACCCAGCGCATCTACAGAAAGCTTTGCACCAAAGCTACTGCTACACTCAGATCTGCTAAATCCTCCTACTATCATTTAGCTGGCGAGATGAGGAACAAACCTCATAGGTCCTGGAAGGAATTTCACCACCTGTCCAGCAAGTCAACTCCAGCTTCCAACTCATTACCATCTCCACTTCCTAAATGTTGCCCCCATCGATGCAGCACAGAACCTGCATCTCAGATCTGCTAAATCCTCCTACTATCATTTAGCTGGCGAGATGAGGAACAAACCTCATAGGTCCTGGAAGGAATTTCACCACCTGTCCAGCAAGTCAACTCCAGCTTCCAACTAGCTCATTACCATCTCACTCTGCTAGTGATTTCAATTACCACTTCCTAAATGTTGCCCCCATCGATGCAGCACAGAACTTGCATCTCAGATCTGCTAAATCCTCCTACTATCATTTAGCTGGCAAGATGAGGAACAAACCTCATAGGTCCTGGAAGGAATTTCACCACCTGTCCAGCAAGTCAACTCCAGCTTCCAACTGATTACTATCTCACTCTGCTAGTGATCTAAGATCCTTGAACGTGTCTTTGTGCTCCAACTCACTGCCCACCTAACAATTCAGCCTCTTACCACCATTCCAGTCAGGATTCAGAGTAGGCTACTCTACATCTGATGTGATTCTCTATGCCAGCAACTTATGGAGAAAGGCTATTAACGATCACCCATGGTGTCCCACAGGGCTCAGTCCTTGGGCCACCACTGTTTTGTCTGTAGCTATATCAATGACCTCCCTTCCTGCATTCAGAACTGCAAGATTCACATGTTTGCTGATGACACTTCTATTCAGTGTAGTTCTCCATCTGTTGCAGATTTAGAGCATTCGTTGCAAAAAGACCAGAATATTGTACAAGCATGGATGAATGCCAACAAGCTACATGTGTTGTAAAACTGAACCCTGCTAAAACGTTTGTAATACTGATTGGCACAAGGCATGCAAAGACGGTGTCCTCCGAGGGTTAAATTTGTTGTTGATGACAGGTTAATTGAAAAAGTTTCCACTACCAAATACCTAGGAGGTAAGATCAACAGCCATTTGTCCTGGGAACAACATATATACCGGGGTATTGACTTCTTAGTATCTGGCGCTCCCCCAATATGTAACAGAAACACTTTATATATCCCTTGTCCAACCACTCCTTGATTGCTGTGATGTGGCTTGGTCCCCAGGAGCTCACAAATTGGTTGAATAACTCGAGAGAGTTCAAAAGCTTGCATCAAGAATTACACTATAGGTGCATGCACCAGGGACCACAAGGACAGCTGAACTTTACAAAACTCTAAACTGGTCAACACTTGATCAGCGCAGGAGATATCACATTTTATGTTTTTAAGGTTATAAAATTTATCCTCTCCCTACTTACAGAACGTATTTGAATTATCCGTACATGCGACTAAACGTTGCCTGTGTAATAGCTACTGCAGTTACATTCATTTTGTAAGAACTACCATAGCCAAAAATAGTCCAAGGTGCTGTTGTATGGAATTCACTAGATCGATCAGTCCTTGTACTCGTCTACTACTATAGATACAGTAGCCTTTAACTAGCTCACATGAACTAACTTTTCTCCTGTTACCTCTACACTGTTGTTCTTTTGGTCATTGTTGTTTTGTATGTACGCAGGACATTACTGAATACCAGCTTATATATAGTTACAGATTCAGATATTCAGAAATGTTCCTGTCTAAAGAACATTTCTGAATATCTGAATCTGAATGTGAATGTTCCTTCTGGGTAGGGTCTGGCCACGCAAGACTATAGTGTAAGTCAAATACAGAGATTTACCTAAGAAGGGTGTGGTCACTAAAATATAACAGCACAGCTAGTTGCTTTGGTACACACTAGCTGCCAAGAAGTGTTTCCTTTTCTTTGCTGATGAGGCAAGAGAATTCCATCCCTTCAAGACTATCACCCTTAGAGCTTCAATACACCAGTACTGTAGTATTTGTACAATGATAAACATTTTGTTGAATCTTATCATGGTTACTAGCTTATAGCTACATTTCTAGCAGCATAATAACCACATACCGAATGTTTGAGCACAAAAACATAATTATATAGGTAGAATAATACTAATTTTATGAGCACAATATTCTTATGCCAAACACTGACCCAGGCCCACTGGCCGTCTCATGCATGTAATTTGTGAGCAATGTTTCCCAGACATGATAGCAAATGAAAACAACATGTAGGCAGGAGTGATAAAACTAAGGACAACCTATGAAAAGAAAAACAGTGATGAAGTCCCTGCAGCTCCCACGTTTGGAACACATCAGGTCAATATAATATATATAGTCAGTGGCAAAGTCTAACTTATTTTAGAATGTTGTATACCCTGCTCCTTCTCTGAAGCAACTCATGGGCCTTAGCTAATTGGCAAATTAGGAAAATTTTTACATCACTCAGGAACTGCACAATGTACCCTGTTGTGGCATGCCTGACACATATTTGTCATCATGTGTATGCACTGTTTCTGGTATAGCTGGTGTTAATTTATATGTGGAACATGTGCAGACTTTCCTCAGGGAGAACCACGTGTAATGAACCAATAACTTGTTACAGTCAATCCAGACTATAGAGCCATAGACCTCTTCCCTAAAACTTTGGCTCAACATCCCATTTTAAAGTTTGCAACCTTGGTGTCTGTCCTCTACCAGGGACAGTGGAGAGCAAACATGCAGCTTATGAAGTTATGTAGCCCAACACTCAGATCCAATTGGTGCATATAAACAAATGATGTCGACAGTGGATGTGAGAGATATAATAATATGATGATAGCTATTACTGGCATATAAATAGAATGCTGAAACCACAATAGCAACACTAACTACTACTATAAAAGAGTTATCTGTACTATAAATAAACCCTAAGTGCAACAAAGTCCGGGTAGGTCTTCCTTTCTTCTGCTGCCTGTTGTAGCTGCTTTCTCCCCTCTGCAGTGAACTTGTTAAGCTGAATTCTGGAGATCAAGAAGTCACTTTTCTGGAATAATTATTATAATGGAATAGTATAATGATACATGTATATGTGCAAAGCCCTACTTATGCAACTAGGCTCTAAATAATTTGGTGATAAGTTTCTTTTAGAGTGTTTGCATCACCTCCTAAATATACACACACCTTTGGGTTGAGTTATGAACTTCTTCAGTATTATGTGTTAATCCACACATTGACAACCCAGATAAGATAGAAACAAATGAACTAGAGGTCTCCAGAGAAGACACACCTATGCTGCTTTACTATGGTGGGAGTATTGAGCATCAAAACTACCATTCAATATTTATAATGGTGTCTTCATTAGGCCATTTCAATTTGATTAGCTGTTTAACACATTTCTGAACAGTAAAATGCTCTCAATGGATTGGTTTAATTTGAGTGTTTCCATAATTATACCACATTGCATTCTGTGGATTACTCCAAATACTATAAACAACCACATTCAGAAGCGCAAAATGAACGTGTGCCTTCCCACTGTGGCTACGTTCACAAGCCACATGCTGGGGGGGGGGGGGGGGGGGGGGCTAGTCAGACGCTAAGGCTCACTATCTCTTGTATGGTAGTTGAAGACATGGGGCAATTTCCACAGGCAAGACAGGCCTAATGCGTGTACTACGCATGTGTAAAATGCAGTTGGTATGTTCTGTACTCCTCCTCCAACAGAATCAGTTGTGCTGCTACCACCTATGCGGATATCTTGCCTCATTTGCCACCTGCGACTTAGCTACACTAGAATTTCCACAGACCATGCACAAAGGTAAATTACATGGACACTTCTCCAAGTGAACAAGTGTACTAAAGTATACTCTGTGATACACACGTCAAGAGTCTGTGTATGCCCAGTTACCACCATATCTAAAACACTACCTTGGTCTTGATCAGGATGTTTATTGATTCTTGTCAACTGCTTAATCACTACAGTTTATGGACTTCGGTACAAGTCGGTTATACAACTCGGTTTCAGTCTCTACGGTATACACAACCTCACTCGGTAGTGTATATCCCGTAGAGACCTCCACCTCGTTGTATAACCTATAACTGCTTTACAGGTTCACTACTATTAGTAGAAAGTGCACAGTTTAAATGGGGAACCCATGCTTTAGTTCACCAAGCCTGTTTTCATGCATTTAGCAGCTCAAGAATACTGAAAGTATCTGTGTGGTTTTGAGTACTGATGAGCCCACCAGAAACCAACTTCTCTAAATGCTTACATGATAATTATCTTTGCCACACACCAAAGAACACTACTTAAGTTTGAAAACTGATAGGTCCTGCATGTACGATGAGAATTTTCCATTAGCTGAAGAAGTTTGAGAAATGTTTGAAAACTGATAGGTCCTGCATGTACAATGAGAGTTTTCCATTAGCTGAAGAAATGCAATGTCTTTTGCCTTTTATGGACACACTGTCAGTACCGCAAATTGGTAGAAACGTAGCAACGGTTTCTGGTACTCCACCAGTAACTGTTGGGATGAAATAAGCTTCCTAAAATCTGTGTGCAAGGACTGTTGAAATTAGAAATCTAGAAGAAATTACTCCCTACATGACATAGCAGCAACCCACCTATTTGCCATTTATAGCTTGTTTTTGCTGTTGCTAAAAATATTAACCACAAACTATGTTGCTCGCTGGATGTCTGGATGGTTCCCTGCATGCTTAGTGGGGATGTCTCCATTTCTGAGCCTAAACTACCAACATTACTGAAGCAATGACGTAAAAAACAAAAATAAAGCTGGCCAATGTTAGTTGGCCACAGAATACCCATTACAAAAATATAGGTCAGTTCAGTATAGCCCATTCCACTGTTTACATTTACTGATTGTAGCTATGCATGATTGTTGCAGCATACGTACATATTGCAGCAATATATTATCTACTGAAGACCAAAATGAAATATGTCAGTACAAAACTGTTATCAGCGCCCAAAACACCAAATGATGTTCATGTTGACAACTGGGGAAATGGTTGGGTATTCACAGGGTATAAGCTAGACTCACAGGAAGCAGAGCCATTTTATGAGTTACATACTTGCACTGTACTTCTTGAAGGTAATTGAGGTCTCTGGCAAATTATACTTATGTAATGGCTATAAACATGTATTTGGAAAAATATCTCGTACATATTTACAGGGATTACATAAGTGTAATTTGACAGAGACCCAGGTTTTTTCGGGAAACTTGGAAACTACTGTAAAGATCCCTGTGTTGCACAATCATAGATTATTGGATCACTAGCACGTAATGGTGGTGAGCTCTGGGAAAGAAGCTGTGTTCAACCAAGCCATGTTGTACAGTGTCAGAAAGCCAGTAACGGTGCTGAAGGATGATGGTAAAAATGTCTTTGCTACAAGGTCTTACAGTTTGTATTTGAACATAAACAAGGGAAAAATGAAGGTTGGTTTGTGAGCAGTGTTGCCATTATGATCTCTCCTTTGGTGTCCGTGATGATAAATCAAGTTAGCAGCCTCCATGAACGAGGAGTTACTGCAGCAGTAGTGAGTGGCAGTGATTAGGTAGTTTTGTGACCTAAACCATAAGTTTGAACTCTGAACTTAGGAATGTACTACTTCTGTACAACTTTGAAACAATTTTGTTGAAGGCAGTTTATGTACATTATATGCATACAAAATGTCAATGATCTATTCAAAGTCTACTCTGGGTATAGTCAATGGCCTTTATGAGCCACACCAGTCAATCTTGAGTGTTGCAATGAGAAACAGCACTGTTAATGTTGATGGAGAGCATCACTAACGTATCACACTGGAAGCCAGGCTAAGCAATAATGGCGATTCAAATGTGAAGCAGTGCTTAGTACAGGTAATGCAGTCACCACAAGGCATTTTCAAAGAATTCAAACTGTTTCAGTGATTCTTAAGCACTTCCAGTATCATGTGTGCTGCTACATGCCATTCTTTCTGAATTTCATCAGTGGAGAATTAGGTTAGTTTGTATAGCACTGACCTTGATAAGAAAAAGGTAGCAGCTGGCATGAGTTTGTAGACTAGCCTCGTTCTCAGGCTCTCCATGCATGTGGGAAAGTCTGGGAATGAGGTTATGTGCAAAATGCAAGAATCTTGGTGGGCTGGTATACATAAAGAGGGGTGTAACGAATTGCTAAGCTTGCTGTAAAAGAACTGTATGCAGGTGGTAATGGGGATAGGGTTGCCTATGTTTGTGAGCAAAACTATCTGTACAATAGCAGCCTGTGTAACAAAACCTTACAGCTGTACAATAAGCATGTGGCCATGGCTACTTTGGTACAAACAAACCACAGCGAGGGACGTGTGCTTCCAGGACTAGGCATTTATTGACAGAGACTAAGTTTCTTGTAAAAGAACCATGATAATTGGGCTAGAGGTAATCTAATGAAAGCTTCAGGATGCACTGCACACTAGCAGCTTGTGCTTTATTTAAGGCCACAGTGTGGCTACAGCATGCATACTGGCATACAGTGTGCAGGTCTGTAAGTGCTGGGCTTCAAACTTTGTACACAGTTTGCCTAGTGTATACCTATGTAGTGTGCATATATATGTTACCAGTGCTTGGTAACAGCACAGACTGCTTTCAGTATACACATGAGGAATGGTCTGGTGCAGTGGCGCAGACACAGCCGATGCCAGGGCACAACGTGGGTACTCCATGTTTGTGAGAACTTCTATGTAAGAAGAAAGTAGGGGGGTGTGGGGGCATGCTCCCCTAGTAAATGTTTGAGCTTCCCAGGTCGGTTCTGAGACTATTTAGGTCATACCCTCGCTTTGAATCGAGTGCGCTTCCCACCATGCCTTCGATGCAGATGTGTGTGCGGTGTAAAGTCACTTCATTACTTGTGGGAAATTCAGGTGCAGTGACAGTGGAGTATATGAGACCTTGTTATTCTGAGGATACAAATAGCTATATTGCGCTGCTCAATTTCAAGACCAATATGCATTTTTAGTGCCTCATTCATGGTCCACAACATGCAGTACTTTCGGCGCCGATAAATTTTTCAGGTGCGCCTCCAATGGTGGGCACGGCCTCTGATTGCCAGGGCATGTGCCCCAGCTTGGCTACGCCACTGGTCTGGTGACTCTTGAGGGGTTCATGTGCGATGCAAGAATTGGACTGTGCAACAAGGTTGTGTATTAATTGAAAAAACACATGTAATGACTACGTAACGATTACAGTTTCCAAACACAGTAATTTGTAATGCTAAAACAAAAGGCATGTAATCTTTTGCAGTGGATAGTATTTACCTATTATAAGTTCAATTACAATGCTGGCAGACTCAGCACACTCAGCTGACCATGTGCTGTTCAAGCAAGTTTTGACATGGCAAGAGCATGCTTTGTCAGGATATACACATTAAACCAATTCACGTCTACTTTGACCTGCAATTACAATGTAATTTGTAACTCTGTGTTATTTTTCTGTAATTTTAATGATTACTTTGAAGTAACCTTGGTAATTGTAATGAGTATTAATTGACGATTCAGGCTCAAGTAATTGTAATCAATATAACCGTGCCAGAATTCAATTACTACAACCCTGTTGTGCACTTGGATTGCAGTATTGAAATAAATTAAATACACTCTGCTGCCCAAAATTACTCAGTTACCTATTCAGCTGTCTACTACCAACCTTCTACTCTATTGAAGGCTTCCAGGATCACAACCAACTATCTTTCTCACAACTTGAATGGTAGGCAAGGCTGTAAGTCATCTGTGCTGTGTCTATGTTTGAGTTAAAAGGTCGTGCTCCTCATTCTGCACATCTCTTAGTCAACTTCTGTTTATACTGTTACACTACTGAAAAGTATGTTCCACTGATTGGAACTTACATGTAGTGGCACTATGAACAGGTCTCACAATTAAGCTGTGTTACTGTTTAGTTCTCTTTGAACACTGAAGGTACACAGTTAGCATTTCATTGACTTCGTAAGTGGATACAGACAGGTTTGTGACTGATAAGTCTTGTAGTTGATTCAATTATCCCCACTTACGTGTCGGTTGGTGACCTAATGCGAATCACTACAAGATTTTAGAAACCCGAGTGGGAGGGGCAAGAATTGCGTAATAGCGACTGAGGTGGAGTCGAGGTTGCTATTACACAATTCTCATCTCGACCACGAGGGTTTCAAATCTCGTAGTGACTCACTAACTGGCTTAGACCGCGCTATAATGCACCTATCAATGTTATGCCCCACTATCCCCCTACAGGGCAGATGTTGGGGATTATATGGGAATTTGACTAAAGTGGGTGCCCCTATAGTTGGGAATTTCATAACCTCTGAGGACAAATCTCCAGTAATCTCCCACCTTCTTTGATGAGATTTGATCACAGGGTCTGACCCGCTGTTGGGGCAATTGACATTTAAATTAGTCAAATCCCCACCTTGTCCCACTTTGGCCCAGTAGGGGGGTGGTGGGGCATAACATTTATAGATGCATAGAGATAGCAAGAGGATGGACATATGGAAGGATGTAATATCTCGAAGTATTTTGGCTACTTTGTGAAAACCGCCACCCAAGTGGCTTTGTCTGCCTCAATTTTGTGGGTGTAGGTGACGACTTTGAGGGTCCATTTGCTCCAGAGTAACTCCAGAAACAGACAACTCTTTGTGCACATGTCCCAATTGTTGGATAGAAGTTGCGAAGGGTTATCCCAGGTTTCGCAGCAGTACGAGTGAGCGGACATCTGAAAATCGCAAAGAATTGGACGAGACTGCTACAGGCTTTGCAGCAGTACGCAGGCTAAAAATCTCTCAACTTTGGTGCCCAAGAAAGAGAACATTTGTGAAGATGCTATGAAAGCAGTGAGTAAAACAGCCCGTGTATGTCTGTTCAAGGAGCATATCACACTTCATTGTAAACTTAACATAAAGAGTTAACTTTTTTGTATATGCTCAACTGTCAACACTGTATGTACACACATTGCTTTTTACTAGCCTTGTTCCCAGGCCCTCCCCCCCCCCCCCGTCTTTTGTTATTCGCTTTGCATTCAGTATAATACGTACATGGAAGTGGAAGAGCGGCGAAAAACGGGGAAGGGCTGAGAACACTTATCACATGAATGACATCTGGTGGACGCGAGGTGGACATAGGGGGGAGGGGCCCATGTTCCAATAATGTACTAGACTTCATCATCAAGCGCTCTAACGATAGCCAGGACCCCAGACGTTCATGAGATCGACAGTACTCAACTCCACCAGTAAGAAACTTGCTCTATGGTTTATTGCACACGAATTTGTAGATGGGCACCGCCCCCCCTACGTCCACCTCACGTCCACCAGACTTCATTCACGTGATAGGTGTTCCCAGACCTTCCCTGTTTTTCACCGTTCTTCCACTTCCTTGTATTATACTGAACGCAAACTGCAGAACAAAAAACAGGGGAGGCCTGGGAACGAGGCTAGCTTTTACTTGGTCTACTTGTAAATTTTTAAAAGAAACCACACAGTAAGAAGGAAACACTAGGTATGCAATTAGCGGTAAAGGCAATATGTACAGTTACAATTGTTTTCTTGCTAATTAAAGTAGTAGGTGTCGAAGTTTATGCTTAGTAACCTGGCATGTTAGACACCTGCTACTGGGAATTATGAGATTTAGTTATCTCATCACATCAAACGGCATACCTGGTCTAAGTGGTATTGAACTATGACCAACGAACTAGTCTTGTGTTCAAAGTAAGTTGAGTATCATCTTGAAAGTTGTTCATGTGTCAAACGTACTAACTGCTACTTTTTTTTACTCTCAGATTAGATAATAGCAAGTGCTACAATGATGAGAGTCTCTGCGTATATACAAGTATCACCATAGTACAAAGGTATACCGGAAAATTTCATGAGTTTGTTGCCGTCTGTATTGTTACGAGTGCGTAGCATGAGTAACAATGCCAACGGCAACAAACGAGTGATATTTTATCTGGTATAGCTTTGTACCATGGTGATAATGAGTTTATCATATGAACTTTCAGTTTCATTGCACGTTCAGATGCAGCACATGTGACTTGCAGTACCTGATACGGATTCTTGCGTGACTTGTAGTACTGATACGGATTCTCGGGTGACTTGTAGTAAAAATATGGCTTTTTATAAACTGCATGCAGCTGCAAGGCTCCCCCATTGACTCCCACTCGTCCGCATGAGTTAGACGTATGATTATTATAGTTTTACATTCATTAATATGCGCAATATTAGTGAATTCATAAACAGCAAGCTGTAATACCAATCAGTTGAGCTCTTATCTTGCTCAGCTATCCCTTTGGATTTGTGTATATGTTAGTAAATGCACAAGAACAGCTATATTCTCAACATACATGGTGACATATTTTGAGTTATGTTTAGTAAGGGCTGTGCTAGGCAGACAAGTCAGGTTGATCAGGTTGTTCTCACAGCATGTTTCCTTAAAATGTTGTACATGTACCATAATATGCAAAAAGTACTGTCCAGTCACTAGAGACTCGTTAGAATAAGAACATGGCTTACCGTAGTGTACTGAGAGATTTTGCTGTCTTGATCAGTTTGGTAAGGGGATTGATGCTGGCATCAGTAAAATTGTTCTGCCAAAGGCTGAATTGGAAAGGATATGAACATGGTTACTGTCCCATCGCTAAAGCATCTCACTATGCTACATATATACAACAAAACTGCATGTAAAAAATGTAACAGGATTCTATGCAGGTATGCTTCTTGTTATTGTCATGTAATATATTGTATAGCAGTTTGTGGGAAGCAGCCAAAATGATTAGTTCCTGAAGTTAAACTACATTCATGTTTCACATACACTTACATGGACATGTGAAACGTGCAAATACAGGTGCTACAGTGTTTTGTGTACTAGTTTTACTTGTATGGCACACAGGAATAGTGTGAACCTGTTTGCCTCAATGTCAGATGGTAGGCTTAGTAAATGGACACTTTTAGCCTTCTATGTTGAGTATCCAAAAGCTGCACTGTACACTCAAACTGCACAGACCATCATGTGCTGCCAGGCTTGCCCCCAGAACCAGACCACAAAGCTCTATAGTCTAACTGGTGACATAAAAGTAGATTTTGAAGCTTTCACGAACTAAATTATTATTGGCCGCTAGATGTGTTAAGTACCATTTGGTCAGTAGAGGTAGTGCGGTGCCATTACTCTGTATTGCTTATTGGAATGAGACTGACTCAGTCTCCTATTAGTGTGGAGTTATGCAAGTTCTGTGATGGTGCAGACAATGTAGTTCAAGTATTTGAAATGTATGATGTACTCTGATCAACTGCATCACTGTCTTCGGACCGGGATACTGGCTGTTGAGGGTTTTGGACTACGAAATGCTGACTCATGACTTCCACACTGATTCCTGAGATGCAGCCTTTCCCAACCACTATTACATCCGACCACATGCAAGCCAAGAACCCCAAAGCACAAAGAAGCAATCAAGCATCTTAATGGTGGACCAAGCCACACCCACTCTATAAGATCAACAGACAGTTCGACACCATGCAAGTCAATGTCCAGCCCAACCATGGTGCACATAAAGGGACCGAATGGAGGATGGAGACTGGAGAGAGCTATCGAGACTCACCATTACCAACTCTGCCACTGAACTGTACACTTAGCGTATATGTAGCGCCTGTATAGTGTACGTATGCTTGACATCACATGCTTTGTTGTACCAGTATATTATATAGCACCAGATGAGGCCCAATCAGGCCGAAACCTCGGTCATGCATTAGTGAAATGGAGAATTTGTGCCTGTACTGAGTGACTGGTCAATGTAATAGCAAAGCACTGTTCTTGAATCTTTGCTACAAGTTGTACACACTTGCAGTGGGTTTGATAGAGTGTGCGTGGAGCAAGATGAAAGGCCTACCGATGTACAAATCAAAGCACAACAAAACTAGCTGATGCTGTGTGGCCAATGATGTTGAATGGTCTCAGACTGTGGCAGAGCTTCCTCTCAACTGCCTCCAGTAACAGCTACACATGACAGACAGCAAAAGCAGTCATACCTTGGAGGTGATTAGGCAAGTATGGCATGCTTTCAAGCTATCAATTTTAATTAGCACTGGCATGTATCAATTTAGCAAAAACAGTTGTAATGTTGGTGTGGAGGAACAACAATATAACCAAACCCATGGAACAGTACATGATACTAGGAATTAATCCTTGGACATTGTTACAAATTGCTGTGTTATGCCGCGGATTGCATATTCATTGCCCATACTTATTTTGTGAGAAATTTCAGTAAGAGCTTAGGCACAAGTGTAAATGTAGGTAATACTGTTCCTTGTGGGCACAGTACACACATAACCTTACTGCCCTCACTGGCACCATACTCTGAATGTATCTGGAATTTAGGTGTGGCCTCATGTGTAGTGCTGTGAGTACTTGTATTGGCATCCATATAACAGGTGTACAAACAAGGATGTGGGATCAAACTGCATATATGTACATGCATCAAATTTCTGAGCTTGACCAAACTATGTACTGCCATAAATTTTGTATATGGAACAACACCCTCCAAGATGTCTACATAGCAAGATTAGCAACCTCACACTAAGATGCCTGGCAATAACAAGATGCCACATGTAATTCACCCTGCAATTGTGACCACCATTCATTAGAATCCCTGTAGCATAGTTACTATGTGAGTATGCAGGCTGCTTTACCATTACAAGTACATGTACATATGCAGCAAATTGTTCTAATGTTAACCCAGGATAACCTGGTGATGGCAGCTTTTCATATATGAACAAAGTGAATATGAAACTGTTGCCAGTAGTAAGATGTCACATGATGTTCAAGCAGACCATGAGAAGGACCAGTTGCTAGGTACAGACAAATGACTGGCTGAAGTTTGTCATAACATGACATTGGCACATACATGTGTAACACGGTGGCACATTTGAATTGCCACACGGTGTAGCAACATGTCACAAGTGAGGTCCTAGTATTCTTGAACACACGAACCATCAATTAATTTATTACTGCCAAAGTAATCTGTATCAGCTACTGAGGATCTCCATTGTATTTACATGAGCAAGAACAAGTAAACTACATGTAAACATTGATTGCTCTAAATGTGGAAGGGAACAAGCGTAGCCAAATATTGGTCATGGTTTGGTAAGGATGCAATGCTGGAGACAAGATAAACAGAAAAGTACACATTTGTGGGCTTTTCTACCAGGTCTGCTCCCTTCTAGTATCCTGCATACCAACTGTATACATTTGGGGCAACAATTGACAGTGAGCAGGGTGGAAAACCCCGTCTTGCCAAAGAACTAGAATTTGGAAGTGTAAAGTGTGGGAGTACCAACACCAGCTAGCACATCTTTGTTCCTATGTGTGTGGGAGTTTCTGCTCATGAATTAGGTGTGGAGCTGAAAATTGTTTCACTTGTGTCTTTGTTACTGTACCTGACAAGTCTCCATGCTATTATAGCTATGCTAAGTGGGGGTGGGATTTACAGAAGTTATTGGTTTGGTTGCTTTACATGGGCTGTATTCCTGTTTCCTGAAATACAGCTTTCGATTTCAGTGGTAGTGTTTCGGATATAATTCACAACTAACAAAAGCACATAGTTAGACAAACTGCAAGAGTGGCAACAGCAAACTTGTACACAACAGCCTTTGTTTACTGTAAAGTACAGTAAACAATAGTGATACTTATCTCTGCATACTTCTGTGTCATTAGTAATATACTTGAGGCTGCCTTTAATCCCCTCATTCCTACCAACACAACTGGTGGGCATGTCTCACGTAATCTCCCAATAATTTGCCAACCTTCAAAAGAAGCTCACCACCCTTGTTGGAGAAAAGTTATTGTATGGGGGCATTATTGTTTTTGAACGTAACAGCTAACTTTCACTGGTATTTATGTATTTGCATTTACCAGTAAGCTATCAGCACAAGACATGAAGACCAACATGGTCTAGCTGGTGGCCTAGTAGTTAAGTACAGTGGGTGCGATTATGTGGTATGAAATACCTAAACATTCAAAATAAGGCCATAATGACAAAATTCATAGTTTCTGGTCATATATTAATCTATGTGGGCGAACAATATTTTTGCATTTAATCTTCATTATTCAGCTAGCAGGGACACCCCTGAAAACAGGTAACTACTTTGAGAGTGTATATGTGTTGTTTTCAGTGCCATGTTGCAATTCTGAACTGTTCCATCACGAAGTTCAGTAAGTGCCAAATGCAGCAACATTCTCTAATGTTTCCACTAGCTTGCATGGCTTAAAATGAGCTCGATTGTTTACTTGCCACAATCATGTAATGGCTACTCTCTGAAGGTCATGACAAACTCGAAATAGCAGCTGCTAGTGGATGGAACTTCAACACTACCATCACGAACTCTGGTATATAAATCTACACGAGAGCAAGATTCTTCTACCATCATGATTAATGAAATAATGCACAAACCAGTATCCATGCTTGATGATACTGCAAGGTTTCTGGCTGCAGAGGGCATGCACAATGACCTTTGCACTCTATTAAGAAAGCTGGAAGTGTCAGGCTATTTAGACGCAGGCAGTGACCAGAAACTATGAATTTTGTTACTATGGCCTAAGCCCACCCCAACTGGCTTCTCACACAAGTGTATTATTTATTGTACTACAAAGGTTGTCCCAATATTACACCATGTACGTCATATTGAGAAAACAGTCTAACATTGCATGTGCATCATATAGGGTCAGTTTACACAAAAGATGCACCATGGTGTCACCAAAGAATGCCCATGGGTGGAGCACCTTACAAGTAGGCTAAAGAGGGGGGTGGGCGCTCTTTCATGTTTTTCCTCATTTGGCCATGAAAGAGCGTCCATATATGTTCACAGCCACTCAATTTCCTTAAATCCATCACTCTGCTGGAGTCAACAGCAGAGTCATTGGTAACATACAACAGAGCTGCCAGCCTTCGAAGCTCAAGTCCTGATGGCACACAACCTTGACTAGCTGAATGGCAACATGTCATGAGCCACTGTAAGCATGGTAGCCTGGCTGCATTATGTAGCTACTTCTGTCTATGCAAAGCCACCTTGTAATAATGATCGAAACAGAGGTTTTTCTACATCAGATATGCACAGCGCTTGAACCTGTGATTCTCAAAATTTCACTGGTGAGTGTACTCCAATAGCCATGTGAAGCTCGCTCCAGTGGGGCTTCTTTAGGTAAACATTTACCCTATGCATAAAATTTGGTCAAAAGTAAGTGGTGGGCCCTCTTCAAGGGAAGGTGTACTTTCACGAGACTAATACCTCATTAGTACACAAATGATTTGCAAATAGTTATGGAGGTATGACCACAGTGGATCACTTCAGTATTTGAATATCTTTGCACTCCTGCAGGGCTGCACTGAGAGTAGCATAGCCTAAATCTCCTATGTTATTGCGATAAAGGCTGTGGAAAGAAGCATAATCATACTCAGTGACTATTACATTCTCAGTACTATAATGTACTGAATGGGGAAAGAAACCACACATATTGTTGTTTCTATTCTACTCTATTCCTGAGCTTCCACCTATCATTACTGATGTATGATGAGCAATACCGGCATTCCAGAGGAGGTTGGAAGTTAGTAGTTAGTGATGCATGTGAATAGTAATTAGTGATGCATGTGAATAGTAATTAGTGCTACATGAATGACAATATCATATGGGCTGCCATAGAGGCCCACAGTAAATGGTGAAATCAGCCCCTGTTGGAAACACTCAGTGGATACTATCAGGTGAGTCACTATGACATTTTATCATATGCAGAATTGTCCGTTGGGAATTTCCAACGAACCACTAGGACGCAATCCAGAGCTCACCTGGCAATATCATGCACTGAGTGTCTTTCATTCGGAACAAGGGCTGTTTGTGTAAAGTGATTTCACTGTTCACTGTGGGCAGCATTTATGTCATCCATGTAGCACCAATTGCTACCCACTGAATCACTAATTACTAGCTTCCAACCTCCTGACTGGCATTTGGTATCGAGTTATTTGGTCTTGACATTGCTCATACACTGTTGTGAACATCAACTTCAACTGTTGTAAGTAAATATGTCATCTTCTCTAAGCGTAAACTTATATAGTGATCACTGAATAGCAGAAATGCATTCTTGATGTGCTGGAAGTTGACATAAAACTTTTATAAACACCTAACCCTAACTATCCCTGTAATGTAGTAACTAACCATGATAATGCTGTCATGGCAGCTACTAAGAAACCACACCAGCAGATTTTGTTCATGTAGGCCATGAAAGGGATCAGTTACCTATTAGCGCTAATTAGTACAGGGTTCTCGCTAAAAATTTACTTTGCACAATTCAATAAGTAGATCTGATATTGTTTACACACCACTAAACTGTAAAGTTGAAAGCCAGGTCAGCAACAACTGTGGGCAGGGTTTGGGGTGAACCAAATGGTGCTATTATTATTACCATATCTAACTGGTACTGTAATTGGTGCAAAACCATCTGCTAAAAGCTCAGTGAGAACCCTGGGTCAGTAGACTAACCACTGACCAATTATTGCAGTTATGTGGCTGAAGTTTATAGCTACCAGAGCTTACAAACCAACTACTACATAACACTATGTTGTTGTAACATGTCACCGTTGAGGGCTAGCCTAGCATTCTTGACTATATGTTGACCTTGCAAAATGTGAACCAAAAAGCTGTGCACATGAATATAATTATGCGGTAAACTTCTTTACAGGATGATGGGAAGCCTAGTATTCCTGACTACACAAGTCATAACAGTAGAGGAATGTAATCCCACAAAACACCCAACACTAAAACACACAATTGATGGCTACGAATGTGAAAGAGAAATATCCACAATTGCGACCCATTACCTAGAAGACGAGTTATACTGGGCACCAAATACATTAAAACTAGTTACATAAGCCCCCTGTATGGAGGTATGAATACCATTAGCTCCTTAATGAGCATTGTACACAACACAAGCACACCAAATACTATATTTCCAAATACCTAGACAATACAAATCGAACAAGTAATCTCGCTTGCTAGCTACAGTCAGGGCTACAGCTACAGGTTGCTGACCCAAGACCTGCCTGGGAACAAGCAGAGTTTACATTGATGATTGACTATGATCAGTAGAATCCAAATGGAACAATGGCACCGTTGTGTCTACTCCCAAAACCAGCTAGCTAGCTAGCTATAGCTAATCATCCTCATCCCAATGACATCCGTGCTTGACCATCAGTAAACAGGCAGTGATTCAGGTTGGTTGGGGTCTGTGTTCAGTCAGTAGCGGTACCAAACCTTGATAGTGGATGACGGTGGGTTCATCCGTAAGCAGAGGTCAATGCTAGTGTGGCTAGTCTTGTCGGTGCCACAACATGATGGTGTCAAGGCATTTTGCTCGCTGGCTGTGGCCTGTGGCCACAATCAGTACCTTCCCAATGATACTTCAATTTTTATAGTTGTAGTTGCTGCACACTTGATAGCTATGTAGCTTGTGGTAGCTAGCTCACTTGCTCAATCAATTTGCCAGTTTTATGTAGCTGTGCACATAGCTACAACTCTTTGGTATATGCGTACTTACTTCAACAGTAAAACATTACTAAAGAAGACTGTTTACTGTGTGTATGAATAGCTAAATTAGAGTGCAATTAGCTCCACCTTGCTCAATTCCAAACCAATTAGTGGACAGGTAGCTAAGTCACAAGTTAGTTGTAACTCGGTGAGCGGAGTATATTTTGACTATCTCACCTCTACCCTACTCACTGAATTACAACTAACCTGGCCATAATGTATCGCAATGTAGTCAATAGCACATTATGCTCAAATAGTAGCATCAGAAATAAGCCTATTCCCATTGTTCAAGAAAAGGTATTGAATAGGTCATATTGTTGTAATGGGTGCCTTTAACAAGGACACACTAGGCCTAAAACATATCATACCTTGAGCATGTAGGAATTGCTCAGAAATAAAATGGTGGCCACATTAAAAGGGGATGCTGTAAAACGCGGAATACAGAATAACAGAATAGTGGAATAACGGAATAACTTTGATTGACCGGAAATGAAATTGCTTTGTAATTACCGACGTGTTGAACTGCCATCTGGTGAGGTAGCCCTGCCAATGCTGGCACTACTGTCTGTATTCTGGAGTTGTAGAGGGACTACAAATGCTAAAAACTTTGGTGAAAACCTCGACTGTTGCCCTAAAGCTAGGCCTGCCGCTAAAATTAGCGCCGTGCTATCCAGTAAGAAAAGGGGACAAGCAGAAGTGGATCATAGTTGGTTGATACGAAAACTAGGCACTGATGGGAAAGACAATAGGATTACAAGAGGGCTAAAGCCAGTAAACGCGCAGCCTGAGAAACCTCTGCATGTATCCCGCGCTCAGATTGCCGTCGGGCCTAGTCTTGGAACCAGACCCTCGAAAAATCAAAAAGGAGGGTCTGGTAAATCAGCTGGGGTGGAAGTGTACACTGCACCCGGCATGCAGGCGCACTTCCGATTGGCTTTTGATTAGCATTCTGATGTGCGTTTATTAGAAATGCTAACCGCACGAGCGTCTTTGCGTTTAGCTCCGTTTCAGAAATCTGTAAACACCAGGCGGGAAAGATTAGAACACTTTTGTGAGTGTCTGGTTCAGCAGAAAGCTCGAACTGGCTACGGAAGGTTCGGCAATTAATAAAATTCCGCAGTGTACACTTCCACCCCACCCCGTTTACCAGACCCTCCTTTTCGATTTTTCGAGGGTCTGGTTCCGAGACTACGTCGGGCCAGCCACGGTGGCGAAGCTCTCTTCCACTCACTTGCAGCCCATGCATGCTAGGTGCACGAATATTGAGAGTGGCAAAACGACTTCCATTCATAAAGTGAGGCTCACGGAGGCAGTTTCAAGCCTTGGGAATGGACCCCGCTTTGTAAGTCACACTACAATATTAATATGCAAAATCTTTTTAGTGTAGCCTGCCTACAGCCCTTCTTAGCTCATACAAGGCTTTGTAACCATCGAGGTCTCCCACAAGGCTTACCCAGTGTTTGTAGCTCCTCTGCAACTTCAGATACAAAGAGCGGTAGCAGAGCTACCTCACTGGATGGCAGTTCCACGTGCAATGTCGGCAATTTTCATTTCCGTTCAATCATTATTCCGCTATTCCGTTATTCCGTATTCCGCGTTTTACAGCGTCCCCATTAAAAGTGCACAAATGACACACTCGAAATGTCTGCATTAGATAAGTCAAAAGCTTCTATGGGCCAAATCAATCATTATCAAGTGCTTTCATAAGCAACCGCACTGTTACCTCACTGGAGAGCATTGCTAACCTACCAGACCAGTAAGTCGCTAACGTTGGCAAATCATTCATCCTCTGACTTTCTTTGGCCCGGCTAACACAATAATGGCTAAAGCTATCACAGTACTTCAAATGCGAAGAAGCACCATGTATTACTGGGTATTGCACTCACCACTTATTGTTCTCAGAGAACTCAAACTGTTTCTCAAGCAGGTAACTTCTGTGTCATTAGTAATTTATTCGAGGCTGCCTTTAATCCCCTCATTCCTACCGACACAACTGGTGAGCATGTCTCACGTAATCTCCCAATAATTCGCCAACATTCAAAAGAAGCCCACCGCCCTTGTTGGAGAAAAGTTAGTGTATGGGGCCATTATTGTCTTGCCATCTTAACAGCTAACTTTCACCAGCATTTATGTATTTGTGTTTACCAGTAAGCTATCAACACAAGACATAAAGACCAACAACGTCTAGCAAGTGGCCTGGTGGTTAAGTATGGTGGGCAGCTTATGTGGTATGAAATATCTAAATAAGGCCATAGCAACAAAATTTATAGCTTCTGGTCATATATTAATCGATGTGGGCAGGAAGTATTTTTGAATTTAATTAGTTAGCAGGAACACCCCCACTATATTGAAAACAGGCAACTACTTTGAGAGTGTATATGTGTCGTTTTCAGTGCCATATTGCAATTCTGAACTGCAAGATCATGAAATTCAAATAAGTTAAAGTGCCAAACGTAGCAACATTCCCTAATGTTTCCACTAGCTTGCATGGCTTAAAATGAGTCCGATTGCTTACTTGCCACAATCATGTAATGGCTACTCTCTGAAGGTCATGACAAACTCAAAATGGCAGCTGCTAGTCACGGCTGTTTTTCATGCAATGCAAACGTTGACATTTAGTTACATGATCAAACATCATCAGTAAGTTACGCAATCGCGTCTTGAGATTCGAGCTTCTGTAACTTTGGTATCTATTGGCGAACTTCCTTCACTTTTTCTAACTAATCAGAAAATTAATTCTGGGTAACTTTATAAAAAAACTACGCCCCTCACAGTAATTCTGGTAAAATTTGCATATGCCACATGGGTGCTACAGTGTGTTGGACCGTCTGGTTTGAGCAGCGTTTGTAGCAAAGTGTGGAGTTTAGGAAGAAATCCTGTTACCTGCAGAAGTGAAAGCACTCCCTGTAGAACTCAGGTCTACTCATTTTATGTCGTAACTTTCTTTTTCCATCTGAGCAACTCATTGGCAAAACCAGCTATATATATCATGGCTTCACATAAGTTTTGTGTACACTGGGTGGTTGTGTATACGTATCAGCCATCAAACTGCTATTTAAATGGTGTAGTTAGTATGTTCCATAAGAGTTTAGGGATACAAGAACAGTCTTGTATCCAGAGCCTCCCGAGAAACGTAAAGTTTAATAAACAGGTTGGAATGGAAGTGTACACTGTGGAATGTCAGGAATTTAAATAATTGATGACACTTCTGGCACCAGTAGAGCCTTCTGCTAACTGTACAGTCACAGAAGTGTTCTAATCCTTTTCATGACTTTTTACAGCAAAGTGAAACACAGCCACTAGAATAGATGATTCTGGTGCACATGAATAAAACAGAAGGCAATTGACCAGACACATTTTCCCTGCAGGTACAACAGTGTGGTCTGGGAATGAGACTAAGGCACACATGCATATGATGAGCCTAGCCTCATTCCCAGGCCTTCTCCGGCTCCAGTTTTCGATTGCTTGCAGTATGCAGAAATGGACAGGGAAGGCCTGGGAGATTTAGTCCATGTGCTATGATGTCAGGTAGACAGAGGGCAGAAGGGAGGCGGTGCCCAATCGTTATAACTCACCTTTGTAATAATCAGCCTCAAATCTACCCGAACAATGAGCTGTATTGACGCTGTCTTTTGAACGCTACGGTCTTGAGTCCTTGGACAATATGTTACGGGAAAGGTCTTGAGATTCTTCATCAGGCATCGCCCCCTGTCTGTCTATACCTGTCACATCATTGTGTACATGACGAAATCTCCCAGGTCTCCCCCTCCCTTTATGCATACTGCAAGTGATCAAAAACTGGATCCAGGGAAGGCCTGGGAACGAGACTATGATGAGCCTCCATCACGTGATTGGAGCAATTGCGCTAGTACATTTGGTGACAGCCTGACCATAGCCCCATAACTTTCTCCACAGATTGGTTGTGCAGTAGCTATATGAGATGGACAAAATTTCTGCGCAAGGTACTGTGCAACAGGTGTGGAGATATTACTAGTAAGCAGAGCCCTCACACCTGATGTACAGTCCAAGCTTTACCATCACCTCAGAAGGCATTATCAACACCAAGTTCAGGAGAATTGCTACAGCCACGGCACACATAACTACCACCATGCGTGCTACAAAGCAAATTTCCTGGATCTTCTTCCTGGACAAGGACAGCTGGATTGGACGATTGAGAGTGTTGGTGCAGAATGGACGCTGGAAGTTAATCAGGAAAATGTTGTACCTCACAGTGATGGATTTAGTGGCTGTAGTGCCAGGTACGATGTCAGTGTGTCCACATGCTATTATTCTCTGAGTGACCATGGTTCATCCTCTCCTTTCGGGACCTTCCATGCACCCACAGATTGCTGGTTACAAAAGGTTAAAGATTGCACACATTGTACAGCCGCTTTCAGCATGGCTTGTCAAAACAAAAGGACTGACTGAACTTTCATACAATGTTTTTGTGTACAACCTGCCCTCTGGAACATGGTGGAAAATATTGACTGGACCAGGCATTCGATTATGCATATCTACCTGGTAGATCTGTGCATTTTCTTAAACTTATGCAGTGGTTTTACACAGACTCTGTTATGTTTATCCAGCCCTTTTTAGTTCTTCTTTCATGCTTGTATAGAACCTTATTAAAAAAACCCGTCACAACTCAACTTCAGTTTTTATGTAAAGCACTTGCTATAATTTGCTTATCAGATAGTCCTTTGCTGTGAACTAAACTCCAGATGACTGAGTTGAAGCCGGTGAAGTACACCCATTCAGCAAGGTTCCCTTGCACGCTGTTCAAAATATGCCTACTTAGTACAGCAACGAGCAAGCAGCTCCTGTGCGGTGGTCTCCAAGGTTTCCCACAGAGGTATTTCGTATGACTTCCATGCATATTTTACTTGTCATAGCTATTCTAAGCATGTTAGCATTATTCATAGTCTGCTATAAAAAAATTGTCCAATGACATTGAGTAGAACAGATTTACAGTACTATTCTAATTACACCCGTGTAGTGGATGGAACTTCAACACTACCATCGTGAACTCTGGTATATAAATCTACAAGAGAGTAAGATCCTTCTACTACCATGATTAATAAAATAACATTGAAATGCCTCTTTCTCAATGTACCCACCTTGCACACAAGGGGTAAGCCACGGAGAGCTGTGTCCACAAATCCCCTTTGTCATGCCGGTGACTTTCAGTACCATTAACTAGCCCCCCCAAAACTCTCCAGTCTGAAATACCCTGACATCATGCAGTACCCAAACAGACATGAGTTTTGGCATGACAGTTACGCTAGTTAACAGCTGTATAAACCATGCTAGCATCAGTTTGCACATGTGTATAGGACAGGTGCAGCAGGAGTACAAAGGGCAAATACAAGAACTGGAAACTGGTTGTTATGGTCTAAATATTTGGCCCATAAAAATGGACTGTAGAAGTACAGTTGTCTGTTGAAGAAAAGTCATTGTATAGGTTAACATTCTTAATGAAACATGTCACAGATTGAGTAGTACTGGACATTAATAAGTCAGTGAATTAAACACTCCTAAGCATGCTCCTTCTCTTTGTCCCTTCTTACAGATAGGGTTGATTTCTAACTGACACATTGTGTGGAAAAGAAGATAATAGTCATTAATACACTCTCAATACGTAATGCACTGAATGGGGAAAGAGACTACATACTTGACTATTCATGGTTTAATTTCCTACTACGTACATAAGAAATATATATTTACACTGAATGGAAATCATTGTAAATATTTTGTCCACATTCAACCACACTCAATAATCCCAACACCACCTCCACACCACAAAACAATGTTATTCAAATTCAATACAAGCCACGACAAGTTGAGTTGAGAATAATCTTGTTTTAATGTTGTAGTCTGCGGTACAAAGGTTCTAGATGAAAGAGTAGTGGCTAAGCTATCTAAAATTAGCCAAAGTACTGTGTCCAAACCTTGTAACTGAGATGTTCCTTGCTATGTCTGTGGTAGAGATTGCATGCTAGTTACCTGTTGTACATTCAGTATTCAGACCTGTCGCCCACTAAAATAAAAACAAACAAGCTGACATTGTCAGAGTGATGTCATCTTTTGCATGGACAGTTACAAGCATAGGGTCTGAAGGTCAAAGAAGAAGCCAAATATCATCAACTGTGGATAAGCTGACTTGTTTAGAGAACTGCAAGTGGGTACGTCTTGCAGAGAAACTGATCAGTTATCTGAGTAATCTGGCCTGAGCACCTAAAAATTAGATTGGTACACCACACAATACCAGATTCAGGAAAGGTAGAACTTGCAATATGAACGGATTCATTACAAGAACTGGAAATCTGCTTCTGCTACCACTACTGATGTATGATGAACAATACTGTCATATCTGTATCAAGTTATTTGGTCTTAAAGTGTTACATACTCAGGTGGGTTAAGATAGGCTCTGGTTCAAGAGAAGCATTGCTCATAAAGTTTATGGTGTATTTCGCAGATTTGAAGTGCACTACTGGTTATTGTTTTGCATCCTGTTATATATTGTGTAGTGGTTGATGATAAATTAGTTTATAACTGCTTAACTTCTAAGAGTTCTAACACTTTAAAAATTCCTGTACCCATGTAACATAGATTGTACTAGGGGGGTCTGGGGGCATGCACCCAGGGAAGTTTGAGATTTTACATGCTCTGAGATGAAAAGTGGGGAGATAATTGCAGGTGAAGTCTCTATCACAGCCACTACATATTGGAATACTCTTGACTACACAATTCAAAACCAGTATGGTGGTGCTGGTTGAAGTACTCTGATTGACAAACTAAGACAAAACAAGAACACGGCTGCATGGACAGAAGCCATTGTTGCTTCACCATGTGTTGTATTTTTATAAAAATTCACCCACACTCTATTGGAGGTAATTACATGCTCTTCCTCTAGCTGTCCATTCTTATGTGCTCTAACATCCACCCATTATGTTTGAAGCACCACTCATTACACTTGTAAACATGGGTGGGACCTGTGAGTGAGACTACAGAAAGCATAGTGTTGCTTCTCCAGGCACACCATCTGGCTCAAATACTTAGCACAAGACTCCAAGTGATCAAAAAGTGGACAGTGGGAAGGCCTGGAAATGTGATGTTAGTTAGCAGATTCTGCTTTCCAGCAAGTCCAAAACCGAGCTTAGTAACGCAGCTATCACGTGTTCCTAGGCCACTCCCAGATTTTATCCTGTAGCCATGGCTGCATGATAAAATCCCTGGGAACAAGGCTAGAAACAAGGAGTGTATAGTTCCGACTATGTGAATATTTCCTACTCTCAGGTTGGTTATGGCGGTCCTCTATTCGTAACATGGAAGTATGCAAAAGTATTGCCTTAGTTTCCAGAGATTGAATGGCTGCCACGTGTATGCTTCTTAGCTTTGCTAGTGTTATTCTGGCTGTTACTCTGTATTGTTCAGCTTTGTGTTATCGCTGGTTGTGAAGTAGATAGATCTGACTTACAGAAGGCATGCCAATGAGACTGAGCGCAGCTGTTTCTGGGAGCAGGAGAGGGGAATATGGCTTGAGTTACTGGAACGATGATGACCTATCATCTTTGGTGGTTGATGTGGAACGTCAGATGGCTAGATTTGTGGCTAAAACTTTGAGAGTGTGTAGCAGATTACTTGTACTAACGTACTGGAGTTGGGGACAGAGGCTGTTTTTGTGTCACCGGAGAGGTGAGCTTTGATAATAGAAACAAATGCCGAATTGAGGCGTATAAACACCTATATTTGCTTCTTGTAGTTTCAGGTTGTATCTGGTACAGTGTCCCTACCCAGATTCAGATAGCTAAAGCATATAACCCGTTACCCAGGCAACATCTAAGAATGTTGCCCATATCTCTCTTGTACAGTGATGTTGCCTAGGTAACAGGTTATATAATAGTTATATCCCTCCCTGGGGTGTGGTCTTGCACATTGGTGTCGGGCTACGCCCGACACCAATGTGTAAAACGACCACCCCCCAGGGAGGGATATAACTATTACAAACAGCTGTCGCTCAATATCCATTGCATCAGGATTGATGTTCTGCATAGAGCAAAATAGCAATTAAATATAATTAAGGCAATTAAACTGCGACCCCCACGTGATTGTTAGCATGTTGCCATGGTAATACTTGTTTATAATATACTACAATCAATTTGCCATTTGGTTGATCAATGATTGTTTAGTGACAGCATGTACTTTGTCTTCAGTACTTGCTCAAATTATGAAGGGCAAAGTAAAAATTGAGCTAAAATAAAAACTGACCACTTAATTAACCACTCTGAGCTACTATTATTAGATGAAGTTTTAAAATTGGGGGTATTAGAGAGTACATTTGATATATGCTTGTAATCTGGTACACCTGTATATGTACGTTCTCATGCTTTTATCTTGTAATCTTGTACACTTGTAAATGTGTGTGCCTAACCTCACAGGAGAGGGAGAGATGCTTTGAGCTCATAAACAACAATAGCCATAGTATGACTAACTTGTTTCATATTAGGAAAACCCCATATGGTTAGCAATAGTTGCTAGGCAACACTAAAACAATGGTGCTCATTTAAGCTCATTATTACACCTACACGTAGGTGTGTGGCAGTCCCAAGTAAGTCCCACACAAGTTAGTGTTTTAACCTGAAAATCACATGCATGTAACTGTACTCTCACAGTTACTAGCAACCAACCTATCATCCTATCAGATGTACAGTCTACCTCACACCCAAATATTCCATTTCTTGATATGATATATATACAGTGATCCATTTCATACTTACTCTGACCAATTGAGTACACCCCTACCACCATCAGTAGAGGAGTGTAAACAATGGGGGGAGGGGGCATTAGTGAGTACACATATGGTACATGTACATTCTCATGTTTTGATCTTGTAATCTTGTACACCTGTACATGTAAATGTGTAAGCCTAACCTCACAGAAGAGGGAGAGATGGTTTGAGCTCATAAACAACAGTAGCCATGGTGTGACTAAGTTGTTCCATATTGGCCTCGAACATTCCATATGGCTAGCAGTGGTTGCTAGGCAACACACAACAATGGTGCTACTTTAAGCTCATTACTACACCTATACGTACGTGTGTGGCAGTCCCAAGTAAATCCCATACAAGTTAGTCTTTTAACCTGAAAATCACACGCATGTAATTGTACTCTCACAGTTACTATTAGATATATGTATACAGTGATCCATTTCATACTTACTTGAGTTCTTTAAGCTCCTGACACTCTTTGAGACCACTCGCAAGTTTAGAGAGTCCTTCGTCACCAATCTCATTACCTGCAAGGCTGTGGAATGAGACATGAATCTCAGTCAGCATCCTCTAGGCAACACAAAACAATGGCAATACGCACAGTATTTAATGGAGTGATTGTTGACAACTGACTTAAGCTAATTAGCACATTCCAGTAATGTGTGCCAAGAGAAATACGATACTGGTGTCATGACATTTTGGGGGCCCTGTGAAATAGCACAACTGTCTGCAACTGGTAACATATCTCATATGATCTCCCAGTAGTAAATGCACACCTCCCCTCTCCCAAATGTAAATAAGATCACTCCCCCTTGTTGAAGAAATGTCCTTACATAGGTCATATTTTCTCTGTGGTCACAAGTAAGCTATCAACACAACATAATTATCAACATGAAACTAAGCACATTCAATAAATCGTATCCAAGTAACAGCAAAACCTCCATGGAACACACCATCTCTATTTGTTATAAGCTGGTGGGCTGGTTTTTGATCACCATGTAAGGTGCATATCTCTGGTTCTTGAAGAGGTATAAATATGGGACATTGATTAATTAACCCTTTAACTACTGACAACATGCGTACTCAACATGTTATCAGATGGCACAATTCCTTTGGAGATAGATTTTGCACTAGCAAAAAGGGTGGGATAGGGGAAGGGGGGCAGGCCATGCACATGGCAGCTGTCTTGGCTTGCTGTGCAAAGGCCTTGGTTGACACTGGTGCTGGGCCGTTTCTCTCCTTTTAGTACAAACCACTATAGAAACCACTGCTCTACCTTTGTAAGGGCTCAATTTTTGGCATTGTAAGCTTTTTTAATCCGAAGGAGCATTCACTGGTCGGAGAGCCCTGATAATTGAACACTCACTAATGAGTGGGCATGGTCAAGGTTGCAAACCCTAAGAGAATTGATAAACGTGTGGGTCAAGTTTCCAGTTCTAGCTCCCAGCAGAAGTGAATACAGATCAAAGAAGAGCTTATAAAAGACTTCTAGAGATTGGAACTTGGTAAATAATGGGTTGGCAAGCAGACACTAGGCCATAGCACTGGGTGTGGGATGCAGCTCTCAGAGCGGTTAAGGCAGCCTTGAAAGTGCTTTATGTGACATGCAAGTACAAGAAGGTATTGCAATAATTCACAAAGTTCATTCACAACTTATGGAGATTAAATGATGCCATTAGTCTTTGATGTATAGCTTTTCTTTACTGCTGGTTGTGAAGTAGGTATGTCCAAATGACAAAGAATATCATCGAGACTGAGACTGTTTCTGGCAGCAGGTGAGGCTCAAGTCACTTTGAGTGACGATGGACCTATTGCTTTTGGCAGTTGATGTGGAACACTGGTCAGCCTTAGGATGCCATTTCTGTGAGCAGGAGTGGTTGAAATGTCAAAATCCAGGTTGGATATATGCCCTTAATGCTGTCCAAGACAATATGGGTGGTATAACAGTTAATGACGTACTGAGTACACCCTCATTTTACTTATTTGCTCTTATATAGCAGTCCTACAGTGGATTATTGCTTCATGTCACATGGTTATCATTAGAACATGATCTATGTATGGTATTATGGCAACAGTGGCTCATATCTCAGGCTACATCTTCAGTTCCCCATTTAACCGCATTTATTGCTATAGTAAAGTTCGTTATACAAACTGGGCTGCATTTAACATTGCCATGACAACATCTTTTGGGTGTCTTTTTCGTGCAGGCAAATCAGCATTAGTGCTATTCTAAGTCTATGTTTTCACAGTTTTCACCTGATGTCAGTGATGAAGTACGTATTCATGCTAGATGTAAGAAGCATTGTAATTTCTGATAAAGTGCCTTTGATGTACCTTAGCAAATATGGCATGAAGGGCCACTCTGATCCACTCATACAACATGTCGTAAGTCTTCATACACATTGATGAGCAGGAAAAGTAAATGCACAATTGATCTTCTGCATCAGATGTTAATTGGGCATGGCTGATAACAGAGAACACATCAATGAGAAGGGCAGCTAGAAGGTGGCACTCCCAAAATAAGTATGTACCATAGTCTAGTGAAGGAGTGCCCACTTTTGCCCATAGTTTGCTGTAATGATCGCCCACCCTGGAGCAAGATTTTGATGGGTAATGGGGTACCACTTGTGGACCTTTGAGAAGCCTACCCCAAGCGCTATGCAGGTGGCTTTGTGTAGAGGGATGTAGTAATGGTATGGCCAAGCTTCTAGCTACACCAGAGAGTTGCAGGTTACTGTTCAGCCAGAGAGTTGCATACTGTCAGGACTTGAGCTTCAGCTCTGTTGTACATTACTATTGGTTCAATAATTCGGTTATCAACTCCATGCAGCAGGGTGATATATTTGAGTGCCAGTGTGTTGTCAGCTTAGCCTCATACACATGAGCGGTCTTTTGTGGCCAAATGCTGAAAAACTCAAACTTTACTATGGTCTACCCATAGTAAAGGCTAAAGAAACTTTTATCCTGCAATATCCAAGATCAATTAGTGATGACCCCAGTTGTTGTAATTATGAAAGGTCAACCATGTCCTACCTCCATTCTGGGCCAAGCATATGCCGTTGATTACTTCAGTAAAGTAAAAAGTACAACACAGTGCAACCTGATGCTGAAATACTTGTACAGTGGAACCACCTTTATGGGACCATGCTGTGTGCTACTTTAGAGACATTTCTGGGAATTCCAGTATATTTTCTGTAGGCATGTCAATGGGCTGTTGAGCACAACATGACTGCATTCTATTGTTGTACACATAAATAACAACACCAATAAAATGTCCAGTCATTAAATCCAGCAGCGATGGTGGACAAACTTGCAAGTGAGATACATAAGTCTGTCTATGGAGGTCATAAAGCATACAACTTAAACTGTCCATTATACAGAACAGAGAGTGTCTACTTTGCTTGTGTTGCTCAAGTATTCAAATGGCAGGACAGTTGAGACTTTCGTCTGTTGTACAGTAGATGTCCACTACTGAGGGATGTCTATTAAGAAGGGTTCCATTGTAGTCATGTGACCTTCAAACGATCACTCTCTTGAATCAGTTACTGTATAGTGTAGTTAATTCATACAACTGCATGACATCATTGCTAGCCAATCAGGGATTATCCCAAAAGTCACCAACCGGGCAAGTGGAGACTCATTTTAGATCTATCCTCACCAAAGGGTGGGAGTATAAATGATTGGGTTCTCCTGCAAGCTCTGCAGCCTCTCATATTTGGCAGCGGATTATGAGGCATCTCATGAACACAGTGCTTTCAAGTGAATTATGTATAAAAATTACCAGACAAGACGCTAAAAAATGAATGCCTACATGCTCACAATTTCACAGGCAAGGAAGGAGTTTGAGGGTCCTGCCTGGCGGATCTATGATCACAACTACAGACTCAGGGCAGCAACTTCTCACAATCAAATCTGGATCCCCATCCACACAGTCAGGTATTTCACAGGTCGGGCAAAGGAAGTCCAAGCCTGTACCAAGTGCAAATTGTTCAGGAATGACTAATGGACTGCCCCCATGCCAGTCCATTAGTCAACTCAAGGTCAATAGATCTCTGAGCCACCAGAACCAGCAGAGAGTTCATCCATCAACAAGAGGACCTCCAAGTATTGGCAAGGGGTAAAGTCCGAAGTGGCATATGCTTTGTATTTGACCAGGATGGCTCATGCCCTTATAAGGTGTGCCGGTTCAGGCACATGTGCTCAAAGTGCCTTAACCACTAAAGGATGCAAGGAGGCCAGGGGTGTCACCCAGAACACATGGAGAAAGCCCTAGGGCGATAGTGCAAGGACTAGTACATCACATGTTCAGCTGTGGCACTCATATATTAACCATATTTTCAGTACCACCAGACATGAATTCTGAAAGCTCTGTCATAAACCAATCAAGTATGTAATTTATGGCTCCCATTCTCTTTGGCACATCTATACTTTTCCATAGATGACAAGCAAGAGCATTCCTAGTAACCCCAGGAGTTGGATAGCTGGGATCACTAACAGGAATTCCCCAGGAATGCAGGCAACCAGCAGTCCAACAAGCACACAAGTTCTGCATGTATTAGTCAAATGTACACCACATAGGTCAAGTCTTCTAACATATCACCTTGCATGGGCCATAACATCACTAAAGGCTCAAGGCATGGGAGGAAGCCTTCATGAGGCACCCACATGCACAGGGAATGTGTGGAGCACATGTTGCAAGGAACTCAGGAAGGTTTTCACATTGAGTTTAACTACCAGGAGCATGTCTGTAAATTACCAGTAGGGAATATGAAGTCAGCCAGTGGAATGGTGGACAAATATGCAGCAAATGAGGAGGAGTCAATCCGTTTACTTAGCCCATTGGCACAGAAAGAAAAGGAAGGGGTGCAAATCAGCCCATTTGGGATTATCAAAATAAGCCACTAACAGGGCAAATATACAACAGGCAAACTAGATGCATGCACTGCTGCACACCAATGCACTGGAATATTGGATCAAGTAACCCAGATTATAGTGTTAATCAATCCAGCTGTAATTCATTCCTGTGGATTCCTAGCTCAAACTGCCAACAATAACATGAGTTCAGATTCTTGCCTCATGCTGAAAATAAAGGGGTGTTAGGTGAAATAAGGAAAAGGAAAAGACCGGCAGTCACCAGGAATCAAACCCAGGATGCCTGGCTTGTGCATCTAGTGCTCTGCCACTGTGCTACAACAACCGGACAACTACCATCCCCACAATCCTCTATATGTACTGCACAACTAATACTGAGCCATGGAATGAGAAAACCAACGGGTGAAATTTGGGGTCAAAAAATCAAAATTCTGTATTTGGTACCAAACACTTCATAACTGATTGTAGAATCATGCTGTGAAATATTATTACCACTACTAATATTTTATGCACTGTTTCCTTTGTCTAAAGTAGACAACCAATAGGTGAAATTTGGGATCAAAAAATAAACATTGTACTTGACTGTAGAACCATGCAGTGCAGTTTTATCACCAATACTAATGTTTATGCAGCATTACCACACCAATACTAATGTTTATGCAGCATTACCACACCAATACTAATGTTTATGCAGCATTACCACACCAATACTAATTACCACTGTCCTAACTACTGGAATGAGAAAACCAACAGGTGAAATTTTCAACTTGGGAAAAAATTAATTAATACTAAATCAACAACATCGACATGCTAAACAATGTTAAATGTCAGGATTAGGGCATGTAATATCTTTGTATGGGTCCCAAACATGTTCACGAATAGTTGAGAACAAGTACTGCTTCCGCTCCTGTGTGAGACCACCAGCTGCAATAATTGGAGGAAGTAAAGATCTGCGGATGGTAGGGTGCATGGGTCGAAGAATATGTATTTTACGCTCTTTTGCAGTGCCGCTCTCCTTCACAAATACATCCCCTGGAGATTTTGAGCTGAATCGAAAATGCTGCAGTGACCTGATTCCAATGACTGGTTTAAAACGCTCATCGAGAAAAGACACCCAGTCATACCACTTAAAAGATGGGCGAGAAGAGGTTGGTTCCTGGTAAAGCTGAGATACATTCACAGATGCCGAGTCCTCCACAACTTTTTGCAGTTGCTCCAGTGTGTCACAATCTGATCGCCTATACTTTTGTTTCATTAGTCCAAAGCATCCATCCACAAGGCAACGGGTGTGCCCAACTATCATGAAACTGAGTTGAATTTCTTCATGTAGTCCTACCATACATCTCCAAGCAAGGTAGCCCACTACTGAACAATTTTTGTTCTGACCTGTACAGTTATCGGCGTGAAGAATACAGCCTTTCTCTCCAAGGGCATGCTTTGCAAAGTAGTGGTGAAGCATGGAGATGACACTATTAGGTCCATGCGAGGAAGTGCCATTTGTCCCTATGGTGTGTGATTCGTCTATCAAGTAATTCACTTGTTTAGGTAGACCCTCATTGCATACGCCAAACAAATGCACCTTTCTTGCTGTTTTGAAGTATATTGGGCCAGGTTGACGAGCATGGTATGGAATAGAAACATTCTGTGCAAAGTCAAATGTATAATGTGAAGATTGAAGGTTTCGAGAACAAGCTGCCACTTGTCTTGTGAGCCTACCCTTGTAAGCTTTCAGCTCTTTGGTAGCTTTATCAGTAGCTTCATGGTACAACTTGCGCTCAAGTTTGGCTGATTGAAGATGCTCTGAAAAACGCTTAAGACTCTCCTCTTTGTCATGCTCATTGGTAGCATTCTTCACTGCTTGTCGGTGAAGTTCACATCGATTACACACATCAGTGCGGGGAGTCATGAAACGAATCCAAGGGACACACCTTCGCCAAATGTCCCTGAAACTCCTGTACCCAACAGGTATTTGTTCAGGGGGTATGCATGCCCGTTCATACTCATGGTAAACGATTTTCTTGTTTTGAGAGGCAGGTAGGTACTGAAGTGGCTGTCCTGCTCTTCCCTTTGGAGGAGCTGGTTGAGGTAAGCCATGGACCTTTGCATACTGGTAAATGAAGGTCAATACACTCAAGATAGTTACCCTTGTAAAAGCATGTGCAGGCTTTTTCCCTTTGTTCCCATGCACACGTGGGGTGAGGCCTTGGTTACGGAGATGTTTCTTCAAAGCAAGTAGGGTATAATCACCAATACCATGAATAAAACAAAATGCACCTTCACAGACCTCTCTGCTGTCATACGCAAATGAGCGGCGTGCTCTTTTTACCGATGAGCCTTCTTGTGGTGACTTGAAATGTCTGGAGCTTCCCAAGTACCGTAGTGTCCCGCTAATACGCCCCCTTCGAAAATACGCCCCCCCCCCTCTTTTCCGCCAAAGTTCCTGCACAGGGTAGTTTGACTCGTTATAACGCCCCCCCCCCCCCCCGGTGAGCGTCTTCTGGAACATCAGTGCTTACTATACGTTGCAAGTGCGTTCAGTAAGACTATAGTCGTCTCGCTGCCACTCTTGTGCAAGAAATACCAGCAGACTCTGGAAATTTCCCGTGGTACATGACCGACAGTGTTGCCGTTCTTGAGGACAGCTACAGCGAAGTCGTCGTGAATGTTATTGACCTCTCGTTGAACTGGCAGCTCTTCTCCGATGTAGGGAGACCACGCAGCTTTGTAAACGTGATGTCCGCGAACAGTACTCTCGATCCTGAAAGTCATCGCCATAGTTAGTTGATAGTGAAAGGCATTGATTTCATAGGGGGGGGCTTATAGTCGAGACTAATTGCATCCTCGAATATAAGCCCCCCCCCCCCCCCCCACTTTAGGCGGGATGTAGTGTACAAAATGGGGGGGCGTATTAACGGGACACTACGGTAATAGCATATCACACTCAGCCTTGGAAAGGCGCGTGAATGAAATCCTAGCTTCTGCTACTTCTTCAACACTGAAGTCGGCAAAACAGTTCAAAGAACAGCCACACCCACTGCGAAATCTATCACGCACAACCGTTAGTTCAGCTTCCCTCTGCTGCACTCCAGTCCACTCCTGTAGCTGTGTAGAATGCATTTGCTGTGTACGCTTGTAGTATCGATCGGTTATTCCTTCGAGTAGCGATCCTTCATCCGAATCAAAATTAGTTTCAGAATCCAGGTCTTCATCGATAGTTTCGTCATCTTCATCGATAGTTTCATCTGTGCATGAACTAGAATCTGATTCACCGTCTGTTTCGTCCGCACAACTCAAGTCAGCTTCCAAATGTGGGTCATTTTCAGCAATTGCGTCATTCTCCCTCAAGGCCTCCCGAAGCGTTTCATCGGTAGTGTAGAAAGATCTCTCCAGCCTTTCTGCCATAGAGCTACGCAGCTACCAATTCCTGTAGCTATTCAGCAACACTCTACTATTCTCTAGGAAAAAACACGCACTACACCAATACAGTGACCGTACAGCTGCTTTCATCTACAATAATGAGGCCTCGTGCTTTGAGCACGTGATATACCATATCCTGTTTTAAAACATAATTATCTAATTTAGCGTTTTTCATTGCAATATCCCAGTCGTTGGTTTTCTCATTCCACGGCTCCTATTATAAACTGTTACATATGTAAAAACAATACACAACTTAAAAAACGTAACTGAGAATAGTAGGGCAACTTTCAAAGCATATAGGCATAAACCATGAACATGAAGGAATAGGTGGTACTGAAATGTCTCAGTCACACAACCAGCAGCCACTCAGTATGTGCCATCGGATTTCTGTTAGAGGTTAACCCTGGAATTCTCTCCATCTGAGTTGGTTTTCTCAGTCTAAATGCTTAGAACTCTTGCTTAGATTCTTGCCTCACACTGGACGTACTGAGTGGCTGGTTGGTGTGTGACTGAGGTATTTCAGTATCGTCAGTATTGCAGCAATACAGAAAGAGAAATTGAATCTTCTACAGGTGAAAATACTCGCTATGCAGCTGCAGATGATGGGTGAACCAGAAGAATGAGTTCAATTGATTTGCCCCAAGCTGAATTAGCTATGGTGAGGACTTGGAATGAGGCTACATACTGACTACATTGAGTAACCAGCTGACCTAACTGGGAGCAATAGCAACCAGTGATTAATGTGAGGCTGATGTCCATTATTCAACCTGGATATGTGTACCTATTGTTCTCTGAGCATAGTTCTCTTATGCTTTTGAGTGCCTATTACTCTCAAAATTATGATAGCATAATTTGTTAAGGCCTATCAATCATGCCCCTGAAAAGCAATTTAGACGTTGCTAGGTTCTACATTCAGAGCTTTTAATTTCATGTTGTTGAAGAAGTTGCTAATATTTGCTGGATTGGGGGTGGACCAAATAGGCACACTGGTGTTTCTGAGGCAAACACAAAGGGCACGTTAGAAGTCTCAAAGGGTACAGTGCCCTTTAGTATAAGAAAGCCTAGTGAGAACACTGCTAATCACTAAATAGGACAGGTATGCCTACCTATAGAATAGTGTACCATTTTCAGTACAAAAATACTGTCAATCTAGACATATGTGGCAGTCCCGTGTAGAAATCGAAGGTTATTCCGTTGCGTATTTCGATCGCATCGCTGCGTTCAAAGCGCAGTATCGCTGAACTTCCGTTAAGGGCGGGGCTCATACGCGCTACGTAGACTCATTAGCTATTTACGCATCTACGAAGCGCGTATGAGCCCCGCCCTTAACGGAAGTTCAGCGATACGGCGCTTTGAACGCAGCGATGCGATCGAAATACGCAACGGAATAACCTTCGATTTCTACACGGGACTGTCACATATACGAGTATTACATGTAGTTGTGGTGGTGGACAAATCACAATAGTTGATCACTTCATACTCACTTCAGTACTTGAAGCTGTTTACACTCCTGCAGGACTGCAGTAAGAGCAACAGCGCCTTCCTTTCCAAGGTTGTTTCCGCTAAGACTGGGAAGGAAAGATAATAGTCACTCTCAATACTTATATAACATACTGAACAGGGACCGAGACTAGCTACATACATACTTGAACAATCAACAAACATCTAGGCCTAAAAAAATCGGCCTAGACGCTATGCAAAGTCGTCGCCCACTGCACAGGGAGCATTACATGGTTCAATTTTCCTACCACATAAGAAATATTTACACTGAATGAAGACCATTGTAAATATTTTGCACGTGTTTTCTTAAGACTAGGAGTCCACATTCCACCACAATCATTAATGCCCATACCTCCATACCACGAAAAAATATTCAAATTCAATACCAGCCACACGACAATTTAACTTGAGAATTTTCGCACATACTGTAAATTGAGAAATGTTTGGTGTTAAAATATTTCGTTGCTCCAGTTGGTGATGAAATTTAACTGACTAAACATGTTCGACAGTGATCTATAAAACAGTGTAAATTTACAGTACAAAAATAACATATCCAATGTACTGAAAGACAGCTGTTTTCACTGCTCTGCTTTTGGCTCACTTCACTGCTATTCCGCATTCGCGATGTCAATTCAAAGCCGAAGGATTGTTGTCAACATGTTTGCCAAAGCAAGCGATTCCCCTTGCAAACATGGTGGTGGAGAATGTTATCGTGGACAAAGGCCTCTTGGCAAGAAGCACAGTCAGTACTTAATATACATGGTAGTCTTTGATGCAGCAAGCTCCTTCGTACTCTTCCATGCCACTAAAATAGCACAAACAACTAATCCATTAACCTAATGGGTATGTTGCTGGGCCCAACTGACCCAAATTTTGGCAGATGCTACTCAAAAAACGATAACTGTCTACTGTGCATGTATGAAACTGCAAGCTGACTCTGTCGGAGTGGTGTCATCTTTTGCATGGATAATTACAAGCATACTCACCAAAAAAATATATTATGCATATCCTGTGCTATTTGTGTCTCTACCTGGTTATACAATTACAGGAATTCTAGCCTCACCTCGATCACTATTATCTTGAAGATTAGTACGTACTATGGCTTAATTGTAGCTTGAAGCATATCTTGTGCTATTCGTGTCTCCACCTCACTAGAAATGCTGGCTTATAGGCTTTCTGAAATGAGATACTAATTAGGGAAGCTTCCTAACTACACTCTATTCAAATTGTGAGCACTCCTTGAACTTCAAGTGTCACGCACACAAAAGGAATGCAACTGAGGTGACCAAAACATGGTTAAAGTAACCTAAACCTTTTTACAGTGCAAGTACACCAACATGCCATTTTAGGCATGTTTAGATGCTGAGAGTTTCTTCAGGCAATCAGGTTGCTCAGGTTTTCCCCTCATTCACCTGTTAAAGAGTATAGTGTCCTTTGCAAGGTGTGTGTTTGGCTGAAACAAAAGGATGAAGTGAACCTCACAGAAGAGGGTGAAAAGGTTCAAGGTCTTTCCTCACAGCAGCCGTGATGTAACTGACAAAACATGATCTATACACTAACCTGGAAAATGTGGGTATACACATGGAACCACTAACCTCATTGACAGGCTACTGATTTTAGTTACCCAAGTTGCAGTACAAAACTTATGTTTCATCTATTGTCGGCACAGACATGAAAATTTGCCAAGGTATATGACCAGTGTTTTGTGGATAGCTACCAGAAAATCAGGTATGTAGGTACAAAACCTGGACTCTGGACTGCACCATGGACTGGGATTATGGACTCGATTTTGGACTCAATAGTATTCTAATTCTGCCATAAAGAAGACTATGAATGCTGGATTGCCCAATGAGCAAGGGATCGGCATAACAGTAAAAACTGACATTTGTGCAGCTTTCAGCAAGACTAGCAGGTTGGTTTAAGCCATCGCTCTGCTCATACATCCTTCCAGCCCAGCTGGTTGGCAATGACACATACGTAGGAGTATTATGTAAGCTTTAATGGGAAAGAAAATCCACAGAGATCCAGCTTGCAGTCAAACCTGGGACCTTGTGAATACTAGTCAGATGCTCTTACCACTGAGCCATGGTGGAGTGGTACAAGCAAGCTTGCAAAAGCCAGGCTATAGGCCTCAGTGACTTCAGCTGTCAGGTACACCACCTCAGCCTCTTGCTCTATCTTTGAACGCATTGCCTAGACCTTAAATGCTCACATATATGCTGATAAAATCCATAGGAATTAACCTGATAATCACCACCATTGACACAAGACTGCAAGTGATCAAAAAGTTGACAGTGGAAAGGCCTGCAAACGTGAGGTTAGTTTGCAGATTCTGCTTTCAGTCTAAAATCAAGTCCAAAAGCGAGTCCATAATCCAGTCCATAGTCCACTCCACACAAACATGTGTGGCAGTCCCATACAAGTTAAGTCTTTTAACCTGAAAAACACATGCATGTACGTAATGCTAACAGTTACTAGCAACCAACCAGAGTCATTACATCTGAGATACAGTCTACCTCACACACAAATATTCCATTTCTTGATACTATTAGATATATGCAGTGATCCATTTCATACTTACTGGAGTTCTTTAAGCTTTTGACACTCTTTGAGACCACTCGCTAGTTCAGAGAGTCCTTTGTCACCAATAGAATTATCTGCAAGGCTGTGCAAAGAGATACATTATTCTCAGTCAAAAAAATGGCAATACACAGCAGCACAAATAATTGGCAATACACACAATTACTACATTAAATTGTAGTGATTATTGAGAACTGACTTAAGCTAATTTATTAGCACATTTCAACTAATGTTGTGTGGCATGAGAAATATGATGTTAGTGTCATGACATTTTGGGGGCACTGTGAAAATAGCACAACTGTCCCAACTGGTAACATATCTCATACGATCTCCCAGTAGTATGTAAATGCACACCTCCCCTCTCCCACATGTAAATAAGCCCACTCGCTCTTGTTGAAGACATGTCCTTACATAGGTCGTATTTTCTCTGTGGCCACAAGTAAGCTATCAACACAACATAATTATCAACATGAAACTAAGGACTATCAACAAATTGTATCCAAGTAACAGCAAAACCTCCATGGAACACACCATCTCTAATTGTTACAAGTTGGTGTGTTGGGTTTCAATCAGCATACGTATCTCTGGTTCTTAAAAATATGGGACATAGGTTAATTAACCCATTAACTATTGACGACATGCGTACTCATCATGTCACATGTTATCAGTTCGCACAAATTCATTTGGAGATAGATTTTGCAAAAAGGGTGGGATAGGAGAAGGGGGTTAGGCATAGTCACAAAGTGCCGTGCACATGGCAGCTGTCTTGGCTTGCTGTACAAAGGCCTTGGTCGGCACTGGCTGGGCCGTTTCTCTACTTTATAGTACAAACCACTATAGAAACCACTGCTCTGCCCTTGTAAGGGTTAAATTTTTGGCATTATAGGCTTTCTTTTAATCAGAACAAGCGTTCACTGGTTGGAGAGTCCTGACAATTGAACACTCACTAATGGGTGGGCATGGTCAAGGTTGCAAACCCCAAGAGAATTGATAAATAAATGTGTGGGTCAAGTTTCCAGTTCTAGCTCCCAGCAGAAGTGAAAATACGGATCAAAGAAGAGCTTAAAAAAGACTTCTAGAGATTGGAACTTAGCAAGCAGACACTAGGTCACAGCACTGGGTATGAGAAGCAGCTCTCAGAGCAGTTAAGGCAGCCTTAAAAGTACTTTTTGCGACATGCAAGTACAAGCAACAATTATCAAAAGTTGATTCACAACTTATGGAGATGAAATGATGTGCTGAGTGTAGGTTTGATCTCATTATTCTGGCCATTAGTCTTTGATGTAATAGCTTCTCTTTACTGCTGGATGTGAAGTAGGTATGTCCAAATGACAGAAAGAATATCATTGAGACTGTTTCTGGCAGCAGGTAAGGCTCAAGTCACTCTGAGTGACGATGGACCTATTGTCTTTGGAAGTTGATGTGAAACACTGGTCAGCCTTAGGATGCCATTTCTGTAAGCAGGAGTGGTTGAATATCAAAATCCAGGTGGATATATGCCCTTAATGCTGTACCAAGACCATATGGATGGTGTAATAGTTAATGACCCACTGAGTACACCCTCATTTTAGTCATTTGCTCTTATATAGCAGTGTTATATAAGAACAAATCAGTGAAGTTAGGGCAACCTACGTACATACCTATGTAGGTTGCCCTAACTTTACATCATTTTGTGACAATGGCCAAATGTTGCTTGCGTATAGAGGATGTACATACAGAATGTAATAACAGTATGTATGCATACACAATATAGTATTCAACATAGCTGCAGAATTAATACGGGCTGCAGTAAAATTTGCTACAAATCAAAATGAGTGATTTCACACTGGTAGTACATGCAGGATCTCATTATTACTCAACAAAGCCTTCATTGATGCAAAATAACTTCAGTAGATAATTAATATGACTCACTTATGAAATTGCACATGCACTCTTACTGTCAGTAACTTCAGGCAGTTTTGGGTGTCTTTTTCATGCAGGCAAATATTGCTAGTGCTATTCTAAGCATCTTTGATCCACTCACGCTACATGTCATAAGTCTTCATACGTACATGTTGATGAGCAGGACAAGTAAATGTAAGTTTCAAGAAAGTTGATCTCTGCATCAGATGTTAATTGGGCATGGCTGATAACAGAGAACACATCAATGAGAAGGGCAGCCAGCTACAAGGTGGCACCTAATCATAAATATGGTATGTACCACAGTCTCATGAAAGTGCACCCACTTTTCCCAAAGTTTGTTGTTATTACCATTACAACATCCCTCCACCTGCATAGCGCTTCGGGCTGGGCTTCTCAAACTCCACTACGGTATTGCATTTCAAGTTGCTAAGATGTAGGTTTCACTGTTCTTGTTGTATGGTCACTATTTCAGTGTAGCATCTATTCCAGAATGTTCTTGTACTTTATATGATGTAGCTAGGCCTATCACCACTGAACCATGATTTTCTTAGGCAGATACTCTACTTCAAGGTTGGCAGCTAGCTAGCCAACCATGTAATGATTGATATGGGCTGGTAGTAGTAGGCACAACCTCCTGTTCTTGCTAACAGTGGTTACTATTTCAGCTGTGGATACTATTTGAGGATGGTGTTTACTTTCTTCTACTTTTTTGTGGCTACATCATTGCAAGATAAGCAGCAATAAACTGAGAAAGGTTAAATACAATAGTCATTCGTTTAATGTAAACTATAGCAATATCTTTGCATGGTTCTATATTGCCATTTGGGAGTGACTGAACTCACCGTAAGCCCACTTCTGTACTTCCAGTGAGTGCATACATCATGAACAGTTAGAGTACCTTGTTGAAGAAATTGCCCCCACCCTTTAGATATGAATATTGCCATCTTTTGAAACAAACCAGTTCTGAAATACATAACTAACCCTTACCCCTCGTTCCGAAATGTAAGCCTGGAAATGAAGCTAAACACTAAGTAGTCCTTCAGCATGTGCGCAGAGGCCGTATCATCGAACTTCATATCCAATTTCCAGGTGCAAGGTGGAGTTGCTACCAATTACAGTGTGGTCCCCTAGGGTGGGGCTGCTTTCAGAGAGAAGCTGCTAATAAACATAGCCGATACCTGATGAAAGGTCTCAAACCAAGCATTGCACAACAGTACTTTCAGAGTTGTGATTTAATGTGTACCTACTATTACCCATCCATGTGGTATTCTACCGCTTGCTCAGGCTCACCCCAAGATGCCTTACATCTACACTAGTAATTATATCACTACCAAACATATCCTTTCTTAGCTGACCAAGTGCATGACTGACAAATGCTTGCAATGTCTCAATCAGGTTTGTAATACACCAGCCACTCCCACACCAGTGCCTTTGTTATCCTTCCACATCAAAATGTTTTTTCAAAAGTGCTGTTTACACACCAAAACCCATTCAATTAAACATCTGTGCGACAATTATAGTACTAGGATTCCAGCCTTTTTCATGAACACAGTCTACCCTAGCCATACCTCAAGCTGACATAAACCATAATAGTAGGAGAAATCCACCACAACTATGGCCAATTAAAGTTCATATATAATTAATAACAACAAAAGCTTACTATAAGAAAGTGAAAATAGTTGGGTTGAGCAAGTCCTACATGAATGAACTATACCAGATATCACAATTATGCTGTTCACACTCTAAACTAATGTGACATTGCATACAGACAAAATGTATGGTTTTCCCTCAGCAGACTGCATGCAAGATGAATGACCTAGACACTACTGACTAAAAGCAAAACTTGTGAAGTATATAAATAGTATGCTCAGACGTAATACATGCACAAACTCACTTAATCTTTTGTGCTCTGGGACAAAGTTTCAACAGTTCAGCAACTGCTTGTACATCAGCATCAGAAAAGCTCCTGAAATGACAGCAATAAACATGTATAAAAATGAACACCAGATTTCATGTTCTACTTGTCATGCCATCACCATAGCAACCTTCAATTCTATTTGTAACATGACTTTGTATGGTGATTGAATAAAGATGGCTTGAGATCCTTGTGGCAGCAGATCTCTATGTCTTGCTATGTTATAAACCAGAGGCTCCACTCCTATTGGTGTCCTTCAAACTTATCATGCCATTTAACTTTATAAGATACTGTACCTCGGTAGCATGGTTCCTCATAGGGATTTAGCGATACTGAGTGCTGTCAGAATTGAGCTTCAAAGGCTGGCTATATGTTACAAAACCTGTCCGCCTAATGTATTCGCTGTCTACTCAGCTGAACCGAGTAGGAAGGCAGATTTAAGGGTATTTCACTGTAAACAGATACGTGCTCTTCGAGGATAAATGTGGAAACACATCCCCCACCTTGGAAAACATGTAAAATGTACTCCTATGGGCAATTTTTCAGCGGCTCTTATTTCTTCTTTGTTTAGTCAGAATAGCACAATAATGGCTGAAGCAATTACAATGATTGAAACTCAAAGGAGCAGCACACATATTGTACTCACTACATTATAATGGTCACAAAGAACTCGAAAGTTTAAGCATTCTGAGGTGAGTGCATGCTGCTCACGCCATTACTGTCATTATGAAGAACCACATCACCAGAAGCTCAACTGGGAAAAGTACCAAGAGGAGGTTTACATGAATAAGAAAAAGATAGCAGCTCACATATATGCAAAACACACAAGAGAGAGAGAATGTGCTTCCAGGAGAAGCATGTATGTGTGCTAGGAGAAGCAGGTGGTGGTGTACTGTATTGAGTACTGGACTGCATGAGAGAAATCACTCTGCACGGGATTCTCCTGATGGAGAGAGTTTTGCAGTCAACCCCTGATGGGATACTGACAGCACATACATACTGAGTGGTTGCCAGGTGTGCGACTACAAGTATTCAGTACATGTACCATTATGTAGCAGCACAAGCCAGGACCCTGGGTTCATTTTCAGCAACTGCTGGCATTCCACCCTCCTATTTTCACCTCATAACAACATCTCTTTATTGAGCTCAAACTGTTTTGCAACTAAAGAATTATAGCTATCAAATCAGAAGAAGACAGCAGCCAAGTAATTTGTTGCATCTGCAAGTTACAATAAGGTGCCAAATTGGAGAAAGGCTACACACCAGCTAAAATCCTTAAAAACACTCGGTGGGAAAGATTGCTACTCCAGGGACTTTGTTATAATTATGAATATTGGCAACCCTGAATCATAAGAATCAACATTTTGACAGCAATGAGCAAATATTTATCTGAGGCTATATTGCATTTTCCAATTGAGGTTATTATTGTTTTCGCACAGAACAACAACTGGATGCAAACCAATCGCAGTAGTGTTCTACAACCTCCATGCACTTTCTGACGTCAGTAGCCTGCTTTAACCCACCTAATTGACAAACTCAACAAAACTAGAAGTGTGTAGGATATAAGCTGTAGTGTGGCAGATAATTATTACTCCTACTTGTAGCTTATTTAGTATTGTGGATGTCATCATGCAGGTAAATAAAAATGCTCCACCTTCTCATAAACACTGTGCAGTAAGTTAACACTGACAGAACTGTATTTCGGCAAAAGCAGTACCAAATAATCTTGCCAACCTGGTGATTCAAATGATTTTTGATGCACATAATTCAGAACCGTTAACTAGCTTTGGTAAGTTCACATCATGAGGATATAAAATAACTTGCCACAGAATACACTAAGATGGGAGTTGCTGCATCAAGTGGGGAGCTCCTGCATCAAGTGGGGAGCTCCAACACCAACTGGCACATTATTAATCTTACAGGTGTGGGATTTTCTACACACAAATTAGGTGCGGAATTGGGAAAAAGTGGGGCTGTTATAATTTAAATGGTTAGGGACATTTTGGTGAATTGGGTTGGGGAGTTTTGGTTAAGTGGGTGGAGCAAAAATATGTGGATGTCTAAATGAGTTAGACTTGGATATGCTCCAAAAACATTGGTCTTTAGGGGAATACCCTTTCCAATCATTGCATCACTATGAGTTTTGGCCGCTTAATTACCCATTTTTAATAAGGAGTGCAAACTCTCAGATATGAATTTTGGCCAAGATGTTGCTCCTTACCAGGACTAGACTCCAAGTTCTCTGGTATTCAGTGCTACCTATGGGACTTTTCTACCCATGATACAAAGTTTAACAGTTGGGTTCAAGTTGTGGTTCTGTCTCATGCTCTAAGAAACACGCAAGTCATGATCCCAACTGTAGCCCTTCTGCCAGTCAGACATATTTACTTCACAACATGAAATACAGCCTATACTTGGCAGCACTCAATCTCCATGAACTGTAATACAACTACTGTGAATAATGGCAACATCTTAATTCACATGTCCATAGTGCTACAATTGTATGCAAGTGAGAAAATTATGTAAATTTCTAAGCCATATGTATGCAATTTTTATTTACATATTCTATCTGGAAGCCTTTAAAATACACGCATGTCACATCAATGTTTCGACCACATGCTTAGTAGGCCAATTGGCACTAGGCTTCTTGCAGGTCATGCACACTTTTTACATAGCTACATTCAACTGAACTATGAGCTATAGCCTGGTAACCAGCATGGCATTTTACTCCAACACCAGTATTCAGAATTTATCTCATGACTCTAGCTACTTCACTGGTTTTTAGTGAAGTGGTTTTGTCAGTGCTTTAGATGCTTTTTACATGTAGCTCACTACAGCCACAGATGTGCTATGAGCTTGCTGTGTGTACACCATGAACTCATAGCGCATATCCGTCCATGTGGCACTGTGCACTCACGTGCATTCAGACAGTACAGCTCGTAACAACACAAGACAATTAATGTAAGTTACCCAAATTGAGCAGATCTGATTGGGTGAAAGTCATGTGATACATACAAATTAAATTCGGTAATCCAGTCCAGCAATCCAGTCCCAGTGATTAGACATGACCTAGGAATGCCTTAGTTAACCAAACTGAGATGGAACCTACCTTTGCTGGACCAGTCAGACAACTGATTCATGGATTACTAGTACTAATATAGCTGCATAATGAGTACCCATTGCAAAATTTTATTACATTACTTGAAGTTTTCATCCAAAAACTTCCTCAGCTAGTAACAATGCAAAAATGGTGCCTTTGCATAGAGCCCATGCATGTACACTGTGAAATACTGTAAGGATTACTTAATGGTAGGTGTGATGGTCAAAATCTGAGGCAACATTTTCAAGTGGCTAGTAGGCTAAAGTATAAGTATGCTGTCTGCATCAAATTCTTTGTATGACCTTTTCTTAGTGCTACCTCTCATGTACCATACATTCCAGTTTCTTTTGTAGAACATTAAAGACTTCTATTTCCCCTGTAAATTCTCCCAGTAAATTTGAAATCTTCCCAGCGTTTCTTTCAACAAAGTCTCGACTCTTTTCAAGGTTTGCACATCTTTATAGTGCACATCCATAATGGAAATCATGGAGACACCTTTCCTGTCTGGTTGATGATAGTAAAATTAGCTCTTCTGCACATTAGGGGTCAGCTTTACACTTGATGCAATGTTTGCTGCACATGAATAACAATTGCTTCCGTAGCAGTAGTAACAACTTCCCAAGACCCAAGAACAAGCTGTCAACAAAAGTCAATGAATAGGTCATAGTTGGGTCACAAACAGGTGCCTAAGTGGGTTGGCTAGCTAATGCTTCACCATTGCATTACCAGATTACAAGGTTTGTCACTTTCTGTGTCACAAGCTTCTTAGATGTGACAGCTTGGAGAAATTGTTATCAATGCAGTGAATGCCACAGAGAGGTGAGGTACTGTACAATAGAGTCATAAGTGTTGCCTAAGCAGCTCCTCGTGCTGGGTTTTAGTGTTCACACAGTGACGTGCAAAGACTGCCTCCTGCTGACCTCTGTTTTCTGTGAACACAGCCTTGCTTGCCGTGCATAGTCCTTACTTTCACAAATAGCAGAGGAAAGTCATCACACATGCTATAAATACACAGCTATTCATTCTGTAAGTAGCCTGGTTTGTCAGCACAAGTGCTATGCAGGCCTCGTATAGAGGTTGTGTCTGGGCAGAAGACTAATATACCAGATTGCTGCAGGGGTGAAGTGGACTTGTAATAACTTGGTAGATATTTGTAGTTCAAACTGCTAAAGATACCGTGGAGCAAATCTTTGAAATACACAATGTTTCAACCTATGAGGTGTTCTTCAGGTGTAACACTAAACCTTATGTCCTGAGATATCTATGGCAGTTCAGACTACAACTCTCCACTATGTAACTATGCTTTACTGAATATAACAATGGTCTAGACAAAGTCATTGTTGGACTCCTTCCCCAACTTGTTTTGCATGCATGAAGACTGTGAGCAATAACTGCATAGCACCATGGTATAAACTCCTGCACTGTAATAAGCATCAGTTTCATGCTGAAATGACGGTGAGTACTTAAGCCGCTTTCGAGATATCATTGTTGAACATAGTGGTCTTGACAAGAAAGAAAGAATACGAAAAATGGCACTTTTGCTACCGCACACTTTTGCGTTTAGCTGTCTTCCATGTGGCTTTTGGGCACTTATATGAGTCTTGCTGATCATAAAGGCACTCAAAGAGGAAGGCTGGGCACTTAAATAAGCTTTTAGCGTAATTGTGGTGAAGTTATATGGCTTTTGCTTAAGTATTGCATATATTGCGCATCCGCGCCATCCCTACATAGAGAGTCTACCAACTCTCTGATAAATGTTGGTTAAATATTATAACAAGTCACAAAAAAGTTTGCCAAACGCAAACAAGCACATGTAGGGATGAAATCCTCAAAAACCAACCAAACAAGACGGGAACGACACCACAATACTTTTACACCATCCCTACATCTTGTGCCATTTTGCCAAAACTGTGTGTTTGTATTTGTTTTTTAGTTGTGTGTAGAAGAGGGTTGTCTTGTAGATGGAAGGGTGTGGCGTGGGTGTGTTGTGCATAGTGAGTATGTTGTGTTGTTGGTGGTTGCTACTGAGTGTAGCAGGTATGGTCCAAGTTGTGTGTAGAAGGTGTGGAGTGAGTGAGGAGTGGTGAGTGTGTGTGTTATGTTGGAATGTGCATTATGTTGTTAAGTTTTATGCCTGTTTAGCATGATAGATATGGGTTGTCTTGTATACAGGTGGCTGTGAAGTGAGTAGTGGTAATTTTGTAATGCTTTGTGAAGGATGGGTTATTTTGTGAGATAGTTGAATGGAGTGAAGTACTATGTTTGTTTGTGGTTGGTGTGGGCTAATAAGTACAAATGTAGAGGGTTTTGTGTTGTGTACAGGTGGCAAAATGGCACAAGATGTAGGGATGGTGTAAAAGTATTGTGGTGTCGTTCCCGTCTTGTTTGGTTGGTTTTTGAGGATTTCATCCCTACATGTGCTTGTTTGCGTTTGGCAAACTTTTTTGTGACTTGTTTCTGTTGTTTTTTTTTTGTTGTTGTGTAACCACACCCCAAGTGAAATGACTTGTTATGTAGTTTATTGTTGATGTTGATGGATTTCTGGAGGATGTTAGCTGTTTGCACTTATCCACTTGACAATGGAATCATGGGTGTAACTGTTGTCTAATTGGGTATGTGCATGTGTGTGTGAGTGGTTGTTCTAAGGCACTGTGGTATATACATGACTGTCTACCTGTTCTGTTGTATGACAGGGTTGTAACACTGTATGTTGTGTGTTGTCCAAGGAACAGTTTCTATAGCTGGTTATACATTGTGGGCAGGTGTGTGTAGGTTGTGTATGGTGGGTGGCAGGTACATAGGTCATAAAGAGGTAAGGCATAACTGTGGTAAAGGAACCCTTGGAGAGTAAGAGTGTTTTTCCGGGTTCTTCCAGTACTTGTTACGGGACGCTTGCCTTTTGCTTTCTTTGTTTCGCAGATAGTTCTGCTTATCCCGCGCCCGTTTCTTGTGGACGTTACGCATACTGCGTTCCTTGTCAAATCCAGCACAAGTACGTCAACTGCTGTATGAAAGTAGCAACATATGCAATCGTTTGGGAATCAATCGATCTTCAAGTTCTCTACGGAAGTAGAATAACCGCAGCTGCATGCCAACTTCACGTGCTGTAGCTGTTGAACTTCTGTTGACGTAATCGCTATGAATATTCTATTCTAACAAAATGGCGTATAGCAGCAAGCATAAGCGTGGGGTTACCTGAGAATCGCCGATTAATTCGACTTCTTTTTTTGAGAACGATGAGTGGTGGGTACAATACCCAGTAATTTATGCTGATCTTTCGCGTTTGAATCGTTGTAATAGCTTCAGCCGTTGTCGTGCTATCGTGGTGAGCAAAAGAAGAAGAAGAAGAAGAAGAAGTCAGAAGATAGACGATTTGCCTTTTTTAGCGACTTGACTGTCAGGTACTTAGCGATGCTTTCCAGCAAATTTAACGATCCTGTTGCCCATGGAAGCACTCGATAATGTCTGATATGGCTCATGGAGGCCGTTGACTTATCTAACGCGGACATTTCGAGCGTGTCATTTGTGCACTTTGAATGTGGCCGCCATTTTTTTTCGGGGTCATCCCTACATATGGCGTACTACCGTACGCCATGATACAAATTCTAAAAGTCTACAGCAACAACACAGGAATCTGGTGGTCACAGAAGGTTTAACATTTGCAGTTTAAGCATAGAATTCCACTGCTACTCTGAGTACAAGGCCAGTACACTTGAACTTCCCAAATCATTTTTCAATTATTATGTTCAGAACCCAGAAAAATCAAGATTGAGACAACACAATGTTACACACACATAACAGATACCATCATTACTAGGTATGCTACCCAGTTGTGACCTTAAGTTGGATCAGATTCATCATAAAATCCTGCAAATGAGCCCTGAAAGTTGCCTTGGCTAGCTAGATATGTGTATAGCTGGTTTTTCTAGAATTGGCTCCAGACTTCATCAAACTCTGCAACTAATGAAGACAGTACACCTGCTGAGAGACACATGTAGAAAGAGCACAAAGGAAGACAGCTGCACATCTGTTTCAAAAACACGTTGAAAATGACAGTTGAAGACTCTTTTGGCAGTATTGATGGGAAATATACTGATAATCTTTTTTGCAGCTGAAGGTGTTTTTGGTGCAAAATCCTTACGTAACTGCCAGTATTTTGGACTGAAGATTGTGGTAGATATATGTTAATGTCATTTAGAAAGATCACTTACACAGATTCTGGGGCAGTGCTTTGTTGTTATATTGACATGAGAGTTTGGTCAATGTACATAACAGCAATGCACTGCCATCCCCAATCCACAAAGGGATCTAACATGAGGATAAGTGTATTTGGCTTCATTCTAGCCTTGTTCCCAAGCTCTCCCCAAGAGTGAACGAAAAATCGAAAGGAAAGGGTAGACCCAGGTAAAATTTATCTAGTGGTGGGACGAATGTTGAAACATTCGGAAGTTCATTCGCTTCATCGAACCTTCGAACGTACAGTTATGGTTTCGAACCAGTGACCACACCTACATCGCGCCCATCAATTTCATTGGCGGTTGCGAGCAATTGCACAACGGCGCCACGTGTAGGTAGTCAGAATGGCGACTAGCAGCGGTAGTAGCGCTAGTGGCACCAGTAACGCTAGTAGCGCTAGTAGTACAGAAAGATCCGATGTTTGGAAGCATTTTGACAAGACTGGCACCAAGAATGTCACTTGCAGGCTATGTGCCAAACAACTGGCATACCACGGAGGTACAACGAATCTTCGAGATCACCTCACTCGTGTCCACATGGACAAGTATAAGCCTGCCAAGAGGACAGACGATCAACCGTCACTGGAGACCTTCGTGTGGAAGTGCTCTGACGCTAGAGCGAAGTTAATCAACGAGCTAATCGTTGATGTAGTGACAATGGACATAAGACCACTTGCCATCGTCGATGGAGAAGGGATGCGTCGTTTATTGCTGTACCTGGAACCTGGCTACCGTCTTCCATCACGCAAGCATATTAGTAGACTTCTAAGGAAGAAACACGAGAAAGCAATAGCCATTTTGAAAGGCAAGTTAACCCAGGATGCCATCGCTGTCTGGCTCACAAGCGACATGTGGACCAGCAATACGATGGAGGCTTACATGCCCGTCACAGCTCATTTTATCACACCTGCTTGGGAAATGCAGAGCTGCGTATTGATGACTAAGCCTTTTCCAGAGCGCCACACTGGCCAAAACATCGCCGACAGCATTGAGCAAGTTGTCAGAAGTTTTGGCATCAACACGGCAAAGGTCAAAGCTGTAGTGCACGACACAGTAGCGAACGCGGAGCTTGCTGGTGATCTCATGTCTCTGTCTCTTGACTGGGAGAACGCTGAGTGTGCAGCCCACAAACTGCAGTTGGCAGTCAACGAGGGACTCCAAATTCCCGCCATTGCTCGTGCTATTGCAGCTGGACGAAAGTTAGTGGGTCACTTCAAACACAGTACCCTTGCTACAGCAGAGTTAAAGGTGCGACAGGAGCGAATGGATGTTCCCCAAAAGAAACTGAAGCAGGACTCTCCTACCCGATGGAACAGCACCTTCTATATGGACGAGCGTCTGCTTGCAAACAGGTGGCCAATATCTGCTGTTCTGTCAGTAACAAAGAGGCAGGATAGAGCACTTGACCGTCGCAATAAGCAGTGGGAATTGTTACAAGAGCTGGTGAAGCCGCTGCAACTTCTGGAGACAGCAACTGTCTTCCTCAGCAAAGAGACTGATGTATCAGGCTCTTGTGTCTATCCCATCATACATGGCCTAATAACAAACCTTGAGGCAACTGACGAAGACCTGCCTGTGATCAGGCATTTCAAGGTGACAGTGGTGGCAGCATTAAGACCTCGTTGGTCTTTTGACAGTATTGATTTGATGAGTTCACCAGCATTTCTTTCTGTACTAGACCCTCGCTTCAAAGCCCTCAAGTTTCTATCTGATCCTGAGAAAGAATCCATGAAACCCCACTTGGTGCAGCTGGCTAGTGAATAGGATGAGACAGAAGAGGAGAAGAATGAGTGTGTTCCTCCAGCAACCAAGAAAAAGAAGACAGCTTTGGACTTACTGTTAGGCCCAGAAGAAGCTCAGTGTGAGGAAGAGCAAGGAGCTGCAGTAGAAGAGGTAACACGGTACTTTGCAGAAAAGCCAGTCGCTAGAGAGACAAAACCGCTTGTTTGGTGGAAGATGAACTGCTATCGCTTTCCAAGACTAGCTAAGCTAGCATGAATTAAACTGTGTATCCCAGCAACATCCACCCCATCAGAGAGACTGTTTTCAAAGGCAGGTCAGATAATCAACAAGAGGAGAAGCTTACTCAAGCCTAAAAATGTGGATGCCATTCTGTTTTTGAACAGTAACTACAAATATTTGTGTCTTTGATTTGTGTATTGGTAGTGCCTGCTGGCTGACAAGTATTGTGTCTTTGATTTGTAACAATTCTTTGATTTGTGTATTGGTAGTGACTGGGGATGGACCATTGTGGTTATTTATCACATTACCACATTTTGTGCTAAGTGTGCTTGCAAAGATAATAGATCTTTAGTGTAAACTGTAACCATAGATACTAGAGGCTGTGTAAAGAATGTATTCGAAAACTTCGGTGGAAGCTGTCAAAGGTTCGAAGTGGGGAAATCCCCATTCGTCCCACCACTATTTATCACGTGAGAAATGTCATAGGTAAAGAGAACTTAATTACATGTGGGCGAACGAATGAACTCGCCCACGCTTTACGGACAAAATATATTCGTTCAGTCGTAAAAGCTTAATGGTCGACAGAACAGGACTAGATGCCATTACGCTACATTACCTGGCAGTATGGCAAGCTATATGGTAAGTATACACAGACCCATACATTCAAACATCATGCTAACTTGCTCGCTTACTTGGTAGACTGATTGCTGCACATCCCGGAGAATGGCTTCCAAGGCAATATTAAACTACAAGGTGGCCCTTTCCTAGGCTTTGCTCAAGCTTTCTCTGCCTTCTTGTTTGAGAGTATGGCCAGAATGGGCTCCTAACAAACACAGCTATGTGTACTGTCGATTGCACAACTAAGTGGATTGGCACATTGACAATCTGCCTACACTCAATTAAGTCCTCTCTACTTTCTCTCTACCCTCTACGTCACTCACATGATAAGTTATTTGCTCTTCTGTACTGCAAGCGACAGAAAGCTGGGTGGGGCCTAGGAACGAGGCTAGCTTCATTCCAGAAACTGTAATTTCTTGGCTTCAGTCATTACGCACAAAATTGGATTATCACAAATAAATTGTGACCACAGCTTACATAGAATTAGTAAAATTCCTGGAGTCGATGTACAATGGATGTATTGACAGAAGATATAATTATAATGATTCTGTGAATGACCAATGAACTCTTTTTAGCATTCCACCTGTTCATAATTTGGATTGCACTTTTGTAAGGTAAGTGTGCGTGTGTGGCTTCATTCTAGAAAATGTAAATTTTTGGCTTCAGTCATTATCCACCAAATGATTAGCATAAATAAACTATGACTGGTTTATGAAAATTCCTGGAATTAACATAAGATGGATTGTATATAACATTAATGATGTACAACTTTAAGCATTCCATGTTCAACAGAATTCAAGTAACAAGCTTGTGAGTGAATGTAAAAGTGGTTTCAGTTTACCAAATAACAGACTAATCTCTAATTTACTTACTTCCGAGATATATTGATGTTGTAGGTCGATGTCTGATCAATCTGCACAGAAACTAGTGATGTTTCTCTGGCCCTCTTTGCATGTAAGAGTCTACAGAAAGCAGTAGTACCAAACTGTAAACAAATCTTCATACTGAAACCATTTTCATTTTCCTATACATTAGTTTATTTTAGTTCACTTCTCTGCTGAGTCACTATGTGCATTCTGATTTTGATTTCATTTTTCCATGAGTTTCACTATGTAAGTTGTAATTCTGAAGCAATAATTGAAATCCTAAGCATTATTAACACAATTATATAAGAAAATATAAACATTAGAAACGTAAAAAAAAATGTAGGGATGGCACACCAAAAAGTATGCAAACAAAAAAGTGAAGGTAAATATAAATTATCCAAGCATCTCTTTTACACTAGAGTCACAACAGTAGTGTAAAAAGATGTAGGGATAGCACTTTGTATATTTACCTTCACTTTTATATCATCCCTACTTTGCTAGCACACTTTTTGGTGTGCCATCCCTACATTTATTTTCTTGTTCTCTACTGTTAATCTCAGTCACAGTTAGACCTAACCTAAGATTTCTTTCAATAACCCTAGAATTTGAAACAGCATTGACAGTTTAGTAGTGGTTTCAGGCATGTAATATACCAGCTGGAATCCGATGAAGGGCTAACACTCTCTGTATCAGATTTCGAAAACTTTGTGAAGCTGATTTCCTGATTTTCAATCACATGGCAACTTACCAGCACAGACAATTGTACCGACAGAGCATAAAAACTGACCATCCTGGTGTTACCAGAGCTGTATTTTTTTAGTGTAGCTATAAGTAAGCAACTGAATGCAGCACCTTACCTACTTCATGTCCATGAGCCATTCCCATAACTACGGGAAGAGATTGTGCCAGCCGTGCTTACTGGTCAATGCATGATTTCGCATGTGCACAAGTCTCATTCCCAAACCAATGATAGCGATGTCAGTGTCTCCAGAAGTATGCCAGTTTTCTTCTACAGAGGCAATATCTCCCCATTGCTACAATGTATCTGCATCAACTTGAGTACAGAGATTTCTTAGAGGCTTGGGTACATTTGCATTTACTAATTTCTGCCTTAGTCAAGAATACATGCACTTGTTCTTCATATTTCATCCTTTTTCTGCGCATGGTAATAACAGATTTTGTACTCCTGCTCACAATGACTTGACAATGCGCAACTATTTTGCCTACCACACTAGTTGCCTAAGGGGACAGTGCAGGTTTCTGATTGCAACTTTGATCCAACTCCCACAGAAATGCTACTATTTACAACCGAAACGTCATTGTTTAAAGCATTTATCAAGCCAGACTAACTTTCACAGCGACGCATTGGACTTGCCGTCGCTTGTGGAACGGGTAGCGAATTTCTATCTGACACACCCTTTCGGACTTAGTCTCTGCACGATGTGCCTTGCTATCGAACTCTTGAACCTTGAGCTAGCGGGAATGACAGCAACGTTCCTACTAGCAGCTAAACATGGCTAAAGCTACCAAAACTCGTGAAATCTTTTGCAAATGTAAGAGAAACGTCCAAAAATGTCATCAAAATATACAAAATAACCCTGCATGCATTGCACAACACTCATACTAGTGTATATACATATATTTACAACATGCTAGTAAATAGTCTCACAAGCCACAAAGAGAGTAAGGGTCTGGTCACGCTGCAACTGACAAGTTGTCTCCAAAAAAATGATTATTTACTGTGCCTGTATTTACTAATCCATGGCAATAACTAAAAACAGAGCATGGATCTGATTGGTTGCAGCAACATTCTACTGTAGTGACAATTCGATTGTTGGAGCATGACTAGATCCTTACCCATTTTGCAAATGGTGGGCTGTCAAAAACTAACTACTAACATAAGGAGGACAGTATTGGCAAATAAATGCTACGTCCTTGTCTGACTTTGCAAATCAGCCACCGGCTTGATTGTAGTAGCAATGGCTTTGTGAATGATGCACAATTCCTGTGTTCACAACTTCACATCTTCAGAATGACTTTAAGAAGAAAAGACAATTTTCTTGTCTAATTGTGCATGTGTGCCTCCAAGGGTTAAGTAGAAAAGGACAGCAATTTGGTGTGCCAGTAGAAACTTTCACAGGTGCATATCAGCAAAATAAACGCATGCTTTTCACAGTGAAGTGGTCATTTGGAGGAGACTTTTTCATCATCTTTGGATCACTTTACAGAGTGGGGCAGTCTGGGAGATTTTTCTGCCAAGGTAGATATTTCATGTGCTAAAAATCTCCCAGCCTTTGTCATTACATGCTGGCCTTGTGTACAAACTGACTATTCACTGAACAGTCGAGTAGCTCTGCCTCCAATATTGTAATAATAGTTTGGAAAACAATGACAAAGGCCTAAGACATCTTCCTCACTACTGCAGGAGCTATAAAAACACATCGAGCATACATACTTCTAGGGAAGTGTGCACACTTTGCAACAGGTATTTGACAGTGTATTATTTGAAATCTGGTTAGGTGAACTATCTAATTGCTTTCCAGTGGGACACGGCTTGTATTCACAGTTCACCAGACCCTTCTCTTTTGTGGAAGTGGCTGGATCTGGCTTCTGAGACCAGGAAAGACATTACAAGCTTGGGCCTCAAGATTGTTTATTGGGTTGGGATGGCCTTCTGTGTGTCTACCTTCTTTCTACCTGATGTTGCATGACATCACCACACTTGAAGAACTCTCCCATGCAGGTCTTATCCCACTGTATTTGCATATTATGCAATCAAACACTGGAGACAATGAAGGTTTGGAAATGATGCCACGTTCAGGGGGATCATTAGTCAATAAGTTAATTTTGTACAGTCATGCTATCAGGCTCTCACTTGCTCTGAGGTCAAGCTGTCAAACACCTGATGGGAAAACGTTCAAAACCACTGTCACAGCTGTGAGTAGCTACAGTAACTCTGGGAGAATCCTTGACACATAACATGACCAAAATATTACCTTTGTCAACCACTACACTAGTTCAATCATTGTGGCAGACTTAGCATCTATTGTTCACCTTGCTTGATGCTGTATGAAAGCCTCATCTTGACTTGCAGCTCCCTAGGTTCATGGGTACAACTCCACCCACTCACGCATGCGCAGTTCGTTAGCAAAGCACATGGTGCAGAGAAATTCGCGAACGGGTACTCACTGCATGCGTAATCACGCAAAAACGACGTAGGCTATAAATTTTCTGCAAGCCACTTGCATTTCTAAGCTCATACAACCTGCCATATGGAATGCATGCTAATGATATTGATACCATTAAAATTGCCGTTTCACGCTCTTTTCAAAAATCATAGTTATTACCATTCATTTTTTCACCTGCCACTTTGTAACAAGATTCTGCTAAGAAAATGGATTGGAAAGAAATGTCTGCCTGAAAGTTCCAGAGTTTTCAGTCTTCATTTTGAGCATGGCAAGAACATGAAACTCCAACACCAAGCCTGTTGTCCACATTAATCAGTTGGCACGGAAGTCACCCACACAGCATCAGCCATACATAGAGCAGTCAAAAAAGTGCTTGTTAGTGTCAACAGTAATGAAAATGGGATGAAAGAGTAGCTACCAGAACGTGAGAGCAAAGTTAACTGTCTAGAGACCCAGCTTAAACAAGCCACCTTTTCTTTTTGCCGTATCATAAATGATGATGATAAAATTCGCTTCTACACGGGTTTTCCATCAAGGAAACACTTTGAGTCCTGTTTTAGGAATCTTGGTCGATGTGTCAATTCATTACATTACTGGGGATCACACTATGCTGCAGACTGTCAGCGGGAATAGAAGTGTGGCCCACAACAAAAACTGTCTCCAGTAGAGGAGTTTATTATGACACTGTCGCCTAAGGGTAGGGTTATTTGAAGAAGATTTAGCAGATCGATTTGGAGTACATCTCTCAACTGTCTCCCGTATTTTTATTACACAGGTAAATTTCTTGTATTTTAAATTTAAAGAAATTCCATTGTGGCCAACTTGTGCTAAGGTACAACAGCATATGCCAGAATGTTTTAGGAAGAAGTATCCTACAACAACAGCAATCATTGATGCCGCTGAGGTTAAAGTTGTGCAGCCTTCTGACCCTGCAGAGCAGCAGATGACATTTCTGGTTATAAAAACATTAAGGAATCACACCCTCTGGAGCAATTTGTTTTGTGTCTTCCCTCTACTATGGCAGTATTTCTGATAAGGAACTGACCAGACAATCAGGTCTCCTGCCTTTGCTAGGGAAGGGTGATAGTGTTATGGCGGACAAAGGGTTTGACATCAGCGACTTGCTTCTACCCCTTGATGTATCATTGAACATTCCTCCTTTTCTCCGTGGGAAGCCCCAGTTAGATGAACATGAACTAATTGACAACTAGGAGAATGGAATCTCTTAGAATTCATGTGGAGAGTGCTACCGAGTGTATAAAAAAACTTTCACTTTTTCGATAGGCCTATACCAGTAAGTCTTGTGTAGTGATAACTAACTTTTACCCTCCACTTGTTGAGTAATCAAATACTAAATTGATAATAATGTCTGATTAAACAATGTTTACATCTTGCTGTAATACTGTATAATACAAATTACAAAACATAACTTGGTTTCATGCGAGGGGAAATAGAATCTCAGGTAGAAGAGTGTTGTCGTAGAAGTATTGAAGTTTAGGGATGTCTTGAAGTTGCCATGCAAAATCTGGATAAATGCATTCAATTGCAATGCCTTTAAGTAGTATACACAAGGAAGTCACACCATTTAAATGTAGTGACAGCTAATTGCAGCTGTACTTGGTGGTAGTAGTTGTATTCTCTTTTCAGTTTGAAGTTTCCAGTGCAAAGGGTGCCATAAAAATCGGGATTTGTGCAGGACTGAAGGGGATGACTTTCTTTTTCCGAATAAAGGACATTTGACTTTATGGATGCCATCTGGCTCTGCATTGCTGTCAAAGTGGACAGTGGCATCTGGAGTTGCTGCTAACCAGCCATGGTAAGGGTGGACATAGAGACCAGTCTTTGGTCCGTACAACTCTTCCCACTTCAGCTGTTTTCACTTCCTCGTACTTTTTGCGAGCAGCTTTCCCTGTTTCCTTCCCACAAAATTGGTGCAGGCAAAAACCCAAAAGGCTTTGAGTATAGTAGAGTAAGTTAGCAATCATCGGACGACAGGTATATTCGGACACTCAAACGCGGAGGGAAAACTGCGTAAACATTCGGCGATACCACAAGACTGTAGCTGAGGTACATGGTACCAGTCGTTAGGCCAGCGGTCCATTTCATTCAGATACAGGAAGTGCACGTAGAGCTACATTCCAGTGTGTAATTAACGCAATGAATACTTCCTGACTTTTCTACAAGCTAGCTCCAGCCAGCAATGGCAGAAACGAACCGGACTTGCGCCAGTTTGCGTAGAGGTACCTTTCTGCTGTTCCTTAATGTACTTTGTATCTCGATTTGATAATGCCTTCCAGCGTTGCGACCGTTTTTCGCGACCTCGTTGCGGGGCGAGACTCGTGATATGCTGCCGCATATTTTAGTACATTTTTTTTTGACTACCTGAACCCTGGCGATATATATATGTACGGATAGCCCATGGATAGCTCTACAAAATATGTAAAAATCAAAAACTTCCGCTCAGGCAGTTAGCAGTTATGCGGGCTCAAAGTTGGGCTGAAATATTATGCTGCGGTTTACATAATTGGCATGTTTACTGGTGCGTTCTAACTGGGAATGCTGTACAGAGAGATGCACTGGCCACTGTGCAAGGTGAACTGAAAGGTAAAGTGATTTGAGTACCAAAAGTAAAGTAACTAACTTGGCTTGTATGCATTCAGGGTCCCCAAGTTGGAAGACAAGCTATGTGATAGCTGATAGCTATAGTATAGCTCAGCTAGCACCCGTTAACACACGTGCTGGGTGGGATAATCAATCAGTCAGTAGTAGCAACCTTATTTTGTATCTGCTGTGCCATAAGAAATGGTACTGCAGATCCTGGGCTGGAGCACATGGAGCTATCGCTACTTGCCAGCCCTACACAACCCCCCACCCCCCCTTTCTAAGGCAAGTTTGGGAAATAGCAATTTTGTGTTACAGTCTAACCCCGTAGGCAGCAGGGCAGTATTAGAGTGAGCTCAAAACAGTTACGCAGAGTGCATTATACTGCATAATCCAGGTTGCCTATTGCAGGTGTGTGCTACAAGCATGCTGAAGACTTGAGGGCCAGCGTTCGTATTGGACTGGTCCTCCTTTGTGTACAAGTAACGTTAAAGGCACAGTGTGACTTGCTACATGAGAGTGGGCACTGCTACTGACATTGGAGAAATTCTTTTAAAGTTCCCTCTGGGCACACCATCCAAAGATATACATGTCATCTGAAAGCTCTTCACTACTCATACAAGCCCTCAGTGATGATGTGCTGCACTAAAGATGCAGTGGTGCTCTCCAACTTCATTGGCTCTTCAGCTGCTGGCCCAGGGACATTCTAGGATTTAACTTTTTGGCTCCCCCACCTGATAATGCTAAGGCACTAACACAAGTCATTGTCGTCACTATCATTGACAACAAGCCGTTAACAACAGTATGTTAGCATGCATATGCTATACAGTATTTATACCAGCCCTAACCATATAAATCACTGTATAGCATATGGATGCCAACGTACTGTCGTTAATGGAAATCCATTGACACCCTCCTTGTCATCTTCCTCTCTATCACTGTTGTCCTCCTCTTGCTCTTCTATATACTGGGATCTGCACTGAGTACCATTTCTTATGGCACAGCAGATGCTAAGGTTGCTTACCACTGATTGTTTATCCCACCCAGCATGTGTGAAACATTAATGGGTGCTAGCTGAGCTTAACTATCAGCTGCTTAGCCTCATGTTGGAATAGAGTTTAGGCGAACTGGGTGTGTGACTGAGGCATTTCAGTACCACCCGTGCAGCACATATATAGGATTGTGGGGGCTGGTGGTTGTCCATTTGTCGTAGCTCAGTCGCAGAGCACTGGCTGCACAAGCCAGGTGTCCTGGGTTTGATTCCAGGTGACTGCTGGCCTTTTCACTTTCCTCCGCATTTCACCTCAAAAACATCTAAACTATCAGCTATCACATAGACTGTCTTCCAACTTGGGGACCCTGAATGCATACAAGCCAAGTCAGTTACTTTACTATCGGTACTCAAATCACTTCACCTTTCAGTTCACCCTGCACAGTGGCTAGTGTATCTCTCTGTACAGCATTCCCAGTTAGAACGCACCAGTAAACATGCCAATCATGTAAACCGCAGCATAATATTTCAGCCCAACTTTGAGCCCGCGTAACTGCTAACTGCCCGAGCGGAAGTTTTTGATTTTTACGTATTTTATAGAGCTATCCATGGGCTATCCGTACATATATATATCGCCAGGGTTCGGGTAGTCAAAAAAAAATGTACTAAAATATGCGGCAGCATATCACGAGTCGGGATTCACTTTGTTCACCGACTCTGAGGACAGAAGGCACATGATTACCACGTGACAGAATATGCCGATGCGTGCATTCGCGCGCCGAACTGAAAACTTATGTGCTGGCAGTGTACAGGCTACGCATGCCAATCTGTAGGGTTTGGCTTTGCAGAATGAAGTCTACATGCAAGCTAAAACAAATGGAAATCAGAGCCAATGTAGAAGAAAAACACTAAACTCTCTGATAAAGTACAATGTAAAATATACACAAGATTCACTGAAATAAAATCATGTTAGATGCATATCTAGCTGAAGATGAGAACAGTGATACAAGCAAGGTACTACTGTGTCTGGAAATTTGGTAGAGATCTGTGACAGTCTCGGAAACTTGGATCTTTGTGTTTTGCATCTAAAAGAGAACAATGGGAGTAGCAAATATCACATTAACGGATTGAGAATGAATTTCCTAGCATTCAGCAATGACATAATACGCACTGCCACACTGGCCCATGGTGATCATGTGACATTGCGCCCACATTGACTTTGAATACAAGCTACAGCTAGTGCTCTATGGACAAAGTCAATGTGGGCGCATGGATTTATCAACAAAACTGAAGCCGTCTGGCTAGTCAAAATTGCTTCTCATGCATGAACAACAGACCATTGAACTATAGCAATGTACAGGTCTAGCTTGTCAGATGGCTTCAGCACAGTTGAAAACTGAATGCACTCATCATGACTTCATTCATAGAACCACTCTTTATTGTAGCACTAATCCACAATTCTTGCCCTTGGAATGTCATCACAGCACATTAATTGCCACTGTGATGTGACATCATGTTCTCCCTCCTGTTCACAGATAAGGGTCTGGTGACTTGATGAGCTTTCGTGTGTTAAGTGCGGCCAATCAGACACATGGCTGTAAATCACTCAGCTACTTAATTTTGTCGTCTACCAGTCTTGTGCTAAAACCCAACTGACGGAGGAAAGGGTCTCGTGACAAAAGTCAGAATCCTTGTAATTTTAGATGAAGGATAAATAAATGCTTTGTGTTAAAGAATCACAAGTTTTTAGCAACACAGTTGAAGTACTTTTACTTGCTCCTGCATTATATTGCCGTTTAAAAATCTGCAGTAAGCCCAATTAGGTATTTGGCTTGTGTCAGGCTGTCAGCAGACACTTTTTGGTGAAAGGGTGGGGTTTAACTAAAGAGTTATAAGCAGGTACCAATTTTAAACTTGAGTCCTCTTTCAAACGCTAGCAAATCAACTTCTCCTCTGAGTGCATTCCACAAACACACAAACCCTCTGAGAAGCCACCTGACCCTTCCCTGTGCATGACACTGAATGCAATCTGTGCTGTGGTTGGTTTGGTCTGGATTATGTAATCATCAGCCAAGGCGTAAGGTTAATGACACCCACCATGGAGTTATTCAAGCTCCTTAGGGAGAAAATGGCAATCCCAACAAACTCTGTATTGTTGATAAACAATTTGGTAGCTTCCATGTAGCTTCTTCTGATCTAAGGGGCCGTTCACAAACAGGTTTGTGCTCACGCTTAACGTCATTATGACTTTAACTCCAGACCCCCCCACCCCCCCTCAGCCTTAACGACAACTTGTCAAAACACCACAGAACAGTGAACAGCTTACTATAAAAGTGTCAAGCACATAAACCCAGCAGAGACTCCTGTCCACCCCTGATCCTGCATGGTAGATCCCAGCTGCAGTCACAACTATAGCGCCGTGCTTTGCCCACAAACAAGTTTAATAGCTCCAACAAACACGGGGTACCAGTATACTGTGGTTTAATAAGATCATAATGTCACATGCCAACCCCCCCCCCCTAAGTGTGACACAAACCTGTTTGTGAACGGACCCTAACTAAGGCCATACTTCATCCAAACATCTTCCCAAACAGCGATAAATGGAAAAATTGCTTCAATTCTGCTGACCTGTTGTCATCAAAGTTTTCATGGCCAAGATGCTTGAGCACTTCAAGCTGGGGTGTCATCATGAGTATGCAGCCTGCCAGTGGCACACATGTAACTTATAAATCACATGTGTACCACTGGCAGGCACAGATCCCAAATTTCTGCCTCGACTATCAGACTATCACTTTGCAGGGGCATTTCAGACTAGCTTTACATAAATTTCGCCCTCACCTTGCTTTTCTGTGTTTATCATGCAATATCTCGAGAACTACTCAACGCACAAACACCGGACAAATACCAGCATGTAGCCAAGAGCCTGTAGATTCTACTGATGCTAATATGGTGGAAACTTCAACTTGTTTGGAGCGTCCGATATCGATCGAATCGGACTGGTCCATGTTCAGCTTCGCCCTGAGTGTTCAAAGCAGCTACCGCTACCAAAATATATTGCGAATTGGGGAGGTCTTGGGGCATCGTATCGATGCTAAAATCTCTCCAAAAGCAGCTTCAGAGAAGGCACAAACAACAGTGTCTGAAAATACATACACTTTTCCGAATATTGATGTTTTTCGGACGGCCATTTTATCGCTTCTAGCGACAACAGGAAACAATGCGCGGGCGTCATTTTTGGTACACCAGGTACTACGTACCTCAGCTACAGTCTTGTGGTATCGCCGAATGTTTACGCAGTTTTCCCTCCGCGTTTGAGTGTCCGAATATACCTGTCGTCCGATGATTGCTAACTTACTCTATTGCATGTGTTGTTGTTCTTGTGGGCCTTTGTAGCATTTTCCCACAGACTGATGCTGTAATTCTGTGCCTCCTTTTCTCCTTTTCTCAAACCATATAGGATTGTCACTCTGTGCCTGTGTATTTCTCTCCACTTCCTTGACTTCATCTGGGGAGAGTGTCATTTCTTGCTTGAACCTTTCCATCTCTTCTTTTATAGGTAACTGTACGATGATGTTCTCACTACTTGAAGGGAGGACAACAGTGTGCCGAGGCAAAGGATGATCTGGTGGCTCACTGGTTCGTGTGTTGAGTTGGCACACACTAGCAACAAGGTCAGTGGTTGGACCCGATAGGTGAAGGAAACAAAATGGTGTAGCCATGTGTGCTAACTCACTTTGTAGTTGGGTGAGTGCTTCGTAGTCTGGATGCCTATAGCAAAGTGGTCTGGGATCAAAAACAGAAGTGGGTGGCTTATGCTGCTGGCTATATAGGCTTCTTTCCATACTTCAACATTTCAAAGTGAAGGTTCTGGACTGGGACGGGTATGATTGTGTACTTTGTTGATAGAAAAAGCTAGTGACAACCTGCCAGCCAGTGACATAAAATCATTAAGTGACCAAGCCTATGCACTCTCAGAAAGGGATCACATAACAAAACGTTAAACCTGCCACTGACTTTGGCACTAACTATACATGGGCGAAGTGCCTCCTGGAAATGAAAAAGAATATAATCTACAGCCTGCGAATGGTGTTAGTGGATGACTACAGCATAGTTGGAGCTGAGTGTGGCTGCCCTGCTGGCATAGCTGCTTTGTGCTACTCGCTGGACAAATTCTGCAAGTCACAACAGATTCCACAGTTCTTAAGCCCTACCAACCAACTACGTACAAGCCTGGAATCAGCCGAGGGCAAAGAAGGTGAATATGCCCATGTGTAAATGACAATGCTATATGTTGCTCTTTTCCAGCAAATTCCAACCCTGATTTGGAATAAAAAGAGCTGGCTGTGCATTCTGGAGTTTTGTCAGGATTGACTACTGTATTTCTTCAAATAGACGCCGCCCTCGAATAGTCACCACCTTCGAATAGTAGCCGCACAATCGGAAGCTCCGAGCGAAATAAACGCCGCCCTCAAATAGTAGCCACGGCTAGTATATGCGACACACACACGTAGCTATGTGAATAAATTCTGGCGATGGTCAACAGGCTAGAGCTAGGGCTGTTCGTGTTGTACGACTAGTTTCCAATGCTGACAGCAGAACTTGGAGGCTGACAGCGTCTAACAGTCGTCACTGTGTCGCTTGTACATACCTTATGGGATGCACTTTGTTCACACAAGTTGGAGTACGCTCACGTGACGTGTGACATCTTAGAGGCTATCAAACCAACGAAGACAAGACGTTCACCACATTTTGTAAGAAAAAAAAAGAAGTAATGCATTCCCTGGCCCCAGCCCTAACCCTAACCCTAACCCTTTCCCTTAATCATTTGGCCAACAAGCAACTTCGGTCGACCAACGCACTGTACAGTCAAATCAACAGTAGCGCGACGGATTACAAACAGCTCCTTGTTAATATCGAAATTCTGACGTAATTCTGACATAATTTGTTGCGACATGTGTACTCGAAGTGTTATGAACAAAGTGCACCCCCATACCTTATCCAGCCGCTATTGATGTCAGCGGGCTTTCCGAAGAAATAAACGCCGCCCTCGATTAGTAGCCGCCCACAAATAGTAGCCGCACAAAAACGGGCAGCGAAAAAAATAGTAGCCACGGTGTCTGATCGAAGAAATACTTGTCCAATCCTTTGCTGATGTAAAACTCAACCCTGGAAATATAATGATACTGTTGTTCATGAGATTAGAATTAATATTAAATAAGGGTGTGTCTAATTACCTCGTGACCAGCTCCGCCTTTCTTCCAGACTTAGGAGCCTGTCGACAAGCTAGCCACCTCTTGTGCTCCACGACTGTGAGCTCTACAGGAGTGCAGCCTCCAAGAGGAACAGGCGTTTCAAGAGTGCAATCCGAGGGAACCGGAGAAGCCTGCATGGTCAACGTCAAGTTGTTTTGATTCAAGGCCGCAAGCGAAGCAAGTCTTTATCTGAAGTAGCAGAACTAGAACAGCTGCTACAGTGATTGTAGATTGTGCTCTTGCGTGCCTTCATTCTTCATGGATAGTTACATGCTAGCCAAAGCGTTGCACGGCATCTGTAGCGCCTAGAAACCCATTCAGGCGATCGAGTGTTCTACTGTGGTCAACGTATGCAAAAAGAGTGGTGACAGCCACTATTGATCGCACGTTACAAATATGTTTGTCAGGAGGAGTATAAACTCCCCATATTCTCTATAGAACGCCGTAGGATTTTTACCTCAGTCCTCGTACGTGATGTCATTATGCAAGTTGGCCATTCATGCAAGAATTTTTTGCTTTCCAATAGAAACCCACTATTCCATATTTAAACAAATGCTATATAGCTCACATCTCAGCCTACGTGCCAAGATTAGTAGCTTCACACTGAAGTTCTCAGTGACAATCTATCATGCAAGTAACCAATGTAACACACGTCCAGACCATCATCATTGGATTTGTGTAATGTTGGCATAGAACACCAGTCTTATGAACACTAGATGACTTCAGAGAAGACATACCCCGAGCAATTACAATGTCAGCAAACAACTGTTTGTTACCCATGCGTGCCCATAACTATTGCATATTACACAGATTAAACGCTTGTGGTATGCAGTGTACATCATATTACATGGGGTATCTATACACTATAATATTAAAGCTGGTTGTAGGGATGGAAGATCAAAGGGGTTTTATACTTTCCAACTAAAGGTCTACTCTTGTGCCCAGCCTGCCACACCCCCTGATGGCTGTCATCAAATATTTGCTGACCACTTCATAGAGTAACAGACCGACCTCATAAAGTAAATGTGTAAATGACCGACCACATGAAGTAACTGACCGACCTTATCAAGCCTGCGTAGGAGTGTTCTGATTTTTAGACACTAATAACACGCCATATTTCACTCACCTGTCAAATGGTAGTCTCATGCCGAGACTAGTCAAATTAAGTGAATGAGTAGCCTCATTCCCGGGCCCCCGCCCAGCTTTTCGCAATCCTGGGAACAAGGAGGCTGGTGAACGTGAACACGTGCCTGGAGTCCGCATATGCCTGCTCTCCACCGTATCCAAGTGGTTCACCGTATCAAAATGGTGGACAATACCAATGTTAAATAGAGAAGTGCAGAGGAGTGAACTGCTTTGGTCTCTATCAGGTACACATACATTTTCTTTTTTAGATTGCCATGTCATTGCCACGTACAGCAATTGTTTAACCCAGAAAATGTGGTGATTTCAAAATTTTTCACTGGACTGACAAACTGACAAACTGACAGACAGACAAAACCGATTGCCTAACCCCTTCACGCATGCGCACACGGGGTAACAATTATATGCAGTCACCCCAGTGCAGCTGATGAGGCCTGGTGTTGGCTGAAACACATCCTTTGCAGTGATAGACTTTGCATAGCATTTAGGCCTATTTTTTAGGGAGATGTGGATTGTTGATTGTTCATGTAGAGGTTGACTTGCATTAATTCTGTGAGGCAGTTAATAGCCACTAGACTGGACTACTGAAAAGGAATTCATTGCTGGTCTGTTTTTTCCACTAAAGTCGATCTTATACATGTACTCCTTAATTAACACCTCTATGACTTCATTCTGCATCAGATCGAGTTGGAACTATATCTACCGAGATGCATATACTCTTTACATTAGTTTAAATAACTAGTAAATAAATAATGCAACACTACAGAAAAAGGAGGAAAGTCTAGCCTTGACTTTGTAGCCAGGTCTTTAACACCCTAGATCAAGTAAAGATTCTAGGAACTGGAATGGTATCTACGGTAAGCATGTATTGTACTCGACTATAGTGTCAACCAGGGAGTATTTACTAATGCTGTACTTGCTTGAAGTTTGCATTGCACTTTCTTCAGAAATACACTGTCACTAAGTAGATGGTTATGCAGGCCGCAAGAGATAAGGTAGCAAGAAGTTGTGTGTTTGGAAGCTAATCTATACCAAGGGTCTGTGTATAAGACTATACTGCAAAGTAAATATATGACTTCATAACTACCTGGCAGCTGCCACTTTCCCCAACTCCTTCGACACCTCAAGATTGATTGTTAAACCACAGCATCTGAATATAAAAGTATAACAACAGTGAATGTGGCAGAGAGGCTAGTGAACAGTGTTGGCATTATTTTGGTTGCAAAGAGGTATCACAGTAAATTGTTGCAGGCTAAAATTAATGGGAACAAGGGGAAATGAAAATAAATTTTCATACTGCTTTGCATAGGTTATCAGTAGAAATAAGGTTGGCAAAGAATAATGTTACTCCTTCTTTTGTACTACTTGTTTCTACAAAAACCATGTTCGGCTACCCATAACCCATTTCTGTAACAAGTGTATTTCCTAGTTGCGTTATTTCAAGCAGTCATAACTACATAAATAAATACCGTAGTGTCCCGTTAATACGCCCCCCCATTTTGTACACTACATCCCGCCTAAAGTGGGGGGGGGGCTTATATTCGAGGATGCAATTAGTCTCGACTATAAGCCCCCCCCTATGAAATCAATGCCTTTCACTATCAACTAACTATGGCGACGACTTTCAGGATCGAGAGTACTGTTCGCGGACATCACGTTTACAAAGCTGCGTGGTCTCCCTACATCGGAGAAGAGCTGCCAGTTCAACGCGAGGTCAATAACATTCACGACGACTTCGCTGTAGCTGTCCTCAAGAACGGCAACACTGTCGGTCATGTACCACGGGAAATTTCCAGAGTCTGCTGGTATTTCTTGCACAAGAGTGGCAGCGAGACGACTATAGTCTTACTGAACGCACTTGCAACGTATAGTAAGCACGTGTAGTTTTGATGTTCCAGAAGACGCTCACCGGGGGGGGGGGGGGGGGGGGCGTTATAACGAGTCAAACCACCCTGTGCAGGAACTTTGGCGGAAAAGAGGGGGGGGGCGTATTTTCGAAGGGGGCGTATTAGCGGGACACTACGGTAACAGTATCTTACCAAAACATTCAAGAAACTAATATCTATGCGATCACTGAAAATAAAATATGTACTCCACACCTGATCATTTCCAGTGTGGAAATTGTGTTCAGTAACTGCAAAACTCCTCCACCACTTCTGATGACAGCAAAATCTGTGCTGTTTGTCAATAAAAATGGTAAATGCTGTGTCAGTAAAACTGCAAGGAAGAGACACTCAACTTGGATAACAAAACTCTAGGAGTACACTTCTATAATTCAGCTGCAAACAAACTGTCTCTTGCATAAATGTCTACAGCATAATCCTCCTCCTAAGAAACATATACATGGAAAAGACTCACATCAAGTATTTCAGTGAATCCAAAGAGGAAAGTTGTGCAATCAGAGCTTCACCAGATGGTAGCTGAGAGCTCTTTGTAAATTTAAATCTGTGGACACAAATGTATCATAAGTGTACATCAATTATTACCCAGTTCATATACTTTCTAGTATTCTCTATATGTACAACTACTCTCAAGTATCGTGTGATATTCAATGGTAGTTATTTGATTGCAGCTGTTGCCCAGGGAAACTATATAAAAACTTCATTGTGTGATGTGTGCGCAAGTATATATTGCACATGTGCAAACTCACAAATGATATAGCAACAAACAGTACAAAGACAGCTGAAGAAGACTACAGCACTGTAGTCGAAACGTTGGCATTTGATGATAATTGATGTAAAAATTCGGGTTGGAATTGAAGAAACCAAAAATCAAAGACAGCTTTGTTTAGTATGCTAAAGTACACAAGGCTAAGAATGTTGTGAAGAAAACTCAAGGTATAAACGCTTGGAAATGGTGGCGTGATTCAATCAGCAAACAGAGAAATGCAGAAGATAAAAGCTATAGACTCTTCCACTGCTTTTTTTCAGAGCTTTGACTACTACTTAAAGGGCAGGCTATAGGTAGCATCTTAGACAAGGAGTTTGAAGGAGTAAGAAAAGTACTTGAGGCTAAATGCAAAACTTTGAGATGACAGTAAGCAGCTCAGGCAATAACAGAAGATGAAGAAGAAAAGCTCTGTTTGGGTAACCAGCCAGGAACCATTCTTTATGCAATACTGAGTACCATGCTTTTTAGGTGGAGGAGCTGTAATGAAGATCATCATGCTTGCCTAGCAGACTTTCTTGTATCAGAGGATGATGAAAGCACAGAATACATTGAATCCTTGATTGTAAAGGGGACAAAAACCAGAACAGGATGTGAATGTGAATGGCAATAGGAAGGTGCTTTCAATCCCTGTATGTATGGCACTGGGACCAGGTGTGGTCCAGTTCTTTATTATAAAAAGTATGTAAGTCTTCATCCAGAGAGGGCATATGAAAGTAAATTCCCTTTCTACCTTGCAACTGCTAATACTTTTAAAGAGAACATTCATTACAAGAGCTAATTTGTAGGTATCCACTCATTGCCAAAACTTGTCTAGCACCAACAACAGTGTTGTGGTGAGGACTTTGTCTATATAACAGCTTCTGATGTCATACCTACCCAATTGCTCACCTAAACTTGTACTAACACAATGCAAATCTGCCCTTTCGAGCCATACACACAAAACTGTTCAATGATTTGAAAGAACAGCATGAATCAGTCACCTGATTAGCTGAAGGTCACACAACCGTGTGTACTCAGATAATGCAAAACGGTCACAGTTATATAATGCATTAGTCACAGTGAGTGTATAACATAACCTCAACTGTTATTGCATTACCTTCGCACACACACATCAAAGTACTCAAGGTTAGTTCAGTGTGCTGTAAATAATATACGATCTCCATAATACCTTATGCTCTGAATGGAATCATCATCACATAAAAAAATCGTAGATTGTCATCTTCAGCAAATACAAGTAAAATTAAAAACATTTTATCAGTAGTATTACTGGCAAGAATAAAAATCATACAGCATTACATTTTAAGTTAAACTTAGCCATGAACTGAACCAAACAGGTAGGTTATAGCAATTTTTCTTCATACAAGTATAAAACTTGGCTCAAGCTACTGTACTGTGTGGATGTATTTTCAAGTGAAATAAAGCAAAACATTTTGCATCCATAAGTTTAACAGCCTTCGGTTGGGTCTAAAACATTGCTACTCTCCCATATATGCTCCTTGAGGGAACAATGCTTACATTATATGAATCAACAATTCCACCCATTCAATGGCAAAAACTAGTCAATAAAATCAGCAGCAAGCCTTCACAGACTGACCAGTTAGACATGTAACAACTCACTCTAATGTTTCTACATTCGGAAACTTTCCAAGAAAGGCAACAAATGCAGTAACAACCTTCCTTCTTATCAACGTCTTCTTGAGACTGAAAACAAGTGAACAGAGAGAACACTAAAATAATTACAGTGACTGTGTAGATTTGATTGTGCTGCACAAGCACTGTCTCCTGGGTTTTGAGGTGTAATAGTTTATCTGTGTATTGCATTTTTCGGCCACACCCACTCACATTACCATGGCAAGTTCTTCATGCATGAAAGATGCTACACACCTCTTCTATATTCTAGTTCTGCTATCAGGTGCTAGATTTTTTTCCTCTGGCTAACTTTCAGAGTACCACATGTTAGTAGTTCTGCTTGACCAGCAGTGCAAAGCCTGTTGATTAGTTTCAAAGTAATGTCATCTCATGCATGCATGCAGACAGAAAGAGAGCAGTATACATTGCTGCTGACAGTTTAGCACTAGATGCCATGCATGACTACAACTGTTCAACACTTGAAACATTCGTTATCATATCACAATCAAAACTTAGCCCACAGTACCAGTCAACAGTTCAGTAACACACAAAATCTCCTGCATCACAAATATATATACTGTACCTGAGACACTTTACATTCACTAGTGGATGACAGCACTCTGATGTCAGCACCTGTAGTTCTTCGCCTCCCAAGTAACAAGAATGGAAACCAACTTTTGTCAGTGTATCAAGAGCATTCTGTATACAGTAAGCAACAGCTACAGAATCAGTGGGAGTAAGAATTTCATCTGAAATACACAGTTCACCACTCATGCTTGAAATGAGTTCACAACAAGCAGCCTTGTTCTGTGACTCGTGGATGCTGTGTGATAACAGTAAGGGGTCCAATTTATCCTGCTGTAACAGTACATGAAGGACACCAGTAGCGACATCCCCAGATAGTTTTGTTAATCCACAGTAAAACTTCCACATGACTCGCATGTGCCTATCACCACCATGTTCCTCTGCTGCCTTCAACTGTTCTGCATCTGGAAGTTCAGTTAAGTGATAAGCTGCAAGAAATTCTTGGAAGGTAAGATGAGCAAAGCTGTAAGTCTCTTCCAAGCCCTGCTCTATAAGCAGTCTGTCTTCAGTAAGTAGGCCTAGACTTGTCAACCTGAACTCTCTTGATCCAATGTGCTCCTGAATTTCATCTTTGGCAAAGATCTGCTCTGACTGTACTGTAGCAATGTAAGCTAATCTACAAATGTTCTGGAATATCTCCAGTGTTCCTGAAGGTAGTTGCTTGATGTCACTCAATTTGGAGCATGTTATGCCTAATTTCCTCATGTTAAGCAGCAAGGTATGTAACATGAACTTGTTGTAAATATCAGTTTCAGTGTGTGGAAGAGTGCCAGTTTCTAGATTATCATTAAGGTAGACAACCATAGCTAAGTGCAGCGGAAGATAACACATGTGGCTAATGTTTGGATGGCGTTGCAGGTAAGTCGATAAATTTTTTACTTTATCATCCTTCCCCTCATAGTGCTCCTGGATGTATTGTTGTATTTCTGGACGAAGAAATCCAAGGACTTCAACTCGCTGTGTTGCATATTGTCGTATATCATGAGCTGCAGCAGGCCGGGAAGATGCAGTCACTACAGAATTGGGCAGCATTCTGCCAGCAAGAACCTCCAGAACAAAGTTACCAGGAATTAAGCTTTGTGGATATTCATCAATTCCATCAAACACAATGCACACTCCCTTTCCACCTGAGTTAGACACTTCCTCTCCAACAGCATGGCAAAGGTGCCCAGTGTCATACAATTGTAGAATGTCATCTAATTTGACCTCTGGCTTATTATGAAATCTTCGAAGTGGGACCAAAAGCAACAGTGAAATGTCTTTGAGGATATTCTTGTTTGCCCAGTCAAGACTGACCTTATTCATTAGGGTCGTCTTACCGCAACCAGGCCGTCCCTCAACCACTATCCTAGCACCACCTTGCAAACTATCAAAAAACGTATTATAACCAACTCTTTTCTTCTTGCTGACTATATCATCGGCAGATCGCTGAATTGTCATAAGAGTGTAGTCATCGCTAAATGTCAGTTTATCTGATTTCAATATCGCAAGGTTTATAAATGTTACTTTTCGCATAGGAGGCCAACAATCTTCTTTCTGAAGAGTAGCTCTTTGGTACACTGCACAAACATTGCTACAGTAATTATGATAAGCAGCACCTAAAAACAAAAAGAAGAAATTGCAATATTACTTTCTTGGGAGCACATGATGATTCCTACCTTTACACCAATAAACCAATCGCTTGTTACTGCATGGACATGTGATTCGGTTGTAGTGTAAGTCCCACGGGGAAGTACGCATATAGGTTAACACTTCTGTTCAGTGAGTGAGGTGGTAGCATTAAGTTATGAAATTTCAAGTAGCCCTTGACATTAGTTTCCTCAAATCTTGCTTACAACTCAGCATGGTTGCAAGGTCACTTGTATTTATAAATATTCACAGAGGTTGTGTATGATATAGCACAGAATCAAGCTTTGATCAATATTTGGAAGTGACAGTAGTACATATGCAATGATCTGGCCAAGTAAACCTCAGTTTATTGAAGCCTGCACCTAGGCTGTGTTTTTGTGTGATTTTATAACCAGCAACACCTATAAATTTCCGTAAAAGCAATCCACAAGACAAACACAAAAAGTATGCACTACTAAAATTGAGATTTTTGTTAATCTTTCTTCGACCAAATTCAAAACTGGCTCAAGTACTAACCATGGTTCGAGCCAAGAACATTTTACCTCAGCATAAAATGCCCAAACCATGGCATCATCACATCTTCAAATTAAAACAGGTGAGCTTACAGCAACCACAGGAAAATCTTTACCCTAAAAGCAGTTCATTGATGCTGCATGTGTATGAGAACATGTTGTCATTGGAATGCTGACAATGTCCACTCTGTAGTCCAGTGTCTAGTTTTATGGGGGTCCCATTTAATACTGTGTGAAAAGTCCCACTTCCAATTAAGAGCATAAAGAGCAACGTGGGGAATGTGTGCTATATCGATCGTGTTCATAGCAGAAACTACACCTTTGGAAAGGTCAGCCAGTTGTTGCAGACATACAGTCTAGGTGTAGTTTAAACACCAGTAATATGTAGGCATGAGGCTTTGCTTATATGTTGACCTCTGATTTCATGCTATCATCCCCACTTTGTTTGCACACATTTTGGCAGGCCATCCCTACATATGTTCGTACATTTTAATTAATTAATGTTTGCTTAGATGCTTGCTTAGGCATATCATGGGAAGAAATAACTGTTCATACACACTGCCTGAGCAGATAATCTCAATATCCACCACCTCAGCCTCTGGCTCAATTATCTCCAGACCAAGAGCTATTCTAGGGCTTAGTTTGGGAATAGGAATCATTATTAAAGTCATACCATTCACATGCAGAAATGTTAGTTTGATGCTCATTACAGTTGGGATTTGGTCAAAGGGTGGTCTGAGGTATATTTGCCCAAGAAACCTATTGATACTGCTACCACCCACATGCCGAAGTTTCTGCCTTCAGAGTTGCACCATGAATGACTTTGACCATCAATCAGTTCATAAAGAATGAACTTAGAGTCAAAGAGGACAAACAGACTGACACTTTATATGTGTACACACAGTGTTGATGCAGAGTAAAACAGAGAGGCACCTTCCCTGTCTGCATTTACTGAGTGGAGCTGAAGCAAAATAAAGCACTTTACAATGACACCAGGCTTGATACAGAATGGACAGGGGATGAAGGCTATCCTTGTGGAATGCCCACTGGTACCTTGATGCTCATCACAAGAGGCTTGCCAATAGGGCACCCTAAGAAGAGAAATTAGCATTGCTTTAGTGCTGATAGATTGAGACAGCACATTGCTGCCTTGTCAGCCACTGTTTAGGAACCCTGATTAATCTTGCATACGATAAACCACATAGGAACAAGTGTGCAGATACTGCTGCTACCCATACATACACAGAAGATTCTTTGATTCAAACCCTTGAGGCTTTACTTTAGCATGACACTTCACAAGAGTACCAGGGACTCATTTCTAAAGCTTATGGACACAGACTACTTGAGCCATTATATTTGCTGGAATAATTTTCCTGAACACCATTTTGAAAGGAGCACCCAGTTTCCTCAAGTGAGTGGCTGGATCTACAGTTCTAGCCTGGCAATTTCTACTCGAAAGTCTTATCACATTCTGCAAGTTACCCCTGAAGACTTGTACCACATTTCTGGCCATTATAATTAAAAGATGTACAGTATTACTCACTCTTAATGCTTGTTTCCCAGATGACAAAGCCAAAGTACCAGTTGGTAAGTGATTCATATTCGAATGAGTTGTTGCACTATAAACACGTTCAAAGGGTGTAGTTAGGGTTCTAACACAGTGTTGTCTAGAGTAGCTCTTTTTTTCAAAGCCATCAGTTTCATAGTTGCCACAGTCTCATGCAGTGACACAAACGACACTTCTCATACATAACATCATGCAACAAACCAGTTATTAACTCTGTGTGTGGCATGCGTGCGTGCATGTGTGCGTGTGTATGTGTGTATGTCCTGCCTCTATCTGGTATGTGGCATTCCAGGCAGTGAACTAGTACATGTATTAGTCAGTAGGTACTATACTTCTAAGTGTATGTAATTGTGTAACCAGTCTGTCTTCAGGTGCAACAAGTCGCCCATGGTGTGAGGGGACCACAACCTTTCCATAACCCTCTGTGTGTCTTTTTCAATCCTCTTCACACATGCTCCATGGTCTAGAATTATGTACCATGCTTTCAGCCAACCACAAGAATGAAAGAGGTCAGTTTCCTGTCAAATCACTCTTCCTGCGTACACAGTAAGCAGCCAAACCATCAATTAACATTGATAACTGTGCAACTACTGCACGTGTGCCTTTTTCTGAAGTTGAATCTAGACGTGCTTGTGGCAGTGGGATGTTCTACCCATATCAGAGTCAGACTAACCTGAGCACTGAATGCCCAATTTGGCTCTACTGAATCAATGTGGCTTCTAAAGAAGTACAATGTCTTTATAGATAACAACAATACTTCTTGCACATACACCATTAGTACATACCATCTCACAAGAGCCATTACAGTACCTTGTGTCTGAACTTGACTGTCATCCAGCCTTATTCTCTTGGCTGGTGGTTGTGATGTAGTTGGCATGGGACCTGCAAACGGAGGAAAAGCAGTAGTCACTTGCTATACTAAAAAACATGAGACTGTGAAAGGTGGAGACAGTTGCATACTACTTGGCATGAGTCATGTACTGCCATTTATGTACAATCAAATTTGCAAAGCTGCACCCAAAGTTTACATTTGTAAACAGTTCTTACGTATACCTAGTAGGAAATGGGTGGTGAAAATTGTGGCCATCTTTCACTGAATTGAATCACCTCATAGAAAAGTATAACCAAATCATGGCTTAGAGAGATATTGAGAAATATAAAACCAAGTTGTACCAAGTCAGCTCTCTATTTAGAGATGGGTATTATGTGCAGGGAAATATAGCACTTTTACTGGGCTGGCAGGTAGAAGGTACTATAAAAATTCCGCTGTTTTCTAGACAATGGAAGGTGCATGTTGCAATGAATGAAAATATGCATATAATATTACTTGTAGGAAAACCGTGGTGGATAAAGAGTCTTTGTAAAAGTAAATCAACTACCGGTATGATCTATGACATACGTATGTACCTACACCTCGTTATAGTACCAATTGTACTGAGAACCAGGTTTCCTCATGGTAAAAGTTACAGGCTATACTACCAACGTTTGTTGATTCAATTTATGATAGAAGTGATGCAAGCTAATTCTCCAGTTAGACTATGAGCTGTGTACATTCTTCTGCTTCACATGGTCCTGGGTTTTCAGTTGCATTCATTTGTATTCTAAAACTACATGACTATCCATCTCAAGTGTTGCATAAGTGTAACTAGATTTTCGAAATACAAACTGTCTGTGTCAACTCACGATTAGATTAGAGTTGTAGCCAGCATAGCATTGAATGAAAACATATTTATGAACTTCCTAAACTGTTTGTAGGTATTTTGCTATTAGGATGAGGATTCCTAAAACTGGAGGTGCATCTAACCTGCATCCCCAAAAATCTCCAGAGCTGCAACGAGTGTGTGCAAAAAGATAGTGGTCTAACGCAAGATGTTCTATGTTTCGTATGTTGTTTGAGTGTACATACCAAGAAGCATCAACATATGGACAACTACAAGGGCAACATATGACATGCCACTCACTTTCTACAAGCCTGCATGGTCATGTAAACCTAAAGTATTGTGCACACCTACACACTCTGAGCACCTGAGCATGCATCTTCAATGTGAAAAGTACACATACAATGCTACTCAAGTGTAGAGTTGAAGAGTTGCAAGGTAATACTAGAATGTTTTCAGGCTACCTATTGCAAAAATTTTACTCGTTACAAATGTTACATGTATAAACAAATGCTGAGTGACAAAATGTGCACATTTCAAAAATCATCCCATATGCTCAAATAAGTTTGAAGAGTTTACATTATCCCACTATGAGTGGATGTTGTGTACAGTAGGGCAGCTCCACCACTGACACATCATTGTTCCTATTTATTCCACATACTCTCACAGCATGAGTAGCTAAATTAGGTGAGGCATTTGTAGCTAAATGTGGTGGGGCATTTGTAGCTAAAATGGTGGGTTTGTTACGGCCAAATGGGGTATGGCATTTGTAGCTAAATGTGTGGAGTAGTTATGGCTAAATGGGATGGGAAATTTGTAGCAACATGCATGGGGTAGTTAGGGCCTGAATGGGGGTAGCTAAAGAGGTGGGGTAGTTACGACTAATGCAGGATTTGTAGCTAAAGGAGTGAGGTATTACAGCTAAATGGGTTATGGCATCAGAATAGCTCAAAAACGCTGGTCTTCAGGGGAGTGCCAATTCCAATAATCGCATGACTATGAGTTTCAGTTCCTTTCTTCGGTGCTTTTTTACGAGAGCATAGCACTACAAACATATCTGTATGTAGGTGGAGGAGTCAGAAAACTGGGGATTGCTCTGCTGCAATAAATCAAGCTGATAAAGAGGAATATTTTCTTTACTAGATAAAGTACTGTATTGTCCCGGGCAATTTATCCGGAAAATTTGACAAGGAATTAAATTTGGCTGTCGGGGTTGAAACCGCCAAATTAAAATCTGGTTTGCTCGCAACACATAATGACGTAATGCATGCAGTAGCACTCTTGGCCTTGTCTGGCACCCCTCTACACAAGCTGTACATGCCCTAGCACGCTGCCAGTTTTATTTCTTGCAAAGGCACCACAGTCAAATTTAAATTCTGCCAATATTTTTTTAAGGTCGGTTTTGGGCCAAACCGCCAAATTTAAAGACTCCCTATTATTCCAGTTATACTGTATATACATACATTAAGTGCCTATGAGCACTTACAGCTCAAACACCAATAATTCGGGGTGGGTGGTTGCACGAAGAAGTTGCTTAAATGGTTCAACTATCCCCGTGCAAGTGCCCATCCCGGACCCAAACCCAAACAAGGTCAGCCCAGTGGTAGAGAAAGCTGTACCACGCTAAAGATCAGTCCAAACCGTACCATTATTGCCAAACCTTCGCAGTGTCTGTCGCTTGTAATTGCAAAATGAACATCAAAATGTTCACAGGTATGTATGGTAGCTAATCGATAATACCTACCAACTTTTAAAAGGATTTACGGTCACCAAGCAAAAACTTTGCATGGGGGGTGGTTACATGGAGGACCTCGCAAAACTGCAGAACTGTCAAAATTGGTGGGTTGCCACTTGCACGGAAATGGGTGCTTGCCCAGGACAATAACGGTATGATGGTAATGCCTAACACTTGGTTTTTTGAAGCAATATAGAAATCCACTTCTTTGAGTGGGTCAAGCTAGAACTCCCTCACTCTCCCAAGTTCAATTGCAACACACACCAGTGCATAATGTACCTTAAATGTTCAATACGCTCATTATGCATAAAATCACATTTAAAGAAAGGATCATCGGAACACTGTTCATTTGTGTACATTTTAATACTGTAGATTGGGAAAATTACGCTGTTAAAATAATTTTGTGGTCGAGACCAACCACAAATATTCAACACATGAAAAAAAACATGCGGCAATGATCAATTAATAAGCGTGCGCGGAAGTCCACCCCCCCACTCCCCTGAGGTAAATGTCTGATTGACGACTACAGCCAGCGATACCTGGCTCTCCTGATACCTCGTAGTAGACTAAACACTATAAATGCTCCAGGCGCTCACCCCTATTGTAACAGTTAACCGTTAAAAAAAATCACAGATCAAACAAACCTGCGAAAATTTAAGAGCACAAAATGTTTCATGCAAATTATTTTTAACATGAAAATTTCCCAATCTACGGTAAAACCAGGGCCTGGATATATATATAAACCCACCACTATATCCAGAGTTCGTGTTCAGTGTGTTCATAAGTGTAGCTGGTAGAAAAATGCTTGTGGTAGGTGAAAATGTCATTCCAGGGGAAATTGCACCTTTAAGCACTCTGAGTAGATGTCCAATGCTCCAGTGTATTCACTTTCCTATTAACCTTTACTTCACATCGTAGGTATAAATATTCCATAAATCTCACATCTTGTAGTGTAAAATTCTATTTGTGGTGACACATGCTGCAGTACTTTCCATAAAGATTTCAAACAATACAGGTAAGACTGTGTTTGCAGTCCACATGGCATAGGTTATATTATTATACCACACATGATGTTTGGCATTTCCGCAAAGACCATGTGTACTCACACAAGGCTTCATTACTCTCACTGCTAGCATGTACTTTGGAAGTTGATCCACCAATTAAATTGCCAATTTCAAGTTGGATACAGACAAACCAACCTTTCCTGTGTAGAAACATTGGTTTGAGGTTGACTGCAAGGCTTTCATGGCCACTGCTCTGAAGAGCAACTGCCAGTGCTTCAAGAGTTGGTAAAGGATGGTTGGGAGGGGCCCATTTTAACCACTGACTCAGCATCTCTCTGAAGTAGCCTGTGGTGCCCTCTTGAATGAGCAACGGCCTGTGTTGTATTATAGTTAGATCAGAATGTAGGAGCCCAAGAGAGCCTCCGATGATCCTCCACTGTGGGGCAGCTGGTCTCAGTATCTCAGTAAGGTTGTGAAGATCTCGCTCAGCCAGGACTGTGACACCACCTAATACACAAAGCAAACAGACTCAGCACACAAACATGTATGTTACGCAAAATAGCTATAATCAATACACAAAATAATGAATGTGAGTTCTACACCGAGAGTTTGGCTGTCTCTAATAAACATGCAGTTGTAGGTCACCTGCTGGTTCCAAATTCACTTAGATCAGGTTGTAGTACAGTGACTCCTTCATCAAATTTTGTAAAAGCATTCACCTGGCTAACCTTTATAACAGCACAGCACAGAGGGTGCACACATACACACACTTTCACACATACAAATACATACAGTAGATCTGGAAGTTTTCATGTTAATAAATAATTTGTGTAATCCTTTCAAGTGTTAAATTTTTGCGGTTGGTCTCGACCGTGAAATTATTTTAACAGCAAAAGTTTCCCGATCTACAGTATAACACATTTCCAAATAAGCCACCATTCAGGCATTCAACATCATTTCACTTACAGGTGTATTGCCATAATGGGTAATAGACAAGCATGAGACCTACTTTGCTGAAGGGATTGAGATGGGGCAACCACTGACTGCTCTCCACCAGTTGACTGCTGAGGAGGATTCACAGCAACCACAAACTGACCACCTACTTGTGATGTACCAGAAGGTGGAACAAATCCTGAAGAAAGTAATCATGACATGAAAAGTAAATCAAAGACAAGTCACATACAATGGCTCACCCACTCTGTTCTTCAACCAACTGATTTTACCATACAGCACTTGGTTGACAACTAACAATAGTCAGATACAAGTAAGGCATATAGCGCTGGCAATTAGTTACAGTACAGCACAGGGGATTCATGAATCTGATCCATGCGCACAAAGCCCATGAAACAAGGTTTGTCTACTAAGCCATAAATCCATGGCAACCCATACTCCCCGGCAACCTGTTACATATCCCACCATATTAATCATTTGCTCCTAAACTAAGATGCTCTAGCTGGTTTGTGAAAAGCAGTAGATCGTGGTCTCTCTCACGCACAGTCTCTCATGTATGGTCTCTCTCATACAGTCTCTCATGCATAGTCTCTCTCACGCAAAGTCTCTCATGTATCCTCTCTCACGCACAGTCTCTCATGCATGGTCTCTCTCACGCACGGTCTGTCATGCACAGTCTCTCTCACGCACAGTCTCTCATGCATGGTCTCTCTCACGCACAGTCTCTCATGCACAGTCTCTCATGCATAGTCTCTCTCATACAGTCTCTCATGCACAGTCTCTCTCACACACAGTCTCTCATGCATAGTCTCTCTCATACAGTCTCTCATGCACAGTCTCTCTCACACACAGTTTCTCATGCATAGTCTCTCTCATACAGTCTCTCATGCACAGTCTCTCTCACACACAGTCTCTCATGCATAGTCTCTCTCATACAGTCTCTCATGCACAGTCTCTCTCACACACAGTCTCTCATGCATAGTCTCTCTCATACAGTCTCTCATGCACAGTGTCTGATCCACAATCTCTCATGCATGAGAGGCATGAGAGACTAGGCGTGAGAGACTAGGCGTGAGAGACTAGGCGTGAGAGACTAGGCGTGAGAGACTAGGTGTGAGAGAGTGGGCATGAGAGACGGTGCATTAATAAACAACAAACCACATCCCCCTAAATAAAGACATTGGTATGCCACGTGGGGGAGCATCAACACAAAGCACACATCTTTATTCTCTTTTCTCTCCCAGTGATTAGGAGGAAACACTGGGTACATAAGCCTCATCACCACAATTGAGAATAAAAGGGGGGTGGGGGGTGAGCACAAAGCGCGAGGCATCGCTGAGCATAGAACACGAGGCAGAGAGATGCTCCGGGGGGGGGGGGGGGGAGACGATGGCCATCTGTCTTGGGTAATGCTAATGGTGGGGGTGGAGCTAAACCGTTCAGAGGATGATAGCTAGTTATGCTAGGGGCTAGTGTTAGGGGAAGGGTTAGGCTGAGGATGGGGCTAGCTAACTGGCAGCTGGTCCTGGGTGGAGCCAGAAGTAGGGGTATGAGTTGGGCAAGGGGCTAAACAGTAGAGGGGAGGGGTTGGGGCACTATATTAACAGAAACTACTTGTACATGGCATGCATGGTGTACGGACAGAACCACTCTAGATTGGTTGTATGGTGTCTCTGGTATGTTGGTGACGCTGTCATCCCGCATGTTGGGGGGTGGGAGCCGAGCGTAGAATGCGGGGCGGAGAGATGCTCCCTACACTAGTGGTAGCGAGCTTCAGTGGCGAGGAAGCGGGGTGCTTCCACAAAGTAGCTGGCGTGTCCATCGCTGCTGCAGGCAATCCGCATTCCGTGGTAGACACTATTAACTGTAGGCAGTCGAGTGGCTTAAATTAATCTCAATATTTGACTTAGGAATGAGTCTTCTTCTGGAGATTTTGCTTAGCAATGGTAAGCTTTTTCAAGGATGGGTCCATATTTATGGTTTGACCTTTCTGAAGGCTTTGTGCAAGCACACTTTTTCATCAGATTCTGTTAGTCTTTTTCAGTGCATTCCACTGGTCAGACTTGGGCATAAGAGGAGATATAGTGCTTTCGCTGAAAATGTCTATGGGATGTGTCTGAAGCCAGTGGGCTGGTCTTTTGCTGAACATTTCTTGCCTATGGCTACTAAATCTATTGTGTAAAGATTATGTGCTCGTGCTTTCATACTGGATTTTACCCTTAGTGCATGTTATCACACAGATAACATTCCTTGTTTTAATTCTAAGGCTGTGGTATGTACATTTAGAGGTACTTCTTCTGATACAAGGTTTGGGATCTACATGTGAGACACCTATTACTGTATTTAGTGGAGGTGCATTTGGGACAGGTAGACATTCACAAAAGGGATTGAGGTCTCCCTTGACTTTACGTACGAAATCTTTGACTCCTCCAGTCTTGCTCAGGTAACCTTAGTCCTAATGCTTGTGTGGGTTCTCTAAAAGTTACCTCATGCAGGTCTATTAGGAAAGAGTTTGGAAAGAAGTACAGATTTCTAAATGAGGTGCCAGTGTTTATGGAGCAAGACGATGTGATGCTATGTGAGGCGACTATGCATGCATAAAAGCCAGGTGTTTTTCTGTGTTGTACAGTTGTTTGCACCATTGTGCCAAAAAGAGCTTCAGGAATTAAGGACCACCTACGTAGAAGTACAATTGCTGATAGTGATTTAATGCACAAATGTAATGGCTAAAATTTTGCCAGTAGTTACCTCAGAATTCAAAGCATTTCTTGCCTATCACGGAATTTAATTCCTCCAACGATATGTCTATGGTCTCTTTGTTATAACCACACTTTCTCATATTGTTGTCTTTGTCCACTTTGACCGTCGCTTCATTTGAGTTTTTGGGCAGATATAATCTGAGTAGTTCTCCCTTGATGATACGTACTTCTACCTATTGTGGGAGGGTGGGCAGGTGATGTGTGTAATATGCCCCCCTCATTACCCCTCAAATTTTACATAGATAATTTTCACTTGCTTAAACACCTTGTAGTGAGTGTCTTCTGGGGCATGCTTTCAGTGAGCTTTCAGTTCAGCTCCATCATCAAGTGTCTTTGTGAATGCATACACACAAAATCACTAGCCACATTCGCTGGCCACCACCAAGGTTCCTACTGCTCACAGGCGCAGATGAGTTCCCGTAGTAGTACACGTTCAGCAAAGCTGTCACTCTTCCACTCTTCCAGGAAGCCATGGCAGTCATTACTAGTGAGACGATTCATCATCACGGGGAGCCTGAGCGAGCAGCAAACTGCTGATTTACTGTTTGTCATGGCATACACCAGGGTTTATCACCATCTACTGTTTAAACCAAACATGATAACGTACAAGTAGCTAAGTCCTCACCAGAGATAGCTAAGTATCACATATGCCAGCCATTTCTCCAGCCATGGCAGCTAACGTGGCTACACATGCATGGGCTAAGCTTTACACCAAAATCATGAGCTAAATTTCTGGTGTTTATGAGTGCCGTTTATGCATGGCCTGCTACCTGAAGCGACCCAGTCAACCACCGTCCATATTAAATTTGTACCGCCTGTGAGCAGCCTACCGCCGTCGGTAGAAGCACAAACCAGTGCCACGCGTGCTTCAATGCATAACTGTAGGTAGTTGACGTATGCATGACAGATTATACGTGAGAGACTATAAAGGCATGGGAAACTATGCATGAGAGACTGTACATGAGAGACTGTATGCATGAAATACCACATGAAAGACTACATGAGACACTGTACATTGGGCGGTGTACACTCGAGAGACTGTACATGAGGCGGTGTACACGAGAGACTGTACATGAGACGGTGTACACGAGAGACTGTACATGAGGCGGTGTACACGAGAGACTGTACATGAGGCGGTGTACACGAGAGACTGTACATGAGACGGTGTACACGAGAGACTGTACATGAGGCGGTGTACATGAGAGACTGTACATGAGGTGGTGTACACGAGTGACTGTACATGAGGCGGTGTACACGAGAGACTGTACATGAGGCGGTGTACACGAGAGACTGTACATGAGGCGGTGTACACGAGAGACTGTACATGAGACGGTGTACACGAGAGACTGTACATGAGGCGGTGTACATGAGAGACTGTACATGAGGTGGTGTACACGAGTGACTGTACATGAGGCGGTGTACACGAGAGACTGTACATGAGACGGTGTACACGAGAGACTGTACATGAGGCGGTGTACATGAGAGACTGTACATGAGGTGGTGTACACGAGTGACTGTACATGAGGCGGTGTACACGAGAGACTGTACATGAGACGGTGTACATGAGAGACTGTACATGAGGCGGTGTACACGAGCGACTGCATGAACAACCAACAAACCACATCTCCTTAAAAAAAAATAGGTCTATTTGTTATGTAAAGTCACCCACTGCACAGTACACATTTTGGCTAATATGAGAGACTACACAAGAAAGATGGTGCATGAGAGATCATGCATAGGAAAAATTGTACAAATGCAAGACAACTGAGTCACTGCATATCATATGACTGGATTAATTAACCCTTTAAATTCTGAATTTTTTTCACTTGAAACTAGTTTAGCCTATACATGCTTTTAACGCACTGTATCTCCATTTCTGTCCAAGCTCTGACTCCAAAACTGAACCCAAGTCCACTTCCAGCCTTAACAAGCAGACTTGTGACCTTAACCACACCCACTCATTAACGAGCATGCAATAGTCAGCACTGTCGGTTGTCAAACACCCGCTCAGAGCCCAAGTAGCCTTCCCTACCAGAAATAAACCACCTACAAGGCGAGAGTAGCATTTTCTAAGCCTGTTCATGCAGCCAGGGCAAGAATTGGCCCACCCAGTCCCAACCATGGCGCTTTTACAGCCAAGCCTAGCAGCCACCATGTGCATGTCACCCTACAAGTAAATACATACATATTGACAATAACAACATTAAATACAAAAACCCATGCACACTGCACAGGCGTAATTATACATTAGAAATTGCACCTCACATGTACTCAGCAAGATTTTAATTAGTACCATTTTGCAGGATTAGATACACACATTTGACTTACCCTGTACGGAAGTATTGCTGCCAGCTCTCAGACATGGCCCCACACCATTATTCCAATCAGAATTTAAAATACTTTGTCCACCCATCAACAGTGGATTTGGTTCAACAGGAACACAATCACCTAATGTTTGTTGTGCTGCAGAGATCAAGAAAATCCAGCATGCCATTATAAGGGCAACACTCTTGCAATCCAAGCACATTCTCAAATTTCTGTATACGCTCATTGTAATAGCATGCAGATTGACAAACCCACTGACAGACTGACTCACTGTCCCAGTCACATGCTTATCAAAGATCAAACACGTTTTGCTGCAGACCACACTACTCACTCAGGCTAGCGCCAACTACTACAGCTATCATGGTTTTTGTGAGAGCTGCAATTTGTGGGTGGTAATTTGCTTCAAAGGATATTAATTCAGCACATGTAGGCACGTTTGCTAAATCAGTGTTTCGTTACTGAGCTCTTGCCAATGCAATGAGTACAAGAAAATAAAGTGAAGGTAAATATATAAAACCCTATCGCTGCATGTTTTTTCATGAGTGTAAAAAGATGTTGGACTACGGCTGGTATCTTTACCTTCACTTTTTAGTTTCTTGTCTCTTGATGTTAATTATAGTTACAGGTGCATCCACGGTTATAATGGACGAAGCAGCATTTCAGAAGAACACGTATCTCTATGGTGGACATTTCACACTGCACACTGATTGCAAACCAGCTGAGCTGACCCTCAACAATGCCAAGTCCAGACCACCTGCACGTATCGAGAGATGGAACCTCCGTCTGCAAGAATACCACTTCTCTACCGTTCATACAAAAGGTCAAGACAGCCCATCTGATTTCCTGTTTCGACATCCTAGTCCAGACATATCAAGTGTTGAGCAAGAATCAGCTGAGCAGTATGTGAGGTTCATTGTGACCCACTCTACGCCGAAGGGAATGTCATTAGTGGAGATTCAACAAGCAACCAGGGCAGAAACCCGACCAAACGTCTCCGTTGCCACCAGAACCATGGCACACAGTTCACATCAATTTCTGTGGACCCTTTCCAACTTGAGAATATCTTTCCGAGAAGTTGACATTGTCCATTCCACAGCTGCCAAAGGATCGATATCAAAACTCGAGTGTGTATTGCAACGCATGGTGTACCTACAATAGTGAGGCGTGACAACAGTCCGCCCTTCACGAGTCATGGCTTTGAGTCATATATGGCAGAAATTGGTTCATCAGTGGCTTCAAGAAGTTTTCTGCTTCCAAATTTGCTTGGGGCCAGAGTGGTGTTATTTTCTGGTGTGACGAAGACCAGCTCATGCAGAAAAGAAAGATTGGAAAAAAGAGCTACACACATTCCTGTTCAATTATAGAGTCACCCCACACTCAACAACTGGATTTCTACCTTCGGAACTCATGTTCAGTCGATTGATGAGAACGAAATTGCCTCACGTATTAACTGTTTGTGACAGGAAGAAAGAAAGGAACAATGATTACAGCTGTTAGAAGTGGAAAGTATGTCACTCAAAATGCATCAATGTTCAAAAAGTGAACTTGGGACCCTGTCAGAGGGAAGAGGAAGATAGTGACGATGATGATAATGCTGACCAAGATGATAGAGCTGAAAACCTTTTAAACTGTTCACAGAATAATGATCGTAATGAGGACTTGACGATAAGGTATCCAGTGTGAAATCGTAAACTGTTGCAGCAATATGGAAAGAACATTTACAAAGTTAGACTGTCACAATGAGTGATTGTGTTGTTTTTAAAATGAGTTTTGTATAGAGTTAAATTTCAAGGAAGGGAGAGGTGTAATGTTTAGATGAAATATTGTGTTGACTTTAAAGTTAATTGTTAATTGTGTGTTATGTAATAGTCTTGTGCATGTGTGATTGCATCATGTGATGGATTCGTGTGCTAGCTGTATATGTATGTATGATTGATGTTGAGTCTGAAGAGAGATCCATGTGAATCGGAGAATTGATTAGAGTAGTTCTAACGATTGTAACAGATGGTAAGTACTTAAACTGTCTTCCAGATATCATAGTGGTCTTAAAACAAAAGGAAGAATAAGAAAAATAGTACTTTTGCCTGCACACACCTTTGAGTTTAGCTGTCTTCCATAAGGCTTTTGGGTAACTATATGAGTCTTGCTGACCATAAAGGCACTTAAAGAGGAAGGCTGGGTGCTTAAATATGCTTTAGCGTATTTGTGGTTAAGGTATACTCAGGTCGGTTAAGGTTACGGGATACAGTTTGCTCATTAATATTCATGAAAATATTACCTTCCTTCAAGTTCTTCGTGCAGGATCGTGATATGCATGCGTTTAACTTTACCGCTAAAAAATTTGTAATAGCCTGTAACAGCTGTGCTGGTTGGGTGGGCGGAGCAGGCAATTTGATAGCAGTGCCTGCGGCCGCGGTTAACAGACCGCGTACGAGTACTGACTTCAGCGTCAGTTATTTCCTGTTGGAAGAACATCTTACCGTATATTACACTGTATTCGAATTCTACGAGGACAGATGCAGGGCGGCTCGAAGAGTTTTCGCCGAGAGGACTTACCGTTTTTGATATACGCCTAGATTTAGTCGCTTGGTCGGTCGAAAACCACCTGGGTTTTGGATAGAAACGCGTGTCACTCACTTCCCCTGGCACACAGCGATGAAGTCGCTCCAAGCCGCCCTCAAGTAAGTTGAGTATTACCCGTAGGTGTTGAAAAGTTGTACCTGCAATCCTCTCTGAAGACAAAATCTGACGCCAAAAGTCACGAACTTTGTCGTCGCCGCTCGCCTTAGTACGTTGTACATAAGAATTAATACTATACTGGTTAAACGGCACTCATAGTTCTGTTATATGTCGCTTCTATTGCGTGCTGTACACTGGTTCCTGCACGGAGAAAAGGAAGGTAATATTTTTCATGAATATTAATGAGCAAACTGTATCCCGTAACCTTAAGGCGGCCCCCTAAATGTGTTACTCATGACACAGAAGTATGTGAAAGTATCGCAACAATTCACGAGCGTATTGCCATAGTTAGCAGAGATTGAATGGCTGCCGCACGTGCTAGTGTTATTCTGGCTGTTAGTCCATATTGTTCAGCTTTGTGTTATCCATGGTTGTGAAATAGGTAGGTCTGACTTACCAAAGGGCTGCCATTGAGACCGAGCGCTGTGTGTTTCTGGGAGCAGGAGAGGGGAATATAACTTGAGCTACATGAGCGACGATGACCCATCGTCTTTGGCGGTTGATGCAGAAGGTCAGATGGCTAGATAAAACTTTGAGAGTGTGTAGTGGACTAGTTGTACTAACATACTGTACCTGGCGACAGAGGCTATTGTTGCTGTTACTGGAGAGGAGAGCTTTCATAATCGAATTGAGGCGTATAAACACCTACATACATTTGCTTCTTGGAGCTTAAAGTTGTATCTGGTGCAGTGTCCCTACCCAGATTCAGATAGCTAAAGCAAAGAGCGCTCGCACAATATCCATTGAATCAGGATTGAAAGGCGTTTCATGTTACGCAAATAGCAAAATATAATTAAGGCAATTAAACTTTGACCCCCGATTTGGGGACTGTTAGCATGTTGCCATGGCAACACTTGTTTATAATAAACTACAATCTATTTGCTACTTAGTTTGTCAAGATAGAACATGTACATTGTCTTCAATACTTGCTCAAACTACAAAGGGTAAAATTGAGCTAAAATCAAAATTAGGGTATGCCTTAACCACTTTGAGTATAACATTTGCTTCAGTATCACGCCCTCACCATCCCTAGATACGTAGAGTCTACCGAATCTCTGATATAATATTATTAGCATCATTAGCACAGTTAAATTTGGTTAGTCTACTACACAGTTCTGAGCCATTCTATATAAAGATGCAGTGAGATAAGGCAGTGAATCATTTCTTGCTACCCAATACTGAGAACAATATTGCTAATCTAAACACCACACACTCAGCATGACATACAACCATACCATAGCTAGTTCGAAGTTGTCCAGCAACTGTTGTGAGAGAAGGATGCTTGCTGATTATGGCAAGAAAGAAATGAAAAGCCACTGGGTTGGAAGCCACCCCTTGTTCAATTCTAAGAATCAATAAGCGTGTCTTCTCAGCCACTGTCCCACCATGACTGCATATCTGTTCCTTCACATCAGTAGGTACAAGGTTCACAGCAGAGGCCTCCACTGCCAGCTGTTCTGCCAAATGTTCCGGGTTGTGAATACTGCACTGGAGGTCATGGAAGTGCTTCCACAGTGCCTGCAGCTCTGGACTGCAGGCCATTGTCTGTTGGTACTTTCCTTCAAGAACCTACTTCCTGCAGAAAACAAACATAAATATAAAAATCAGAACAGCTTAGGTATAACTTGAAAAGTGAGGGAAGGACACAAAACTTATGTTCCTACTGTAGAAAGTTATGAAAGCGCTCATGTTCTTAGCTTGAAGATGATATCCACACATTTGTACATACATACTCAAGGGCATGTGAATGATGCAAAATTTCCCTTCAAAACATCCTAAAATGTGTTATACAGAGAGCACAACCCTTGCAGTATGGCTTTTCAACAAGTGAATTAATTCACTGTTAATTCTAAAATAGTGAAGAACACAGGTTACTACAGAGAGCATGACCCTGAAGTATGGCTTTCCAACAAGTTAAAGGATTTACTGTCTAGAATAGTGGATTAGAATTCAGGTTACTTAAAGAAACTTTGTCAATGTATGTGCGAACAGAGTCTACCGGGTTCTCCTTTCCTAGCTTCACACGAGAACCTCGGAATGAGGCTACCACACCACTTTCAGATACAATGCTCATGAGTATTTTCATGGGGTTACGTACATTGGATGTTTCTCCCATCCTTCCTGTGTATTCTAGTTCAGATTTCATACAACTACAATTCCTGGGTTGGTCTATGTAAATTTACTACTGAATGTATAGACAGGATCTCCACTGAAACCGTGACCCACAATGTCATGCAATTAAGGAAGTTTTGAACTCAATCATACAAACATTAAAAACGTAAAACGATGTAGGGATGGCATGCCAAAAACTATGCAAACAAGGCAGGGATAATTTATAAAAGTGAAGGTAAATATACAAAGCCCCATCCCTGCATCTTTTTCACACTAGAGTGCAACTGTAATGTAAAAAGATGTAGGCATAGGGCTTTGTATATTTACGTTGCCATCCCTACATCATTTTACATTTTATTTTCTTGTTTCTGTACTTTTTTGATGTTAATCTCAGTTACAGTTAGACCTAAGCCAAAGACAAAAATTTCAAGTGTAACCACAACACCAGAACTTGAAACAGCGTTGACAGTTTAGTATATAGTGGTTCCAGGCATGTAATAATTATGTGTAATATAGCCAGCTAGAACCTAATGAAGGGGCAACCACTCTCCGTACCAAACTTTGTGAAACCATTTTCATGATTCAGTTGTCGACCACATGACGACTGACCAGCTGCAGCACAGAAAACTATCAGGCACACTGACAACTGACCATCCCAGCTTTATACAGTTTACTAAAGCTGTGAGTAGGCTATGTAGCTACAAGTAGGTAACTGAATGCAGCGCCTTACCTACGTGGTGTTCGTAAGCCTTGCCCAATGCCACGGTGGGAAAAGACCGTACTGTACAGCCCCAGCCATGCGTACTGCCCGAAGGCGATTTCGCTTGTGTACTAGTCTCGCTCCCAGACCAATGACCGTGGTCTTTGGTCTGAGAACGAGACTTCATGTGTGCATGCGAACAAAGTTAGAAAATGGTGTCCTAAGCAACGAACAGCAGCCTCAGTGTTGTGAATGGCTTTTGAACACTGTTGCAAAAGCCCACCTCTTTACTGCTGTGTTTTCACAGCTTACAATATTCACTGCTGATTGCCTACGTCATCCTATCCCCATGGAGGGTGTAGAAACCTTGTTAGAGTTGACACTTGAGTTCTAACCCAGCTACAGTCTAAAGGTAGTGGAGACAAGTTCCTAATTCACAGCCACAGAGAAATGGTAGACTACACACTAATAAAGAAGGAAGCTCTTGCAGTAACCTGGGGTTGTGAACATTTCTTGAGGGCCTACACCATCAAACCAGACCACAAACCTGTCTTCAGCGCATTCATTTGATGTGATTCAACTTAACAGGTAAAATCTGTTTTGGTTGATACTCTATCTGAAGCTCCAGTCTCAAATGCTACCATGGATGATAAGCAGCTCCAGCAGTCAATCATCAACCATTAGTTTTAACTCATTAGTGTGCTGCTGCTCCATGCTGTGGCTGTGAATTAGGAACTTGTCTCCACTACCTTTAGACTGTAGCTGGGTTAGAACTCAAGTGTCAACTCTAACAAGGTTTCTACATGGAGCAGCAGCACACTAATGACAATAAGCTGAGTGCCAGATAAGCTGGTTAAGCAGAACTTGCCTTAGTGGAGCATTCAAGCTGTATGTACCAGTAATGCCTATAGACAGATATTTCACAACTATGTGTTTTCTGAATGTGGTTGACTCAACACAGCAAAATAAATCAGGTTGACCCAATACAGCAAAAGAAATCAAGTTGACTCAACAAAGCAAAAGCAATCAAGTTGATTCAACATAGCAAAAGAAATCAGCTGAACTCGGATACGACCCTCTCTTCAAAGTTCTTCCTCTCATTGACCATTTTTCAGCAGTGTTTCCAAGATACTATTAACCATCAGGTACAATTTCAATAGATGAAATGATGATAGGCACACATTGTCAAGTGGCATTCCTGCAATAGCTTCCAAAGAAACCATATAAGTTTGGGTGAAGGTATGGGTTCTGATGGAGGCCAAGATGGGCTATGTATTACGTTTCCAGATCTACAATGGTGCAGTACTGTAAACTCTGGTTGTTAGGCGCATCTTGCTGTTAGGCGCATATTATTTATTAGGCGCATGATTCCTTCCTGGCACACGGCATCATTTATTAAGCACATGTGCATTAAATAGAGTGCGCGCTGGCGGAGAGATGTCGAGTGAAAACCATGGCATCAAGAACAGCAGCACATCGATGGTCATCCTCAAGTCAACCAAAGAAGAGATACACAGGCTCTTCCTGAAAAATACAAAGCTTGCAAGCCATATCCTTCGCGCCTTACGAGTTACTGTACTACCGAATAATCATAGTATAGTAAAAAATTCCCGTACAATGCGTGAAGCCCTGCATCTCCTTGAATATACAATGGCTGCGAATCACGGTCTCTTTGAGGAGGATGGAGTCTTCTGATTTTACATCGATACTCGGCAGGTGAACGCGCGTCCATTAACGATCTACTGCATCATAGCGCTATGCCGCCTATAGGGCGTGGCTTTCATTGCATCCCTTACTTAGCACATATCCTCTATTAGGCGCATATATGCTTACCACTTACACTTATAAGCACATACGCTTATTAACCAGAGTCTACAGTATTACCTGCCATACCAACTGAGGAGAGTATACCCAAGGTCTTGCATTTAGAGTCGATATGAATTCATATCACAACAAAGGACATTGACTGTTCATGGATGAATTTTATACATCTCCTACACTAGTAAATAATCTTCTAAAGAAAGGTACATTCTCTGTGGGAATTGTACACCCCAATCACAAAAAAATTTCCATAAAACTTGAAAGCAAATAAGAAAATGAATGTAAACGGATTAGAAATTGGGTGCTTTAGCTATTATTAAAGATTTGGCTGCTGTACTGTGGCGCGACAGATGTGATGGTTACATAATGAGTTCAATGAATAACAGGTTAGCAGAGACTGTGATGAAAAGACCCAAAGGTACGTAGCTGTGATAAGGCACCCATCCCATGCCCAACAGCAATTGTTGACTACAATCAGTTTATGGGAGGAGTTGATTTGGCAGATCAGCATCTTTCATATTACTCACTCACCCAGCACAGAACCATCAAATGGTGGAAGGAAGGTGTTCTGGTGCCTCATATCACATTGTGGTTGTCAATTCTTTGGTACTTTCATTTCAATAACCCAGACAGTAAAATTAAATGTCAGGGGAAATTCTAACTCAAACACGTGCAACTGTTTTTTCCATCTTCATTAAATCTGAACGCAAATCTCGGGAAGTCGGAAAATTTTAGAGTTGCATAAAGGTAGAAAGCCTATGAGGGTTGACAAGCGCTCAACTAGGAAGCATTTTCTCTACAAGGCTGCTCAGAGGGAAAGATGGTGTGTTTGCAGCAGAAAGAAGTCGCCTTAGGCAAATAAATTTGACAAGAAAACTAAAACTTTGTGCCCAAAATGTGAGTTTCACCTCTGCCTTGGTGCGTGGTTTGAAAATCTCAGTATTGATCATCTTGCACGTTTGGATAAGTCATTTTTTCCTTGCTCCTGTGTGTGGCAGACATTTGTTTGGATTCCCAAATGTGAGTTTGCATATTTCATTATGTCCATTTTTTTTATACAAGTTGGGTGTGGCTATTAACATAGAAAGTGGGTATGGCTATTAGTACAGTCATTCCTATATGCATGCATGCATACCATGTTTGCTGCTGAAGCATTTGCTACCATTTTGATAGTGCCCAACTTGTAAAATTATCTCAGTACTCAGTGATTAACAGCTGTCTGGATTGCTGGCAAGGGGAAACATGCTGCTTGTGAAAGAAAATCCACCAAGTCCATTCTGGTCACTTGGGTGTCACAAGCATGAAATGCAGAGAAAACCCTTGACAGTATGGTGGCCTGGAACAGTGAGGGAGTTGGAGGACCTCATCTACAACTACCCAGTCATATTTGCCAGCTGCAGCACAGAACCCTTGCAACAAAGTAAATTTCCTGACTATTCATAGCTGAAGAGTGAAGAATCTGTAAAACAGACATAATTAGAGGATTCTTCCCACTAGATCAAGGTTAACAATTTCAGAGTCACGGCAAAAACTTCAAACCAAATCACAAGCGCTCTTCTCAGACAAGAAACCACAGCTGAGGTTCAATTAACAAAGAAATATGACTTCACCCACTCTATTAGAGCCCTCAGTATCCTCAGGCAAATTGAGAAGCAAAACGAGCAGTAAAAACAGTGTAGAACATCCTAAATAAGAACGGGGAGCCATTGTGTGGTACCATATAACTCCTCCAACGGCCGAGTGTGATGCAAACTCTTTCACACGGCTCAAGGACGCAAATCTGTAGCTCACCCAAACAATCAACCAGCACAGTGTGGAGGTTTCACAGTTTCTGGCATGAGGATAGTGGCATCACGGACCACAATCAGTAAGTCAGTTGTGCAGCTAGCTATGGCTGTGTAACGATTATGGTGCGCTAATTATCACTCTTCAGTGCCTATATCTTCCGAATGCTAAGATTTACACTGAAGAGCAACAAGCAACATCATCGTTAATTTCACTTTCAGTCTTCGAGTAGTGTGCCAGCAAAGCGTAAGCATATGAATGTGCTTACATGGTGAACACTACAAAATTGGCAAGTATATACATGCTTGTGCTGAGATTTGTTGGACTAACACATGGCAGAGTAGAAATTTTATTGACAACATTTCGAACGGACTGTGCCAATCTTCATCAGGTAACCCTATGTCTCTCAGCAACTACATAACATACATGCTTGTACATGTGGTTTAAGGATGTTAAACGTACTTAACGGAGGGAGGGGATCAGTGCATGCAGCCAGCTCAGGGGCACGTGACAATGACAAAGCATGCCATTTCCTATGAGCTATCTTTCTGTCAATGCTGAGCACGCAAGGTATATAGCTACCACCATCTCTCTATCGACTCAGCCCCAAGGTGTTCTATGTGCAAGTGACAATGGGTTCTGAGATCAGTGCTGCACAGCCGGCCTCAATGCCAGAAGAGATGTAGCAACAAGAGCCAGGTTAGTGGCACTATCTGCTACTGCTACTGCTTCCGGGTGTCAGCATAGATAGGTACCTTACGGAAGCCCATGAGGTTCAGTGCTACTCTCGGTGGCGTTAGCTAGCTACAGCAGCCTTTTTTCCCCACCCAGAGTTCCCCTCTTACAAGTTATGCCCATGAAGTTAGTCTATACAATATCTCCGTCAACACCCGAGGGTTCGGTGTGATCAGTGCTGGGCCGGGTGAAAGATGAACCTTTCACTCTCCGCCCCCAATCGCTACACAGCTTGTCGTAGTCATAAAAAGTAGGAAATATAAATTGGATTGCCGATAAGTAAGTTATAGCCAGTGTCAGCCTGATGCAGCATGTCTCCACCCCTAGCTAGAGGTGCAAGCAAGGCAAGCGCCTTATCCCAACGCGACGTTAAATGTACAATTGTACACAAGCTGATGTGCTTGTGTGCTATTCAAAGCGAGGTGAAATCAACAGTAAACAGAAGCCTATGAGTGTTTTGGAGGAGGCGTTATAGAATCCATAAGGCAGGTTATCTGTGTACCTATCATGGCTTTGCATTTTCTTTCCTTGTAGGTTGTATGTGCTCTCAGTGGTTATCGCACCGTCATCTTTCGCTAGTCATCAGATGTTACACACATTCTCACCATTAAACAAGAAGCACTAATAGTTCCAAACCACAAACTACTTCAGGATATAAAAACAAAGATACAATTCGACGTATGATATGATTGAATGGGTAGTGGAAACAGCAAGCAACTATTTGTGAAACCCAGTTGAGCAAAAGTGACTGGATCTTCTCCCAAAGTATACAGAAGTCAGGCTGCTGGAGGAAGTCTTGAAAGTCTTGAAGCCATTCAAGGATGTGACAGTGCAAGTGTCAGCCGAGAAGTATGTCAGTATATCTGGGAAAAAAATGAAAGAAACTATAGCTTTCAAATAGACAGCATTACCTGGTAGCATTTCCAGATGATAGCACTTCCTTTGATTTAGAAAAAATTTCCATAGCAACTAATTAATCGCTCCAAAATTTTTACTTGAACCAGCACAGCAGACAACCTGAATGAAAAAGTGGTAGTACCCTGAAGATCACTTCTCCTCTAAACTGTGTGCTGGCCTCCACATGGAATGCATATTCAGTACAAGCTGGGCAAAAAGAAAGCTGTGTCCCATGCCTTGCAACTTGCTTAATTGGTTTACCCAGTGGCAACAGGTACACTACAACAAAGGATGTGACATCATTTAATTAGGGGGGTGGCTTAAACACACCAATGGCCGGACCAGTTCCCAAGTGCTTGCTATAGCCCTGAATATCCAACCTCCTCTGATATTGAGTGATGATGTGTTATTGGTTATTCCTTGTGGAAATTGTACTGCAGCTGTAAAAATAATAGTATGTGATAAAGTCTGTTACTGAGATAAGGAGCATTCCGATCATTTTGAGCAAGGAGACGAAATGAAGATACAAGCTGTCAAGCAAGAACAGTGGCAGCATTACCTGATGGTTAAATCCGTAGAAGTGATATCAGGTGTGTCGAAGTAACTATGTACGCCTGTAGTGTGTGTGTGTGTGTGTGTGAGCATGTGTGTGTATGCATGTGTGTGCGTGTGTGTTGGTTAGTCAGTGTGGGTGTGTTGGTCAGTGCAAAGCAGAATGAAAAATCTAACACTCACCAATGGGAGCAGCCCAGCAACAGACAAGATCAGCGGCTGGTAAAGGAGGTACCAGATCAAGCAGCACTGGCTGTCATCCCGCTCAAACAAATAATGAACTTTGCTATCAATGCAGTCTCTGACACCCTACCACACTGTCCCAATTTAATGAAGTGGAAGAAGATCAGCACGGAGAGCTGCCATTTATGCACAGAGAGGCAAATATTTTCACATGTCCTGAACCACTGCCAAGTGGCCCTTGATCTTCAATTTGACATGATACTGTCCTCAAACATACATATTACAACTGTGTTTCAAGGATACCTTCCTGGAAGCCTGTATTTCATTGCTAGCCTCCCGGACTATACCTTCACAGAGCACATCTGTCTTAGTCTATCAAGCCATGTCATTGCTGTCCTGCAGTATATGGCATCCAAAAGCAAGTCCAACTTACCAAGTCTTGAAGAACTTGCTAGTGAAGCGAAGCGACGAAAGACTATTTTGTCTAACTTCAGTGATACATACACATCAATCATCACCACCAACCTGTGCGAGTTACAATCCCACAAATTGAATAAACACCCAGACCAGGTTACATGGAACAAGAAAAAGATGAGTCAACAGTGTGTGTGTGTGTGTGTGTGTGTGTGTGTGTGTTTGTGTTGTGGCTGCTTTATATAGGTAAGCTATTAAGTCAGAGAAGTGATCCAGATTTCATACCAACTATAGTCTCATTCAATGTAGAATGAAGCCATGCAGTGGTCTGGGAAAGTTAGCATGACATGGGGCCTGTTAACTCTTCAACCACCGTAGGCTATTTGCTGGAAGCCTTTTTTAGGATATGGATACCTTCTTCGGTCCATATTTCCACTTCTGCTTTGAGATAGTAATGGAAACTTGAGCCAAAGCTTCTTTGACACATTCTCTGGGGGTTCATGATCTTAACTACACCCACTCATTAGTGAGCTTTCAATGGTCAGTGCTTTTCGAACAGTGAACACTTCGCCTGACTAAAACTGCCTACAGATCCAGAAATGGGTGCCCCTACAAGGGGAGAGGAGTGGTTTCTGCGCCCATTAACAAGGTGAGAAATGGTCCAGCCAGTGCCGACCAAGGCTGTTCTATAGCCAGCCAAGACAGCCACCATGTGCACGGCATGTCATGACTATGCCTGCCCAACTCCCCCTATCCCACCTTTTTTGCTAGCGCAAAACCTATCTTCAAAACAGATTGATAATATGCAGCCAAAGTCAGACAATGCCAAAAGGCATCATCGGTGATTAAAAGGACAGACTAATAAGATGTCTCCACATCTTCACCAAAGGTTTGATGCTGAAGGACCTAGTTGGTGTGATGCTGAAATGAACATCATTTGTTTTTGCGTTTCTGATAAGTAACAGCACAATGAATTCTTTGATCACTTGATACATACGTATAGGAACTTGGTTCTTGCCAACCAAGGCTTTCATATATGTAACTGATGATTTAGTACTCTGCGGTGCTTCCCTTGCCATTCCACCATTCACCAAAGGCAAAGATCAGGGAAGTAGAGACACCCAGGGGGACATGCTACTGACAGGCTCAAAACAACTTTACAGTAAACTTTTCCAATAACATTGCATGACTATACTAGGCATATGCTTCACATCGTGGGGCGAGCCTGGGCAAGTAGCACAATGGTACATGTTGTGTGGCTACTAAATAAAGGTGAATGACTGAGGTATTACCACATAATTATATACACAAATAGAGAATTGTGAACGCTGGTGGTTGTCTGATTGTTGTGTCAGTGGTAGAGCACAGGTCGTTCAAGTCAAAAGCCATGGGTTTGTTTCCTGACAACTGTCAGCGCGTTGTACTTCCTCTATTTTTGCCTCATATAGTGCACAGACCATGCAAATAGCTTTAGCAGCAGGATCTTCAGCCAGGGCAGCTATAGAGGCATGGGCTAAGGTTCATACTAAAATCATGAGTTGAATGTTTACTGTGTATGAGCACACCTGCTCCTTACCTAAGTGACCTCAATGACCATGTATAATTTCTGCTGTTAGCAGACTGCTTGTTTGTCACGGTATAGTTCAGGTAGCAGAAGGAAGTGTCCATGTGCGCTTCAATTTATTGCTCTCAGCCTCTTTCATGCCGACATTACTGTTTGGCATTAGCCATTCACTCTCAGTCTCAGCTGAGCTGGGAGGCTTTAGACCTTCAATCTTCGTGAAATACTCAATTTCAAATTAGTCCAGGCATCAACACATATCATGTGAACTATAACATTTCTAAGCAGGATGAATGATGCTAGAAGATGCTATAGTGCACATAATATATGTGTTGATGAAGAGCCCTCGCCCTCACTTGGAAGCAAAACTTTCTTGAAAGTGTGATCATCACAGTATCTTTGATAGCTGTTTGTCACTTACTTTTGCACTGGATTGTTGTGCCTAGTATCAATGGCAACAATGGCTACAACGGTGGTTGTATTGAAATAAACTTTTAGTGAGGTGAAACAATTTGATATCCTGTGCCATGCACACTCTAGGTGGCTGTCTCTGAGTATATTCATCCCACATACAAACAGCTCAGTGACATTCTTCTCCCACTCAAAGTTTCCTGCGTGCTTGTCACAAAGATCCAATAGTTAATCATTAATTTTGTGCAATTGTAGTTGCCATTTGGACATCTCATAAATTGGAGGGTTATTGTGGTATCGCTTGTCATGTCATAGAAGACAGCTTTGCCTTCCACACATTTTTCTTTGCCAGTCACCACTGTATAGGCCAGCACGAAGCTGAAAGAATCGCCTGGAAGGAATGGAAGACAACTTGGGTCTTGGGAAAGAGCAACCAAGGTATGAGGTATGGAACTTTTAAAGTATAGTGTTACATTCATAAATTTGATTGGTCCATTACAGGTCTCTAACGTACTAGACGCAAGCTTGTAGGTCTCCATCGTTTATACACTTAGGGCTTGATAGGCACAGGTTCTTCTTCCCTCGTTATATATACGTATACCGTAGTCTCACGAAAAAGGGCCCATGGGCGGTACACATTACTTTGTGCTCAGACAAGGGGGTGGGCGGATATTTGTAACATCGCTGCATTTTACCACGAAAAAGCGTTTTGGAGAGGAACAACACAATTACATGCAAAGTTACAGACAAGCGGCAGCATTCTAACATTCCAGGAAAAGGACTCAAAGTTCCATGCATGCATATTTAATTTTACTGGCAAACCTAGTCATGTAGAAAAGCTAATCAGAATTTTTCAGAAGCTGCCACAGTGACTTTTAGATAAAACTTTAGCTTTTTGGAGTAAACTTTAGAGCTTTGCAGGAAATTGAAGCAATAATGGGGGGGTGGGCGGATATTTGATACTGGGCCCTTTTTTGCGAGATTACGGATACGCTATTCTCTATCAAGGCTAGACCTGACCACAATTTACTGAGTAAAGTGAGCAGCCACATTGACAAAGCAGCTACCAATGCTAGAAAGGTGTGGGGAGTCATTCAGAGAAGAGCCAACATGTCAGTTAAGATCCAACTTTACAAATTCCGAGCAGTACCAGTACTTAAATGTGCATCTCCTGTATGAAGCCCACATACCAACAAAGACATTCAAATGCTCCTTGACAAGCATCATTTCTCACCCACTCACTGCTTAAAACTGGGTCCAGTAATGACCGGATATTTCAGCCTTGCAGAACTAACTGTAAGTTTTCCTATCTTGACCATGTTGTGCCTGCATGGAACTCTCTTTCTAATATTGGTACTACACTACTCAGCATACAGTTTCCAAAGCAAGTAGCTTAGTATCTTCTGTGCACAAAATCACAATTGATACAAAAACAATACTGCAAGCAACTAGCAAAATGGTTACTGGCAGTGAATGCAATGCACTGAAATTCTTAATCGAAAATGTTCAATGAAGTCTTCCAAAAGATCCCAGCATACAGGGCAAGCTAAATGCCATAACAACGCTGACTACCCATGAAATCTTTGTTCTAGGTGAACTTTTGCATCCACTTCTACCTTTTTAGGATGCTACCGATGTAATGTAGGAGGAAAGTAAAACTGCAGGCTTTGTCCTTCCATCACTTGTTTGAATCACACCAAGTCCAGTAAAGCTACAAAGAACAGAACAGAATTATATACCACTTGAAAATCTGTTTCGGCGAATTTGAGGAGCAGCCTTCACGGCATGTATCATGCATCGTCTCGCAAACGAAAGCTTGATCTGCTGCCATCTGTCAAGGAAATGTGTGAGGAGCTTGAAAGTGAGAAGATTGTCATAAAGAAGTTCCAACAGTATTACAAGAAGATGGTCGGCATTTCATTGGACTAAGGTGGCAGTAAGCTAAGTAAGCTGAATGAACATGATAAGGCCACGTGGCTTATACCCACTTACGGAATTGATACGGTTGCAAGGGTGAGTAGAGGTATCCAGTCATTGCCTGTCGGAATGACAAGCCTCCAGTGAGCAAGGGTGATCTCGGACTACACCTCACTACTGATGGAGTTCATTAAATGCCAGTGTCCTTCATTGCTTGAAACCTTCAAAGGCAACAACGTCACTCCGGTAAAGGTTCTTGCTCCCCCAGTGAGCAGCTGTTATGACCGTGACAAAGATTTGGTGGCCTACCATGAGTGTGACATGAACCTTTACACTGCTCAAGGGTTTACATAATGTTCGAAAGATTATGCTTTGATGTACTCACCATAACTTGTTATACCCGTATACTAAGTATTGGGACAAACACGAAAGAGGTTTCCATTTCTACCCGAGTCAACAAGATACTGTGGAGGCATCAGATGTGGTGTATTTGGACCGCACTGTTTTTGAGCTCCAGTGTAACTTGGCGTAAGTTTGGCGTTAGCTTTGGTGCTCAGTGCTATATAACTAAGATTACTTGTGTGATTTTGTTCATCAGGCTCTCTTTGTTGCATACGCAAGTATGGTAGCCTTGCTCCCAGACCACTCCATAGTCATTCATATCTAATTTACACATGTCCCAGTAATTCAGTGCAACCTGTGATGTCATCTATTTGGATTTTCGCAAAGCCTTTGATAGTGTGCCTCACAATGAACTGTTGATGAAATTATGGAACATTGGCATTACAGGCAACTGGTGGCTTTGGATTAAGGAGTACCTATCTGGAAGAATTCAACGAGTCCGCATAAATGCATGCTACTCATCCAGTCTCCCTGTAATATCTGGTGTTCCACAGGGTAGTATCTTCGGCCCACTTTTATTTCTAGTTTATGTCAATGATCTGCCCTCCCAGGTACCACATTCGGACTTATATCTCTTTGCAGATGACACAAAATGTCTCAAACCAATCTCAACACCCCAGGATTCCTTGCAACTCCAACAAGACCTAAATAATTTATCAACTTGGAGTGCAGATTGGAAGCTCTCATTCAACCAATTGAAATGTATCCTTCTCTCATTTCAATCCAAACATCATCAGTCAGCTACCACTGCTCCATATCATATCAATGGACACATTATTAAACAATGCCTCCAACACAAAGATCTCGGTATCGTAATGTCCTATGATCTATCATGGACAAACCATATTTCTTTAATTACAAATGGAGCCTATAAAAAAAACTTGGACTACTACACCGGACATTTTGCTCAACTAACAGTATTTCTGCTAAGAAATCTCTATACTTATCCTTGGTCAGATCTCAACTTGTTTATTGCTCTCAAATTTGGCGTCCATACCAAGCTAAAGACATCAAGCTTCTAGAGGATGTACAACGCCGTGCTACTAAGTTCATTTTTAGTGACTTCACTTCTGACTACAAGACACGTGTGGTAAACTTCACCTTTTACCACTCACAATGTTGTTTGAACTAAACGATTTGTGTTTCTTTGTGAAGTCTGTCAAACAACCATCAAGTTCCTTTAACATTCTGAACCATGTCTCCTTCAGTTGCAACAACACAAGATCTGGTACCCACTTGAAACTAGTGCAACCCTTAGTGTCAAACAACCGACAAAAGCATTTCTATTTTAACAGAATTGCTCATTTATGGAACTCACTACCGCCTATTGACGTATATTCCAGGAGTTATCTTAGCATTGTGGCTACGATCAAGAGTATATTCTGGGAACAGTTCAATTTAACATTCGAATCTTCAAACTCTTGTACCTATCATCTTTGCTGTCCATGCAACAAATGCCAAGCTCTCACCAGATCATCCTTTCAAGTCCATCAGTAGCAGTCATTACTTTACTTCTGATATGAACTGTATTAAACCACCCGTGTTATGTTGGAACAATTATTCTTTTTACTCCTGACTCACTGTTATTATTGTACTATTACATCTTACAAGTATAGTTTTGTGTTTAGGCTGCCAGCTTGCTCTGGTTGTCCGTCAGTGCATCTTCTGTCTCAACTCTCATGTCTTACCCACCCACCCATCTCACCTCGTGCGCTGTAAAGCAATAATAATATTAATAATAATAATAATAATAATAATAATTAGAAATAGTCTGAACCCCAGATCCTTCTGGCTGCATGAGGGTCTGGTGCAAAACCTCACACAGAAGTGTTTTGAGTGCTGGAATGCTAACATCAGTGTCAATGAAGGATAAAAATGCACATCAGTCAACCAACATTTGAGTTTTACTAATGACGGGAAGGTCCGTGTATATTTCCGCCAAACCAAAATCCAATATGTAACGAGTTTCGGATTTTGGCAAATGAGCAATTTTCGAAATTCCAATCCAATCTCCAAAGTTTTGAAATTTGGATTTCGGTGACGTTACCGTATTTCCGAAATAACGAATTTACGTTTTGAAATGTTGAAGTCTGAAAGCGTCGACTGTTGTTCACACGTTCCGACGTACCAGCGTAACTGAGATACTTCTTCACAGATGGCAGCCCTGGAAGGCCTTGAATATTACGTCAGGGAAAAGATCGAGAAAGAAGGCATGACACATTCCCAGCTGTCTCTTCGCCTCCGTGAGCTGTACCTGGGAGTGAGAGGATTAAGCGTCCGCTCCCTGGAGCGTTGTTGTTTACAACTCGATCTGTTGATTGACAACGAAGATCCAAGTCTTTGAAGATTAATATTCACAAAATGTATTACAAATTCGTTATCTTGGTATTACGGTCAACGTCGTCCAAAATCCAAAACTTTTGATTTTTGGAAATTGGACTGGGATTTCGAAATTTGGACTCTGTGCGCCGTATTCCGTAATTCATATTTAAACAACGTATTGGATTTGGTTTGGTGGAAATATACACGGACCCGGGAAGTGAATATACAGTAGAGGGTAGAAATTTTGACAATTGGTAAGTACCTGACCAATTGTGTTGAAGATCTTAAAAAAGAATAATGTGGGATTTAAAAATCGTGGTATTTCAGCACGACACTTCCAAGCAAGTTTATTCCCCAGACCTTAATGAAATGATCCTAAGTCTCCAGTCTGGCTTCCACAGCACCATAGTGCAAACCATGAAACACGTGCAGAGGTAGACAGAGAGGGGAGGGCCGGGTCCCCCATCAAAATAATGCATTTCATGCATGTGTTCTTCGTTTTGAACCAGAAGTGGTGCATTTATCGCTTTGTGAACGTTCAAAACTCCAGCACTTGGGGCAGAAACTATAAGATAAGGCCTCAAGCTCATTCTTTCGATGGGAATCTCTCCCCTCCTCTGTCTACTGAGGTAGACACTGACATCACTCACATGATAAAATGGGCCAGGCCTTCCCTCTCCACTTTTTCCATAGTGCAAGTAAACAAAAACTGGACGGTGGGAAGGCCTGGGAACGAGGCTATATACAGCAAGCATGGTAGCCTAAGCTATGTGTACCTGCCCCCCTCCCAATGATCAATGGTCTGTCTAGTAGGCTTAACTCTTTAACCACCGTAGGTTATTTACTGGAGGTCTTTATTAGGCTATGGATACCTTCCTTGGTCCGTATTTCCACTTCTTCATGGAGCTAGCACTGGAAACTTGAGTCAAAGCTTTATTGACACATCCTCTGTGGGTTCACGACCTTTGCCACACCGACTCATTAGCGAGCGTTCAATGGTCAGGGCCCTCCGACCAGAGAACACTCCTCCGGACTAAAAGCTGCCTAAAATCCCAGAAATGGAGTCCCTACAAAATAAAAGGAGCGTTTTCTACGCCTGTTTGTGCAAGAAAGCAGACAAATGGCCCACCCGGTGCTGACCAGGGCTTTTCTACAGCCAGCTGCAACAGCCGCCATGCACTGTCAGCCAGAGTGGTGCACCCACCCACCTCCCCCTGTCCCACCCTTTCTACTAGCGCAGAACCTATCTTCAAAACGGATTGCGCCAACTGATAACATGCAGCCAAAAACTGACGATTCCAGAAAGCATCATCGGTGGTTAAAGGGTTAAAATGATTTGGCCAAGCACCTATAATGTTGTGGTTTTGCATACAGAAGTGTGGACAGAATGGAATGCATGTTGATAATTAAGATAACCTGTGTGACTGCTATAACATGTGATGTAACCTTTACCCAATTCGATACATTACCGCGAGTCACCTGTAAAAGCCACATTTGTCATTTTTCTGCATATCTGAAATGTATGTATATAATCACTTCATGGTGCTGGGGTAAAGTTCAGCAGTGAGACAGGACGTTCATACGTTACAAGCACCCGTGACTGCAAGCCTTGCACACAGCATCCATCAGCTCAACTTCAAAGATCTGGCTTGTGCCCAGTTGAGTTTGTATGCATCCAACCATGAGCCGTCAGACAATCGCAGATGGTTGACAGGGATTGTGCGCGACCAATGGTGAGATGATGAAGAAATACAACATCCACAATCATCCCATTCGTCTACCAACAAAAATTCCTTGCCATATTAAGAATGACATCAGTGAGGCTGTGAGGGAAAATCCATATCTGACAACTACAAACCTCAGTGAAGGTGCATTGTGATACATACTGTACTCATACACTTTAGCTATCTGTTGGAATCTGATGTTTGACAATAGCGTTTCTGACTGCTAAAGATTGCCGGGGGATACTCACTGACATGTCAGATATCCAGAGAGCAGTTCTCAGTACAGTCTTGGGAGAGGAGTTGGCAACAGAGCTTTTCAAGGGGTGGAACGTAAGGTTAGATTGCTCATATATTATGTTCTGATCCTCTAAATGAATTAACAAGCGAGTGGCCCAGGGGTCAAACCGTCAACAGTGAGCTTTTGAATCCATTGGGTATGCAATACCAAGAGCAACTACTGAAAAAGCTGTGGATGAGCTGTTTGACATTCTCAGAGGCACCAAACCTCTAGCAGCTATTGCAGCCCTACTACCAAAAGAAGACACCCACCCTTGCAGATGTTGAGAACACATCTTGGGAGCTGGCAAAAGACTGGGTTGAGTGGTGGAAGAGGCCAAATCACTTAGGTACATCTACATCCTAATCATACCCTTGTTAATACCTAGATTAGTTACTTGGGATAATGGTTACATATTATTATGCTTCCATACAGCCATGCTGTCTCAACTACATGCGCCAATGGATAAAGATCGTTTTGACTCTCTTCCGGAATCTACTAATGTGGTACAATCGGCTGTCAAAGACTGGAAAAGTTCCTCGTCCCCTGTCCATTGTCCTCATCTCTCTGTACAAGAAGGACATGGTGGGAATTCTTCAATACCTTGCCAAAAGTGAGGGAATGGCTACAACATACGATGACAGAACCCCTACAGCAAGGAAGAAGTGAGCAGTGAAAGCAAATGCCGCACAAAGAAAGCGACGATGCCTTGTGGAGGAGGATGCTCAGGGTCTATCTGACCGAAACTCTGACTTTTATCCACCAAAAGAAAAGAAAACAAAGAAGGTAAGTTATAGTGGTCAGGCTCATTCCTACGCTTCAATTATGCAATGGTTGACATAATTGAGCAAAGTTCATCGTAGCAAAGACAATATACTTGAGACGTTTCGGCTCGAGAGCCTTCATCAGTCACAATGACACTAATGAGAAGAAAACCAGTGAAGTTGTAGAATTAGTAGTATGTCGTGGTTTATAAGCTTTTCTCTTGGGTGATATAGCGATGATGAAAAATTTCCCTCTTGCAGAGGCAGAAGACAGCACAGTCTACCAAACTCTCCACGACCCACTCACCACCTGCTGAGCAACCGACAACCCACTCATCACCCACGACCCACTCACCACCTGCTGAGCAGCCGACAACCCACTCATCACCCACGACCCACTCACCACATGCTGAGCAGCCGACAACCCACTCATCACCCACGACCCACTCACCACCTGCTGAGCAACCGAAAACCCACTCATCACCCACGACCCACTCACCACCTGCCGAGCAACCCACGACCCACTCACCACCTGCTGAGCCGCCACAACCAACTCACCACCTGCTGAGCAGCACGACCCACTCACCACCTGCCGAGCAACCCATGACACACTTGCCACCTGCTGAGCTCCCACAACCTACTTGCCACCTACAACCCACTCACCACCTGCTGAGCAACCCACAACCTACTTGCCACCTACAACCCACTCACCACCAGCAACCCACGACCTACTCACCACCTGCTGAGCCCCTCACAACCTACTCACCACCTGCTGAGCCCCCACGACCTACTTGCCACCTACAACTCACTTACCACATGCTGAGCCCCCACGACCTACTTTCCACCTACAACCCACTCACCACCAGCAACCCACACAACCAACTCACCACCTGCTGAGCCCCCACAACCAACTCACCACATGCTGAGCATCCCATGACCTACTCGCCACCCACGGCCCACTCACCACCTGCTGAGCTTGTTGTATCACGCAAACCTTCTTTGTGTAGAGGTGGATGTGGATCTTGCCGACAACTAGACCAGCCATGCTTGCCCTGGTGTCACCCAGCTGTTGAGAGTTGTTGCAATGAACGGCTGGCAAGTGAAGCAGATCCTGTAGTCGACATTGATGACATTGTTGGGGACGTGAAGAGCATTACACCCTGGGTGATAATTGGTAATGGACTAGACCTTCTGCCAGAAGACAAGCAAGTGATCTTAAGTGGGCAGTGGCGTAACCCTATAACGACTATAGTCATCATCAAAATTCAGCTGCATGTTATCAGTTGGCGCAATCCGTTTTGAAGATAGGTTCTGCGCTAGCAGAAAGGGTGAGACGAGGGGAGGTGGGTGGGTGTTACCCAGAGGGTGACAGTGCATGGCGGCTGTTGCAGCTGGCTGTAGAAAAGCCCTGGTCAATGCCAGGTGGGCCATTGTTCTGTTTTCTTGCACAAACGGGCCTAGCAAACACTCCTTTCGCCTTGTAGGGGCTCCCTTTCTGACATTTTAGGCAGCTGTCAGTCCGGAGGAGCACTCTCTGGTCGGAGGGCCCTGACTATTGAACGCTCGCTAATGAGTGGGTGTGGTCATGAATTGAAAAGGGCATGTGGAGAAGCTGTGGTTCAAGTTTCCAGAGCTACCTCACAGCAGAAGTTGAAATACAAGGTGCGACTAGTCTAAACAAGACCTCTAGAAAATACAATTCAGTAGTTTAAAGGGTTTTGCAGAATAGTATTCAGCTGGCAATTTCTGCTAAAGCAAGAGCTTCCCCAAGTCAGAGGACTGCAGCCAACATTTGGCCAATTTCAGCTGGCAATTTCTGCTAAAGCAAGAGTTTCCCCAAGTCAGAGGACTGCAGCCAACATTTGGCCAATTTCAGCCACAAAAGCAGGAAATGGTCCAAGTATTGAACTCAGGTGGCAATCATTGGGTTGCATTGTCCAACATAGGGTGCAGCCCAGGAAGGGTCCATTGGCTGGATAGCTAGCATGGTTCACCACCCCTTTCCCAGCAAAGAATAGTTGCTGACTTGGTCCAGGCAACACTGAACAGAATTGAGATTCAGACTATGAATGTCCAGAAACAGTTAGGGGGATCTGATTGTGGGTTGTTTGCAGTAGCATTTATCACGGCAATTCTTAACAACCAAGACCCTAAATCACATTGGTTCAAGCAGAAGAAGATGCGTGGACATCTCATCGAATGCCTGGAAAAGAAAACACCCCTTTCATCTCCCATAACAAAGCACCGGAACAGAAGACGAGATATACTCCACACAATGCTAGTACCTATTTATAGTGTTTGCCTCCTACTAGATGATGGCAGCCGGATGGTGCAGTCCAGTAACTGGTAGGTACCATGTCAAGTGAGTAGTCATAGATAACAGTATACTTGAAGAGAAAGATTGGTTTTATAACTACTTGTTGGCACTCACTGTTCTTTGCATTATCATGATACTTCGCCAAATTAATACCTGTGTCTGCTTGCTACCTTTCTCCGAGATCCATGTGCACATACACTTCAAAATAATGGACCCCTCCACTAAAACTTGTCAAGAAGGGACAGTTTAGTGGCCACTAAACTTCCCCTTCTAAACAAGAAGGCGGAGTCTAGTGGAGGGGGACCCACTAAATTTCCCCTTCTACTAGTTGGAATGTGCATACAAATGGTGTAGTTCTATCTAGGACAGTGGTACTTCCCATACCTAAAGGGCATGGGGTGAAGGGTAGGCTGATCCACATCCCCTACTTCTATTAAAAGGTGTTTGAGTGGAAGAGAGGGCTGCTGTATGTCACCTATTTCTAGTAGAAGATATGGAGTGAAACAAGGGCCACATTTAGTGGAAAACATGGAAATATAAGGAGTGTAATGGAGCCAGACTTATTTACATGTTATTTGTTGAGTTTCCTTTGTGTCTAGCCTTTGTGCCTTATTTCTGATGACGTAGCCATGACGATAGTCTATTGTTCTCGTGTGATATATATATACCCACGTGCTTGTAAGTGAGAGTTGAGTTGAGACACATGAGTATTTTGCCACCTTGGTTCTGATTGTGCGCCGCCGCTTACGTTACAGTGGAGGTCCTGCCGACTGACTCATGTTCAGTTGGATTGCGAATTGTAAGCTAGGCTACCAGTGAGCTAGCTAGTTGGATTGTGACTTGTTAGCTAGGCTACCAGTGAGCTAACCAGCGCTGTGGCGACAGTCGTTCGTACAGGAGGACGATGGATCCAGACACAGTTCTCGCCGATGCGAGGCGCTACCCCCTCAACTCAAAACGGTTGGCAGCCGCTCATCTACAGTCCATCGCGGATGCTCTCGGCTTACCGAAGTCGAGCTCGTCGACAGACGAACTATGTCAGATGATCGATGGCAAGCTTGCGGATCTGCATCGTGAATCTCAGCACGTGCAAGTGGTGGTGCTGGAAGAAAGCGGAGTGCAAATCCGTCTGTACCTTTTGGATGCATCGGGAATCTTTAGTCAAGCCCAGCCGTTCTTTCGGAGCCAGCCGTCGGCCCCTGAGCAGACGGACGAGTTACAAGAACTTCAGCAGGCCGTTGAGGAGCTACGACAGCAAAACCAAGATCTGGAAGTTGCGCTGGAGGGGCAGACACTGGAGATGGACGGTCTACGCAGGGCGCTAGAACAAACGCAGGAGGAACTAGCCAGCGAACGACAACGTGCCGACGAAGCGGAAGCCACGCCCAGCGGGAGGAGCGACAAGGAGCTGGAACGTGTGCGGGAATCTCTCAAAGCGGAAAAGGAGCGAGTACGGCAAATCTGGCGCATCAATTGCCAGCAACTCGCTGAGTATGACGAGGCATTGGAGCAGAAGGACCAGGAGATCGCTGAAGTGACAGCACAGCTGCGGAGACTAACAGAGTCATCCAGAGTCCACGTGGGGGATTCGCTAACTCACCATGAACCCAGTACCGATGCCCCTACCAGTATAGTACCTCCACCCCTGACGGTCAGGCTGCCTCCACCCACACTTCCTGCTAGAGAAGGGGACACACCAGAAGTGGGATCGCAACAGGGGCTTCAGGACTCAAATCCAGGGAAGCGAAGGGGTAAGGCACCCCCCATTGACCCATTCACAGGCAAAAATCCAGAGATTCGTTTAGATGATTGGGTCCCCAGTCTTCAAAGGGCGTCCAGGTGGAACCAGTGGACAGAAGAGGAACAGCTCATCCAATTGGCTGGCCATTTGCGTGGACGTGCACTACAAGAGTGGAATCTCCTGGGGAGAGTTGATCAGCAAACCTTCAGTGAGATGGTTGAAACCCTGCGTGGTCGATTGGAGCCCCAGACTCGAGCCCTGGCAGCACAAAACTTTAGGCACACTTCACAAGGAGATCAGGAGACGGTAGCAGACTTCATCCGCAGACTAGAGCGCACATTCACAATAGCCTATGGACAAGATGGAATGTTACTTGAAACAAGGCAAACCCTACTCCATGGCCAACTACAGGAGGGGCTGCGATACAACCTCATGAAAGCCCCTGCTGTTTCTGGAGCCCAGACGTACCCTGAGTTGTGCATGGCTGCCAAAAATGAAGAGAAGCGTCAAGCTGAATTGAAGAAACGGCAAGAATATCAGAGACCAACAGCAGCCTCCCCAGCTGCACGTTCATTCCGGAAACCCTCGGGGTTACCATCTCAACAGCCTCAGTCTAACAAACAACCTACAAAACAGCAAGTGAGATGACTGCAAGATCGCCCACGATGCTACAATTGTGGTAGTACTGACCACTTGGCCAGGGATTGTAAAGCCCCAAAGACAGAGAGCAATGGTCGTAATCGAGAGCAGAGGAGAACTCCCATGAGTGCCAAGGCAGTGCTAACAACCGACCGTCACCTCAAGGATACACAGCAGAAGACGGATAGCCCCCTGGATTTCCTTGCATCCTCGTCATCTGAGTCAGAGGAGGACAGTGACGTTCGCATGGTGCGACTGGAAGACAAGGGCAGTCATCCTATGTGTGCTAGAGTATGCATACAGGGCGTCCCAGCGTATGGTATTGTAGACACTGGGGCAGACATCACCATTATTGGTGGCGAACTATTCAAAAAGGTGGCTGCAGTAGCAAGGTTGAAGAAGAAGGACTTCAAGGAGGCTGACAAGATTCCAAGAAACTATGACTGGCAACCCTTCTCCCTAGACGGCAGAATGGATCTTGATGTCACCTTCAATGACACAGCAATCAAGACACCAGTTTATATCAAGATGGATGCCCATGATCAGCTATTGCTATCGGAAGGTATCTGCCGTCAGCTGGGCATCATTTCGTACCATCCTGATGTTGAAGTGTGGAGGGGAGGGAAGCTGAAGAACAAGAAGAAGACACCGGCACAGCAGGCCACAGCACAGGTGCCTACAGTGCGTGTCCGACTGCTACAGACCACATGCGTACCACCTCACCAGAGTGCCGTAGTGGCAGTTCAAGTTGACAAGCAGCATCACAGAGGCCCACTAGTATTAGAGTCAGACCCTGGTCTGGAGGAGTCCACCGGATTGTTCATCGACACAGCATTGATTTGACCTGGGCAAGCTCGCGTCCTCATCTCAAATCCCATGGGATACACGCAGAAGATCCAGAAAGGAACCCAACTTGGCACGGCAATGAGAGCAAAGGTAGTTAGCACAGCTACTGAGGAGACCAAGACTCAAGCTCTGTCAGACTCAAGTAAAGCTGAAGAAGTGACAGCTCTGTTGGCTGGAAGCATGAATGGCCCCCAGCAGCACCCTGCAACAAGCTCCATGGAAGAGGTAACAACCGATTCACATCCAAGCGTGAGCAATGTGTCATCTCAGGAGAGGACACAGATCCGGACTGTGCAGTTGTTGGAGCGGGAGGAGATGGATCTACCAGGGGATGACAAGGTATGCCTTAGACTTAAACAGCATAACAATAAGCACCAGGCTAGACTTCTCACTGCGCATGAAGGAATATCTCTCCAATAATAATTCCTTGCCCCAGCCCCATTCCCATTTCCAAAGTTAACCATAGGATACCCCCTTGGTGAAGAGATAATTGAGCCGGAGGCTGAGGTGGTGGATAGTGAGAGTATCCGCTCAGGCAATGTGCTTGTACAGTCAACCCACCCAGGCCCGCAACCCCGTCCGCAGGGGATCTCCACCTAGCTACCACAGTGTATTAAATTGCGAGAGGAAGGACAGCTGTAGTCAAATGTGCACAGGCATTTTATGGCTTAAATGGGTGGGGCATTTATGGCTTAAATGGGTGGGGCATTTTATGGCTTAAATGGGTGGGGCATTTATGACTTAAATGGGTGGGGCATTTATGGCTCAAATGGATGGGGCGGTTAGTTACTGTTTTTGGGAGATATGCTCAAAAAAATACTGGTCTTCAGGGGAGTACCCTTTCCGGTCCTCGCATGACCACGGGTTTCGGTCCCTTTGAACTCCCGACCCGTGGCCTACTACAGAAAGGGCGGGACCACTCCCCGCCTAAGGTTTGCTTTGAGGAGCCCAGCTTTTGGTTGGCACATAGTGCTATGGGCATTCACAGTGCTATAAATATTCAAATTACTAAACAAATTGGGGGTGGGGCTTAATGGTGGAGTTATCATATTAACTTATAATAACTAGGGGGATGGGCGAACGGTTAATGTATGGTACGGGATTCTGGCTCGCTATCGTGTCGTCTTGGTGGAACATCTGGGAGGCTTGTTCTTCGCTGGTAGGCGCTCCTGTACCGAAGATAATTCGAGTCTGTACTGCGGCGACCATCTCACGGTGAGTATTATTAGCTGTTTGTGTGTGTCTACTCGGTCGGCGGGCTTTAAATGGGAGCGTGCTTCTCTTAGTAACGGCGTACCTATCCTAGTAACGGCATTGTTACGCTAGTTATGGCGTGTGCTTTACTATAGTAACGGTACGCCTAGGGATGTAGTCGGTTCCATAAGGCTGAGCTAGGGCTAGGGCTGGGTTGGGGCTGCTCTGTGTTATCTGCGAGGCTCACTCACAGTGTGAAGCTCATTCACATTAAATATTACGAGTGTGAGGCTCACTCACACTTGAGTTACTACTGTGAGGCTCACTCACAGTTACGCTACGGGTGTGAAGCTCATTCACACTTGAGTTACTACTGTGAAGCTCACTCACCGTTATGTTACGAGTGTGAAGCTCATTCACATTTTTAAATTATGAGTGTGAAGCTCATTCACACTTCAGTTACATGTACTACTGTGAGGCTCATTCACCGTTACGAGTGTGAAGCTCATTCACACTTGAGTTACTACTGTGAGGTTCACTCACAGTTACGTTAAGAGTGTGAAGCTCATTCACACTTGAGTTACTACTGTTACGCTATGGGTGTGAAGCTCATTCGCATTTCAAATTACGAGTGTGAGTGTGTTAGGATAAGGGCTTTATACTTTATACACATGTATCTATGTGGAGATGGATAAAGACGGGGTCTTTTTGACTACAGCTGTCCTTCCTCTCGCAATTAAATACACTGTGGTAGCTAGGTGGAGATCCCCTGCGGACGGGGTTGCGGGCCTGGGTGGGTTGACTGTACAAGCACATTGCCTGAGCGGATACTCTCACTATCCACCACCTCAGCCTCCGGCTCAATTATCTCTTCACCAAGGGGGTATCCTATGGTTAACTTTGGAAAATGGGAATGGGGCTGGGGGTTGTAAAGATGTATTCGACTAAGTTGTGGAAGGCTTGCTTGTGACCTAGTTACAACAGTAAGCCCAGATACTAAAACCTCTCTGTGTGCACGCTGTAGGTTTCTCTACGGGCTGGGTCAGGCTGTGTTAGGATAAGGGCTTTATGCTTTATACACATGTATCTATGTGGAGATGGATAAAGACGGGGTCTTTTTGACTACAGCTGTCCTTCCTCTCGCAATTAAATACACTGTGGTAGCTAGGTGGAGATCCCCTGCGGACGGGGTTGCGGCACATCCGCTTCATGCCCTGACAAGGAAGGGAGCACCTTTTCATTGGACGAAGGATTGCCAAGAAGCATTTACATCGCTGAAACACAAGTTGTCCTCAGCCCCCGTCCTGGCGTATCCTGATTTCTGTAAGGATTTCGTTCTCGAAACTGATGCCAGCATCAGAGGGCTAGGTGCAGTCCTCTCCCAGAAGCAGAGTGATGGAAAGCTGCATCCCATCGCATTTGCCAGCAGAGCACTTTCCCCGCCAGAGAAGAACTATGCAGTGACAGAACTGGAGACCCTTGCAGTGGTGTGGGCCTGCAGTCACTTCCATGCATATCTGTATGGACACAATGTGACAGTGTACACCGATCACTCGGCAGTGAAAGCTATTCTGGAGACCCCTAGCCCTAGTGGGAAGCACGCTCGCTGGTGGAGCAAAGTCTATGGTTCAGGAGTGAAATCAGTCCACATCATCTATCGGGCCGGAAGGGACAATGCGAATGCAGATGCTCTGTCCCGCAATCCACAACTCCCACCCCCTACAGAAGACATGGCTGATACAGACGTCCAAGTTGCAGTAGTCACCACAAGCCACATGCATGACCTGGATGTCACCACACTTCTAGGAATGGAACCGGGACAGCCAGTTCTCAGTGAACTTGCTCTGGAACAGCGAAAGGATCCAGCACTTGCCCAGATCATTGCATTTATAGAGAATGAGGAATTGCCAACAGAGGAGAAGAGAGCAAAAGTAGTTGTGGCCCAAGCATCAGTGTTGACACTAGTGGACAACATCCTGTACTATGTTGACTCAAAGCAAGGGGACAAGCGACGGATAGTTGTCCCAGAGCAATTGAGAAAGCAGATCATGGAAGAGAACCATAGTGGTCCTATGGCAGGACACTTCTCCGGGAACAGACTCTACAATGTCTTGGTGCGACACTGGTGGTGGCAGGAAATGTACACAGACACCCTCCAACATTGCAGGAATTGTCCTCAGTGTGCTGTGGTACATGGATCTGGTCGACGGACAAAGCCCCCCCTTCAACCCATACCTGTGGAGCGAACATTCCAAATCTTGGGTGTGGATATAATGGACCTACCGAAAACTGAACGTGGCAACCAACATGTTGTCGTATTCCAGGACTTTCTCACGAAGTGGCCCATGGTATTCCCTGTGCCAGACCAGAAGGCAATCCGAATCGCACACCTACTCGCAGATGAGGTGATTCCCAACATTGGCGTACCAGAAGCACTTCTTTCTGATCGAGGTACTAACCTGCTCTCTCACCTCATGATGGACCTGTGTAAGCTACTGGGGATAAAGAAGCTAAACACCACAGCATACCATCCCCAGTGCGGTGGGATGGTAGAGAGGTTTAACCGGACACTCAAAACCATGCTTCGCAAGCATGCTGCCACATTCGGCAACCAGTGGGACCGATATCTGCCTGGTCTACTCTGGGCGTACCGCAACACGCCACATGAAAGCACTGGAGAAAAACCATCTTTCCTGCTGTATGGGCTTGATTGTACATGTAGGTCACCGACAGAAGCAGCTCTCCACCCCCCACACCTCATAAAACCCACTGACGTGTCAGACTATCGACAAGAACTTATTCTATCCCTAGCCACTGCTTGGAAGTTGGCTGCTGAGAGCATTCAGAAGGCCCAGCGCCGGTACAAGACACAGTATGATAAGAAGGCCAGAACTACAGACTATCGCGTTGGTGACTGGGTAATGGTGCACTTTCCCCAGGAGGAATCAGGTGCACTTCGCAAGCTCTCCAGACCATGGCATGGCCCTTATCGGATTGAACATTGTGATGGCCCCGACACCACAGTCATCAAAGTATACTTCCCGCAAGATGGTAGAATACAAGTCCACCAAACACGAATTCAGCATTGCCCAGACATTCCAGCTGGGTTCTACTGGTATGGTGGGAAGCGGTCTGGGCCAGGTCGGCCACCTAAGTGGACAAACAACGTCCGTGGAAGCAAGAAACAATCAAGATCACGGAAACAGTCCCAGCAGCACAAAACTCAATTGGAACACAGAAACACTAACCCTAAGCAATCACCTGCCCCGAATCAACAGTCACCTAGAGCCTCGGATCGACAAGACCATGTTGTAGCGTGTCGCTACCCCTTACGAAACCGGGTTGCACGCTCGGGTCGAGCTTCCTGAGAGCGGGGGGTGATGTAATGGAGCCAGACTTATTTACATGTTATTTACATCTGTGTTGAGTTTCCTTTGTGTCTAGCCTTTGTGCCTTATTTCTGATGACGTAGCCATGACGATAGTCTATTGTTCTCGTGTGATATATATATACCCACGTGCTTGTAAGTGAGAGTTGAGTTGAGACACATGAGTATTTTGCCACCTTGGTTCTGATCATGCGCCGCCGCTTACGTTACAGGAGGGCCATTCTAGGTCGCCCGCTTATGTTAGAGAGCGTGGAGTGAAAAGGAGGGCTGTTCTACATCCCCTAGAGGGTGTGGAGTGGAAGGAGGGCCATCATCTACGTCCCCAACTTCTAGCAGACAGTGTGAAGTGGAAGGAGGGCCTCTCCCTGTCTCCTGTAGAGAGCGTGTATTGGAAAGGAGGGGTGGTCCACACTCTAGTAAACAGCGTGTATTGGAAAGGAGGGGTAGTCCACACTCTAGTAAACAGCGTGTATTGGAAAGGAGGGGTGGTCCACACTCTAGTAAAGAGCGTGTATTGGAAAGGAGAGCTGCTCCACATTCTAGTAAAGAGCGTGTATTGGAAAGGAGGGGTGGTCCACACTCAGAGGAGGTTGGAAGCTAGTAATTAGCGACGCGCGCAAACACGCGAAGGTAGCAATTAGTGCTACGTGAATGACATAATCATACGAGCTGCCATTGAGGCCCATAGTAAAAGGTGAAATCGATTTACACTACGGCACCCTCGCTTGTTTGAAACAAAACTCGCTCAGTGGATACTGCTAGGTGAGCTCTAGATTGACCGCTATGGCATTTTATGACGCGCAAAATCTTTCACGGGGATTCCCAAGGAAACACTCAAATGCTTCACGTATAAGGAAGAGCTATAGTGGTCGATCTAGAGCTCACCTGGCAGTATCCACTGGGCGAGTTTTGTTTCAAACAAGCGAGGGCGCCGTAGTGTAAATCGATTTCACCTTTTACTATGGGCCTCAATGGCAGCCTGTATGATTACGTCATTCACATAGTACTAATTGCTACCTTCGCATGTTTGCGCGCGTCGCTAATTACTAGCTTCCAACCTCCTCTGATCCACACTCTAGTAAAGAGCATGGATTGGAAAGGAGGGCTGATCCACACATCCCCTACTTCTAGTAAAGGTGTGAAGTGGGAGGGAGTTCACTGAAACCCGTGGTCATGCGATGACCGGAAAGGATACTCCCCTGAAGACCAGTTTTTTTTTGAGCATATCTCCCATAAAACAATAGCTCACTTTGTCATAACGGCCCCACCCATTTGAGCCATAAATGCAGGTTAATGTAATTAAACAAGGTTAATATGAGACAGGAGAGTAAAGGTCAAGGTCGCTCAGATTTTGACGGCAATTGTGTGGGGTGTGGCTTGCACATGCGCACTAGCAGTTTGGCGTGGGCGCACCTCGTGGCATTCAGTCGAGCGGTTTCTTCAGCAAACGACTGAGCTTAAGCCTATCCTGTGTTACCGACCTCTGGGCGGAACTACTCTCTCCGGACGATGTCCCAAGACGACGATCACAACAGCGGCATAGTGCAGCAGGTCAAGGACCTTGTGCAGGGGGCGATAAAAGAACAGCTCTCCCCGATCATGGAACAACTCGCTCCTCTGGTCTCTCAGCTCCAGGCCCAGCAGCAATCAGGCGGTGGTAAGTCTAGTAATGTCTCCCCTTTATGGGGATGATGAGTTGCTGCCGAGCACTCACTAAATGCAAATACCGCTGGCCGGTCGGGCAATTGCGGAGTAATTTCCCCTGGGGAATTAACTTCACGGCACCGGGTGCCTCTGCAGCTGTTTTACAGTACGTAATCCCCCTTGCAGGTCTCAACGGAGACGGCATACCCGGCAACCTGGGTGAGATCGATACCATAAACCCCACTGGGGGTTCCAGCACAACAGAGCCAGTCACGGGCTCGCAGGGACGTTCCCTCAGGGCCACCAATACATGGCTGGGCGGCCTGGGGGGCTTAACACAATTGCTGATACCCCCGACGGCCCCGAAGGCTGGAACGAAGATCAGCAACGGCCTCCCTCCAGTCCCCGAGAAACTGGTTGCGAAGATTTGCCGGGGGGAGTTCGTGGAGCTACACGAGCTCCTCCCCGAGTGCCTTGCAGAGTCAACGGACTCTACTGGGCCAATTCCAAGGTCAAGGGCAAAAAAGAGGCTCAACGACATAAATGTATGGCTACAGTGTTTAGCCCTTTACGTGGGGGTCTTGGCCTCGTCAAAGCCAGCACTGGCCCCAGACCTGATGGCATACATGATCTCTATAATCAGGGCCAGCCAGGAGTTTGAGGGATCACCATGGACGGTATATGATGACGCATATAGGCGCCAAGCGGCCGCAGCCGGCGACCAATGGCAATGGTCGCAAGTGAACCACCATCTGCTTTACGGGAAAGGCCAAACGAACGGGCAGATGCGAGCGCTGCCTCAGTGCGGCCCATAAGACGGAAGAGTGTTCGCTACCGAACGAGGATGATCCCGATATGGCAAAGCGCCTCAAGACAATCGAGACAGCAGTCATGGCCCTCACCCAGTCGAGCTCGTCGAGTGTGCCCCGAGGGCAATCTGGCGAGATCTGCCGAAAGTACAATCGGGGGGAGTGCACCTTCCACTACTGCAAGTACGGGCACCGCTGTGCCACCTGTAGGGGAAACCATCCAGCAGTGGAGTGCCCCTCAAAGGCCCCCCCGTCCAGACCAAGGGGCGAATGCGAGCCCCCTCGGCCCAATGCGCAGGGCCACGCTACAGAGGCCACCGCAGACAGGCGCACCTTACTAACTACTGCATCCACCCACTCGGGACATTCCAAGCTTATAGTCAGGCTGTATATGTATGCCTATATCTATCTGCAATGTTGGGCCATGACATAACTGCACTGCTAATAATTATCATGTGATTTCTAACGTGGGGGGACATTTAATGGGAACTCTTTCCCTGTAGATCGGTACCCACATATCGATGAGCTGCTGTCGCTCCAGAGCTGCTCTGCTCAACCACCGAAGGCAGTACCTGCCACCCTGAAAGGGAACCCCTCCCCGCTCTGATGGCAGGATTGGGAGTACGCCCTGGCCAATCATCCAGACGGACGTTTTGCCGACTACATTGTCGGGGGCATCCGGGCTGGGTTTCGGGTTGGTTTCGACTATGACCACTGCTGTGTAAAAGCGAAGAATAACATGCACTCCGCACGGGAGCACCCAGAGATCATTCGGGAGTACTTAGCCAAGGAGTGTACAGAGGGTAGGATTCTCAGCCCCTTCCCACCGGCATCACTTCCCGGCGTCCAGGTCAGCAGGTTTGGGGTCATCCCCAAAAAGGGGTTGAACAAATGGCGCCTCATATTGGACTTGTCGTCCCCGGAGGGACGGAGTGTCAATGATGGCATTCGCCCAGAACTGTGCTCACTGTCGTACATGTCCATAGACGACGCGGCCAGAGCCGTGGCACGGGCGGGCCGTGGAGCCCAGCTAGCCAAGATCGATATCAAGAGCGCATACCGGATCGTGGGGGTCCACCCAGAGGACCGCTTACTATTGGGTATGCTATGGGACGAAGAACTCTATGCGGACACGGCCTTGCCATTTGGACTACGATCAGCGCCGAAGATATTCACGGCACTGGCAGATGCCCTGGAGTGGCCGTGGGTCGTCCGACAGACGGGGGTAAAGGTCATGCTACACTACTTGGACAACTACCTGCTTGTGGGGGAACCAGCTTCAGAGCAGTGCAAGGATAATCTTCAAAAACTACTTGCCGTCTTCACCGTTCTGTACATTCCGGTGGCCAGGGAAAAACTAGAAGGCCCAACAACACACCTCTCCTTCCTGGGCATCGAACTCGACACGCACCTCATGGTTCTGCGCCTCCCACAGGAGAAGATAGAGGAGCTTCTGGCCCTGCTGGCACACTGGCGAACCAAGAAGTGGTGCCTATTGAAGGATCTTCAATCCCTTGTAGGGAAACTTCAGCATGCCTGCAAGGTGGTGCGCCCAGGCAGGACCTTCCTACGCCGTATGTTCAAACGGCTGAGGGGTACCCCCAAACGGCAATACTTCATTCGTCTCAATGCCACTTTTCGGTCCGACCTGGCATGGTGGCTCATGTTCCTGGAATCCTGGAATGGAGTCTCCATGCTAACAGACGTTGACAAGGCCCCCCCGGATGCACACTTATACACGGATGCTTCAGGGGGCATCGGTTGTGGGGCGTGGTCCGGCAGACACTGGTTTCAGTATTTCTGGCCAGACGAATTCGCGACTCGCTCAATAGCAGTAAAGGAGCTTGTGCCAATCATCATGGCTTGCATCGTATGGGGCAAAATATGGAGGAAGCAGAACGTGCTCGCTCATTGCGATAACCAAGCAGTAGTCGAAGTCATCAACACAGGTTCCTGCAAAGACCCCGAGCTCATGCAGCTGCTGCGCAGTTTGTTCTTTATAACGGCTCATCTGGAGATCACATTGCGAGCAGTACATATCCCTGGGCTGCTCAACACTGGGGCAGATGCAATATCCCGAGATAACCTAATCTTATTTCACTCACAGGTGCCGGCCGCGCGACCCTCACCCACTCCTCTACCTCCAGCCGCAATCGACCTACTGATCCACCGTCGCCCAGATTGGATGTCACCCAGCTGGTCCCAGTTATTCAGGGACTGTTTACAACGGGTCTAGCGGAGAATACCCGCAAGGCCTACCAGGCAGGTGGCATCCGCTACAGCAAATTCTGTCGGGAGGCCGGCTTGACACCTTACCCGGCATCAGAGGAAGTGTTGCTATTCTTCATTGCCCACCTCCATCAGGAAAAACTGGCTCATGGCACGATCAAATCATACCTGGCTGCCATACGCTACGGGCAAATTCAACGTGGCATGGGAAACCCGGCGATCCATTCCATGCCCCAGGTAGAATATGTGTTGAAAGGGGCGAAAAAGGCTACCCCTGTTAGCATGAGGAGACGCCTCCCGATTACCCCACCGATATTGGCCGCGACGAAGAGGGTGTGGAAACGTGACCCCAACCCCCACAATGCAAAAATGCTGTGGGCAGCCTCCTGCCTCTGTTTTTTTGGCTTTCTCCGGTCCGGCGAGATCGTGTGCCCATCAGAGAGTACGTTCGACCCTCTATCTCACCTCTGCTTCGGTGATGTGAAGGTGGACAATCGGTCAACTCCGTCGGCTATTCAGGTTACCATCAAGGCATCGAAGACAGACCCCTTCCGCCAAGGGGTAACCCTCCACATTGGGGTTACGGGTGGCCCCTTGTGCCCGGTAGCAGCAGTACTCAGCTACATGGTGGCCAGGGGAAACTCATCGGGCCCACTGTTTACATGGGAGGACAATCGGTTCCTCACCAGAGACCATTTCGTGAGGGGCGTCCGGGCAGCCCTCTCAGAAGCCGGCTACGTGGCCAAGGACTACGCCGGCCACAGTTTTCGGATCGGCGCTGCCACCACGGCAGCAGAACATAGCATTCAAGATTCGCTTATCAAAACTCTGGGCCGGTGGGAGAGCAGGGCATACACACGGTACGTCCGGACTTCACCTGAAGTACTGCGCAGTGTAGCAAAAACTATGTCATTGTCGGTTAAGCTTGGGCATTAGGGTTATTTAAGTGGTGCATTGTAGGAGGTCTTGGTATGTTAGGGGTATTGGTGTGTACGGTGTAGGGCGTGTAAGGTGGATTTCTGGTTAAGGTGTATCTGTGGACTAGGTGTACTTGTGTATAAGGTATTTGTGTATAAGGTTTATTGGTGTACTTGTGTGAAAGGTGTAATTACAATTTCAGTGGCTTTCCTGTTTTTCGATATCTTATACACTTGATCTTGGGGGTGGGTCGCTTCCTCCTAGCCCACGCACCCACGTGGTCGAGGTGGTACCTCCCCCCTGGGTAGAGTTGGAAGTAGATATCCCCCCTTCCAACTAGCAACCCCCAAGATAATGAGCCCGATACGTAATTACCTGCGCTAAGTGGGGGGCTAACAGGGGCGTGGTATTTCCGGCTTCCAGCGACACACTTTACCCAGGCTACAACCCACCAAACCCCACCAATGGATTTTGGTGGGGGCTCGGTTAGGCGGTCGGAGGTCATGATATTAAATGCCCCACCCATTTCAGCCATAAATGCCCCATCCCCATATCCCATCATGTTTTAAACTTCACACTTTATATATGTGTGGAAATTGTGTGGAAATTTTCACATCATGAACATCGATGTCCAAGCGGTGTTGGTGCTCCCCCACTCGACACACAACTTATGGAGTGAAGAGCGTGGAGTGAAAAGGAGGGCTGCTCTACATCCCCTACTTCAAGTAGAGGATGTGGATTGGGGGGTGGAGTTGTCCAGTCTGATTTAGGCTGTGTTTTCAAGGTGAGCTAAAATGTGTACATATGTATGTGTATAGGACTCCAGTGTCCTTCAGCTATTCACAAAGTACCCCTCCATGGGTAGCGGAGTCGAGAGTAGAGTCTATAGCCTACTGTCTCTGATTTACCGAAGGAGGATGGCAATGGTGAATGTTTACAGTGCTGTAGATGGTCCCAGGGGAGACTAAATATTCTGCTCTGGATGATTCAGGGGAACCGCCTTTGGGTGGGTACACTTACAGTATGACAGGGCCACTCTATGTCTCCTAAGAGAAGGCATGGAGCGAAAGGAAGGCCATTCCATGTCCACTACATCTAGTAGAGGGCATGGACTACAGGAGAGAGGGTGGAGAGAGGGAGGAGGGGGTGCGGCACCACTTTACATCCCCTCCTCGCATGGCCAGTAGGGATGCGCGACTACCTATACTTTTAGTAAAGAAGGTGGGGTATAGGAGGACTGTCCTTTGCAAGTTGAGGAAAGGTCTACAGCTAGTGTACATAATTTGCCAAAATCATAAATTATTTGATAAGATCTACACAACATAATGTACCTGAACATTCAAGGTGGGAATCCTACAGGACAGTCACTGCTACATCATGGCACATGGGTCCTTTTGGATATGTCAACTACTCCGTCACGTATGTAGACAAGACTGGATCTGGCAGAAAAAGAGAGATCACGTGACGCAGTCTTACAGTCAAGTGCTGTAAATCAAACTCGGAAACTATAGTCATTGTATCTTTCCATCGCAATGGCTGAAGGTGGAACTACAATTGTAGACGGTGATCCCGTTCCAAATGAGTCGCCTACCTGCCAGCCAGGCGGTTCTAAGCTAGACTTCCTGGAGACTGTGGAAGGTAGAAAGCTGGCGTACAGGAAAGTGGACGGAACCTCCCCTGGAGTGGTCTTTATACACGGACTTGCCTCGAACATGAACGGCCAGAAGGCTCTGGCTTTGGAAGACTACTGTCGAGGTAGGGGAACGGCGTACGTTTGCTTTGATCTGTCAGGGCATGGGCAGTCTTCTGAAGAATTCACCGAGTGCAATGTTACCATGTGGTTGGAGGACTTGAACTCTGTTCTCCAGTTGCTGACCGAGGGGCAACAGGTGTTGGTGGGGTCCAGTTTGGGGGGGTGGCTCATGTTTCTCTACACCATGCGAAACCCAGATAAAGTCTGCGGGTTAATAGGGGTATCAGCTGCTGCCGACTTCTTTGACCACATTTGGAAAGCTCTGGATAAGGAGACTAAGCAACAAGTGAGAAGGTCTGGGGTGTACAGGCTACCCTCCCGGTACAGCTCAGAGCCCTGCACCATTACACTGCAGCTGATTCAGGATGCAGATAAATACTGCATCTTAAATATGCCAGGTATATCCTTGTTGTGTCATGTGCAGCAACAACACATTACTGAACATGCATCACGGCATGTAATTATAGCGTATTAGCTGTGTATCTAGTGTGGAGTCTTGTTATTAAGTAAAGCTTGTTTTCTTACTGATATGTCATATATTTGTTCTACGTATAGTATGTCTATGAATGTTATGGTGTCACTATAGCTATACATGACGAGTTTGTCAAAGCTAGTTCCAAGGGCCTTGGAACAAGGCTAAGAATGTTGCATAATAACAAGTGCTTGTGAGCAGAAACTAGACTGATGTATTGCCTGCAACTCGTTGCATGACTGTGCCTGGAATTGCTGCACATAATTATTATGCTGTATGCAAAATGTTATGTACAACACACTGACAATGACCTGCTACACTTTGAATATTCCATTCTAAACAGTAGGCAAAGAGTATGAGTGGAGCTCATAGTTTACAGTGAATATCAGTTGCATCAGTTCAAAGTTTACTTGCTCTGTGCAGAATCCCATGGAACACACAGTCTAGTCTCTCCACATTAGCTAGCTATACTGCAAATCTGTATGTTTTTATAGGCTCCATAACGCTATGGAAACAATGAAATTCACTATAGGACCTGGAGCCTGCGTCTTATTTGTATCCAGCAAACAGCAATTGTCATTGGCATATTTGTGTTCAGCCAAGTGGATCACTTGGCAACAAGTCATTTCACACAAGGAATCAGGTTCTCCTCCTCTTATCCTAAGTGTACATGCAGTGAAGTGGGTGGACATGAGCCCTTGTTCTCAGGCTTTCTGCCCACACATAAAACAAGGCTAGGTGGACATGCACTACTCAGCTTTCACTGCCTGCACACCACTGTACACAGGATGGAGGAAAGCTTGGGAGTAGGGACAGTCCTTTCACTGTTTACACTGTCGACCCTTTATGGGTTCTGTGTGAGTGTGTGTGTGTGTAGGTCAACATTTCCCAGTTTAGAATGTTTCGCAGGCAGTCATGTCTGGTTGTAGTCAAAACATTCAATGGATGCTCAGTTCATACAACAACACTGTGGATTTGTTGCCAGATTCTGCTAATGTTGATACCATAGCCCCTTGGAAGCTTAGTTTGTCAGTTAAGAGGTTGCTTTTCTTACTGTTCATACATTCAGTGAGAGTACTATACAAATCACCAGTGAAGCCAAGCATTGACCGCTAAACAACCTGCAGGTCATGAAGCTAGTATTTGCATTGACGTATACCTCATTTAAAGGTCTGAGTGCATAGAGAACTCCCCATCTTTAGATTGCTGAGTAAGTGAAGCCAAGCATTGACTGCTAAACAACATGCCAGTCATGAAGCTAGTATTTGCATTGACGTAGACCTCATTTAAAGGTCTGAGTGCATAGAGAACTCCCCATCTTTAGATTGCTGAGTAAGTGAAGCCAACCATTGACCGCTAAACAACCTGCAGGTCATGAAACTAGTATTTGCATTGACATAGCATTTGCATTGCTGTGCTATCCTGTGTCTCAATTCACCCACTCAACAAAGCTCTTGCTACTTTGATTATCTTTTACGTACTTTTATACTTACAGTAATCTCATTTGTCAGATGGTAGTCTCTAAATCACATAGATTGATCCATACATTGTCCTTGCATTGTCTCTGAACATAGAGACTGCACTCTGTACAGCACAATAGTAGTTGATTTTAACACTGATCATAGTAATCGTATTGTTACTAGTAACAAACACAAGTTTGTGGTAAATACACATGTAAGTGTACAACTTTGTTGACATGGTCTAAACAAGTTAGACGCTTCGTCCAACAGGTTCTACGCTTTTTACAATTTCTCAATCGTAGATCCCTCAGAATCAGCGTCTAATTTAGTCTGATGTCAGTCATGATAACATCCTTTCATATTGCTATTGACGAACATTGGGCACAAAAGTAGTTGATTATAAGTTCGATCATATATAGTAATCATGCATATTGTTATTAGTGATAACAAACGCCTAGGAAAGAGATCCAATTTGTGCAAATCTGACCGCTTTAAACGCACAATGTTCTTGTTACTTGTATGTTTGCAGAATCGTCACTGTCAAAAAACTACACGTACTTGCATTCACGTGTCCCTATGCACACACACACACACACACACACACACACACACACACACACACACACACACACACACTCATCACTGCAGGTATAGAATACATCAAAGCACCAACATGGCTGTTTCACAGCCAGCAAGATGATGCTGTACCATCCAGTATCTCACTGGAACTGATGCAAAAGTGAGGACCCCCTACACAATACGTAATTACACATTCACTGTGGTAGTCACAATATGGGGTGTCAATAGATGTAGGCATGTATATTGTAGATGCCACAACAAGTGTATCACCGCCTCATTTTGTTGCTCATACATAGCCTCATTCCCAGACTCTCCCGACTAAGGAGGGGAGAGCCTGGTACATTTATCATATGCCTAACGTCAAGGGTAGACACGACTTCATCACACAGGGGTGGACTAAGCTGGGTGCCCACATATGTTCAAGCACAGATTACTACAGTCTTCTTTTCGGGTAGATATGCCTTTATTGTGTTACCTTCGTGCCCACATACCGTAAAATCGGGATATTAAGCACCGGTGCCTATTTTCGAAATCAGCAGCCAGAATGGGTGCTTATTTTCATGGGGTGCTAATAAACGCATGTGATTTTCTGGTAGTGTGCAGTTGTGTGGGAACAGATTAGCATTTTAGGCCTAGAGGTTAGCTTTTCTGCAACCAGAGATGCAGTCAATAATCGATCGATCGTTGCCTACCCCCGCCCACCAACATAAAGTGCTTGGAACCAACGAATCCATGAGAGGTTTTTGCTAATTCCTGGATATGTTTTATCAAGAGGCCTTGCCTAAATTTTGGTTTGTATCCCGTGTCGATAGCTTGCTTACAATCGGAGATAGACACTGGCGAAAATTAGCCGCTACGTTCAAAAGCCGAATTAGCAAATTCACTTCCGTTTGCACGATAACGGGTGCCTTTTCATGTGGGGTGCCTATTTTTGTATGGGTGCTTATAAACGTGATGTGGTTGTTGTAATCAAAATGGGTGCCTATATTCAAGGGGTGCTTATTTTGTGTGGGTGCTTAAATTATTATCCCGATTTTATGGTAGATCTAGTCGATTTCTTGAGTCAGTATTGACAACTCGATCAATAACGATGCTAGCTTACAATACACAACAAATCATGAAATTTCTTGTCATTCAGCTCGCCTGGTACCATTTCTGACACTGAGAATCTACTACATTGGTCTGCGTTGCGATTTACAGCTGTGGTTTTCTTGTCATCACAGCTATGTGTGTACTTGATCATGAGCTCCAAACTATGTGGGCGGGATTCTGCCTTAACGGGGAGAGCCTGGGAGCAAAGAAGCTCATACACACATGCATATAAAGTGGGCTTTTGTGCAATCATGCCATTTACCTAGTACCCAACATAAACAGGGCTAAGTCACGTTTTTACACTTTGGCCATACTACAGTTACTACTGCATTAGGCAGGAAATGGCTGCATCCCAACACTTGTGTTACTATGATTTCTGATTGATACTACCAAGTACTGCATGTATATCTGAAAGTAACTGTAACTACAAGGACAAAACATTAAACATGCATACGAAGGCTCTACCCAACAGTTGTGTGTCAAAAGTGTCCATGTGTTTGTGGCTACAGTGGAACCCCTCTAATGCGGACACCATTGGGACCACCACTGTGTGTCCGGAATATGGAGTGTCGGTATTTCAGAGACTTCCGGTATATTTCCAGTAGGAGTGGCATGTGCACTCATGCTGTTGAGCACTACTAAGCTACATGTATGTTCCACAGCTGTCCGTTTGCGAGAGGCTTACCAGAGGCTAGTGTATGCGTACTAGTGCTACTATAACTCCAGTTGTTGAATCAAGCAGCGATGGCAGACATGCTTGCATGATTTGTCGACAAAATGGAAAAGCTGACCAGGTACGGAATTAAGAGCTCCTATCAAGGGGCCACCAAAAGCAAATTGAGAATGGTCAGGCTCTTCCCGCATGGGAAGCCACAACAAATCTTTATTTAGCAGTCAGGAAACACTCTTGGCAAGCTTCAGCTTCAAAAAGGTAGTTAAATTAAATTCACTTCAACCTGAGACTTCCTGTGTGCCCTTTTGCACAACCACAAATGATAGTAGCAACTGCTAATCAAATGAAGGTCATGCCAGTCAGCTGAAAAAGTGGTCCAATCATGGCCTGACAGGTTGTTCTGTTTCTAGTACCTATGCTATCTGCACACTAGACATGCGCACATTATGCCGGCATAATTTAAAGCACAATAGGCTTACTTTCTGGTTTGCAATGTAGCAGGCAAATTTCCGGTGAAAATTTGTTAAAGCAGCTGGTTAAACTGATCAATACCACAGAGGTAAGGCTAGTTTGAGCTCACCATGGGTAGAACCTTAGCTTGAGTTTGGTGTTGACAAAGGTAAAGCCCAAACTCATGCGTAACAATAGACAGTGACCCTTAATTGCAGTAGTGGTTGCACATAGTGTATGGTGAAGGCATTCGAGTTCTGTTATGAATATCATTATGCTGTAACACAGTGTGCTATAGTGTATGGTGAAGGGATACTAGTATAGCACACTGTGTTACAGCATAATGATATTCATAACAGAACTCGAATGCCTTCACCATACACATTGCTTGCTCAGGCTTGCCCCATAGCCAACCCTAAACCTGCCAAAGCCTTGTTGATTGGGGCGAGCCTCAGGCGAGCCCCACACTAGCGTGACTACATTGCACATGTGCATGTGTATGCTTGGTTGCTTTGCTTGTTTGCTTGCGGCCATATACCGTAAATTTTAAATGAGCGCATTTAAATATTTCACGAAGACTGAACGTTCTCGGATAGTCTCATGCCCAGCCTGCTGTCGGTGAATGCCTACTGCCAGAGCGCAGCGTCGGCGTGAAAGCAACCCGGAGCGAAGACAACTTAAGTTAACGCACACATGGCAACTGCGGACGATGACAGACAAAGGCAGGCTGCTCACAGACAGTACAAATAGTTTAGATGCACAGTAGTTGAGTTCACTTCAGGTAAGGGCCATACATAATCGACACTCATAAGCGCCAGAGATACAGCTCATAACTTCAGTGTGAAGTTTAGTCCAAGCGTGTGTGTAGCCGTAGTAGTTTCCTTGACCAGAGAAATGGCTGCAATTTGTCAGCATGTATGATCATCTAGCTATATCTGGTGAGAACTATACTGCTTGCCTACATGAAGTTTTGCTTACCATGCTCATGGAACAGCAGACATGCAGTGACAAATCCTGCTATTACTAATAGTGCATGGTCTGTGTGCCATGACAAACCATTAAATCAGCAATGCATTGCTCGCTCAGGCTTGCCCCATGATGATGCATGAATCATCTTACTAGTTATGTGCTTGTAGAGCTTATACAACAGGAATGTGCTTAGAATTGACATCCCATAAACTCAGAAATACCCTTAAGTGCCCACTTCCTAAACTAAGTATGCTATGAATACTGTGGTATTGTACCCACACTTCTGTTTACTCCTCTCAACGTTATGGTACACTAGCAAATGAGAGAAAGGCATGTGAGGTATCTGAGCTATAAAAACAATAAACAGTGCTCAACAACAGGAGACAGTGACAAAAAGGTTGCTCATGACCTAATGTAGTGCTGGACTATGGACCAGGTTCTGGCCATACTAGCAGCAGAGACATATTGTAAGTGCCTGCCACACCATATCTATAGGAATACTGACTTTTGAAGAAAGCCGCTGATTGCAATACATATACTTGTCTGTACTTACAGATCCTCACCTCTTTCTTCACTCCTCCTCCTCCTACTGTTAGCACTATAAAAGAGAGTTTAGCTTGATAGACTATCCCCTTCTTTTCCAGGCTTCAGTGTCCTGTGTCACTTAAGACTGTGGCAGATGGAGACCACCGGTTGTCCAGACCACAGGATATTGCAATGATCCTTGAGGCCCTCACAGAGCTACTCTCACCAGTGGATGCCTCTGGCAAATCAGCAGACCCGGACCCAGATGACTAGCCCATTACATTCATTGCTCTCTCTGTTCATGTTTGTATTCTCTGCCTTCCTTCCCTTGTGTGAGAATTACCACGCTGATAGGCTATACTAAAGTTCACTTTTTGGCAATAAATTTACTATGTGTTCCTCAACATAGTGTTGAGTAGTTGTGACAACAGGCTAAATGAGTGAGAAATGTCAGGTCTGGGGCAACAGCTGTCCAGGCTGCAATGTCATGTTCCTGGATGAATAGATGCAAAGTGCATTGAGACTTTGAGAGCTTTATGTTTTTCACAATAACGAGGGACTTTTATGCTACATCAAGCCAAAATGCACTCTGAGATGCATCCATTCAGCGGCCATCTTTGAAGGGAGGAGCCACCAACGCTAGCGCTGTTGCTTGCCTTCACAGCTAAGTATATAGGTATGTGCATATGTCTGACGTCACGTTCGTCAAATTGCGATTGCGCAATTGCAAGCGCTAGCAGCCAGCCACAGCCTAGCCCGACAAGACAGCCGTGTGACTTGCCCGTGCCAAGTAAAAATGTGGTGGACTGTAGCTGGTGCCGTCGTTGGTGGTACTGCGCTGGTAGTTGCGGCTCCGATAGCCCTACCCGCGCTTGGATTTGGTGCTGGTGGTGTCGCGGCATCGAGCGCCGCAGCGGCAGTACATGGAATAATCGGAAATGTCGCTGCGGGAGGTGTGTTTGCTACCCTGCAGAGCGCTGGAGCGGCAGGCCTGGCTGGAAAGACGTATGCTGGATTAGCAGCCGTTGGAGCCGCAGGAGGAGCTGCTGTGGGGCGTCTACTAGGATAGATTTGGTATTTACCAGAAAGAAACAACCCAGCGTCTCAGTATAGTCATGCAACACAATAACTATATATACATCGCCTACTAACTATACCCCCCACAGCTGTTATTTACAATAGCTTTTATTCCTGTTTGGTTTAAGCTTAGCGTATTTTTACTGAGAGTTTAATTTGCACTGATGAACACCCCAAACAATGCAGTTTTGTTCCTTTTATTTACTGTATTATGCGCCGATATGCCCCACCTGGCATACCTGGACCAGATGTTGGAGAAGGAGGGGGATTTATCGTCGGAATCTTCGCCGAGGGGTTGGTACTAAGTCGGGATTGTCCCAATCCACTCAAATTGCATGTATTCTCTTTCGGTGTGTTATTAAAATGGCTTTGGAAAAATCTTTGTGAATTCCACAGATACCCATAATTATCTCCCTGTCACACACTGTGCACAACAGGGAGATAAGGGGTATTTGTAAGGGATATGTAGGGAGTGACACGCAGGATTGTACCCCGTGTATGGGGGCTTGTTCCATTAGGACATGTCAATTCCCCTCCTATATATCCCTCACCAAGCCCCAGGTGAGGTAGGGCATACCACTGATGGGCAACCTTGCGTATGCTCCCACATTTTACCAATGCACAATCATGTACAAATCATGCTGATGCCGACTCTGATTTCTATGACAAAGCTCCATTATATGCAAGCAGTCCACTTTTAGTTCGTCCTCCAATTAAGCAGGTGTGCCTGGTCTCCTCCTTCAATGAAGTGCAAGGTCTTCTGATAGCCACCACAAGCATTGCTCAGCTTGAGCGGCCACAAGAAGCTGTTGGCCTCCTTGAAGTGTGACCCCACAGTGAAGATCTTGTGAACCAAGGTCTTCCATACAGATGATACCATAAGTATATTTTGTAGACCCAACTCCTGTCAATATACCTTCAATCAGTTAGCACAGTAATAGGTTTGTTAATTGCCATACTCTACTGTTGTTGTTCCTCGCAGACATTCCCTATGAATATAAAAAGTGACATGCTTTTTCCCTCCCCCACCATAATGACCATATCATGTTTATTGACAGTAGTAGATCATATACTTCTTTAGCTGAAATTAATGCAATTTTTTTTGCTGTTGTTTTGTTTTGGTTTTTAACCATTTAACAACCGATGACACCTATTGGCATCGTCAGTTTTTAGCCACATGTTATCAGTTGGCACAATCCGTTTTGAAGATAGGTTCTGCGCTAGCAGAAAGGGTGGGACAGGGGACGGTGGGTGGGACGTATGGGGTGCTGTTTGTACCAAAACTAAGCAAAATGTCTGCATTTATAAATGATGGGGTGCATTTATAAATGAGGGCTCCCATAAATGAAGGCTCCCATTTATAAATGGTGGGGTGCATTTATAAATGAGGCTACCATTTATAAATGAAGGCTCGTAGCCTCATAAATGGGAGCCTTCAAATGGGAACCCTCATTTATAAATGCACCCCACCATTTATAAATGGGAGCCCTCATTTATAAATGAAGACATTTTGCTTAGTTTTGGTACAAACAGCACCCCATATGAACCAGCCCATTCCCAGGTCCTAGAACTTCCATCTCAAAAAAAGTCCCATTCAAAAATATTGAACGGTTGTTTAGAAAAAAAAGTACGAATGTACCACAAGTTCACAACCTTTACTGGCAGTTCATGGCTGTAGCCTCGTTCTCAGGCCACTTCCTTCCTTCTCCCACGTGGCCTAGGAACAAGGTTAGTATGACCCTCTTGGTAGCATTATGTTATACGGAACCTCTTCAACAACTTAAGCAGTGAGTTAGACTGATACAAGTGTCGTTAAAGTACATGGCATGGTTTTAGCCTCGTCTCCAGGCCACTTTCCTTCTTCCACATGCCGGCTCAGGAACGAGGCTATAAATATGATCTAGCAGCATTGCATCAGCTGTAGTGTGAAAAAGTGTAGGGATGAGGCTTTGCCAATAAGTTGACCTTTACTTTCCTGCATTATCCCTACCTTGTTTGCATACTTTTTGGCATGCCATCCCTACATCTTTTTATGTCTTGTTTCTGTACTTTTTTATATTAATCACAGTTAGACCTAAGCCTAAGAAGAATACTTTAAGTGTAGCTACATTGATACCAACCCGAACAGATAAATTCACACAATTGTATATAGCACAAGACTTAAAAACATTAAAAATGTAAAAAGATGTAGGGATGGCATGCCAAAAAGTATACAAACAAGGTAGGGATGATAGCATAAAAGCAAAGGTCAACATAAAGGCAATGCCCCATCCCTACATCTTTTTCACACTGCAGTTAGACAGCATGCTTGAAACCTAAACCTGCAACATCTGTGGAGTTAATATGCTGTAAATGAGCACCAACTACTTGAGTTTTTAAATACTACAGCACTTACTATATGACCATGCAGTCCTGCAGCTCACTTCAGCTCGGTGTCTAGGTTGTATAAGCGGTCCGTATACAATATTAAATGCCAACAAGGGTTCCACTGTTACTACAAATAGCATGTCAGCATCAAAAGCTACCTGGTCGCTACATGCATAGCTTCCGACAAGGTACACATACACCACATATCCCATGCTGCTAGACTACACTGCAATCTGGACCCCAGACCCTTCTTGCCCTTTCGAAGGGTTTGGAGTCCAGAACCCAGGCCATGTGGGAGGAGGAAAGTGGCCTGAGAACAAGGTTACAGCTATGCCCTTCAAGAACTGCCAGTAAGGTTGTTGTACATTTTATAGAGACCTCCAATACACTGTCATAACTGCAGTGTGAAAAAGATGTAGGGATGGGGCATTGCCTTTATGTTGACCTTTGCTTTTATGCTATCATCCCTACCTTGTTTGTATACTTTTTGGCATGCCATCCCTACATCTTTTTACATTTTTAATGTTTTTAAGTCTTGTTTCTGTACTTTTTTGATGTTAATCTCAGTTACAGTTAGACCTAAGCCTAAGAAGAATATTTCAAGTGTAACCACAACACCAGAACTTGAAACGGTGTTGACAGTTTAGTAGTAGTTCCAGGCATGTAATAATAATGAGTAATATAGCCAGCTAGAACCTGATAAAGGGCCAACCGCTCTCCCTACCAAACTTTGTGAAACCAATTTCATGATTCAGTTGTCATGACGACTGACCAGCTGCAGCACAGAAAACTATCATACTGACAACTGACCATCCTAGCTTCACTAAAGCGGTGAGTTGGCTGTTTTTAGTGTAGCTACAAGTAGGTAGCGCCTTACCTACGTGGTGTTCATAAGCCTTGCCCAATGCCGCGGGGGGAAAAGTCCGTGCTAGCCATGCGTACTGCCCGCTGGCCATTTCGCCTGTGTACTAGTCTCGCTTCCAGACCAATGACCGTGGTCTTTGGTCTGGGAACGAGACTTTGTGTGCGCATGCGTACAAAATTATAAAATGGCGTCCTAAGCAACGGACAGCAGCCTCAGAGTGTTGTGAATGGCTTTTGTTGACCAGGGTGAATTTGAAGCTATGAAGACGCTTAGTGGTTGGGAAGCTGCACGCTGTGATGAGCATCAATTTCGTGCTAAAATCAAGGTGAGTGCTTGAGCCGTTTTGGAGTTATCGTTGTTTTAAAAGTGGTCTGAACAAAGAAAGAAAGAAAGAAAGAATACGAAAAATGGCACTTTCATGACCGCACACTTTTGCGTTTAGCTGTCTTCCGCGTGGCTTTTGGCCACTTATATGAGTCTTGCTGATCACAAAGTCATTCAAAGAGGAAGCCTGGGCGCTTAAATAAGCTTTTAGCGTGTTTGTGGTGAAGTTATACGGCTTTTGCTTAAGTATTGCATATATTGCGCGTCGGCGCCATCCCTACATAGAGAGTCTACCGACTCTCTGATATTCTGTGCATGAACCATGTTGAGGCATTTTAAACTCCTTGGAATTTAGGATAATAGGCAGGGGTGCATGATGTCGTTGGATAATGGGAAGGGGGTGCCTAAAATACTACCACGATGGAGGGTGCCAGATTTCCTGAGGTGAGTGCCCATTTTCCTAGGAAAAATTGCGTGGGGGTGCCAGATTTCCTGGGGTACAAGACATATACACTGCATCCGTATCTTGACGTCACGTCCATTATAAACTCGACTCCCAGACATACCGGAATAGTTCCGATAAAGTGCTGGTGGTTGTATCCTCCAAAATGACTGACCGGAGAAAGTGGTGGATCGCTGGAGGCATTGCCGGCGGTATCGTTGGTGGAGCTGCGCTCATTGCTGCACCCTATGTCGTCCTACCCGCACTCGGGTTTGGTGCTAAAGGTGTCGCGGCCGGGACCGCCGCAGCGGCATGGCAGTCAACCATCGGAAATGTTGCTGCGGGAAGTCTCTTTGCAGGCCTACAGAGCGCCGGAGCAGCAGGCGTGGCTGGAACGACAACAGCTGGTCTAGCAGCCGCCGGAGCAACCGGAGGAGCCGCTGTTGGCGCAGTAGGAGCTTCTGTGGGAGGTGGTGGAAACTCCGAGAAATAGGTTGCGGAGACAGCGAAGACCTAGTTCTCACAGACTCGTATGAATCGGAGAAACATGTCCTTAGTGCCTTACCTAACCCTGTATTTAGGCCATACCAAATTGATCTTATGTTTCACGGATCCGGCCGGGTCTTTTTTTTGAAAATTGAAAAAAAAAAAGTAAAAATGCAATTAATATGCACACGTAATCCAGTACTCTCTAGCCTCGTTCCCAGGCCTTCGCGCATTCGTCGATAGCACTACAAATTATCGTGCAGCAAGCGACGAACGTGCGAAGGCCTGGGAACAAGGCTAAGTACTCACCACGTGGCAAGAATGGAGGATGGCGAGCAGTTTTGTGTGACTGAGTGGTATCTAATTAAATTCATGAGAAGTTCGGTCATTTTTATTTTTATTTTTTTGCCTGCCTACCGGGTCATGTTTCTGACCTAAGCAATCCGTGAAACATAAAATCAATTTGGTATGGCCTTAATGAAACCCTGGACAATTTTTACTATACTGATTACATAAATTACGCATTCTGAATTTCGCTAAGAGCTAGCCTCGTTCCCGGCCCAGGCCTCTGGTTTGCGGGAAAACGGGAAGGCCTTCCCAGTTCTTCGCGATCAAGTTTTTTTTTTGATCGGGAAGGCCTTTCCCGTTTTTCGCGATCAAGTTTTTTGATCGGCAAAAAAGTGTGCTTAATCGCTTGATCATTCCGGAAGTTCAGTATTCATACGTAATTTCCGGTGGTAAAATTTAAACTGCGGAAATGGTATCGCGTGCATGTTTACATTTTCACCTCGGCGCTTCTCACGGTAGCTACATACCCCGACAATATATATATTTCTCGAATCCTCTTTGATCGTAGAATCCATTGGTTGGTCTTTCGTTCACTTTACTGTAACTTTGAAGTGCTTCTTTGTGAAAACCGGAGAAAACTTCCGTGTACCAGCTGATCGGTGAGATGCCCGACTTCGAAAGTGACGTAATCGCATTCCTTGCACCAAGAAACCCCTTCTACCACTGCTGCTGAAACTAAATATTTCACAGTACAGGAGCGGTAATACAGTGTATGTGAACTGTAATGCTTGCAATTCCAATCATAAAGTAATTAGTGAGAATAATGTTCTGTTCTTACACAATCAAGCTTTCGGAAAATTAAGGCATGCAATGTGAACACATCCAGTCAAAAGCAGCAACTTTACATAGGTGCAGGATGACCATCACCTGTAAGGAAGGATAAACACACAACGTAATGTGAATAACTACCCATTTTCATTCCTATACAAATATCAACGGTTTCTAACGCAAATTTCAAGTGCCATCTTCAGCCTCAATGAAGACGAGGTGAAAAGTGTTGTGGACCACATCATTTGTTATTGCTAAGCAGGAACAGCCCTGTGGTGTGCTTTGTAAAAAGCCTGATTGTGCCCTTTGTGCCTACCTCAATTGCAAAAGGCAACTTGCACAGGGTTCGACTCTTCTAAGTTAGAGTATTCCCGTCTTCTATATACATATAGGTTTGAATTGCTGAACAAAACAGTAAATAGCAGAACAACACAATAATCTCTACTATGACGTGCAGAAATGACAGACACTAGGCCAGAGGCTGCGTGAAATCCCATCATAATCAGATCATCCAATCCCTCTCAAACATGCACACATGCCTAATTCCCAGGCTGTCCTGGTATACACATGTTCAATTTTCAGCAGTCAAATTTATAATTAGTGGTTGGCAAGTGCTGTGTTGCTGCATTCCGCTTGTGCTTGCGTGTTTAGCCTCATACTCAGGTTTTATCGCCACACCATTTGCCGTACCACGAAGGTTAGTAGGTGCTACAGATGGAAAACGCTAGGGTGAGAAAGCCTGGTTACAAGGCTAATAACTTTCGAGTGTCTAACAATTTCCTCAAAAAATCATAAGAAAATTAAGACTTGCTAGCATCAAAGGGACATTAGTTCTGACTTCAAAACCATCCAGAGTAGCTCACACTAATATGTAAGTACAAAAGAGACCTCGCACACGCACAAAATAAAAGTGCACCTGAGGCTTCTTCTCTCCAGCTACAAAACCCTGGGAATGAGGCTCATTTACGGTATCCTGTCATACAGTTGCAGGTTAGTGTACATGTAGGTACTTTGGATTCATTGAACTATGCCATCCAAACAGACCCGGGGGGAGACAGGCAACTATACGTCATTGTTGCCTACCCTACCCGGGGTACATTGGTGAAAACAGTTTGCAATAACATACCCATACTCCGTTGCTGATCACTGCTGTTGCTTCAGACTGATTTATACATTCTCAGACTTTATTAGGATCTCATATCTTCAGATTTCTGCATGCTGTTCCTGAAGGCCATAGAGCTCTGTACACGATGACACTCTCATGAGATAGACCACTCCGTGCGCAACAGTTTGGTGTAAGTTCCATCTTCGTACGCCTAACCGTTCCCGAGATATGTGCAAGTTTGTATTTTCCGTGCACGCACGTGATCATAACCGAATGTACCATTTTGTCTATTTAAAAGTAACCCAAAATTTTGTACCGACCACTTTGCAATAATGATGCACATCTCGGTTTCTACTGCACCGATTCGCGTGAAACAAAAACCGTTGTACTCAAAATTGAATGCTGAATCCGATAAGTATTACTACAATAGTTTATGTAAAAGTTTGGAAAACCCTCTGGAATCACTATCTGAGGCTCTCTGATTCGTTCAGTTCAGAAGTCACTTTGATCCCGGTTGCAAACGCTTCTACACGGGACATGTGACTACCCCTTGAATACTGAACGCAAACCGAAGAACAAAAACGGGGGGGGGGGGGAGGCCTGGCGAACAAGGCTAGCTAAGAGCCACTGTCACAGCCTAAAGACTGGTGCTCACGAGACTCACCACAACCTCACCAAACAATGAATACTGCTCTTTTAAGATAAGCCACCACATAGCTCAGCAAACCAATGGTAACGCCAACTCAAATTGTATTACTGATGGACAAATCGTACATTATTAATATGCAAGCAGTCCACTTTTAGTTCATCCTCCGAAGGAGTTGGTTGATCAGGTGTTCCCGGTTCCCATGGTCTCCTCCTTCAATGAAGTGCCGGGTCTTCTTACGATAGCCACCACGAGCGTTGCTCAGCTTGAATGGCCACAAGAAGTTGCTGGCCTCCTTGAAGTGTGACCCCACAGTGAAGATCTCGTGAACAAGGTCCTCCATACAGATGATACCATATTTGCCCAGTTCCTGTAAATACACAAAACAAGAATGCCATGTAACAGGAATATCAGCTCAAGATACTATACAGTACACCCTCACTAATCTGAACCCAAACAATCAAACCAATGACATGCACTTTGCATAACATCTAGGCCTGTTTTATAAGGGAGATGTGGTTGCGTCCTGCGCAGTGGGTGACTTTGCATAACATCTAGGCCTGTTTTATAAGGGAGATGTGGTTCGTTGATTGTTCATGCATGGTATCCAATAAAAAAGCATGTAAACAAAACTTGAGTGGGCATGCCTAAAGTTAGATCCACCCATAAATTCCAGGAATTGTCATTAGATGTTGCAATGGATTCAAACATGAAAATTGTTTTGGTCAAACAGAAATGCTGGTCTTCAGTTTTCCAGAAGTGAGGTTCTTGGTCGACAGTAGCAGCTGCAGCAACAAAGTCTTTCAAACATGCTGAAGTAGAACGTTCATGGGATAGCTGGGTGCCGTTTGTGTCAAAACTCCGGTTTTTAGTAATGTTTAACAAACCCGCGACCTTTACTAAACCTCAATCAATTTTTACTAAACATCGATCGATCTTTGGTAAACATCGATCAATCTCTACTAGAAATGGCAATCCATCGATCTCATCGATCGATCGATCCCAAACATTGATCGATCGATGCCAAACATCGATCGATGTTTAGCAAAGATAAAATTAATGAAGGTCCTAATCTACTAGGAATAAGTAAATCAACTTTGCATTTTACACCAGACTTTTTGCATGAACAAAGCGATGCTACCAGTGGTTGTGAATGTACGTCTATCCGTCATGGCTTTTATTCGTACTTCGCTACTGTGCCAAACTCTGAGCGTGTTACCCATCTGTGATGAATGTTTGCTCCGCAAATCTCCATAAACGTTCGCAACACGTATATGCAAAAGAATTTATATCTGTCCATACGGACTTCCGGTACGCTGGCAATTCCGCTGCAAGGAGCTTTCATGCTCTTAATGTAACCAGGTGAGGGAATTACAGAGGTTATGAGGGTTTTCAGTGTATTGTGGTTGTAAGATGAACTGGGCAGTCACCCCTTGGGTTGACTATTGGAATTAGTCTCATAACCACTGTTTCTTCAGCTTGTCTGCAACCAGGGTAACCACTCTGTGGTTAAAACAACAACTTGTTTTCGCATTGTGCACGCAATAATCACTGAATCAGCAACTGTACTTTCATAAAAATGGAACAAGACGTCTCACACTAGGTCAATCGCAGAACAAAAATGGGATGTAAACTGTTTACTGGCACCTACTATAATAAGGAATATCCCTGGGTTCTCTGATACACCACCTTCCAGAGTCTCTAGTTTAAAGCAAAGCATAGTCCAGTCACGTCGTAGCGACAATTAGCACGCTCTGATGACATTCTAAGGGCATGAATCGTGGATGCAAGCTACAGATCGTTCTATGGGCTAAGTCACGACGGGTGCATAGTGTTTTTGACTAAGCTGAAGCCATCTGGCTAGTCAAAATTGGTTATTGTGGCTCACCTCGCAGGCTAAGCTTGTAAGTTGCCAGTTTAACCTTTTACCCCCCCCCCCCCCCCCCACCCCCCCGATAGCGCCCGTATGCGCCTGGAAATTTGACAACCTTTAAACTCGATAGTGCCCGTATGCGCCCGAGTTAGCTTCTGGCTATTTATCGCCACAGCTGCGCGTTTTTGAGTTAGTACATAGTTATTATAAGCCACAGGAAGTCGATCGAAGCATAATTAGCCAGGGTGTCCCATAGGGACTTTCCCCGGAAATCGCATTCGAAGTTTGGCTGCCGACCGTGTTGAACCTAGCATTGTCACAGAGCAGCTTGTATCCTACGCACAACTGGTTCTACAGAATTGTTTCTAGCTAATCATCTAAACAACAATGAAAACGTACCTTCACTGGGAGTTTTGGCCACGGATTTCCTGTCATTTCCAATCGATAGCGAGTACCCGCTCTTCATCCGTTCTGGCTTAGTCGAACTTCACTATCAACTTGTATGACTACTTCCTGAGTAAAGCAGGTTTGTTTTGATTAAGCTAAGCCTAACTATCAACCTGTGAACTCAGCTAGTTTACAAGATATAACGCTATGAATCATTATGATACAAAATCGCCATTTTTCAATATCTTGTCTCGTGGCTACGAGATTGATTTCTGCGCATGCGCGTCGGGGGTAAAGAGTTAACACTAGATGAGTCACGGGAGGCCGTTTTAACAGCCAGACATGTTTAGTTTTGTCAAAAACCTTGCATGCTCATTGCGCCATCGCTACTTTGTACATAGAGCCATTCGTTTACCTTGTATCCACACTTCTTGATCTTGGAATGTCCAGTTAACCGATTATACGCGATAGACGCTTATAAGCGTCAATACGTCAAACCGCGTTAGACGCTTATAAGCGTCACGGATGCGCTTGAGCACTAATACAGCCGCGGGCTCTTAGCAACAAGCTTTGTATCCGGTCTGTGGTTAGAGTGGGGCCTCCCCTATTAATATGTGCGGTTTCGTTCAGAAGCCTTTGAGGGGCGGAGCGTAGTATGCGTGAGAAGCCATGATGGTCGTCGATCGACTCGATCGTGAAAGTGACTTATTGGCCACGTTTTCTTCTCAACGCCTATGGAGAGAGACACAACGCTAGCTACCGAGGTACAGTGGACCTCAGGCTTCATAGCTATCAAGACAGTTCCTGGGCTACATCTCGCTGTCAACGAGAAAAGCCAAAGACGGTACACACAATAAGCTACAAACAAGCGCTCCGCGAAAAGCAGCCGCCGTGTGCTTCACAAACACTTCCTAGGTACAAACTAAGCGATAGGAAGCTTTTTCAATCCTTTTTCTAATTCTGGAGAGCTATGATCAACTTCTCTGATGCTTATATTTTCAGATAAAAGCTTTTATAATTGTTGACCTCACGTGACATTGAAAGCTTCCGCGTTTGAGGTTAATTAAATTCCAATAAATGTAGCGCATAATCGGTTAATTGTAGCTATCACATCATCACGTCCTCCTATGCTGTTATATCATGACATGCTTTTCATGCCAATCTTCCCCTCCCCCATCCTATTATGTCTACTGACAGTAATAGATCCTTCAAGGGAGTACATGAATGATAACTTGCTCGCATTAGCCTCGTTCCGAGGCCCCGCCCAGCTTTCCGTCGCTTTCAGTACAGAAAAGCGGTATCTTTTCTCACGCGAGTGACGTCAGGATAGATAGGATGGTAGAAAGGGTTTAATTGTGTGTGGGCGCACTGGGCCCAGAACAGCAAAAGGAGCCAAGGTACCAGGTAACTTACACACGTATATAGATAGCGGGAGGCGACTGTCGTACACACCAAGCGTTGAGCGTGTAGTCGGTTGAACAATACGCGAAATGCAGCTGTTAGTTCTGCAAATTTTCGCCATTTTCCAACTACGTCATGCTCACGTGAAAAAAGATACCAGGCTCTCCCCGCTTTTCCGTACTGGAAGCGACGAAAAGCTGGGCGGGGCCTGAGAAAGAGGCTATGTTCGCATCATAAATTACAAGTCAGTACAACTAGCTTTCTAAAACGGTAAATAGATAATAGCAGATTTGTCATTGTGTTTCAGGCACTGCTGGTGCCAGAACTATTGATTCATTATGTTCCCACATTGTAGTCTGCATTATTGCCTATTATAATCAGATGTCTACCACCATTGTTCAAGTTGTATAAAGCATGTAAGCAAGAGGTGGGTTTGACATATTAGCAAAACCCACCAAATTAACACATTGCACATTACAGTCTAGCAACTGGGGAAAATTGCTGATAATTAGTGTTGTCATGTCTGAAGGTCAAAATTGACAAGTATGCTACCAAGCCCTGGGCAGTGTGTACCTAGGCTGGACTAGTTTATCTAAGTGGCTTATCACTAGCCAAGTAAGGTATTTCTACTTGTTCTTTGCTTGCTACACATTGTAGCTGACCAGGACACAAGCTCATGTGTACTCAGCAATCCAATGATGCAATGCTCAGCAAAATTGTTTGACTCTGTATTGAGTGCTTTTTGTGCCGTTTTTGTAAGTAGTTCGCCACGGTGAAGCTAAAACTCGCACTTTGGTTTGCTGCTGCAATTGGTAACATGCAGTTTTCTCAGCATGGAAAGTGGGCTCACCTATATCCAGGGGTTTCACCGACTTTCTGACAATGTAGGGATGTTCTACCCTTAGAACAGAAGTGTTCCAGGCATTGGTCCCCATTGATCCCCGGCGAACTTGGATGCTACAAGCACGCACTTGTTTAATCTCTGTAAATCCCCATGAACTTTCCGCATACCTAAGAATGGAATGGAATTTTTTTCACATGATTCTTAGAGCTTGTCCTACTTCGCCTGGTAGCTGACTATTTGAAACAGCACTATTCTACCACTGGATACTTATAGCTCCATCATATAATCCTGTTTCTAAGTTATTCGAGGGTAGAACTCCTACCTCAGGTGAAAACTGGAGGCTGTTCGTTTTCTCTGTTCAAGTAGAAGTTTCATTTCTGACCGCCATGGCTAAACTCGCAATCACCTGCTAACTACACAGTACTGTCTCTTCCTGCCTTTCCAGAATGATGTCAGCCAAAAGGTCTCATTAACCCTTTTACCCCAACGCACATGCGCAGAATACCATCGCGGTGGCTACAAGAAAAGCTACTAAAACATGGCGACTTTGTGTAGTGTTGATTCATTGCATAGCAGAGTTCAGGCGATGACAGACGTAGCTCCCTCCTTCATTGATTTCCAAGTGATCCAGGAAGGCAAGCCATCTGGCTTCGAGTGTTTGACTTACAGGAGGGTGACATCAAGCCTCACCATCGAGTTTGCTCGAGGCATTTTCCAAACCCCACAACCACTCTGGGGAAAAGCAAGAGCAGACAAGAGCAGGCATAGTATGACTTTCAAAGAGTTCAGAGAGATCTGCACCAGGAATATCAGCTGGGGTAAGCACCACATCTGGAACACCAGCAGCTATAGCCATGGTTCACGCTGTAACTCGCAAACTGTTCCTTCAATCGACACCATTCAAAGTTCCACGATTGTGGCCGAGGTCATAGGTTAACTTCAGCTCGGTTTAATGGATATATACGGTACGATAAGGCGCAGGCACACTAACAAAGCCCTATTCCCATACATAGTCCATACAAAAAATTGGGGCTCCAGAACAGTCCAGACGTGACATCACGTTCAATCTTCGTCCTCATCAAAATTCCACCGCATATGCACAACTGGTCAATTGCAGCACCATTTGGATGTGGTGAATTTAGGTAACAGCACCATTTGGATCACTTCCTAAACCCTGCCCAGAGGAGGTACGACAGGAAATAATCATCATGCGACAAAATGCCTACTAAACCATCTTTGGAATGTAATTATGCATTCTCGTGCGTGCATTAAATAGAGCCGTGCTGCTATGGTGACGTCCATGACTCCTAATAGTTCTATTGTGGATTTTAACACTGAGATATCCATACTGGGATATAGGACTCAAGTTCTCCTACCAAATACCAAGCTTCTTGGTTCTGTATGTCGACCTTAGGCAGATAATTAAAAGTTCCAGGTCACAGTCGAAGATGGCACTGTGCTGCTCTTTGATGGGTTTATAAGAGCTGATCCATTACTTGGTGACGCCGTATTCAGTCAAGCTTAAAGATTTCTGTTTTGTACTGGTAAGTAGAAAAAGTGAGCATAAGAGGGAGAGAGTGTGTAGCTATGTGTAGCTTGTGTGAGGGATATTCTCATGACACCTGGTCACACTGCAGGCTGAAGAATTTTCGAAGAATGTGTATGTAAAACATCGGACTCCTGTGAGAGAGTATGGACTTTTGATTGTGTGGCAGTGGACTGATGACGTTGAAGACAGTGAACCTAGTGAGCCATAACCCTAACCCTACTACAGACCTGCTAGTGATCTTGATGAAGAGGAACCAGAGCTAAGTATTGTCACCTTCAAGTGTATAGGGGTAACTTGTGACTCCTCTACCAAGATAGTTTGAAAACTGTAAATGGACTGATTCAAGCAGGGACTCCTGCACCAGTTAAGGTTGTACACGAACCAAATAACCCATTTGATAGTCGTGGCACTTGCCTTTCAATGTATGGTAGACGAGTCATTGGGTACATCGCAAAAGAATTGTGTGATACTGTTCTTGAAGCAATTGCAAATGGCAATATTGTTTCTACAAAATTTGCCTGGGTAAAATATAAGTGTTCGTACAACTGGACCTGGCTACTATGCTGCTATTGACATCAGTCGTAAGGGTAAAAGGTCACCCATTGTCCAGAGATCAGCCAGTACTACATGTAGCTCAACAACTGAGTAGCAATTTGTTAGACTATCCCTTTTAGGGCCGATGAAGACCAGACTCCATCCAACCTCGAAGGCCCGATAATGACATGCACGACGATCCTAAGAAAGATGACAGGTCAGAAAACCAGTAGGTATTGTGTGGAGGTGATAGTGTAGGGTTTGCTGTCGTTCTTGCATGCTGTCAGCAATGATACACAACAGACACTAGCTGTACATGTGCTTGTTTGCATTCAGAAAACTTGTTTGTGACTTGTTTTTTTTTATTAGGACTACCAAGAAGAGAGGTGGAAGGAGAGGCCGAGGGGAAGAAGATGCATGGTCTATAAACTATGTAAGCATAGAACTTTGTTGTTCACAAAGAAAAAAAGGAGTTGTTGCAAATTCAAACACTTTCAAGTGAAATTGTCAATCCTAAATTCTTTAACCCGAATGACGACTTATAGTCATCATGAATCATTATAGGTACATTAATTCTGAATGACGACTATAGTCGTCATGGCCACTATCGAGTGTAGCGCTCTATACCCCGCGGCTACGTAGTATATAGTTAGTACGTGCCACAGAAAGTCAAATAAAGCATAATTAGCTTGGCTGTCCTATAGTGACTTTCCCCGGAAATCGCGTTCCAAGTTTACCGTTCAATCGTGTTGTATTAAGTACTGCCACAGACCAGCTGGTTTCCCACGCGCTACTGCTCCTACCGAATTTGTTCTAGCTAATCATCTAAACAACAGTGAAAATGTACCTTCGCTGGAAGATTTGCCACGGATTTCCAGTTATTCTCCAACACATTAGCCTCGTTCCCAGGCTCTCCCCTCGCCCCGATGAAAAATTAAAAGGAGGGGGAGAGCCTGGTATCGATTCGCACGTGATATCGCAGCACGACACCTTTGCACTAACTATTAAATAACCTGAAACGTCACTCATGTGAAGACCGCGAAGTAGCCGCGAAGTACTCTCAGCTCAGGAGTTTGTTACTACAGCTCTTTTTTTGTTGTGTAGCTATGTTGGAGCTTTAAAATGTGGTTGTGAGTTTATTTTGTACACCAGAGTGTAGCGCTAACCAAGTAGAAGTCTTTCTCCATAGCTTCGTGGCAATATTTTTCAAAGCAGACCATGGTAACAGTAAATTGGTAAAGCCTTACTTCCACACTCGGTATTTCTCCGCCGTCGCTGCTGTTTAAACCGTGCTGAGGTCTCACCAATGAAGTTGCAGCTCAGTTTTTCAGTAGTACTGTTCGAGTCAGCCTATCACGTGGCTACATAATTGCATCACGTTTGCAATTATTACTGTGACGTCGTCGTGCCGCAATATCACGTGCGAATCGATACCAGGCTCTCCCCCTGCGTTTCTATTTTTCGTCGGGGCGAGGGGAAAGCCTGTGAACGAGGCTACCAACACATAGTGAGTACCCGCGCTTCCACCGCTGTATCTGATTCGGACTTCACTGCCAACTCATATGACTACTTCCTGAGTAAAGCAGGTTTGTTTTCAACCAAACTAAGCCTAACTACCAACTGTTGAACTCAGGTAGTTTACAAGATATAACGCAATGAATCAACATAGTACAAAATCGCCATTTTTTCTCTTGCTTCTCTCGTAATCACGTGTTTATTCTGCGCATGCGCATCGGGTGTAAAGGGTTAACAAAACTAGAAACTGTTGCCCTTGCAAACTCACTCAGTGGAGTCCTCACATCATTTACAACAGCCCCAGCCATACATACCTAAATAATACTTCTGGAAGCATACACACATCCCCTCTCTATGTTTTGCGTTATACCACCTGACATTGGCTGTTACAGTCTTCATGTAATTAGTGTCAGCTGCTGCTTCTTATCTAGGTAAGCTATCTTAACAACTGCTCAGTTGAGCCTTCAGGGTACAAATAATGATATTCTAACAAATGGAGGTTCCCAGGCCACTCCCAGATTTTATCTCGCAGCTGTGGAGAAAAATTGGGAGAAGGCCTGGTACCATTACTACATCATGGACCAGAAATGGTGGACTCGGTTAGTACATAATGTGCAATATGCAGTCAGCACAGTAAATGAATGGCCTGGGAACAAGGCTAATGGGGTATAGCAGTAAGTGTTAACATGGGGGTGCTTGATAATCACATTCTACGTTTTTATAGAATCCTCCGATTTTACAGAAGTACAATTACTGATTCAGCCAATTGTTAGCTTCAAAATGTAATGGGTAATTTTCGCCACAAGATATCTTTGGTTACAAGCAAGCTATCAACATGAAATAAAGATCAACATATAGCTAAGGCCTATTGATAAAACATATCCAGAAATCATTTATCAGAAATTCATTGGCTCCAAGCACCATAAGTTTGTGGGGTGGGGTTTGGCGATGATCAATTGATTGCCAACCGTATCAAACATGGCACAAAGATTGCCGGGAAGAGAGAGTCTGGGCCTATATCATATCACAGCATGAACAGTGTTTGACATACGGTGCAGCTGTTATTAAACACTTCACCCTTCCAGAATCGGTGCATACTGCACTTCCTCAATCAAGTCCTCTCTACCTTCCCTCTACCCTCTGAATCACTCATGCGATAAATTATTCCAGGCCCTCTCATGCTTTTCGTACTGCAAGCAACAGAAAGCTGGGCAGGGCCTGGGAACAAGGCTGTGAGCAAACTACATAACAGTACCGAAGTCCACAACAGCAGTTCCGACGATCATAGCCGAGCACTATCTCAATTTCATGGCCTCACCAGACAAGTCTCCAGTTGAAAGCTGATGATAGCAAGATGCCAGTTACTGGCACTCCTCACTAGCTGACGTAACAGATTACTCTCATCAGTAAGGCTGACTAAAAAGTATTCAGCCATTGAGCCACATCTAAAACAGCAAAAAAGCTTCCTGTAGCTAGAGTTGAACTGTCGTCTAAGAGCCTGCCCTAGCATGTTATGATTACATAACACATGAAGATAATGGAGTTGAGTCTAAAGGACTCCTACCTGAGGTCATGCAAACTTTATGTAGACTCGTTGCCAGGCACCCACCCACCCAGCTATTGTCAGGCATAAAGCCTTGGTCTATAATCTCCCAGCAGTACTTGTAAAAAAAACTGTCGGCTGAGGTCTCTAGCATGGCTGTTATAAGAAATATTGCATTGGCAGAAATGCTTGTGGCACTTATGTTCTGTGATTTGCAGCAAAAGAACTAGCTTGCAGATTTAAAGTTTGTGGTTTACTTATCAGGTACTGGTCCTTCAGAAGACAGGCAGTAGGCACTAGGCCAATACTGATCGATTCAGCAGTATACGCTGCCTTGGAAGGCCCCAGCTCAGCGTCCTGTATGAGCATGATCCTCTGCAGTGTACACCAGTAAAGTCACCAGTAAAGTCTTTGAGTGTTTCAATGCCGAGCCAGCTTCTCCAGAAAGACTCACAGCTTTCTTGCTGGCCTCAAGAAGTGCTTGTACCATCAGGTGCAGGCACAGACTCAGATAAACGCAGTCTCAAGCTTTGAGTAATGTAGCGTAGTAGATACGTACTGGCAGCCCGACATTTTCACAAGCACACATGAAAAATAATTTTCAAATGTAATGTTTTCAAAATTTTCAACTGCAAAGTTTATCCCACAAACATTTCCAGCTATACAGTATTTAGAAGACAGCCAATAAGTTTACCCAATCTGCCTCCCACTATATCCTCTACCAGAACTACATTCATGGGAAGGATAGTGTAGTTGGTCATGTACCATTCAAGTAGGGATTTTCCCTAATAGGCATCATGTAAAAAATTTTCAGTAAGGAAGCAGGACATGTACTCTGCATCACCCACCTGCTCAATAACGGCATTGTCTGAGAGAGCTGTACGTCTCCGGTCCACTTTGCCAAACCCTCTCTTGTAGATCAGTTCACGGATACTCTTCAAATTAGGATAGCTGAAACACAGATAGTAGGAGCACCACATTACAACGATTAGGGAATACTATCATTAAGGTTACGGGATACTTAGAATTATGTGACTTCATATATGTATACATTTATGCTACTAAAACAGGCATACTAAAGTCTTAGCACATAAAACTTGGACCACACAAGCATCACACATAGCTGTCTTTGTGCAGCAAAAATCATCAGCTACATATAAACAGTTCACAAGTTATGGTGGTTCAAATATTAACCAACTCGCGCACAAGATAACATGCAGTTAAGTTGCCCAGGAAACTGTAAGAAGCGCCCAGTAGCATCTTAAGAATGGTTATTAGCAACTGACGGAAGATTTTATTTAAATATTGAGGCAAATCGCTAATATAGAGCATCATAGCCTGCTCAAAGCCCTGCCCAGGGACTTACCTGGTCATATATTCACTCCAAGTCAAGTAATCATCAAAATCTTCCGTCAATCCCTCGGGGGAGGAGTCTACAAGCCGTAAAAGTTCATTCCAACACTCACAGAAGGCTATTTTTTGTGCAAGAGCAAGCAACTCCACGTGCCCGGCAGCCATGGCTAGCTAGTTGACGTTGTTGCGGTTGACAAAGTGCGCATGCAGCTTCACTAGGCGGGAGATTTGTACAGCAGTCAAGTAGGAAGCCAACATATGCCCGTAACGTACATGCTTTGTGGTGAAATGAATAGTAAGATCAATAATGCGAAAAATTCATTTCACCATTTACAGAAAATAATCAACATCGCATTATTGATCTTACTAGCACTCTCTAAGGTATCCCATAACCTTAAGAAGAGCTGTCACAGAAAATTTGTGATGTCACAGATGTGCACTACGATGCCAACGAACCATCAGCCAGCTAGGATTTATCATATTCAAACCAAGTATTAGCTAGAAGTTCGGTTAACTGGGCTTCATGGAAAACGTGGCAAGCTCAACTACAACCGGTTCTTCTCAGAGCCAACTCACAACTTCCTTGATCACCCAGCAACCAAGCGAGTCCTGGGAGTCCTGGGAGTCAAATAGTACCGTGCAATGTCAGCAACGTGTGCTCTCTACCACGAGAAACTGTAAGATTTCATACTCTGCACATGGATCAATGAAGACAGCAGCCATACTGTTCACCTAGCCACGCGTTGTGGTTAATGACATCATGAAAGGAACGCCCACCCATGACATGTCACTAAAATGGCTGAAAGTTACCATTGCCAAGCAAAAGCACTCCCATACCTTCCAGGAAGGTTTGTATATTAAAAAAGTACTTGAAACAAAACTTTAACCTATCTAAAAGCCATCTTTCCAGTAAATCCTGTTAACTTGGAGTTTTGTGGCTATACTATGCTAAACACTTTTGCCCCTCAAAAATCAGTTTTTATAGATTTTCTTGACAATGCTTGGGAGTGAAGCCTGTTGACTGCCCTCATAATAAACTTCAAGTAAAGACTACTTTCACACCACATCTGGACACTTAACTTCAAGAAGCAGGGCTAAACTATGCTAAACACTTTTTCTGAATGGGCTGACTGTTGGCAACCATATTGATGAGGAGACATCATGTGGCACTTAATTAATTTAGGGGAAGCATTACAAGTGTTGAGCCATTCCTTTTATGTACTCTGTAAACACACTTGATGTGTTTATCAAGCACTGCAGCTAAATGTTTCCAAAATTGAAAGTTTTGCTCTTTTGTTTTGGAGCACTGTAGGTGGGTCAGTCTAGAAGCTCTCACTCACCCTCATTTCCTGGACTGGCTTGATAGATAAGTAACACATTTTCTTCTCAACACCAATGAGCAGAAACACAACACTAACTATGGAGGTACAGTGTCCCTTGGACTTCATGAATGACATTTCTGGAGCTGCACCTTGTTACCAACAAGAAAGGTCAAAGACGGTACACACAACATGCAGCAGTTGATTATTTTCTGTAAACCTGTTACATACATGTATTACTTTTGAAAAACATGTCTAGAATAACCTCATAGAGCCTAGGGCTTCATTTGACTGATGCTTTAATCCTTGGTAAAATGGTCCGCAAAAGTTGACATCAAGCGTGAACTTAATCTGTTTCCACATCTGAGGATAATTGTCAAGTTCGCGTATGAACGGTTAATAAACAGCCAAGCCAGTACAAAAGGCAGCAAAAACTAACTACTTGGAGTTGCAGACTCAGCTAGTCCAAACAGTGAAATTCGGGTCTTCTTCAAACACGAGTAGCCACTCTTAGTGGCTTCTCTGTAAGCCAAACAGTAGACTAGAGTACTCTTGCCGAACAAAAAATGGAACATAAACTTTAATTTGGTCCCTACTGTATCTAGGATATGTCCTCGGAGTCATGACTCCCAGGTCCATGATTTGGGCAGTACCCATGGTGAGACGTTCCGTCAGTACCTTATATGGTAACCATTGTTTTAAATTCACATTCAGAGTGTCCCCAAAACATTTCAGACAATTAATTCCATTATCCTGAATAGGCACATGGCAACCACAATCTTTACAAGTCACTTATAGTCTATGACCCCCTCAATGTAGCATGTTTTTAATTCAGTTGAATTCATTCCACACAGCAACCGGCAACCATCCTGTGCAGATTCTTGACTCATCTAATGCTCAGAGATCTCAGCCAGCAAATCCCTGTCCAGACTGAAAACTACACGTTTGAAATGGCCTACTTTCTGTGGACAAGCACTTTGACCCTGTAAGCAAACCCACCCACCTCCCCCAGTTCCACCCTTTCCACTGGCACAGAGGTGACACAGTTTCCAAACAAATAGGCTATTCCCAATAGCGGTGTGCGGAATGCAATTTTGATGATTAACTTCCGGTTTCAGACTGGGGTAAAAAACGTGATGTAATGCCTCACGTTAAGTACTAGGCTCTATGTAGAACTCGTGTATGTTCAGCATACGGCCGTTTACGCGTCATTTAAGCTATTGCCACGTGGCGCATATCAGCGCGTACGTCGAAGTGCGACGAGTTGAACGCAACAATCGGCGAGCAAATTGGACCTTGTTTGGCGGAGTTACGAAGCTGTGAGCGAGCCCCTTACAATACAAGCAAGTGTGAGAGCCCTTCAGCGATTTCTGCCTGGTTCTTGTCTCGGTGAGTTACTAGGGGCTGCCAGCATGGTATACTCAAGTAGCCCGTCAGCCTGAGAGGAGCACTACGGGGAGGGAGCATGCTGTGCGCTAACTGCCATAAACACAGCGAGCGGCAGAAATCGCTGAAGGGCTCTCACACTTGCTTGTATTGTAAGGGGCTCGCTCACAGCTTCGTAACTCCGCCAAACAAGGTCCGATTTGCTCGCCGATTGTTGCGTTCAACTCGTCGCACTTCGACGTACGCGCTGATATGCACCACGTGGCAATAGCTTAAATGACGCGTAAACGGCCGTATGCTGAACATACACGAGTTCTACATAGAGCCTAGTACTTAACGTGAGGCATTACATCACGTTTTTTACCCCAGTCTGAAACCGGAAGTAATCTCCGCGAGACGTGATGAATTCCTCGCATATTTTCTCTTAGCGGGAATAGCCTATTGACATCACAAAGCCACAATCTACTAGGTAAACATAATGCCACACCATCTGTTCAGCAACACACAAAAAAAACAACAACATATGTTCCACATGTATTGGAGAGCTCATTAGCCAAGGAAGAGAGGTTGGAGAGAAGATTTCTATCAGGTATGAAGAAGCCTCACAGTAAACATGGGCATGACATGTCTTACATGTATACCGAACTCACGTAGTTAAACACATACATACACCATTTTCTCCAGAGGAAGGAAATGAGTGCCTAACAGCAAACTGTCCCTAACAAGAGAGTTGCCTTTGGGTGCATGCTTCATTCAGAACACAACTATAAGTCACAAAAAAGTTTTCTGAATGAAAACAAGTGCATGTAGGGATGGAACCCTCAAAAACCAACCAAACTAGATGTGAATGACACCACAACAATTTCACACCATCCCTACATCTTGTGCCATTTTGCCAACTATACTTTGTGTTTGTTAGTTGTGTTCATAGGAGGGTTGTTGAAGGCAGTGGGATGGGTAGTGCTGGGTGTGGAGTGCATGTTGATGTGCATGGGGGGTGAGTTATGTTGTGGGTGGCTGTGATGTAGTTGCTATGCTGAGGATGGCAGGTATGGTCTGTCTTGAATTAGTCTTGCAAGCCAGACCCTTTCTGCGCAGCACCAATCGCGTTCAGTATGCGGCACACAGAGGGAAGAAGTTTGATGTTTGGATTTACAATTTCACTTCAAAGCATTTATGACCATTCTTAGTGCCTTCCTCTGCGTGCCAATACTGAAAGCGATCTGCACTGTGGAACGGAAAGGGTCTGGCTTGTGAGACTAGTCTTGAATGCAGAAACTGTCAAGTGCATGAGCTGGGTCTGTTGGAGTAAGTGATGTTGTGAAATTTTATTGCTGCTGAACATGGCAGATATGGATTGTCTTTATGTAAAAGGCTGTGGAGTGAGCAGCGCTAACTACAGCTAGTATTCATTTAGTGGGTGTGAATAGACTAGAGAGTTTACTGGTGTGCATAGTTGGCAAAATGGCACAAGATGTAGGGATGGTGTGAAATTGTTGTGGTGTCATTCCCATCTAGTTTGGTTGGTTTTTGAGGGTTCCATCCCTACATGCACTTGTTTTCATTCAGAAAACTTTTTTGTGACTTGTTCCTGCTCTTTTTTTTTTTGTATTGCTTTTTAGGAATGGTAAGAGAGAAGTGACATGGGAGGGTAGGCCGAGGGGAAGATGCATGGTGTGTACAGTATGATAGTAGAAAGAGCTAAGAATTGTCATAAATTCAAACGCTTTGAAGTGAAATCGTCAATCCAAACATCAAACTTCGGGGGGTTTAGAAGTACAGTCCAAGCAAAGCCTCATACAAACCAAGTGAAAAGCAGATGAGTTTAATAAGGCTTTGCATGCAAGCTTATAAATCCTGTGCTCATTTCACGTGGACTACTAATGGGTTCACCGAAAAACTCTCCATAGACTGTCACCAGAGTATTGAGTCGTAAGATCCCATTACAGAACTGTTTGATGGTGAGTAGCTATAGTCTAAATCGGTTTGAAACGAACGCATAGGGGTCTGTGGAGCTGAACAACCGCCAGTTCTGTGGCCACCTCTATAGTGCAGAAGTTTGGAATGAAGCCATGCACTGTTGACTCGGTGCTACTAGAGTTTGAGTATACCAAGCTACCAATAGGCTGCCACTTGCTTCGTTGGAGGAATATGAAGACTCAGGCACAACACAAAAGGAGGATGTTAAGAAGACACCAGCCAAAGTGCTACCATCAACTCGCAGTAAACATTGTATGTGTACTATATGCATGTAAATGACTATAACAAGCAAATTTGAAATGTGAAAGTTGACAATAAAACTTGAAATTGAATATCAGTGGCTAGTGTTCTAAGTCATATGAAGTACTTGATGGTTAAAACACTAGCTGGCATAGTACCGTCTATACCACTTGAGCTTGGCTTTTGCAGCCTTCAAATTAGTCATACGAGCTGCTGCCCTTTTTTTGTCAGGGTTCCTCCAATAACTACTATGGGAGGATACGCAGGAAGCTGCCCTTCCTTTCTCAGGGTCCTCCCAATAGCGGGTATGGGAGGATACGCGGGAAGCTGCCCTTCCTTTCTCAGGGTCCTCCCAATAACGGGTATGGGAGGACGCCCTGGAAGATGCCCTTTTGGTCTCAGGGTCCTCCCAATAACGGGTATGGGAGGACGCCCTTTTCGTCTCAGGGTCCTTCCAATAACAGGCATGGGAGGACGCCCTTTTCGTCTCAGGGTCCTTCCAATAACAGGCATGGGAGGACGCCCGGGAAGATGCCCTATGTTTCTCCGGGTCCTTCCAGTAATTATTACGGGACGCTTGCCTTTTTTTCCCCTTAGTTTCGCAGGTAGTTCTGCTTGTCCTGCGCTCGTTTCTTGCGGACATTACGCATATTGCGTTCGATGTAAAGTGCAGCACAACCACGTCAACTGATCCACGAAATCAGATTTGCAAACTGCAACGCTCAATCACAATTCTCACCTTCTCGATCTACGAAGTACTGAACCACGTGCTCAGTTGAACCCTGGTGACGTAATTATGAGTCATATTTAATTCGAGCAAAATGGCGTGTAGCAGCTAGCGTAAGTGTGAGATTACCTGAGAATCGCCGACAAGTTTGAGTTCTTTCTTTTAGACCGATAAGTGGCAGGTGCAATACCTAGTGATTTATCCTGTTGTTTTGCGTTTGAATCGTTGTAAAAGCTCCAGCCGTTATCGTGCTATCGCGGTGAGAGGAAGAAGAAGTCAGAAGATAGACAATTTGTCCGTTTTGGCGACTTGCCGGTCTGCATGGTGCTTAGCGATACTTTCCAGCAAACTTAACAGTCTTTTTGCTCATGAAAACACTCGATAATGCCTGATATGGCTCATACAGGCCTTTGACTAATCTAACGAAGACATTTCGAGCGTGTTATTTGTGCACTTTTAATGTGGCGGCCATTTTTTTTCGGGGTCATCCCTACATATGGCGTACTACCGTACGCCATGATAGTTCTTAACAATAAATTGCACTTGTAAGTGGAATGTACTTAACACCACTTGAGTGCAGTATCCCCTGACAGATTTATTGAGCGGAATTGGAAGGTAACATTTCTCTCAAACATCCATCCTTACCCCCATGCAATGTAGGGGTCCACCAGCTTCAGCATGTTGATGGAGGCCTTGTGCAGCCTGACAAACACTCCATTGTTGATCTGACGCAGTCGAAGCAGCTGCAGAATCTTGCGTGTGCGAGGGCTGACACCATTGATCCTGGGAGAAGAATACAAGACAGGAGAGTGTAAGAGAAGGGAGGTCATAACTGACTGCAAGAATACAGATACAGAGCTTTATGGAACAAATACCTAACATGTATAATTCAAAACATCTGCTCAAGGAAATCGCTTGTGTTTGCCTGTGATATTAACATACATGTACAAATTTAATGTTTGTGGTCCAAAAATGGACGGTAAAAACCTATATGCAACAAAAGGCTTAGTAAACAATAAACTATGCAACAGTGACTGTTAATAAAAACCCTTTCTTTCTCTTTCTCCCTTCTCAAGACTTTGAACATGTACACTATGCAGCTTACCCCCTGATTCTGATGACAAACGCCAGCTTTGGTTCATCAGGAACATAGTAGTTGCCACACTTGCGAGCCTCCCTCTTGAGTCTAATCTCATCCCTCTCTCGCTGCCGGTACTCCTTCACATACTGTTCCGCTCGCTTGAAGATCTCCTTACGTTTGCCTTTACGAAGCTGTGGAGACAAAGGGATAGGCATTGTAACAGTTGGTAGTTCAAGTAGCTTGACATTAACCTTTAGGTACCACCACCCCCCCCCCCCCCCCCCCCCCCCCTTCCAACTCCCAACCTTCCCCATGTAAATCCCAGGTCCATCATGAGGTAGAAGGAGAAGCCTAGCAACTTAAGATCTAGTTATGAATGTGGGGCTGGTACAGACGGTAGATGCAAGGACGGGAGTAGAACATGCAGGAAAACAACTGGTGCAGAACATTGTGTACACTGTCAGGCAGTGAGACACTACGGAATGCAAATCTTCAACATTTTGCACATGCACTTGTGATCACAAACAAAAATACTCCGATCAACTGCAACCAAGATGGCATTTTCAACCGAATGCACATATTTGCGTCTCATATGCCCATCACTGTACAATAACCACCTTGGTCAATTGTGTTACTCTCCAACTGAGATTCTCAGTCATGTGGAAAGCACAGGGGCATAGCTACGTAGGATTGTCAGAATGAGGAGGCAATGAGATGCTCGTGCAATTGTAATCCAAGCATCAACTCCACTTCGTAGGCAAAGATTATTTGCAGTTACTGGCAGTGTTCCTCATCTTTTCACAACAATCAAGTGAAGCAATGTACCTTGCCACCCACGCAGAGAGTAGAAAGTTGTTCATTAACTCGACGGATGTACTTGGGGCGATACCAAATTGATCTCACATTTCACAGATATGATCTTGGGCTTGTTAAATCACCAAGCAAAAAATGCATTGACTCGAATTTTAAGTAGCGGACCTATCCTGTGGTTATTACCTCTGTTGGATCTCTTTGTGGTAAAATGTGTCCCTCTAAATACATGTCTGACAAACCACCTTCCCTTGGAATACATGTATGTGAATGAATGAAATTTCTATTTGCCAAGTAGCGGAGGACAGACTTATTGCTGATACTCCCTGGGAGACCGCACCGCCCTCTCCCCGCCCAAGGTTGTCACACTCCTCCAGTTTTGCCTCAATGCTACCTACTTGGCATACCAAGGACAATTTTACCAACAGTCCTTCAGCACAGCCATGGGATGTTCAGTGTCTGTCTCAGTGGCGAATCTTGTCATGGAGGATGTAGAGCAGAGAGTCCTGTCTACATACTGACACCCACCACCGAGATATGTGGACGACACCTGCACTGCACTTCCCCCTAATGAGGTCTACTCCTTCCATGCCCACCTCAACACAATCGAACCATCAATTCAGTTCACCTATGAGATGGAGGAAAATGGCTCTTTGCCATTTCTAGACACAGAGATCACACATTCCTATCCACAAAAGTCTACAGGAAGTCAACCCATACTGACAAATAACTTGACTTCCAGTCCCATCATCCCCTGGCACACAAGGTGGCAGTGGTCTGGACGCTGTACCATAGGGCGGAGCGTCTCTGCACTTTTGCTGAGGAACAACATGTCAAAGAGGTCCTGACAAACAATGGATACCCTGACCGGGTCCTCACCCTTCCCACCCAATGCACCAACAGCAGGCCAACACACTTCTAGAAGCTACAGTGGTCATCCCATATGGTACCAGATAAAACTACACTATTGTTCTCCTGTATACTATAGGGGTTCAAATAGTGTAACTACACTACTTTGCTCCCTATCTGGTTGAGCGATCAACATATTGACAGCAGCCATGACTCTCACTGGTGAAGACATTTTCTGGAGATACATGGGCTTCAAATTCCCCTTCGGAACAAATCACAGTCAAAGCCCTTCACTCCACAGCCAGAGGGGTCCATACAAATCCACCACACTTCAAATCACTGGGTAACCAGTTGCTACCTGGATGGTGAGGTCAAGCTATACGACTTCTTATAGAGCAGAAAAGATGGCATTCCTGAAGAACTACAGCAGCAGTTACGGACAATGCACCAAAAAGCCACAACCAAAGGGCACATTGTCCCCGCAGTTCAGCAGCAGAAGGGTAGTTAAGACTGTGGGCTATACGCGATTGCTTGCCTATTTCTTCTTGCTCTTGGGAACAAGCCAGAAGAAGTTCATTTCAAGCAAGAGGAGACGAAGATGCACCTGAAAACGTGCTTTGAGACTGAGACTGTGCTGCCATTCCCACATTGTACAAAACATTCACACACCTCTCATGTCAATGTTAACATTAATGTGTGATTTGTGTTTTACTAACGTCTGCACAATTTACTTGGAATAAATCATTTTCTCTCCTGTATATATACAGGAGAGAAAATAGTGTGGTACGTTACACTCCTTGGTCCCCTGTATTATACAGGGGAGTAAACAGTATAGGAAACATCTTCATCTCCTGTATATACAGTACAGGTGACAGGTAAGGTAACAAACAAATTCACGCCTGTAGCAAGGGATCTACCCGCGTGTGACGAGTAATCAACATGCGTGTGATGTGGCAGTGTGTAGCGACTCACGGGTGTTGGTGCAACAGCAAGGTAATACACTGTACAAAGAAATACGGAGCTATTAAACGGCCAAGGCGGCCCTTTGCTAGGATTTGCTCAAGGCTTATTAAACTGCCAGAACGGTAAAACACGACTACATGTACTGTTGATTGTTGATCGATACGTAATTACATGCAGGGGCACATTGATGATCCGCCTACACTCAATTATGTCCTCTCTACCTTCTTTCTACCCTCTATGTCACTGATGTGATAAATTATTCCAGGCCCTCTACTGCTTTTCCGTACTCCAAGCGACGGAAAGCTGGGCGGGGCCTGGGAACGAGGCTATATATATATACAAGGAAGCAAAAAGTGTAACCACACTATTTTGCTCCCTGTTTACAGTACAGGTCACAGGTAAGGTAACACGCGTGAGCGTGTGACTTGCGAGTTTGTAGGTACGCACACGCAAGTACTCGCTCCACCCGCGTGAGTCTCCGCGCAAGTGCACGTGTGCGGACTGAAAGAGGAGGAAGCAAGTAACGACGACAAAAGAGAGCTAGAGGCCGGTTGAAGAGAGTAGGGAGAAAACACAACGAACAGTAAGAGCGGGAGGCGCGAGACTGGCTAGTGAAGACGAAGATTAGCAGCGGAAATGAAATAGTGAGTCAGGAGAGCGAAGACGTAGAGTAAACAGCCGGGGGGAGCGAGACTGGCTAGCAAAGATGAAGACTAGCAGCAGAAATGAAATAGCGAGTCAGGAGAGCGAAGCTGTAGAGTAAACAGCCGGGGGGAGCGAGACTGGCTAGCGAAGACGAAGACTAGCAGCGGAAACAGTGAGTTAGGAGAGCGAAGACGTAGAGTGAGTGACGAGAGGAGCGAACCGAAGAGCAAAGGCGATGGGTAAACAGCTGGGGAGGACGAGACCGAAGGGCGAAGACGAAGAGTAACAGCAGGAGGAACAAGACAGGACGGATAGAACGGCATGCCAACACTGAAAAACTGTCGTGCATGTTCATACTTTCCCATAGTAGTGTTAATCCCCCATTGAAAGCCATCCTCTGGGGTGTACAGTGGTCTGTTTGCCAAAGTAAGCGAGTAAGTTAGCGTGATTTTTGAATGTATGGGTCTGTGTACTTTCACCATAGCTTGCCGTACTGCCAGGTAAGGTAATGTAGCGTAGTGCTGCCTAGTCCCATTCTGTCAGCCATAAAGCTTTCGCAACCGTTATATTCTGTCCATAAAGCGTGGGCAAGTTCATTCGCTCGCCCACTTGTAATTAAGTTCTCTCTACCTATGATGTTTCCCAGGCCTCCTGTAAAAAACAGGAGGCCTGGGAACAAGGCTAGAAAGAAAGGAAGACAACCCTTATTAACCCTCTGAACATGGTGACCATATATACTAGGGGGAAAGTAGAACATTGTGGGGCGAGCGTGAGCAAGCGATGCACTACAGCATCGTAGCAGCACGCCTAGCCCTGTCAGCTTCCCTGCGCCTTGACAAGCGAAGTTCTTTCTGTTCTGTTGTTTCTGCAGAGCGTCGAGCTCTCTCATATTCTCTTCTTCGCCTCAATCTCTCTTGTCTATCCATAGTTTTACAATTTAGCTCATTAATGCGCCACGTGCAACAAGAAATACGCTCTTGACCTCTTACCCATGCCAGTTGATCTCATGCCCAGACCTGGGGCAGGGCGCCGCTTAAATAGATCATAGAGATATACGGAATCACGTACGTACCATACGTACATATCGAGAATCCACCAGCCAACTTGCTAGTGTGGGGCTCGCTCACGCTCGCCCCAATAAAAACTTCCTGTCATCACAGCGACCATATATATATACGCTCACGATAAGTTTGTGCGCTTTCCACGTAAAGCAAAGAATCTTAACGAGATTTGAGGGTAGGCGGCTCCATGATAAGTGCTAATGAGGATAGGCCACACCTTCGGACTGACATCATCATCTGGAAAGACAGGAAGAGGCGGTACTTATTCGAGGGAGATCGTCAATGAGCTGAGGGCTGCCAAACACGAAGCTTTTTCTCGCCCACACGGATAAAGCATTCTCCATATTTCACTTCAGGTAGCTTCAAATAACTTGTAAATTGGCTGATTTTGTCGGGGCTGTGGGTATCAGGTGAGAAAATCGGCACTGTCTCCAACCACTTGAAGCTAGGATGCATAGTCAGCACAAAATGGCTTCAAACAAGTAGAAATAGCTTACCAGACACTTATCAGCCATTTAGTCCACCCTATTTACACCCTACCTACACAAATCAAGCTGTTAATTGGTACAAAGAATCTTAACGAGATTTGAGGGTAGCAAGCTTTTCACTTTGACTGTTGACACAACACTGATATGGAACAACTTCCACATTCATGAATAAAATTACTTCTGCTTCATCAAGAGACAGCTGATGGCATCAACATCTGCTGAAAGCTTCAAATTAATGGATCCATGAATGGTTACAGCTTGAGCAGTTTGTCATAACTGGGCTGATCTCAAGCAGCCAGGTGGAGAAACCTCAAGAGAGGGGAAACCGACCACGAGAGAGCAGCCTGGAAAATGTAGACTGCAGAATGGCCAGCTTGTGCTACAGTCATCCTTCAAACGAAGGCAGATCAACTATGTCCATTGTGACCATGAGTAAACTACCCACAGCAGTTCACTCAGTTTAGTCACTTCATAAAGTCATGTACAGGGCTCGGGGATGGATGGTCAAATAGTCTTGGTGTGACCAAATATATTATAATTGACCGACTTATTTCCCGCCACGTCTGGAACGGCTTCAACACTCTCTGCAACCACCATTCTCACTCCCACTCCGTCCAACCACCATTCTCACTTCCCCTCCATCCCACCACCATTCTCACTTCCCCTCCATCCCACCACCGTCACTCCCCCTCTGTCCCACCACCATTCTCACTCCCCCTCCGTCCCACCACCATTCTCACTCCCCCTCCATCCCACCACCCCTCTCACTCCCCCTCCGTCCCACCACCACTCTCACTCCACCTCCGTCCCACCACCACTCTCACTCCCCCTCTGTCCCACCACCATTCTCACTCCCACTCCGTCCCACCACCATTCTCACTCCCCCTCCGTCCCACCACCACTCTCACTCCCCCTCCTCCCACCACCATTCTCACTCCCCCTCCGTCCCACCACCATTCTCACTCCCCACCAATCATGTCCCATCAACCATTGCTATTCTTACTCTCGTCTGCAGCCGTGTGCACTCATAACTCTGCCTCTGCTTCCATCCTTTCACACACTAATCCACCTTCTCATTGTCTCCCCAAGCTACTCACCAACAATTTCTTTATGAACTGAAATACTCGTGAGAAAGGGTTATACAAGAGGACCAGGCCTTATTAATGTACCCCTCAAGACCAAGTGGCCTGTCTGTGAGATATGAAATCAATTTTGGTATGAAATCTTTTATCCAACTAGTAACATGATTCATGCATCATCGTGGGGCGAGCCTGATCGAGCAATGCATTGCTGATTTAATGGTTTGTCATCATCGGGCACACAAACCATGCACTGTTAGTAACAGCAGGATTCATCACTACATGCATGTCTGCTGTTCCATGAGCGTGGTAAGCAAAACTCCATGTAGCCAAGCAGTCTAGTTCTCACCAGGTATAGATGATCATACATGCTGAAAATTGCAGCCATGTCTCCGGTCAGGGTAGCTAGCTACTACGGCTACACAAACACTAGGACTAAACTTCACACTGAAGTCATGAGCTGAATCTCTGGCGCTTATATGACCGGTGTCAATTATGCATGGCCAAGTTACCTGAAGCGAACTCAACTACTGTGCACAATTTGTACAGTCTGTGAGCACCCTGCCCTTGTCTGTCATGGTCCGCAGTTCCCATGTGCGCGTTACTTACTTCGGATTTCTTTCACACCGATGTTGCGCTCTGACAGTAGCTCATCAGGCTTCACCGACTATCGATCCGTCAGTCTTCGTGAAATATTTGAACGCGCTCATTTCAAATTTACGGTATATGGCCGCAAGTAAGCAAGCAAGCATACACACGCATGTGCGCAATGCAGTCACGCTAGTGTGGGGCTCGCTCAGGCTCGCCCCAATAAGCAAATCTACAATCATATACTGCCAATCTAGCTTCTCTCTAGGCTACATGTATCAGTTCATGGGACAAAAGTGAACACAGTCACTTATGTCAGCAGCAGATTCAGAGTATCCCAACTAAACCCCTGCATTTCACCACCCCGACTAGTTCAATCTTACATGCAGCACAGTACCTTTCGTGTTGCATCCCTAGCGAACGCCCTGGCCTTCCTGATTTCGTCCAACTTCTTCCGCCGCTTGAGCAGCGTTTCAGGGACGGTCGGAAGTTTCTGCTGCCTGCAGATGAAAAACACAGTCTTTGAAGATCCTTCAAAACACACCAACTCAATATTGGGTTTTCACAGTGGCAAGATGTTCGTGGATACAAACTAGAACCTACCCCTCCGGGTCTGCCATCGTCAGAAATCCACGAGGAAAGGAAACCGGATACGCATGCGCGGATATTTGAACCTTTGACCCTGGGCTGTTTATTTGCACTTTTGTAACTCGGGGCAACGCCTGCAGCTCCTAAGGCTAAGAATCGAAGGAGGCGCTCAAGATCTTGCTTCAGTCAGTGCTTCAGTGGCGTGGTCGTGAATTGCTAGCACCAGTGGATGCCCAGTACCTTGTGCTCTCCGTGATCACGCCATCAGCTGTCGGAAGTAAGAAATCTCACCTCACTTGATTTCATCATACGACTATAGCGCATGGTTCTAAATGCACATGTAACACACACTGCCTGATGAGCCCTGTGGCAAGCTCAGTATTGTTGATAAGTAGCTTACAGTGTAGTCTGACAAGCCAGCCCCCCTCTAGAAAGGCCTGATGAATTGTATGTACAAGCAAGCTACATACATGTAGTATCATGCCCGGCCTCCCTCCTGTAATAATCATAGCAGTAGATATACCCCTCGCCTTTGGCTCGGGTGTATCTACTGCAAAGTTCTGATATTATGCAGGTGTCAGCCCAGTTTGTCTAACAAAATGGACACGTGTCCCATTTCGTCTAAAATCCAAAAACATTTTTTTAGCAATTTCTAGTTCCTTTGACTGTCCTGTTGAGTCCCAAGGGTAGTAAAGGTTAGGGTTGCTTGCACTAAGATCAATCAACCTTGAGTGGGGAAGACTTTGAACTAGCCTTGCAACAGTCTGTTGCCATCTGCTTCCCGCAAGCTGAAAGGAAGGGATGCCTCTTCCACTTTGCTCAGACCATATGGAGAAAGGTGCAAGGTCTTGGACTACAGGTCCTCTACAAGGAAGACGAGTTCAGGTGCTTTGTGAACTCCGTGATACCCTTGGCCTTTGTCCCACCAACGTTCCTAAGGGTTATGCAAGCCTTGTACATGCATTGTACACATCCTACTCTAGCTCCCCTCCCTCCCTGCTACTGTAGGGAGGGAGGGGGGGCTTTGCTACCACCCTTGATGGAAGCATAAGTGTTGGCAATACTGTTGTGATTCTCCAGTCTCTCCCTTGGTTATGGTTCAGGTGTGAAACAAGATCATGTTCACATTACATGCACATAAGCTGCCAGCAACACTTCGGGAGAAAAGCTCATGGACTCCCAAGAATCATCCACCCAGCAATGAGAAGGTACACCACAGTACCACATATTACAACCTTTGCAAAAATACACTTGTACATACATGTATGTAGGTCTTACCACACCAATGCATAAAGATGCTGCTATGTTATGCTTACATGAGACTGTAGTTGAGTGTTAACTAAGGTTCCATGTTGTGAGGAATGTTACTGTGTTCCAATTGGTTCAAACTTAGCAGATACTTTCAATAGCTGTACTGTACTGGAGATCAAAACTGCCATGCCGTTGTAACCATTAAGATTGCATTCAGTTGGTATCAATCATTTCTAAAGTCCAATCAAGCTATATAGACCATCTCTCCCCAAGGTAGAAGAGAGATGGGTGTAGCTTGATAAACTATTTGTTTGAGCTTGATAAACTATTTGTTTGATAGACTATTAGTTTGACTGAGGTGAGAGCAAGCTTGTACGGTTCTCTTCTGTCACTCCTCCAGATATTTGTGGAGAGGATGTCTCTTATTAAGAAATGGGTAAGGAGCATCATGGGCATCAAGAGCGCATAAGAACGGGCGGCTTGAGTAAGAGCGTGTAACTCCAATAGAAGCCCGTAGTGTCCAGTCAAAATTATTGAGCCGTACTACAATCGGTCACGTGCTTAGCAACAATGCTTATGTCTACGCAGCATGTGCAGTGCGTGCTACTATTTTTAGTACTGGCGGTTAATGCCAACCAGTTTCAAATTTTACGGAGTTACACGCTCTTACTCTAGCTGCCTGTTCTTATGCGCTCTTGTGGGCATGCATGGTCATATTATAATCCACTTCATGCGAATACAGGGCTCAGTGAGGAAGGCTTGTGAGTAATTATGTTGATATCATGCATGCATGATGGTCACCCACAATATTAGGATCAGTACCCCTCTATCCACCTGAATCTTAAAGCTCCACACTACTGGTTCTTCTGTAGTTGCAATACTCTATCCTCATGTCCCATGTAGTACCGTTCCTGGAGTGAGCAGCAGCGGTGGGTTCTGACAGAATACATCCTCCGCCACCTTTCTGACAGCCAGCTGACTATAATTTACGACCTCCTCCATCCTGTCATGCCTTCCCCTGACCATGACTTCACCAGGGTGCTCCCCAGACACCTCTGTATCAGGATACTCTCCTACCTTGACCCACAAAGCCTCTGCAGAGCTGCACAAGTATGTTCCACCACACTCTTGTTGCAGAGCACTATGTAGTTAACATCATTCCAGCACTGGTTCCTATAGATACATACCTTGTGCCCAAACATAGCCTCGTTCCCAGGCCACTCCCAGATTTTATCTCGCAGCTGTGGAGAAAAATCGACCCGATTTTTCTCCACAGCTGCGAGATAAAATCTGGGAATGGCCTGGGAACGAGGCTCCCCAAAACATACAATAATTACTTGTATGAGGTAAATGTACTGGAAAAGTCTTTTTTCCAGTGTCCACTTTCCTCTAGCAAAGTGGATATCCACATACCAATGGCTGCTTTTATGCCACTCTGCAGAACTGAACAAGCATGTCCTATGCATGCACGCACACACTCTTACTGCAGAGTACCATATCATACATATAAACATCACTCTCATTTTCGGGTCTTTTAAGTTTTAACAAAGTAAAATGAACGCAGTCTATAGTGGCCCTGTTGGGTTTTTGTTGGTACAGTCTGGTGTTCAGTTCCACTTGCGTCATAAGAGTATGTGCCCAGGCATCCAAGCTTGTAAAATACCCTTTTCTTGAAGTGAGCTGCATGTCCACATTGCTATATACATGTGCATAATTATACAAGCAACAGTGCATCAAGGGAAAGTAAGTACTTCGCATACAAGCATACAAGCATACATGGGCTGCATCATACCACTGTCTTTGTTTGCAGGTGTGCTGGTACTGGAAATACTTAGCAGAGTGCCATGCCCTCTGGCAGCCCAAGTGCCTCAGGCTTGGATGGTTTCTTCCCACACCCCCCTCACAGTACGACTGTTCTGCCTGGAAGAGACACTATGTCGCATGTGTCTGCCAGCTACACTGGAGTCCACCACAGGTGAGGCTGCTACTGTCCACTCCCTCTTCTTGGGCGTCATGTTACTGTGTGCTACAATCTTCAATGACGACTATCACGATAGTTGGCTAAATGTTTTTGCAACGTTTTGGTCACACTCTCGGAGTCTTCTTTGCCACAGATTGAAACCTTGCAAATAAAATTTTGCTAGTCTAAGTTTTATCGTTCATCAAATAGTGCTTTCTTTTCTTGCTATGTTTGGTCACTATGGTTATTATTTCACACATGTTGTTCAGCAACCCTAGCACTGGCACTTGCCCTGTCTTTATGACTGGTACAGAATGATATCTGGATATGCACATAGAAGGTGTGACAACATGTGACATCTGTACTGCAGATCACATGCATGTTGTGAAACCCCAGGGCCCTCTCCTTCATTTTTGCGTACATGTACTGCAAGCAATCAAAACCAGAGGCAGGGAAGGTGTGGGAATGAGGCTCATTCACATCATAGTACTTATGTGGGTAATACCTTTCTGACTGAATCCATGGGGGTGGTTAAGACTCAATCCAGAACTACTCACTTTCATCCCACACAGCCTCCTGATGACCCAGACAATGAGGAGATTCTCACAGCTGACCAGACATCACCTCAGAAAACATTCCCTTCACGCACTCGAAGAAGGCGTACAGCAACTACCAGGCACTCTGTGCACCATGGGGAGCAGAGACCCTGGAGGGACCCTGATGTACACCCTAACGACACTCACTTCAAATACACAGATCTTGAGAGTGGTATCAGTAGGTACGGTACAGATCAGTAGTTTCCTTGAGAGTGTGGGATTGCAAGCTGGTATATTAATAATTTCTCCAGAGCTACACAACTGCTTTAACTTCAGAAAACACATGTAGTTCTATTTAATAGGATGTTGATTTCCATGCTAGCCCAGGATTGTACCTGCCATTACAAAATCCATTCTCAGTGCTTTTTCTCTTCTAATCATGCCATAGGTTCCCACAGTGCAGACCCAAATCTCGGGAGGAGCCATGTGACCACAATGGCTACCATCCCCTGTCCAATGGAACAGTGGGGAATTCCCCACTGATAGAGCCAGATCCATCTCCACCATCAGCACTGATGCACCCGACACTCCTAGAGAAACTGCGGCTCGGAGCACCCACCACAGGCCACATACAACTGTCTACAATGAACAGGAGTCAAAGTCAACATGCAGTGGTGGAGGAGTTCTACAGATTGCAAGATATTTCTCCATTTCCCAAGCTTCCTCCATACTTCATTCACAGCACTACTGATAAACTCAGTGTACATGTAAAAGAACCCAGTGAAAGAGATGATGTTCACAACGGTTCAAGCCACATGAATGGGACAATCCACAGGAGTAGACCAGAGCTGACGAGCAAACACAAATGTGAGTATATTATTATGCCCACCTCTGATACAGCATAGTGTCGATAGAGGGTCTGGGTTATCAAATTTTGATGGAATGTTAATTTGTATACCTTGTAGTGTATGCCCATAACACTTGCTTCAAGGTTTCTCGCAGCTGTTACAGTTGTTGTCTATGGGCTGCACACTCAGACTTGTTGATACGTAAATTCCATACAGTGCTACTGTTATAACTATTCCCCATCATCCTGTGGGGTATGTCATAGTGAATGCCACATCATGGTGCAAGTTCATACGTACATCTGCATAATATTATCTAACCTTTGACATTGCTTAATACTAGCCTTGTGCCCAGGCTCTTTCTCGTGCGGAAGAGGAAATCATTATTACTGTATTGAACACACACAGGTGAGAGGTCAACAACTGAAGGCCAGCAGTTGCTGCTACATCCTTGGAAAATACCCAGTGGCACTCCTGATAGTGAAGAAGATTAAGCAGTTTTGACAGTCATGTAGATACAGAGCACACTATAGCAAGAGTGCAGTGTGTTGTGTATGTGTATCATCTGGATCACCAGATCAGCAGAAGGCAATATTATTCTCAGAATATTAAAGGCATCCCCCAAGTTTTATGGGGTTCCTAGTGACCCCAAAAACTGGACGGTGGGAAGGCCTGGGAACGAGGCTAGGGGGTTAGTCTCGTGTCCAGCGCGCGCGCGCCTCTCGGCGAGAAACGTCGTGAGAGCTAGAGCTAGAGCTAGAGCAGAGGAGGTCGGACATGGTTGAACTTTACTAATTAAAATGGCTGAGGTCACACTAATTGATTTTTCGTATCTCAACAGACTAGCTCTCTCGGCTTTCACCGAGGTGGGCCCCAGTTTTCAAATCAGGATTCAAGGCTGGATCCAGTCATAGAAAAAGCTAAAAAAACTTTCTACCTTGCAATATCCAAGATCAATTAGTGTGACCTCAGTTGTTTCAATTAGCAAAGGTCAACCATGTCCGACCTCCTCTGGAGCTAGAGGGCCCGGGCTGTGTCTGGGGACGAGACTAGACTAAGAGGGACCTTAATTATGCATGGGCGTACCCCAAGACTCAGAACACACACTGGAACAGGATAAAGAGCGTAGTGGGCAACTTACTACACGTATCTAGCTATCGGGGGACGAATATCATACACACCGACCGTTGAACGCAAAGTTAGCTGAATAACGGGACGGGCAAAACGTTGCCTAAAAGCTCTGGTCCTTTTTCGATGACGTCAGGCTCTCCCCGCGTATACATATTCGCGTTCCGGAGCGGGGCGAGCCTGGGAACGAGGTTAGTTTCCAGTCTAGTTCCGAAACTGCGGGTCTAGATTAGCTGACTGTGCGAGCGCATGATCCTCCGCTATGAAAGCAGGTCCGCCCCTTTTTCTTAACCAGTGCAGTAACTTTTTAGAACACGGAAAATGGCTTTACCTTCGGGTGCAGGGCAGCCACCACCAGGCCCGCGCCCAGGGTGGCAAGTGAACCCCTCACCGCTGGAGGTCGACCGTTCGTGCAGTGTGGCTCCGCCAGAACAACGCGGCGGTTACGAATGCGAATTCGTGGAAAGGCCCCAAGAACTGCAAACAGACTGTCCGATATGTCTGGTCGTTCTTCGCGAGCCGTTTCAAGTAACGTGCTGCGGTTACAGTTTCTGCCGAACGTGTATCGAGCGCATCCGGACCAACAAGATGGCGTGTCCGACATGCAACGAAGCGACTTTTAGTGCTTTTCCTAACAAAGGGTTACAGCGGTCATTGTGAGTGGCTGTGAGTGGACAGGGGAGCTGAGAGAACTGGATGGACACTTAAATCTGAACCCTGAACTGAGCAAACTGCTTACTGGCTGTGCGTTCGCTGCAGTTACCTGTACCCACTGTTGCGAATACTTCCAGCGTCACCATGTGCAATCTCACGAGAGTGAATCCTGCCCCCAGCGTCCTTTCAGCTGTGACTACTGCGATGACTATACCTCTGTTTATGAAGAGGTGGTCAACAACCACTGGCCAATGTGCAAGTACTACCCAACGCCAGAATGTGGAAACACATGTAAACACTGTATGCCCCCTCACAGTAGTCAACTGTGACTTCCATTATGCTGGCTGTGAGATTCAGTTAGTACGCAAGGATATGCCCACCCACCTAGCTGAGAGTTTAGCTACCCACATATCACTGTTGACGACCCAAACCCAGGTGCTGGCAGGTAGGAGTGAACAAGACACACTACTTTCCCACTTGTCCCTCTTTGCCTTACACAATCAGCAGTTGACACAATTGACCATACAACAGAAAGAGAGTCTGGAGGAAAGCCAGCATAAGATACAAGAGCTTGAGAGGGAAAAGCAAACACAAGCTACTGTTATCGGTGAGTTGCAAAAATTCTCGGAAGCAAGTAAACGTGAGATTGATGCCCTAAAACAGATAATGAATGAAGATGTGGAACAACAAGTGGCTGAGCTGAGAAAACAGCGAGATCAAGACAGATCATCACTTAAAACATTGCTGCAACATACTGGATTGCTTCCTCTTGAATTTACAATGACCAGCTTTGAAGAAACGAAGAAAAGTAATGGCAGCTGGTATGGCCCACCATTCTACACCCACCCACAAGGATACAAGATGTGTCTCAAAGTATATGCTAATGGCTATGGTAGGGGAGAGGGCACACATGTCTCAGTGTATGCCTACCTGATGAGAGGAGAGTTTGATGACTTCCTCAAGTGGCCCTTCCAAGGCAGTGTAGTCCTCCAGCTCTGCAATCAGCTAGAAGATAAGTACCACCTTGGATACACTATCAACTTCAGTAAGACGACAGACCTCAAATACATCAGTAGAGTGACCAGTGGTGAGAGGGCTGAAAGTGCATGGGGTGCTCATACTCTCATTGCCCACAATGACCTCAACTTCAACCCAGCCCACAACTCTCAATACCTCAAGGATGACTGCTTTCACTTCCGAATCATTACTGTGGAGTCATTATCAGAGCCTGGGATACTTCCAACTGAAATGACCATGACAAACTTTGAGCAACACAAGATAGACAGTGACCAATGGTACTCCTCACCATTCTACACCCACCCCCAGGGCTACAAGATGTGTCTCAGGGTGGATGCTAATGGCTATAGTAGGGGCAAAGACACACACGTCTCGGTGTTTGCTCACCTGATAAGAGGAGACTTTGATGAACACCTCAAATGGCCATTTCAAGGTCATGTCACTGTTGCAATGCTGAACCAGTTAGAAGACAACCACCACACCACATACACAATTAGATTTACTAATACAACTAATAATGAAATCATTGGTAAAGTGACTGATAGAGAAAATGTTCCAGATGGGTGGGGCCGTCCTACCTTCATGGCCCACTCTGACCTTAACTACATACCTGCTAAGAACTGTCAGTACCTCAAGTATGACTGCCTTCGCTTCCGAATTGTTAATTTTGAACTAAAGTGAATTTTTTAAATCCAGTATAGCTACACACACATGTACAAAGCAGGGCTAAAGCTCACTGTTAGAAATGCTAGTGTTGTTGTAGTACTGATTACAAGTCATGTAAAAAAAGTAATATAACAAAAGTCCTCTTTAAACTCTTTCCCTTAGTTACTTATGTTTTGAGTTAGTATCAGAATGCCAACTTTCAAAATATCAACTCTCCCAAAGCATCAACTCCCAAACAGTCAACTCAAAATGTAAATTTAAAGGAATTTTCTAGTACTACTTTTTTTTCTTGCAAGGTGGAGGATTAGCTCCAGTCTCCAGCTGTTGGATAGTCACCTCAGTGGCTATATACCTGCTCTATGTTGAAGCCATTAGTTCTGATCGAGTTGCCATCCTTCCTAACCAAATGCCAGTGCATGGGCTATCATATAACTTATTAATAGTGGATATTGGTCCCTCCATGTAAAATCAAAGTACATAACCTTGAAATTGTCTATTTTTTCAGCTTGTGTATTGCCATCCCATGCATCATGGACTGGAACTATGCAATTAAAAGCTTCTGGCACGTGGAGCAGTCTAAAATAATATGCTAGGTTAGAACTTGTATTAGATAATGCATGGTAGAGTGGGATTTATGGTCAATAATTAACCACCTGACTCCGAGGATGCATGGAACCCAACGACAAGGGTAGTCATAAATTCCAGACCCATGCATTATTTATACACTAATACAGTATAATTTGGACATCAATTTTAAGCTGTACAAGGCATCTTAGGATGCATGTTTAGATTTGAATCTTGCTGGTTAGGTTCCAGGCTCATTCCCTGATTTTTCAAATGCTGACTTGCATGGTAGGATCACATGATTATTGCCACACCCCTCTGGGGGTCAGCTCCTTCTTATTCTCCATATAAAATGTATGGAAAATGACCACTCTGGTTGATAAAATATAGCTTGCCGCTTGTGCACAATATATGTCCTCCAGTCATCATTTGAGATTATTTATCACAGATATTATTAGCTTTGCCACAGTGTATAGCTAATGCAAGCACTTTGTAGTCGGCACAAGTATGGCAAAATCTGTTGACATGATTGTGGAACATCGCCTAAACCGACTATAAACCGACATAACAACTTCCACCAGTTCCACTGATACTCTCATAGATCTTGCCTATATCTCTCTGACCCGTCTATGCTGACATCTTGCACAATAGAGCCTCCCTTAGATGGTTCTGAGTCATTCTGACCATTGTTCACTGATGTGCATAACCTGTGTTTAGTACCCATACATTGCTTACAAATGCCTACTGCTCAAATGCCTACCTGCTCAATTCCCACTGGGAGAGGTAGCAGCAAACGTCTTGCAAACTGTGTAGAAGACTAAACTTGTCATGTGCTGCTTTGGTTGCAAGTGAATTCCAATTTGCATATCAAGACCTTTGAGCCTTTTTTTTCACTTCAAAAGAGTAACAGATCAGGCCAAAATGAAATTGTTATTCTACTTTTTTTTTTTGGTAATAAATTGGAACAAAATGCTCAAAGGAGAGAAGATACAAGAAATAAAACGGAATACTCAACTGAGAATGAGAGTTACCAATGAAGCGGTCAACTAAGCAACTGTGCCTCCCTTGATATCACATCAATGGCAGCCGAGGGGCAACTTGCAGCATGACCACAGGATGAGTGAGAACCCCTGATACACATGATGGAGGATCGCAACAGGGAAAAGGAGAGACAGCATCTCAGCCAGGCCATGACATGGCTATAGGGTTGGGTCCCATTTGGAGGAGAGGAGGGATCCCAGTTGTTTGTAGGTGGTGGTCGCAGCTGTGCCCAAACCACCACTGAGAGAGATGACTAGGGGGGTGAAGCATGCTCAACTTCTCTCACTCGCTGCTCGTACAGACACCGCTTGAGGTTTTCATGACGATGGTAGATGGATTCAGGTTGGGATTGTTGATTCAAGGGGGCAAATGGGTTGAACACCCGGACATTGTAGTAGGTCCTCTCAAACCTTCCAACCCAGAATCCACTTGCCACTATGTCAAGTCTTGCACCATCTTGGATGTTAGCCATTGCATGAGGGAAGGCTTCACCACTTAATGAGGCTCGATGGCTACATCATGACAGACCTCTGAGAGGAGGGCAGCTGTTATGTCTCTAATCTCATTATGTCTAATAGAGGGAAACCCTCCCTTTGGACAGGATAGGATATGCTCCATGCTGAAGCTGTTACCACAGGCACATGTTGTGGGAGCATGAAGAGGCAGCCAACCATATCAGAGTGCAAGTGCATCCCGAAAGGCCCCTTTGTGCAGGGCAAAACTGAACTTGTTGATTGGAAGGGTGGTAAGCCAACTGGAGGCGCCTTCCACTTGGGCAAGTGTCATAGCCCGCTGAAGGGGTGGTGAGAGGGTTGAGAGAAGGTCAGAAGCAGTTTGTTGGAGCTGATGGCATTTGAGTCTGTAGTTGATTGCTTATTAGACCACAACTACAAAGGTTTATACAAGATCTTGTACTAACATAACTGCAAAGCAACCACAACACTTGACTATTCTAATTGCCAGTTGCCATTTAGTTGGCAAGTATGTCCCTATAGTAGATAACAATATGTCTATTCATACACATTACAAACGCACAGCAGTACCACCTACTGCAAAAAATATTTCACTCTCAGATGCCTTGCTAACCACTGCCATATGAATTTCCAATGCAAGCTGATAGACTTTTCAGCTGTTTCTGCTCTTCTCTCAAGATAGTTGCTGTAGGTAATAGAACAACAGCAGTATCTATCTGTAGCAGTATGAGTAAATATATTTATGTACACTACATACCAAATAGTGCAAAAGTAGGGAGAACATAGTGGCTTGAATGAATCATAGATATCATTTCCTTTGTGGTCAGATCAGTCCACTGTTAGTGAAAAATTGGAGATGTGGTTCATTGAGTGTTCATCAGTCATGACTGTAAACTCCCTGAGTACCATGAATGTCCAGTGGTTTCGCTTATCATTGAATATTCCATCAGATTCAAACAACTTTTCCTGTGTTGAAACATGTACGTAATTATAGCTGCACCAGCATTACATGGTTACATCCCAATGTGGCATACCTTCCATCAAGCTAGCTAGGTCAGATGTCGCTCAATGCTTGCTTTTCCCGTGAAACCAGTCTTTATAATTATATATACTCCAGATCATACCCCTGTGTATACTCCAGACCATACCCCTTAGCACATGTACACACAGTAACATTGTGCAAAGTCTAAGTTGTAAATACGTCCCAGACTATCCATAGCAGAATACTTGATCCCCCTGGACAATCCATGGAACTGTAGATGGTCCCCCCTGAGACAGGAAAAAATAGGCAAACTTGATGTAAGTGTGCATGGATATTCAGACCCAGTTTGTTGCTGCTGCACCTGAACATGTGTTGAATGTGTGATCCAGCTAGCTGTAACAGAAGCTCAGAGGGAAAGAGGTGGTTTCTTTCCCTAAAAATGTAGTTACACACATTCACATAATAATTTTTCTTGTGATGATCAAGCAAGCTCCACACCAGTAAAATAGGCCATTCAAGTAAGCATGTATCATCTAGTAAATTGAAGTGTTTCAAAGCTGCAGCAGAAATAGCCACTCTGCATTCTCTGCCTAGAGAATGATCCGCCAGACAGGATTTAGTACATTTTAAGTAAGTATTCACATTCTTTCCATGAGATTTAACCAACAGTGAATCAGAGAAATTTCAGGGAATTTTCAGATACATAATATAGTGGAAGGAAGGTCTGGGAATGAGGCTATTCTGTCCTCATGCAACTTCTCACTCAAATCATAGTAAAGATACCAGACTACTTTGTGACCACATCCATTGTGGTGGTTAATACTCTGCATGCTCAATCCAGAACAACTCACTTCCATCCTATACAGCTTCCTGACCACCCGGACAGTGGGGAGACTCTCACAGCCGACCAGATGCCACTTCAGCAAACACCCCCCTCACACACTAGAAGGAGGCATACAGCAACCACCAGGACTCTGTGCACCATGGGGAACATAGACCCTGATGTACATGTGGGAGTACGGTCTAGCTATATACAGCACTTGTAACGTGGCCAAATATTCAGAGAGCAGTCCAGGGGGACAGAACTAGACAACAGTAGTCACTAGTCTCTAGTCTGAACTGAACTTACAGAACTGAACATAAATATATAGCAACAGACAGGAAATGTCAATACAACTAGACAACACTGACATCACAACATCAATAACACATATGCCAAATCTCCCCCTCAAGTCAGTCTCTCTGGTGGTCTAATCTCAGTTCCTGTACGTGACCTTGTCATGATCACTTTTGGTGGCGAATCAGTTCGAGTTTCTTGATGAACAATGTTCAAATGACTCCAATTTCTGTGCACCTCTCCTGAAGGTGTACTGACCACATACAATCTTGGAGACCCCGCAGGAGAAATCACTTTTCCCTGAATTGGTTGACTCTCAGACGTAATCCATGTTGTCTGGAATAGGTGTTAGCTCTCTGGCCCAATGTCGTTTGTCAAAGTTTCTCTTCTGAGACTGTTTGTTCTTTTCATAGAATGTCTCCAGGTAGGCCCAATTTAGCACTAACAACTTATTAGTCTGTGGGATAGGCGTTCAAATCCTTCCCATGCTTAGTTGCGCAGGACTGAGGTCACACCATGGGCAAAAGTGTTGCACGATAGCTCATCAGAGCCAGATAGGAATCTTTTGATCCCTTCAGCAGCCTTTTCACCGTTTGAATGGTCCACTCCACTTGACCATTGCTCTGTGGAAATCTTGGACTGGTTATAATGTGGTTGAACTCATGAGCTTGCAAACTGCACAAATTCCTGCCATGACTACTAAGGACCATTATCATTTCAAACAGGCTCTTTTTTCTTTGCAGTCGAATGTTGACTGACCAGGCTTTGTCTTTATTTGAGGTCACAGTACCCAGGAAGGTTTCCTCCACTGAGTCAGCTTCCATTATCTGGTGTTGATGCTGCCACAGTTTTGGATAAGCATTGAGGTCCATAGTTTCCTTTCCTTTTGCATTTGCAACAGGTGGCACTTAGTGCTGGGCATTTCGGTGTCTGGTTTCCCACGGGATTCACTTTGTTCACCGATTCTGAGGTCTGGCACGTGCGCTGTGCATTACGTAATGCATCACTCGAGTCGTCCGATCCGAGTGCAGAGGGAAAGTTGGCGTGCCCGAAACACAGAAAAGCAAGGTGAGGGCGAAATTTATGTAAAGCTAGTCTGAAATGCCCCTGCAAAGTGATAGTCTGATAGTCGAGGCAGAAATTTGGGATCTGTGCCTGCCAGTGGTACACATGTGATTTATAAGTTACATGTGTGCCACTGGCAGGCTGCATACTCATGATGACACCCCAGCTTGAAGTGCTCAAGCATCTTGGCCATGAAAACTTTGATGACAACAGGTCAGCAGAATTGAAGCAATTTTTCCATTTATCGCTGTTTGGGAAGATGTTTGGATGAAGTATGGCCTTAGTTAGGGTCCGTTCACAAACAGGTTTGTGTCACACTTAGGGGGGGGGGGTTGGCATGTGACATTATGATCTTATTAAACCACAGTATACTGGTACCCCGTGTTTGTTGGAGCTATTAAACTTGTTTGTGGGCAAAGCACGGCGCTATAGTTGTGACTGCAGCTGGGATCTACCATGCAGGATCAGGGGTGGACAGGAGTCTCTGCTGGGTTTATGTGCTTGACACTTTTATAGTAAGCTGTTCACTGTTCTGTGGTGTTTTGACAAGTTGTCGTTAAGGCTGAGGGGGGGTGGGGGGGGTCTGGAGTTAAAGTCATAATGACGTTAAGCGTGAGCACAAACCTGTTTGTGAACGGCCCCTTAGATCAGAAGAAGCTACATGGAAGCTACCAAATTGTTTATCAACAATACAGAGTTTGTTAAGGGATTGCCATTTTCTCCCTAAGGAGCTTGAATAACTCCATGGTGGGTGTCATTAACCTTACGCCTTGGCTGATGATTACATAATCCAGACCAAACCAACCACAGCACAGATTGCATTCAGTGTCATGCACAGGGAAGGGTCAGGTGGCTTCTCAGAGGGTTTGTGTGTTTGTGGAATGCACTCAGAGGAGAAGTTGATTTGCTAGCGTTTGAAAGAGGACTCAAGTTTAAAATTGGTACCTGCTTATAACTCTTTAGTTAAACCCCACCCTTTCACCAAAAAGTGTCTGCTGACAGCCTGACACAAGCCAAATACCTAATTGGGCTTACTGCAGATTTTTAAACGGCAATATAATGCAGGAGCAAGTAAAAGTACTTCAACTGTGTTGCTAAAAACTTGTGATTCTTTAACACAAAGCATTTATTTATCCTTCATCTAAAATTACAAGGATTCTGACTTTTGTCACGATACCCTTTCCTCCGTCAGTTGGGTTTTAGCACAAGACTGGTAGACGACAAAATTAAGTAGCTGAGTGATTTACAGCCATGTGTCTGATTGGCCGCACTTAACACACGAAAGCTCATCAAGTCACCAGACCCTTATCTGTGAACAGGAGGGAGAACATGATGTCACATCACAGTGGCAATTAATGTGCTGTGATGACATTCCAAGGGCAAGAATTGTGGATTAGTGCTACAATAAAGAGTGGTTCTATGAATGAAGTCATGATGAGTGCATTCAGTTTTCAACTGTGCTGAAGCCATCTGACAAGCTAGACCTGTACATTGCTATAGTTCAATGGTCTGTTGTTCATGCATGAGAAGCAATTTTGACTAGCCAGACGGCTTCAGTTTTGTTGATAAATCCATGCGCCCACATTGACTTTGTCCATAGAGCACTAGCTGTAGCTTGTATTCAAAGTCAATGTGGGCGCAATGTCACATGATCACCATGGGCCAGTGTGGCAGTGCGTATTATGTCATTGCTGAATGCTAGGAAATTCATTCTCAATCCGTTAATGTGATATTTGCTACTCCCATTGTTCTCTTTTAGATGCAAAACACAAAGATCCAAGTTTCCGAGACTGTCACAGATCTCTACCAAATTTCCAGACACAGTAGTACCTTGCTTGTATCACTGTTCTCATCTTCAGCTAGATATGCATCTAACATGATTTTATTTCAGTGAATCTTGTGTATGTTTTACATTGTACTTTATCAGAGAGTTTAGTGTTTTTCTTCTACATTGGCTCTGATTTCCATTTGTTTTAGCTTGCATGTAGACTTCATTCTGCAAAGCCAAACCCTACAGATTGGCATGCGTAGCCTGTACACTGCCAGCACATAAGTTTTCAGTTCGGCGCGCGAATGCACGCATCGGCATATTCTGTCATGTGGTAATCATGTGCCTTCTGTCCTCAGAGTCGGTGAACAAAGTGAATCCCGGTTTCCCACACCTCATACGTACATGGTTGACTGCCTCTGGTTCCTCCCCTCTTGGGTTGTGGCTTGTGGCTAGAACCGCCCTTTGTCTTTTGACCTAGCCAACAGTATGTCTGACCTCATCGATGACTATGCCTATGGGGTCTTTTGCACTGCCGGCACCTTGCAGCTTGCAGCTTGCACTGTTATCCGTGCACAGCCTCTTTCTGGCAAATGGCTTTTTTCGCCTTCTCAAGGGTGAGTTTTGCATCCATCTGGAGTTTTTGCGACATTGCAGCATCTCTTATCCCCATTACAAGTCAGTCTCGTAACATCTCTTCTTTGAATGCTCCATACTCACAAGTCTCGATCAGACTGTAGAGACAAGTTATATACTGCTCTGCACTTTCTCCCATGAGTTGGTCTCTTAAACCAATTCCAGAGCCCCCAAGATGCACATGCAGCTCTGTGCAGGTCCAGACGTTCCCTACATGCTTTGTTTCTACACTATCCTCACACAAATGTATATACACCTAGCATAATTAGCAAACTCCAATTATGAAATGAAGAGCACTGAAGTGCTTAACCCTCGGCACTATTAACGCAGAGTCACAGGACATAGCTAAGTAGGCGAAGAAATTCATGTGGTATGATGGTACACTAGATAGCTAGCTGAGACTACACAAAGTCGTACAAGATAACAGTGTCCCAGGCCAAGTTGTCCTAGTATCCCTTTATCTTGCCCCAACAACCCCCTTCCTAATGTAGTGAGCATGTGTAGTGAGTATAGGGAATGTGTGGGACATTCCCCGCGCGGTAATCCTGGATATGTACCATGCCTGTACATACATATTGTAGCCGCAGTATTGACCCGATGCATGTACATACATATTGCAGCAGTATTGACCATGCATGTACATACATATTGTAGCAGTATTGCCCATATATGCTTCAAACCGAACGAGGACCGATTTCGCCAAGAACGTTTTGTTCAAGAGTTATGCTGCGATTCGTTTGCCACGGCGAGCGCTATTCGGCCATATTCTAGTCTGAGAACGAGTTCACACGCCGTGGTCTAGTCTGGGATCCCGGGAGTACTGCGGCGCGGCACTGCACATCCTCGTTCGGTTTGAAGGCTATCTGCGTCCAAACTTCAGAGATTTAGCCGCCAGGTGAGCCAAGCTAGTTGTAACAGACAGACAGACAGACACACAGACAGACAGACAGACAGACACACAGACAGACAGACAGACAGACAAACGAAGTACTGTAACCCTCGCTGCGCATGCGCGCCGAGGGTTAACTAGTATCAGTAGATATAGCTTTAAAAGAGCTACAAAATTATTCCCTTTTTGTCAGCAAGCTGTTTAGTACAGGCGCCGTACCTAGTCTTGAAGTACCAGTACCAGTAAGCATTTGTATTTGTATTTGTATTTACAACAATGGGCTATTCCATTTATTAGTCATACACCCCCATAGAAGAGCATTAATTGCGTCTTGGGGGTTATCTTGAACTTAATTGCATCTGAGGGGTTGAGAGTGAAATTTAATGATGTCTAGGGTATTTTGAGCATTTTTAATGATGTCTACAGGGAAATTTTTCCAATTTTAATTACATCTAGAGGTAAGACAGAGTCTTAATGATGTCTTGAGGGTATTTTCAAATTCACTCTTATATGGGGGTGTACGATTAATTAATGGAATCTGAGCCCAATATAAGGCACAGCCCAACAAAAAGGGCACTAGAAAATGTACAACATTGTGGGGGTGAGCCTGAGCAAGCAGCTACTATGGCTACACATGAATAGACTAAGCTTCACGTTGAAATCATGAGCTGAATTGCTAGCGTTTATGAGTGCCGTTTATGCACGGGCCTTACCTGAAGCGATCTCTATAATTTGTACGTAGCCTGCCGTTGATGGTCAGTCCGTAGCTGCCGTGACAAACAAGAAGTAAGTTACCGTGCGTGCTTCAACTTGAGCCGTCTCCGCTACAGTTGCCAACGCTGCACTCCGGCAGTAGACCAGCAATGCCCTACCTAGTGCACGAGGACATTCACATTTTCTGGAAATATTAAAATTTACGGTATATGGCCGCAAGCAGACAGACATACACACGCGTTTTGCAATGCAGTCCCACTAGTGTGGGGCTCGCTCAGGCTCGCCCCAATCATTTTGTCGCCCCAATCATTTTGTCGCCCCAATCATTTTGTAGTTCTTACAAAGCTCTATCTACGGATACTAGTTTCATTAAAATTGGAGTTTGCTATCAAAAGTTATCATCCCTAGAATTCAATTTCCACTACCGGTACTCTAGCTACAACCTTTTATTGTCATGCAGGCAGTTGACTACAGCTCTACAAAGATCTGCATTTTGCATGCACGCTAATGAAATAGAGTCCCAAATATTCTTGTGAAGGTATAAGGAATTTATAACCCTAATTCCTTGCCCTCGTGGTATAATATTGGTCTCCACAACTCCATCTCTCCACCTCATGAGGATACAGCTTTTACTGCTGAAATACATGACTCAATATCATTCTGCACGATATGTTGTCCGAAACCCATGTTACTGTGGACTATTGCGTCAACTAGTTAGATCATTCTGCACAGCAAACTGCATGAGTGTACAGCAATCACAGACATACAAACTATTCACCACCTAAAGTGAGCATATGCACGGTTGGCTTCTACTAGTCTGTGTAAGTCCTGCTTTTTCTTGATCACAACTCCCTGTCAGTATGTACAGAACAAAGAGTAAATCCACACGTCTTCAACCAGTAGTACTATAGTGTATAGCTGAACCTAATAGTTTGGAATACTTAGTCAAATACCTGGTTATTATAGGCATCCAAAAGTTCTACAGCAAGTCTGTTTGGCATGCCATGTCCTTTTCTTGTCCTCGCTGCATGGATCAACCACTTTATGGCTAGAAACTGCTGCCGTTTCATAGGTAAAGGAATTGGTACCTGGGGATCAGATATGAATATTAATTAGGACAGCACCCAAGCTGATTACCAGGGACCAGAAATGAAAAATTTCAGACTGCATGAGACATACATCAACAAGCATACAGCCAATAAACCAGAGATATGCACATTACTAAAGTCACTGAGGGTCACTTTTAGCTTGCATGAACAATCAACAAACTTGCTAAATTTTTATAAGTTGTTAATATACAACTCTTTTGCGTGACAATTTGGTGATCAAAATGTCGTTACAATCCTGGCAATTGCAATGATAGTCTATACTATACTAATCATCACCGTCGGGCTTGCCTGAGCAAGCAGCATACTGCTCAGTCAAGAACAACAGTACCAGCTACTGCCAGAGTGCAGCATCAGCATGAAAGAGAAGTCAAAATGGCTTAAGTGCACATGGACGTTCAAATATTTAAATGCACCCAATTAAAATTTAAGGCACATGGCTGCAAGCATACACAGACACATGATTGTGGAATGCAATCCCGCTAGTGCAGGGCTCACTCAGACTCGCCCAAGTTAACTGATGCATAGAGCTGGCAGGATTCAAGGCTCCTTACATGGTAGCGTCTTCCACCTCTCTTGACTGTTGTGGTGCCCATGATTGGCTTGCAATTCTCCACAGCCTTGTGGAAGATGACCAGCGGATCCAGATCGGTGTCTGAGTTGTCTTTGCTGGTTTTATATCTGAAACAATTAAAAGAAATAGTTTTGAATCTGAGGCTATCATACACACGAGAATGGTAATAAAACCTGATAGCAGGTCACACACCATAGCCGTTGTCCATGGCTGAAAGATAAAATCTGGGAATGGCCTGGGAACAAGGCTGAAACTTTCAAACGATGTGAACAATTCTAATTTAAAATTAGGAAATGCTTACAAAGATGTTGGAGTTTACTTGTAGAAGTTCAATATACATACATGATTATACAAAATTTTAAATGTGGCAGACCCTGGTAGAAATCGAACATTATTCCGTTGCATAATTCAACCGTGTTACCGTGTTCGAAGCGCTGTAGTGCAATACTTCCGTTAAGGGCAGCGCTCATACGTGCAGCGAAGATGCATGAATACCTGCATAGCGCGTATGAGCCTCACCCTTAACGGAAGTACTGCGCTACACCACTATGAACACAGTAACACGGTTGAAATATGCAACGGAATAATGTTCGATTTCTACCTGGGACTGCCACAAATGAATTAATTACTATTTAAGCAAATTCATTAAAGCACTAACGGATTTCCATGCTCATTTGAAAATTTTGAGCTAATTACATACCAATTTCAACAGGCAGAGTACACTGTGTATTGTGTGTGCAGTGGGTTACCACAGTTACCATGGCAACAATACACCTTCATTCACATATGATTTAATTATAATTCAATTTTTGTTTTTACTTGTGGGATGATAAACAATGTTCCAAGTTTGCTGCTAGTTTTGAGTCTTCAGCAGTTATTGACTGTGAGTGATACGCCTAAAGACAAATCAACTACAGTGGCCCTGGAGGTCGCACTAAGTGATGACAGATAAGCGATGATGCCAATGTGATGGCAATGTGATGGTAGACGATGACAATGTGATGGTAGACAATGTTGATACGACGGTAGACAACGGCAAGTTATGCGATTGGCCGCGAGCAGCAGAAGGAAACCATGCCCATATACACATCAAGAGCGCATAAGAACGGGCGGCTAGAGTAAGAGCATGTAACTACGTAAAATTCGAAACCGGGCGGAATTTACCGCCAGTACTAAAAATAGTAACACGCGCTGCGCACACTGCGTTGACATAAGCTATTATGCAGGGTTGCTAAGCACGCACGTGACCGGGTGTTCTATTTTTAGTACGGTTCAATAATTTTGCCCGGACTATGGGCTTCTATTGGAGTTACACGCTCTTACTCTAGCCGCCCGTTCTTATGCGCTCTTGACACATTTACATGCACATGTCAGCATGTGTAAAAACAGAGCAGCATTGGACAACTGTTCAGTGAAACACTCAAGTGTATATCCAACATACATGTGTATCATTGGTGCAGGAGAGACATAATCTTGAGTGTCAGGATTGCTTGTGGCTATAGTAAAGTCAAGTGACAGTACCATGTGTTTCTCTCCAAGCACTTCCTTTATAGTATACTGGACAATCAATTGTCATCTGTTTCATTCCGGATTTTAACAAACACTTCTGTATTTGTTGTATAGGAGTTGATAACATCAAGAGCGCAAAATACTAGAAGGCATAGCAGTCCAGTTTTTTCACAGACTTGTGCACAGCACCTGCTCAAAAGGCAGTCAAAGCCAAAAACTATGATTGTTATGACATCTAAACATCCTTTCCAGGACAATCAGAGGTATGAAATTTAGCTGTGATGCCACTAAATGTGATGCCACCAATTGCTATCACTTAGAACAAGTCCTTTTCCTGCTAGCCTAACAACAGTATTTATTTACTTCGGGTATGCAAGTATTTACAAAACAAACATGTGAACACATTTACTTCTAGAAACACACAGTGTATTATCCACATTCCCTTCTACCTGCCCCAAGTGTTGTCTTCTCCAACTTCTCAAGTGGAGAATGAGATGAAGATGCGAGCTGCACGCACCATGGCTTTCACCAGCATAGGTCACATCATCTCACTTGAGAAGGAGCTGGCATCAGGTAGCAACACACCATTCTCCTATACATTTGTAAGCACCTGCCCAATGTTCACTATCGGGTTTAGAAGTGCTATGCACTGATACTTACAGTAGTGAAAGCGGTAAGTATACCCAAAGCAAGTCTCATACTTACTTTGGATACTTTCCTCTCTGAAGTAAGGCTATGGTCATATGTCTTAAGGCTATATTTCTTGTTACTCAGGTGGGTGAGGTTGTGTCAGACAATTGTTGAGATGCTGATTACTTCAAAACTACATGAGCATCAGCAGTTGTTTAGCTGCACACTCCTGGTGGAGGGATCCTGGCAACATTCCTTGGGGACTTGTGCATCGAGCTAGAAAAGCATCATCTATCCCAGGTAATACTAGCAGGTTAGCCTCATTCCCAGACCCTCACTCAGCTTTCCATCGCTTGCAATACAGTAACCAGTAACATTAGTGTACATTACTAATCTACAATAGAGATGTGTTCATATGTATAAAGTACAAGTGAGGCTTACACTCTCCTTTTTTTTTTGATCCAGACCATTATTGATGGGAAGGCCTGTCTGGTATACATCTATGACACCTCTGGGCAAGCTGAATATCATTACATGACAGATCAAAGTTGCAGAAACGGGGATGCCTTTGCACTGGTGTTTTCAGTTGACTGCATGAAGACATTTGAAGACATCAAAACGTATATATAGAAATGTGATTTCTATCCAGATGGCCCAATTTGTACATTTATACAATATCAAAGACTCGATTTTGAAGGCAAGTGAAGTGAACATGTATTTCCTCCAATCAAACTGCAAAGAGGCAATGCAGAGTCAATAGACGATAATCATGTGTCTATTGTACCACAGAGCAGTATTGCTCTGACCTACTCATAGAATTAAAAATGGTGCAGCCGGACTTGAACTATCTTGAAGTGTATGTGTCTTTGGTTGTTGTACTGTGGCTTATGATTTCGTTCATCTTTACTATACTCACCTCTCGGTCTGTATGTGGTTACTCTCACATTACTTTATGTGCTGGACCACATGCTTCTAGAAGATGCAGCTGTGTGTATAAATACATTTGCTTGTTGTATTGAGATCAGATTTTGCGGGTCCGAAACTCCTGTTACACTGGTAGCAGAGGATGGTTGATCCCGAGAGTTGATCTTGCACCTCATCTGGCAGTGGCAGTGGATATGCATCCTTTGCATTCTTCATATTCAATTCACGGTAGTCAATGCATAAGCGAAGATCACCGGATTTCTTCGGAACGAATACTGCTGGTGCCATCCATGGGCTACTGCTTTCTTCATTATACCTTGTTCCAGCATTGTCTGGATCTGATGGTTCACTTCCTCTCGATAATGAGCAGGGACATGCCTTGGAGGGACCTTGACCAGGTTACCAGTGGTGGGAATGAAGTGGCACATGGCTTCCGTAACACCTATTCCTCTACCACACGGTAAAGGTGTGACTCGGGGCATTCAGGTAGCTCTATGCTGGGCGGCTTGTGATAGCTGGAACAGCACACTCATCAATTACATCTGTTTCTGGTTGCTCAAGTGTTGCAATTGCACATGCCCTGGTTTGTGTCTCCCATTCAGCCTTGTATATAGACTCTACTGGGTCAGTTGTTAAGCTGGCTGATGGCTGCGGCTGGGGACCTGGTTTTGCATGCCGCACAACAACAGGGGACTGGGTGAAGTCGAGCACAAATGAATTATCATGGAGAAAGTCTACTCCCAAAATTATGGGGGCCACCAGGCTCTCCACTACTACAAATTCGTGCAACAACTTTAGCTCACCGAGTTTAATCAGAGCTCTTATGTGTTCCATGACAGGCAGCAGTCCTCCTGATGCCGTCACAAGTTCGAGTGGTGTCTTTGCCTTGACCTGCACAACGTCTTGAGCTCGTGCGAGCAAATCACGCTGCACTAGTGAGATTGACGATCCGGAATCCAGCATTAGTTCCACAGGAACACCTCCGAACCTCCCCGTGATGACAGTTGCCCTTGACTTAACAGCTGCCACCATCACTACATTGACTTCCTTGGGGCTTATTGGAACCTGGGACGCCTGCTGCCCAACGCAGATGTCCCCACATCGTTTCCCTGATGGCACTCTTTAGCAAGATGTCCAGTTTGGCCACACGGCAAGCAAGAGCGCATAATGACGTCATTTTTATTTGGGAGGGAGGAGGAAGAGCGTGTAACTTCCTATTCTGGCCGTGGTGAAAGCAGAATCTTTCGCGTGTACTATAAATAGCACATCCGGTCGAGTTGTAGCTAGTGTGCAGGTGAAGCATGAGTAAAAGTAGCTGCCAAACAATCGAGTTAGAGGCTCATCCGTTGGATAAGGACCGCGCGTTACCCAAGGAGATGCTCAAGAGTTTGACTGAAAGGCTACGCGGCCCTCTTCGACTGTCAGGTGTGGATAGCATCGTAACACAAAGTTCCTCGCGTCAGGAAGGGCTGACAACCGTTCCTGCGTAGGTAGAACATGCCAGGTAAGCTTCAAGCGTTCTCATCTTGTTGACTACGAGGGTAGCACTGCGTTGTGAGGTCGCAGATCGTGGAACTGTGAACTTGTGCGAAGGCATGTTCTATTTTTAGTACACGCGGGAGATTCTGCCTGTTTCGAAATTTTGCCAGTTACACGCTCTTCCTCCTCCCTCCCAAATAAAAATGACGTCATTATGCGCTCTTGGGCAAGGATCAGGGCCTCGGTAATGGTAGGGACACTCACATTGAATGTGTACGACGCGATTGCAAGTGAAGCACCGCGGTCGATTCCTCGAAGGTTGCTGGCTGCTTGCTGTGCATGACGTGACGTAGACAAGGTGGAAACTTGCTCAGCCAGGAGAGCGACTTGTTACGTAGCAGTTGTACTTCAGTAGGCCCTTCTGTGACAGCTTCAGCCTGTCCATGGTCGTCAATGGTCATCAAGACCACCTTGTGCAACAAATGACAGCGAAGTTCCCATTTATTGGACTAAATCGAGATTGGAAGAGGTTGAGGATGTGTGGAGATTTACGTGCAGATCTACCAGCTATGTATGATGATGATGTGGAAATGATGCAATTAGAAGCTATATTAAATTCTTGCCTGGGTTCCAGTGCAGAATTTGTGGCATCCACCATTGCTGTACTGACCAATTATTATGGGGGGAGGACGAGTTGAAGTGGAAACAGCCAAGGTCCAAGCAATCCGGGTTCGGTGTCCCGAGGGCAAAGGAGGTCCGCTCGTTCCTGGGCCTTACTGGGTACTACCGGAAGTTTATACCCAATTACTCATCAGTGGCAAGCCCACTCACAGACCTGATCCGAAAGTGTATGCCAAATCAGGTGGTGTGGTCTCCAGAGTAGTGCGGCAGCATTAGAGAAACTGAAGTCCCTGCTATGTTCAGCTCCAGTGCTCCAAACACCAGTTTATTGTGCAGACGGATGCTTCTGAGCGAGGAGTGGGAGCAGTTCTGAGTCAATTGGATGAGAGTGGTGCTTACCATCCAGTGGCCCATTTTAGTCGCAAGCTTCTGCCAAGAGAGGAGAGATACTCCACGATAGAGAAGGAGTGTCTGGCTATCAAGCTCGGCATACAAGCCTTCAGGGTCTATCTCCTAGGAATGCCCTTTACGGTACAAACGGACCATCGGGCACTACAGTGGCTGGATCGGGTAAAGGAGAGCAACGCCCGACTCACGAGGTGGAGTTTATCCCTCCAGCCATACCAATTTGAGTTGGCCTACCGGCCTGGCAACCAGAATGGGAATGCTGATGGACTCTCCTGAGGCCCCTGACAGCAAACAAGTTCGCTGCAGGAGAAGGGGGAAGGAGTGTGGTGAACTGGACTGTTTTGTGTTTATGTTTATGTAATAGAGAACTCTGTAGGCGTATACCCGACGCTACTAATGGTTTATGTATGCTAGACAACGGGGCCGCATTATTGTTATGCCAGACTAGCCGTATTGTTATGTTGGATGATGTTCCCCTCTATGTAGGGTTAGGGTTGAGCAAGTTTCCAGTGTCATTTCTGGTCCAACTGGTCCAAAGATACAATTGTTCTATTTACTAAATATCATGGTATTTAGCTATATATCATGATATTTAGCTATGTATCATGCTGTTTACTTATATATCTTGATATTTGCTCTAGTTTCTGGTGCCGTATATTCCAACTGGTCCCAAGATACAACTATTCTATATCATTATACATGTATATCGTGCTGTTTACTTATATATCTTGACATTTGCTCTGGAATTTTCCTATTTACATATATCTTGATATATTTGTTTGCTATATAACGTGATATTTATAAATATAAATATCTTCTGGGTATTTTGACATATGGCACCCCATACTCTGCTGTCTGTTGTAGAGGTAACTCCCCAACCACTGCAAGTTGTGCAGGTCGTCAAGACTCATTTCAGCCAGTTCTGCAGTACCAATACTCTCTTCAGGTTGCACTTATTAATAACCCTTGTCCGTCCAATTCTTAAGTATTGCTTTCATATCTGGGACCCTTATCTGCACGAGTGAAGACATTGAGTTGCTTGAATCTGTACAGAAGTTTACAGCCAAGGTAAGTACAAAGCAGTGGTGAGAACCATCTAATGCTTTATGTATTTCCCTAAAGCTTACATACCACTGCTGAAGGAGAGAAGAGCAGCACTTAAGTTTACAGTGATAGATAAATGCCTTAACAACCTGATGGTCATGATTCCCAGAAATCAGTAGCTGGCCTGCGTGCATTGAGTGCTGGTTTGAACACTGTGCCCCTAAACTAGAGTGCATTCATAGAATACTTACCCCGCAAGCTTTACGACGTTGTCACGTTGGCGTCATAGTGCATGTGCAAGAGTCGAACACGTGCGGAATTTCGGAAATTGTCAAGGAGGAAGTTGAATTTGTGATCTGTTTAGCATCTGCTATCACTGATGGCTTCTCCAAGAAAAAAGTTGAGGATTAGCGAATTCGATGACCTTGCTTCATTGGAAGAAGAAACTGCGGCAAAGGTTCATGGCATGATAACAGGGTTGTCGCCAATAAAATTGAGTTCAAGAAAGCCGTTTTTTGAAAGAACCTTCAGTGATGGCGGGCACTCTCTCAGGTTTGTAGGATTTAACGCCAAACAACAGCTGGTGGGTGGAGTGTTTCGTGGTGCTTATGTAGAAATGTTTACATATTGCTTGGACATCAGAGGCTTCAAAGTTCTAGAATTGATGGTAATTAAGGTAGGGTTGGGATTGGACATACAGCATAGTTCCACCTTAGAGTTTTGTCCCTACTGAACATTACAAGATATCATGCTTCAATTAAGCAGCTTCGCAACTGTTTAAGTTTGACAAAATGTTTCTCTGCAGAAGAAGTATGGTAGCAAGAATGATTATGCTCACGATAATGATGAAGAAGACTCCTCGAAACCAATCAGTGGGAACACCATTATCTACAACTTTTATAACTGATTGCTCAAAATATCCTTTATTGGTATATTTGCATTACTGTGATATCGTGAGCTTGATTTTCATATAAACATGGATGAAAAATGTAATACACACAAATTATATCACCTCTAAAATGTCATGGGAATTGGCTTTTCAGTTTCTAGCATGACTATAATGGATTGTAGCTTAGAGGTGCATGCTTGGAACTGATAGGGAATTGATCATTGGACACCAAGCTCATCCTGCAGATACCTATGGTTCCTCATCCTGTTGGTTGACCAGGGGATCATCCTCTGTGGGTTCTGTAGACACTTGCAATTCCTGTGGAGTCTTGCGGGTCGTGTGGACACCAGCGGGTCCTGTGGACTTGACTCAGCTTGGTGCTTAGCTGCATGGGCCTTAGCATCTCTCTTTCGCCTTGCCTCTGCTTCCTAGGTTGACTCAGCTTTGTGTTTAGCTGCCTGAGCTTTAGCTTCTCTCTTTCTCCTCGCCACTGCATTATCAGTTGGTTCAGACGCTTCTTATAAGGTTTGGACAGGAAGATCGTCACCAATAACGTCATGTAAATGCTACTAATCAAACTTCTTACGTTAATAACACACATCTTAATGTGTACCTTCTCTTTGACTGGGCTTCTCTTTGCCTCCTCTCTTCTGCATCCTGGGCTTGTGCATATTCTTGAGTTTCCAGCATTTCCCTAAATTTAAGGGAACACTTTCTGTCTCTTCTGAGGTCCATACTGGTATAAGCGCTTTTCAGAAATCACTTTGCTGGTACAAACGCTTCTAGAAAATCACCTTGCTGTAAACAGCTTCTCGCAAATCGCTTTCCTAGACTGGACACGTGTCGAGTCTGCGTATGCCTGGACTCCACCGTATCCGAGGTATTGATAGACACGTGTCAGATCCACGTATACCTGGACTCTACCATATCCGAGATATTGACCGTATTAAAATGGCAGACTATTCCAACGTTAAATAGGAAAGAGCTGGAAAAGCGGAGGATAGAACCACTTTGTTACCTATGAGGTACACATGTCAATTTTTTTTCGCAATTTCAATGCTACTGTCAGTTTTAGAAATCATTTAACTCTCGTCTGCAATGTGAGGAAGAAAGGAAGGAGGCACAGCAGCCAGAAGTCCCAGCTGCAACAGTCTTGCAGCTCTCAAGGGATTAGTTGCCAAGTGAGACAAATATCTAGTGTTTAGTGAAAGTTACAGATGAATGGTGGTGTTTGGTGTTGGTCTTTTCTATTTGTGGTGATGCATGAATATGCACATAAGAATCACAATAATACTCATCATAGGTCTTGTATGTTGTTTCCTTGATTTAGGCGAGGGGCACCAGTACACTCAGGATCTCGTGTTGTTGGCATCCATGATTCCCAACCCATTGCCAGCTATCCAGAGTTTACCTTGTTTGGGCCAAAATGGAGAGGCCGTAGCACCTGCTACTCTCTCCTCCCCCAAGCCCAAGCTTAATTAATGCAGGCTTTACACAGGAGGGTGCCATTGTGCACTTTTGCCAAAAACACAGATCTCATGTCTGTGATATAGATTAAGTAGCCAACTGGCAATCTTCTGGCAACGTTAAACCAAAACAAAACACCAACACCACTCTGACTGGAACCAGGTAACCCCAATATCGAGAACTACATATACACTACAATTTGCAGCCTAAACCAACACCTTCCAAACACCTACAAAGTGAACAAAACCAATCTCAGGAAGTTCAACAAGTCAAGAACTGAACTTTCCATAAAACCGGTAGACAAGAACCTGAGCATTGTCGTCATGAACGCTGCCAACTACATCTTACAGTGTGTCACTCACTTCTCCAACACAAACATGTACAGACAAGCAGACAGATGCTCTGAATGAGACATATTCTCAAAAATTGGCTACATCCTTGTAAATTTCAAACCTCAAATCCCTGACTACAACAAATGTTTATATAAATACTTACTATCAATCCCCCAAAATATACAAATACCACAATTTTATGGCATCCCAAAATACGCAAATGTTTACAACACTACCACCAATCCTGTCTCACAGACAGAATCCCCACTTTCACACCAGCACAGTTAATTGGTCTACAACCACTAGCTCAGACTATCTACACAACTCAACTTCACTAGTCAAGATCTCTATCTCTCAATGACTACATTCTGGTCACTATTAGATATAGAAAGTCGATCTGCACCCTTCTATCCTACAACTAAACCTCTAACAACACTATACACAGAGATGCACAAACACTAACAGCTAATGCTCTTTGTAACTGTTATTGGCTAACGTTAATTAGATCTGCTTTCAGTTCGCAAACCTCACATTCCAACAAATACATAGGACAGCCATGGGAGCAGCCCTTTCACCTACAGTGGCCAACACTTCTATGATATGGCAGAACAACCAAGACTTAGTCTACATAACCTCAATGGTTTCATCTTCACCTCCACTTCACCTACGAAACCCCACAAACTTCTGATTTAAACCACTTACAAAAGTAACAGAAACAGGACCTTAGAAGTTAAAACATACCAAAAGCCCCACAACCTATACCAATACCTTGGCTACACATCAGTCCACCCACGAACTGTCTACAAAGGAATTATTACAGGAGAATGTGCTTGATAACCACAGACAAGCAAAGATTAACGAAACTACCTAATTTGGACCCAAACATCCAAAATTCAATGAATCAAAAGACATTATCACCCACAATTTATAGACAACTGCATGATGAAAATCAGATTTACACAGCCTCATCGATACTTACAAACTCCACAACCCAAACCCATCATGACCAAACCTATCTTCAAGTGCATCCTACCACGTACCACAGTTTAGGAAATCTCAAACATTATGCTACTCTGACAAGATACAAGAACTAGTCAACAAGTCATCCTTTGTTAACTTCAGACATAGAACACTGAGACAAGAACTAGTGCATGCAAAGGTGACACTGACAGATGAACAAGTATTGATACTAAATAACCCAGCAAAGCAAAACCACACTACCTTAGGACAGTTACCTCCACCAAACAGAACAAGTTTCAACATCAGACACTCTAGATGTAGGACCTGCAAGCACTTAGACACCAGTAATTCATTCTAGAGTGCCATCACTGGAATACACTATCCTATTCGACACTCCTTTTCCTTGTTCATCCTCCAACGTATCCTCCTCATCACATGTAAAAAATGTAGGCCTCACAACACACACACACTGAACTACAGAGTTAACCACCATCGAACCAACATTCTCACCAAAAAAATATATACCAGTATGACCACTTTAACCTCTAACACCGGACATTTTATCAATCCATGCCATTGACACCACCACAGAATCAGACCACATGACACTCAGTGCGTCTTGTACTTGGACGTACTATCCAAGTTTACACTGCTGGCCAGTGACCATTGCCTACCTGCATCCTATTCTGCATTGCTACTCTAGTGAGTGAGTAGGTGACCATCTACGTTACAGCAGCTAGTGAGGTGTTCATCTACGTTACAGCAGCTAGTGAGGAGGTGTTCATCTACGTTACAGCAGCTAGTGAGAAGGTGTTCATCTACGTTACAGCAGCTAGTGAGGAGGTGACCATCTACGTTACAGCAGCTAGTGAGGAGGTGTTCATCTACGTTACAGCAGCTAGTGAGGAGGTGTTCATCTACGTTACAGCAGCTAGTGAGGAGGTGACCATCTACGTTACAGCAGCTAGTGAGGAGGTGTTCATCTACGTTACAGCAGCTAGTGAGGAGGTGTTCATCTACGTTACAGCAGCTAGTGAGGAGGTGTTCATCTACGTTACAGCAGCTAGTCAGGAGGTGTTCATCTATGTTACAGCAGCTAGTGAGGAGGTGACCATCTACGTTACAGCAGCTAGTGAGGAGGTGTTCATCTATGTTACAGGAGCTAGTGCGGAGGTGTTCATCTACGTTACAGGAGCTAGTGAGGAGGTGTTCTCTATTTATGTCCAGACCTAGTCTTGCGCCAGAGGCCCCCTTTACACCAGAACAGACAATTGCTCTCAGCCATGCAGCAACAGTTGCGATTCCAGGTCGTACCTTCCTTCGCAGACTAATTGATGTGGCAAAGATTGCTCATAGACCACACCACTTTGTCCGCCTTAGTGAAGTGGTCCAGTCGGATTCGCAGTGGCAGTCCTGTTTCCTAGTGCGATGGAATGGTCACTCGCTCACTCCCTCAGAGGAGCCTTCAGTAGTGATTTCCACAGATGCATCAGGCTCCTGGGGGTGTGGGGCTCTTTTGTCCAATAGCCAGTGGTTTCAACTCCAATGGCCCACCTCCTGGGAGGCAGTACACATTGCAGCCAAGGAATTGAGTTCCAATTGCAGTATGGGGGAGGAAATTGTCAGGGTAGTCAGTGCTCTTGAAGTGTGACAATATGGCAGTGGTATAGGACAGGCTCATGCCAAGACCAGTTGTTGATGCACTTACTGCGCTGCCTACATTTTTTCTCAGCACACTTTCAACTAAAAATAGCTCAAATGATTGTGGTACAAGGCATCAGCGGCATCATCAACATGTTTTAGTTATAGAAAGGGAAATAGTTTGTCCGACAAACCAGCAATTGTGTCCAGTAGCAGCAGTGCTGGCCATTCGCCCGACACTCCAGGTCCACTATTCATTTTCAGGGATCGGTCATACTTCTCCAGAGACCGTCTTGTAACACGACTCCGCCAAGACCTGCAAGCAGTGAACGTTGATCTTGCTCATTTTAGTGGTCACAGCTTTCGTATTGGGGCGGCGAGTACTGCTGCCCAGGCAGGCATCGAAGACTCAGTGGTGAAGATGCTGGACCGTTGGGAGTCCGCAGCCTACCAACGTTACATTCGCACCCCAAGTGACCAACTGGCAGCCACCTTCACCCGACTTGCTCAGGTCTGACCGGTTAGCTTTGTGTGCATCTGTGTGGTTTGTATGCACAACACACGTTTGGTTCACAGGGTCAAGTTGGAATTGTACCCACAGTGGTTTGGGGGGAGTATATGTACTCCTTGCGCAATAAGGGGAGGTAGTTCCCCCTTCTTTGACTCCACCCCAGACCACCTATGTGTGGGGTCAGGCTGACAGATGGTTTAGCAGGACATTCACGAGACAAACTCTTACTACAGGCAGCCCCTCCCCCAACGGCCCTCGTGCATTTGCCCAAAACTTCATCTGTCCTCAGGTAAAAGGGCAGTTAAGGAGTAATTCTTTGCACGATTAAGCAGGGTGCATGGGATGGGTACATACTGAGGTTAGTTGCAGAGCTGTTAATTATGCCAGAGTTATTAACATACCTCAAGGCCTGAATAGCATATTTGATAGATAAATGTACATCCAGGATTGGCAGCATCTCAAGGGATTGCACATCCTCCATGGTGCCTCATAGGATGGGTCCTTCAGAAGGTTCAGCTACAGGAAGTCACCATAAGCCTGATTGCTCTGGTGAGGCCCAGTCAAACTTGGTATCCAACTCTGTTGGGTCTGCTAGTGGAACTCCCGATACCACTCCCCAAGGGACTTCTAACCATACTCTCATCCCTGAACTGCAGCTCACCAATGCAAGACAACCCCCCCCCCCCCCCCCTCTTAGTTAGCCGCATGGATGGTATCAATCTCCACATCAATCGCTATTCCACTCACCAACCTCACAAACAAGAGGAAGCCTGCAGATAAACTTATCTGGGATGCAGAATGTGAGAGTGCTTTTCAGAAGCTCAAGGGAGCTCTGTCGCAGGAGCCCATACTGAGTGTTGCTGATCCATCCCACCCCTTTGTCTCACAAACAGGTAGCAGTCCTAAGTCAGCACGGGGAGGACGGATGTGAGCATCCAGTAGCCTATGCCAGTCAAAAAGTGCTCCCCAGGGAGACTAAGTATGCTGTCGTGGAAAAAGAATGCTTGGCTATTGTATGGGCCCTCCAGCTGTTCCACATATCTCTCTATGGTCAGGCCTTTACAACAGAAGAAGACCATCAACCACTCGCATGATGAAGAACACAAATGCGTGACTGATGCGTTGGTCACTGAAAATCCAACCATACCGATTTGACATGAAGTATCACAAGGAAAGTGTGAACTCAAATGCTGACAGCTTATCTCGAGATAGTCACACTTTTGATGGACTGACGGAAGGATCCCCATGTGCTGAGACCCCCTGCTGTCATCCTAAGGAATGTGACAAAAGTTGTCGAACTTGATGTACCTACATCCTTTCCAGGAAACAAATGCCGTCGAAAAGATTGCAAAACCCAAAGCAGTTCCCGCTAGTGCTGGGGCCTCTACTTTTGCTACAGCTAAAAGCAACAACAGTAAGTCCAGAAATTCTTACGTACCTGTAGGGAAAATATAAGAGCTTGTGTCTCACCATATTCAGGAAATTAGCCATTTTCGATGACAAAATCACGCCATAGCTCGTTCGAATCTTCATCCTTTGCTTTCCCCAGTGAGATTCTGTAAGAACATAAAACAGTGGAACTAACCAATGTAGTAAACCTGGATTTTTCGGTGTGGAACTGCTCTGGGGAAGCGTCACTTTCACGAAGGGCAGCACCGAATTTGACGCTTTATAGCGCTGACACGCGACTCAAATGTGGGCGAAGACTGTTCTTTTCTACACTGAAATACCTTCCATCGTAGGTGCCAACTAGCAACTTACACACTGGATGATCGATACTTTTGATGGCAGAAACTGGCACTGAACTTCGCTACCTCCAATCGCTAGTTTCCGCAGATCAATAATACACTTCCGTAATCTTCTCCGTGATACGTAAAATCATTTAGTCACGCCTTAATACACCTGAGTGGAACCCCCAGGGCAAGAGATACTCCATTCAGTGGTATTTCAAAAGAATATCACGGCTGATGTCATTGATGAAGCTCAATGCATCACACAATGGTAGGTCAATTCATAGTTGTGTGTTGTAGCAAGAGCACATAAGAACAGGCGTGGTAGAGTAAGAGCGTGTAACTACAATGTACGTAAAATTTGAAACCGGTCGGAATTTATCGCCAGTATAGTGTAAGCGATAATGAGTTAGACCTATGTAGTGTCATCATAGCAACCAACATACTCTATAAGAGCTGGCAGCGGCCAGGTGCTGTCTGTAATGCTACTTTGGAGGAGCTCAAGGCCGCCAGAATGGTCAGTCAGGAAGGCAGGACGGTGGTAATTATCAGTGTTGTAGAGCACAAAACCGGTCGGGAGCGGCATGCAAAGCTGCTCCTTAGCGTGAAGGACTATAAACGGTTGCAACAGTACCTCAAATGTGTGCGACCTCTACAAGACGCCCATCGAGCTGTCCCATATATGATTGTGTTGTGTGGCCCGAAGCAGCTAGGGAGGATGGCAAGGATGATGAAGAGGCTCGAGTCAAGGTATGCATTGGTGTTCCCCATGGCAACAAGGGTAAGAAAGATTGGGTCAAGCACTGTTGCACTGAAGCATCCATAATCACCCGTCAGCTCAGTCACATAGCAAAAATTGACGAGCTTTATTATCAAGCAATTGTCGGCGAAAAATAGTAACACGTACTGCGCATGCTGCATAGACATAAGCCGTTGTTACTAAGCACATAACCGGTGGTTCTATTTCTAGTATGGTTCAACAATTTCGACCGGACTACGGGCTTCTATTGGAGTTAAACGCTCTTACTCAAGCCGCCCGTTCTTATGTGCTCTTGGTTGTAGCCATCACTATGTTGTACGTGAAGCATCCATTCATCATGTCTGTATCTCCCCACAAGAAGAATAGTTTGGAAATAAAACTCATTTGAGGAGTTTGTACAAGATCTTGCAAGTTCAGTAAGTGTGCTCTGAAAAGCTACGCCCAAAACAGTTAGTGTTTGACCAATGGTATGACCAACGTAGCAAGATATACCTGCTATTCCAACATCACCTTGGCAAGAAAATTTTTAATCATTGGGAATTTTTCACTGTGTTGTTAGTGTTAGATTAGTAGACATGTACACAAAGTGCCAACAAAAAGATGTCAAAGAGGAAATCACCCGTCCTTTTGTAGGTGCCTACAAATTGTGATGATTGCAACAATAGCATTTGGAATGGGATTAGATTGCCCAGACATTCGGCAAGTTATCCACCTTTTGATACTGAATCCTTCCTATAGTAAATTGGCAGAGGAGAATGAGATGGTTCATATGTTTCATGCTACGTACTACTATACTTCACTGACATCGACCATTAAATGCCTGTATCTGGGGTCCCAGGAAATATCCAAAGATCACTACTATACAACACAGAACTACGAGGTTTTTCATGGGAGTGGGGAAGACATGTCCAATAAGTTGTCTTTTCGGGGAGATGGGGTTGGATTCCTTTAGAGGATTACATGTAGATTTATCATATTATGATGTTTCATAGTGTGTCATAATGTCTCATGATGTCTCCTATTGATTGTCTCAGTACCTTATGCTGTGTCAAAATTCTGGCACAGGATCATTTCAATGCAAGTACTAGACTGACACGTCTAATCTATGTTTGGAGTAAGCTTCTTTCAGGAACGCCTAACTGGGCAAATTGTACATCGGAGCTATCAAGTTCCCTGATAATCTTCTACACCAGGGACACTCCATCAATGATCTATGGAATGCAGTCGTGAGACAAGAACTCCATGAGTGGAGGTCAAGGACTTAGATACTGGAGGGCTCCTTTGTGTCTACCGACATTTGCAGGAAGAACCAACCTCAACACCTTACAGCTTCAGTTCTATCTCCAGGGCAAGGACTTGACCTTGCTTATCTTTTTGCAGTATTCGTCATCATAACTCTGCATCTCCACCACAAGTTACTTCCAGTCTCAGCATCTGGAGTGATTTTTGCTGGGCTCTTCACTTCTGTGGCAAGGAGTTGGACACCAAGACATGCAGTGTCCTGTCCAGCCCACCCCCCTGCCTAGCTAGTGCACAATGAGTCCTTGGTGTGGTGGGGGCACTAACAGACAGCAATGTCTGTATTAGAAATCCAACAAAAAGCTTCTCCCACTTATTGTGAGCCGGAAAATATCTTCCTGGATTCTACAGGTATGTATATACAATGTTAAATTCACGTTTATTTGTGCTCTAGTAAAATGGTATGTGTATATCTCTTCCAGATCTGCGTACCAAACACTGCATGTATCATTAACATTTCCTTTTTCTGATAGGCACCAAGACAGTTGTGTACTGCAATTCACAACCAGTCATATTTACCACCATACGCCACTGTGAATGCATGATACTTGTAACTACGTATGACAGAAGTGTTGTGGCTATTGCAACTCACTGCATGCCCTACTAAATCATGAGAAACAGAAGCAAGCATTTGCTGAATGAACCCATCTGTTAAGCCACATCCCATATTGATGTTTGTCATCCTCGGAGAAGGTTACTCAAATGAACTGGCTTGATTGTTGATTGTAAGAGCACTGGTAGCTACAGTGTGGATTATAACGGTCGGCAATCGGCTATTTACCAACTAAGAATGCTTAATAGCCAATCAGTATTGGCGCACGCGGACATTGTGACTGACCAAGCGAAAGCTCAATTGAATATTCATATGCGTACACGTACGAGGCGTAGCGCGGCGCCACGTAAGGCCAGCTGGCCGGCTAGGTAATTTGTGTCGAAGTTCCACGTGTTCGCACTTCGTGAACCAGAGGTGTGAGTCAGGTCATGGCGTCCAAGCGATCGATCAGCTCTTCGGCTAGCAGCTCTGGCAGTCAGCCGAAGCAAGCTAAGAGGCAAGTGTCTGTGGCTACCTTTCAGAAATGGCAATCGCAGCAAGAAAAGGAGCACGAGACGCTAACCTGGCTGCGTTGCGATAAGCAACAAATATACGTTGATAGTTTGTGGTGCGAGACGTGCAGGCAGTTCCAAGACAAGATTCGTGGGACTAAGAACTTCTCTGCTGCCTGGATTACCGGCTCCACCAAGCTGAGCAATGTCCTTGATCATGCGCGCAGTGACCAGCATAAGCTGTCGATGTCTCTATTGCGTGTTGAGCAAGCGAAAGCCACGAATGCTCCTGTCACCGCGTACGCTCCGATAGCTCAGAGCCTACTATCCATGGATAGATCGCTTCAGGAGAGACTGGGGAAGAAGTTTTACGTTTGCTACATGCTGGCAAAGGAGAACCTACCCTTTCGTAAGTATCCAGCGATCCATGAGTTGGAGAGCCGTCATGGAGTTGATCTAGGGCAGTCCTATGCCACTAAAGATTCCGCAAGCTCCCCAAGCACATCTGCTGTTGAGCAAGAGTCAGAAGGTGAACTGCCATTTTGTTTTTCGCTGCTCGAATGGGATGCATGGTTTGGTGACACTGACTCGACTTACAGACTCTGTTACATTACCGTCAAGTAATCCTGTTCTGTATTAGTGCTATCATAGTGTAAATGGATATTATGTACTTGAGTTGGAGGTGTTTGCTTTGCATTTACAGTCACCTAAAAACATTTTTTGAAATGGCCGACCAAATTTGTGGTTGGTCTGACATTTTTGTCAGACCAAAGGAAATTTTTATAATCCACACTGAGCTAAAGTCAGAGATTGTTGCCATGTCTGCCCTATGCAAGGCTCAAGCATCTGGTAAGCTACTTTCGAGCAGCGTTTGGCTTTGATCAAGTGGCCTGTCTACTTTGTGGTAGTCTCGTGCCCAGACCCCGCCCTCTCACGAGGAAAAAAGGGTCTGGTGACCTTCGGCCGATTCCTCGGCTTCATTAAGTTGATTGCTTTTCGACGGGGAATTTGCCAACAGCCAATCACGTTGCAGAAAACACGATCTGTGGTTGCAACACCGGAAATTCTTGACTACTTCAACACGATGACACAGCACTTTTTTGGCGCGTAAATTAGTTATCAGTTCGCAACTATGCATACAGTAAGCTATGAATTTTTAATGAAGCCCAAGGAATCAGCTGGATGTCACCAGACCCTCTCCTCGCTGGTGGGGTCTGGGCACGAGACTACTTTGTGGGGGCCAAACACTACCCCTTTGATCTAATCTCGACGTGTGAAACCACTGAATAGGAAGACTGTCATAGCGAAATTCTCATTTCTTTCTGAAGACGGTGAAAGTAGCAATTGCAAAAGCTGCTACGCAGCTGGGCTATTCGAGCCTTAAGCCGAGTCAGGAAAGAACACTAATCTACTTTTTTGAAGGGCAAGATGTGTTTGTGAATTTGCCAACTAGGAGTGGAAAGTCACTGTGCTAATTTGGGTTAGTCCCATCTCGCCTACTCCCATTTCACCTACTCCCATTTCACCTACTCCCATTTCACCTACTCCCATTTCACCTACTCCCATTTCACCTACTCCCATTTCACCTACTCCCATTTCACCTACTCCCATTTCACCTACTCAGCCAAAAAGAGTTTTTTGACACTAAGACAAGCATCCAAGCAACTGAGCTTGCCTTTTCTACACCAGAGGTGAAGGGGTGCTCTTTCCACATTGCTCAAGCCCTAAATCGGAAGATATCCACACTTGGGCTTCTTTTATTCATTTCATGCACCAGACAATTGCACAAATTTTTGTGCCTCTTTGATTCGTACAACTAGCCTGGAAGCAGCCAAGCTTACAGCTCCTAATCTGCCCTGAGTTGATGAGTTTTGCAACATATTTTGAAGGAACATGTTTGGTGGGCAATATGAGTTTCCAGAAAAGCTCATGTATATAACCTGTTACCTAGGCAACATATAAAAATGTTGCTCATATCTCTCTTCTACAGTGATGTTGCCTAGGTAACAGGTTATATAATAGTTATATCCCTCCCTGGGGGGTGGTCGGTTTTTACACAGTGTCGGGTGACACCAATGTGTAAAACGACCACCCCCCAGGGAGGGATATAAAGTTCTGTTACATATAAGCTGATTGAAATTTTTTAAACAGGAACAAACACACAGAAATTTTGATTGGTCAGCTTGTAACTGGTTCCCAACCACCATAAAGTGTTGTAGTAGCTAAAAAATACTCTTAAATTGCTTAATTACTTAGAAACTGTTTTTAGTTGAGTAGGCGAAATGGATTTTTAGTAGGCAAAATTGGAGTAGGTAAAATGGGAGTAGGCAAAATGGGAGTAGGTGGAATGGGAGTAGGCGGAATGGCACCAAACCGCTATTTTGCTCTGCCACTGGCTTTCAATTCCCTACGCCATTGCGAGAATAATCCGAAATCTATTGCACTTGTGGTGAGTCCGTTAATAGCCCTAATGAAAGACCAGGTGAAGACTCTATACAGCAGAGGTGTGAGAGGTGTGCGCATTGGAGATGCTGATGAAGAGACTCATGCCCAGATCTACAATGGGCAGTTCAGCTGGTGTTTATGAGCCCAGAAGCTGTCCTCACCAACCCCGAATGGAGAGATATGCTACAGTCACCTGTTTACCAAGAGAATTTGGTGGCATTTGTTGTTGACGAAGCCCACTGTGTAAAGAAGTGGGGGGAAACATTCAGACGAGAGTTTTCACACCTTGGAAAGGTTAGGAGCCTTGTACGTTGATCCTAAAGTTGGAAAGATGGCGCTGACCGCAACAGCAACGAAGACAACACGTAAATGTGTTTGTAATACTCTTGGAATGAAACACGCGGCAGTTGTGACACAGTCACCAAACATGAAATACCTTGACAAAGCTAAGGCTACTTCATTGGAGGAGATGTTTGCTCCACTGGAGCAAGAAGTGAGACTTAATCGTACCTCGATGGAGAGGGCCATAATCTTCTGCCAAAGCTACGATGATTGCAGCCACATCTATCTTTTCCCGAAAAACAGGCTAAGGAAAAAAAATGACGGAACCAATTGGTGCTCCAAAGCTTGCGAGGTTTGCTTTATGCACACGTTTTCGGCCTGTACTCGTCTAAATGTGAAGGAGGAAGTGTTGAAGTCATTTTGTGACCCAAATGGGATACTAAAAATTGTAATCGATTGCTTTTTGCATGGGACTTGACTGCCCAAACGTCCACCGAATTATACACTGGGGACCCCTTATGATATCCGGTATTGGATTGTACCTACATGAAATGGTAGGGCAGGTTGCGATGGACAGGAAGCAGCTGTTTCTCTATACTTCCCAAATCTGGTGCTCATATCAACGACCATGACGAGCGAAATGAAGGAATATTGTCGTAATAATGAGTGTAGACGCAACGTTTTACTAAAGGACTTTGATGACAACAGCACTGAGACTGAGACACTAGGCTGTCAGTGCTGTGATGTTTGTTCGGTTCAGTGTTATTATAATGTGTTAATTGACTATATGATTATTGTTAACATGTTGACTAAAGATTTGACAAGTAACCAGTTTCTGATATTGTTCGCTCATCCAAAGCTTTAACTTCTTCGTATCAATTGTGCTCAAAATGTTAGCTTCAAATTTTGGGAAATGGGAATGTTGTCTTCCGCGATTGGTAGAAAAAACATTTGAGACTTCTTTAACCTTCTTTAATATTTTCTTGAGGTCATCTTCATCGGACTTGTGTGTACAGTGTATGCTTGTCTGACTGCTTTGCAACACCATGTACTTCGACAAAATTGTGCGTAATTTTCCCAAATTCACCATGCACTTCCCTACATGCTCAATCCCTGTATCAGTCACATTGGCACCAAGATTGCTAATTGTCTGCTTACAAGCTCTGTTTAATTAAGTTAACCCTTTAACATCTAAATTCTATTCATTTCAGACTACTTTCAGCATATACATACCTTCAATGCACCATATTTTCATCTCTGTCAGAGCTCTAACTCCAAAACTGAACCCAGGTGCACTTGCAACTACAATAAACAGACTCATGACCCTAACCACGCCCACTCATTAACGAGCTTGCACTGGTCAGCATTGTCGGCCAGCAAACACCCATTCAGAGCCCAAATAGCCTTCACTGCCAGAAATGAAGCCCCTGCAAGGTGGGAGTAGCATTTTCTAAGCCTGTTTGTGTGACCTAGACCTAGGCAAGAATTGGACCACCCAGTGCCAATATGGCATTTCTACACCCAGCCACAACAGCCACTATGTGCATGTCAGCTCTGTATACGAAATGCTGCTCAACTCTGGGAGTGCTGTACTGCCATCACAGCAAACTTTGCAAAATTACACACAATACGTGCCAGCAGTCATTGGCTTTCTGCAGCTGGTGATAAGCAGTTTTTGAAGACTGCCAACATCCGTGATACAGAGTTCCATACAAAGGAACACCTCACCCCCCTGCCAGCAACTGACCTGGGAGGGACTATCACCATGGTAACAGCAAGTGGGAGGAGCTTCACCCGACAGATAAACACAGAGGACATTACTGTCCAGGAGACAAACCCAGCTACCCCAGGAGAATGTGTGCTTGGAAACTGATTGATTGACACCACTGGAGTGCCAAGAATGGGAAAAGTGTGTAGCACTCATCCTTGATGAAATGCATGTCAAGGAGGACTTGGTGTTCGATAAGCACACAGGTACAGGTTATATTTCATTTCTGTGCTTTGCACAGTGGTACAATTTGCAATTTTCTTGCTTTAGATGCTCTCATGGGATTTATCAACTTGGGTGAAACAGACACCTACTGAAGAGTTCCTGGTAGTCTAGACCTTGAACAACCAGGCATCGTGCTTGTCGTCACTCATCCAGGGTTCATTCCCTCTGGAGCCAGAGTTCTTAGGGTGTAATAACAAAAGCTGCAAGTGCTGCCAGCAAATAGTAACAAGCAACTCATTCAAAAGCCGGCCAACCAGCCAGCAATACAACATCAGGAACAACATCACATGCAAAACGAGAAATCTGATCTACTTGATACAATGCAAGAAGTGTGGTCTACAGTATATCGGAGAGACGGAAAACGTCCTGCACATCAGAATGAACAGACACTGCTCCGACATCAGGACTTAGGAACAGATCCGCAAAATTTGTACTTGGGTCAGAGTGTGCTTAGGCAGCTTCTTTGTGAGATTAGGAGCTCCTTGTGGTTTTCAATTTTGGCAGACAAAGCAACAGATATCTCTCATCATGAACAAAGGTCACTTTCTATTTGTTCAGTAGATGATAATTTCACAATTCATGAAGATGTGCTCGACCTAATTCAGTTGCCTGACACAAAATCTATGACAATTTTTGGTGTAATCAAGGACATTCTCATTAGATGCTCTCTTCCCTTTTCTCAATGTTGAGGCCACACGTTTGATGGTGCAGCTAACATGAGTGGTGTCACAATCTTAATCTTTGCTTAAAGATGTTACAAACACTTGTGAACTGGTACGAAATGTCATGGATTTATTTACCATAACACCTTGCTATTAGGCCCTTATTAGGCACAACCGTACAAGCTTTAACTAAGGCGCCATTCAAAAAATAATTACTATCCCCAAAGGTGCCTTGTTTGGAATGAAAAAAATTACTTCAGACCCTTGGGGGCGCCTTGTTTAGAGAGGCACCTTCGACCCAGACCCCCATTCAACCCTGTAAGAGGAAAGGGGGGGGGGGGGGGTCTGGTGAATATAGTACAGCATCAATTTTTTGCATATACCTCCTGCACAATCTGATTGGCTGATGTGGCAACTATTTCACCTGTACTTAGCCTCGTGACCAGCCGGATATATACCTACGGAAAGTCCATCTGGTAACGTTGGGCTCGATTCTGGGGCTTTTCTACTTACGACGGAGTTATTTGAACGTGCCAATCACATGTCCAATTACTCAGGCGGCCCACTAGCGCCCTAGCGCTTGCGGATGCTAATTGGTGATAATTGAAGCCATTTAGAGGCGAGAACTTCCATATATGGTCAGCGCCGGGCGTGTTCAAGCCCTGCTGACATGTAGCCTCGTTCCCAGGCCTCCCCCGTTTTACCTTCCGTTTGCGTTCACAATAATACACGGGAGCGGAAGGCCGGCGAAAAACGGGGAAGGCCTGGGAGCATTCATCACGTGAGTGGACGCAAGGTGGACGTAGGGGGGGAGGGGCCGATATTCAAATATAAACGTACTAAACTTGAAAGTGAGTTTCTTACCGGTCAAAACGAGTAGTTGCCATCACGCTAAAGTCTGGAGGAGCCCGAAAACGCGGTAGAGCGCTCGAACAGATGGTCCTGTGCGTTGTTTTGGCAGTTGGGCCCCTCCCCCCCTACGTCCACCTCGCGTCCACCTGACGTCATTCACGTGATGAATGCTCCCAGGCCTTCCCCGTTTTTCACCGGCCTTCCGCTCCCATGTATTATTGTGAACGCAAACGGAAGGTAAAACGGGGGAGGCCTGGGAACGAGGCTAGCTGACATGTGCAAAAGCCCAAAAAAAGGCGCGCAATGTTACCAGACGGATTTTCCGTAGGTTATTTCCGGTTGGCACGAGACTATATACCTGTACTGGCTTCCTTACCACAAACCACTCATCACACCTTTACAGACCTACTTAGCACACCTCCAATTTGCTGAAGCCCAGCAAGCAACTTCAAAGGCTTAGCTTTTAGCAGAATCCATAGCAACCGCCCACTGTGTGAGGATGTACTCTATTCTATCGCCAGATCCTCCTTTCCTCTTTGGAGGAAGGTCTGGGTAGAGACTATGGGCCGAGCTGCAATAGGCCGAGGTGAAGGTGTAGGATGTGGACTAGGCTTGAAGTACGCCTTAATTGTTGCTGCCATCACGAGCGAAGTAGAAATCATTCATCAACAGTCGAAAAACTAGTAGTTTCGAAAGTACTAGTATATAGTACCACGAGTCAGGTGCTAAATCTCTCTAAATAGAAAGCACCCTTCAAAAAATATTTATGCCGTCAAAGGGCACCCGTGTTAGAGCGGGAAAAATTAGTTTCCAGTCTTAAAGGCACTTTCATTAGAGAGGCGTCTTAATTAAAGCTTTTACGGTATTATTTATTAGTCACATGCTTCCTTTCTGGTACACGGTATCATTTATTAAGCGCATGTGCATTACACGATGGCAGCAAGAGATCGAGTCAAAACCATGGCATCAGGAAAATGCACCACAGTCGATGGTCATCCTGTAGTCAACCAAAGAAGAGATACACAGGCTCTTCCTGCTTCTGGCAAACACAAAGCTTGCAAGCCACATCCTTCACGGCTGACTACTACTGTACTAGGAATACACATGCGCAGTGTATGCCTCACGCAGAAGAATATCCGGAAATATGCAAGTAGATATCCGTTGTAACCACGTGTAGCGTGTAGGTGCTAGGTGCTGGGGACGAGGTTAGCGGTGAAGATGGCAAAGCGGTCGTCTGAAGAGTTTCAGGAAGTGGCGAAGGCATAGTAGTTAACATATTCTGGACGAAGAAGACTAAACGTTTATCCTACCTGTCTCCACTAGACTCTCCCTGTATACATCGCTTCTTCCTCAATCTGTCAGACTCTTTCTCCTTTGCCTTAGGCCACCTAGAATTGTTTGTTTGAACTGACATAACCACAAAATATTAGCGTCAGTCGGTGATAATTTTAATCAAAGAATTTTAATTAATGGGTGTGTCAGGATGTAGAGTCAGGTACCGTGCATGTAGCCTTGAACCCAGGCTTTCCGTTCCGGATTGTGTCTCGCAGCTTTGGAGAAAAATCGGAGGGAAAGCCTGGACGGATTTCTCATGTGATATGGTGGCACCGTGACGTCAATCTACCAGCCGCGAAGGTAACACGTCACACGGAATGTTCGTATTATTGTGTCTGAGGGAAAGAAGATGCAAGACCAAGTCCAAGTCCAAGGCGACAAGAGTTACCTGGCGTGCGGGCTCTTTGTTCATCAAGCGTAGCCGTACAGCAGCCGACTGGATATTTTAGTAGTCACAGCTTTTCCGAAATACTGAAGTTTATGCATGGGCACCATGAAAAAGCTTCCAATTAAAGCTCAGTTTTCGTCCTGGGCTACCGAGAAATGTATTTTGTGATGCTACAACCGTGTTTAACATTGCCCAAAACAGATCGAGACAGCATGTACAAGGGGTCCAAGGCATGCAGGGTCCATAGTGAGTCTGCAGAACTTAAGTACATAGGTTTCCGACCTCATCCTGGGGAGAAGTACCATGGGTACTAAGGCAAACATTCCAGCCACAGTCACAGACTGTAGGGTTCTTGTCATTGGAGTTAGAGATTGCACTAATAGCATTGCTCGCCAAATTGACTTGCGATCAATCAACTCAGTCCATCATTTATGTCCAGGACACTGATATATGCCAGACTTCTTTCAGGTTGAGAGAGAGGGTCCGGTCCAGTCCATCAGTTTGACAGTACAGTTCAAGACACCATGAAGCTATTGATGTTTGATAGGAAATGCTGTGGTTGATATCAATTTATTCATATCCCTTGAAGGACTTAATAACTTCTTCACATTGCTCTCTGAGGTCACATGACTGGCCCCTAGCTTGCTCTCTCATTTCAACCGACTTGGAGATCTCGAACAAAACTCAGTCCCTGACAGTATAGTGATGATCGAACTAGCACTGACAGCAAAGCTCTACGCATCCTCCTGAAGGGTATGTCAGGAAGGGCAAAAGGATTACAGAAGTTTGTAAATTCATTGGTTATTGCTCTGGCAACAAGTAAACATGAACAATATAACTACCAAAAAATTGCAGATGATCAAATAACTTCAGCACTGCACTAACATCATTAAGATTTCCATTATAGGCAAATTTATTGTCAACATTTGTATGTCTTGTTACCAAGCCCAGGAATACCTAACAGCTAAACAGTGAGACAAGCAGTGTGGCTGCTAGACACAACCCTTGGGTCCAGAGATTGTTCCAGAAAAGCTCTAATTATTGCCCATCAAAGATTCTTCATGCTCAACTCTTCCACACATTTAATACCACTTCCTTTACTTTGTACAAGATCTCAACTCACAGTTTTTATCCATTTTCGCCAGTTCTTGAGATTAACAAGGCCATATGCAGCTGGTTCTTGAGCAAGAACTTCTCTTAGCGCTTCCGCGACAAAGCCACACCCATCACGTTATGACGTTTCGGACGTTTGCAAGGTACTGCTGTGACGACGGTGCCACCGTATCACGTGAGAAATCCATCCAGGCTTTCCCTCCGATTTTTCTCCAAAGCTGCGAGACACAATCCAGAACGGAAAGCCTGGGTTCGAGGCTACCGTGCATGCCACGGCCCATGCAAAGGTCATGACCTCTGCTGAGCTAGCTAGTTGACAGTAGTAGTCTGAAAATGTTCTATGTGGTAGCTATCGTGTCGTGTCACGGAATAGAGCTGCAAAGGAAGGCAGCGAGAACTGAACCTGAGTGGACATTCGCTGATTTGTACTCTTCCCTATCGATTAGCGACGAATACGAAGTCATCAATATCAAGATCAGCAGCGATGGCAAGACGGAGTGGGTGTCTGTCGAACTGCTACAACATACTGAGTTGTGTGTCATTTTTCAGAAGAATCATGTCTTGTTCAGAGTGGCAGGGTCTGGAACAACTCGATCTCAGCAAAGCGTGTTTAGCGTGCTTATGCAGGGTGCCCGCGCTATCGCTGACAAAGAAAGAGCAGAGAGGAGTGTTTGCCTTCACTGCCTGAACACACGGTGGTAAACAAGAAGAAAGATCAGCTGCACAATGATGTTCTGTGTTTTTTGAAGGACAAAAATGTTCCCTTTCGATGCAAAACTGAGGCTAGCAGTACGTCAAGACGCTTGTGAATGTGCTCTGGTATGTTGATGGACATCAGCACAAGCAGCTCCCTGATGAGGTGATCTCTAATCTTCCTTGGATTCATGACCCTGTTCCCAAAGGTGATGCTTCTGGAAAGTACTTACCTTACGAGGAGGAGGAGGAGGAGGAGGAGGAGGAGGAGGAGGAGGAGGAGGAGGAGGAGGAGGAGGAGGAGGAGGAGGAGGAGGAGGAGGTCGTTGGAACTGAGACTACTGATAAGCATCAACCCTCCTTTGTATTAACTGGTGACTATCAGATTGATGCTGACCACAAAGATATACTTGTTTCCACTAAAGTTCTTAGAACTGTCACTTGCTGTGAGTGTTTGAAACCCCGCTGTGTGTACTCAAGGTACGTTCTCACCTCTGCCCAGCTTGAAGAGATTTCATGTCTCGAGTGTGAAACGTAGTATACCTGTGGGTCTCTGCTTTCTCCTTCAGATGACTCCTCATTCGTTGTAAGGGAAGGAATCACATGCTCAAGTCCAGTTGAATTTGCATACTACTCATGCAAACGCTTTAAGAATGTGTGTGCATACTGTGGAATGATGATTGCTCTGTCAATGCAACACTGAAGGAGCAATATCAGACTGTTCTACCGCTTTGCTCAGACTGTGAGTCGAGTGGCAAAAAAGCAATCACCAGAGGTGAATACAAAGATGGGGCTGTACGTCAACGTCGACAAGCAAAACGCAAGTCTACTGCAGCTCAACCTCATGTTCAGAAAAGGCTTCAGACATCTTGAATAAGCAATGACCAATGTGAACTCATTTGCATTCATCTATTTTTTTACTTTTTGAGAGGTTTTGGTTTCTTTTGTTACTGATTTTGCCTCAATACTGCTAGTACATGTATGCTGATGTTTTGTACTCTTTTGTGTTACTGTACCTATGTAAACTTTCTCTTGTTTTGGTTTCCTGTGTTTCCTGGTATCTTAAAAAAACATTTTTAAAGGGTAACCTCATTAAATGTGTGGGTCAGTATTAGTAGTAAACTCAACAATTGGATGCCTAAAATTTTCCAGTCGTCCAGCCTTACTCTCTTCTGATGCAGTGTCCCTTTGTGGAAGTCGTTGTGAGAGGACTGACAAACCCCAACCCCAACAAACTGGAGGTGCGGTGGGTGGGGGAGAAGGGGAGGGGGCTCTTTACGAGAGAACTCATCAGAGCTCGCAGTTTTATCTGTGAGTATAAAGTTGCTAAGTCATGCCTGCCATACCCGAGAAGACAGCGGCCGGCGATTGAAAGAGAATATCAACAAAGCGGCGAGGGGTGTTATATCTTGGAGGCTCAGGACAAGGAAGGACGGTGGTGGTGTTTTGACGCTACACGCCGGCTGAATCAGTTTGGCAGGTATATCAACCATGCACCAGGCAGTATGGCTAATGCCACGCCTGCACCACCTGTGCTGGTTGAGGGGAGGCTAAGGGTTACAGTGCAAAGAAGAGGCAGTGAGGTAGAATGTGGGAGGTGGTCTGCTGTAGAGAACCGTGCATACTGCAGTAGTGCAACACCAGAGTGTCTCAATGAGAACCGACCACCAACAACAAAAACACTGTAGCACAGATCGTCCTTTGACACGCACATGCATGATACAAGTTGAACTCTCTGCTTTCTTTCATTTGAACGTCACCAATTTTTGTCCAACATTTCTCTTCAGCAAACTCTGTACAAACTGTGAGTGAGAAGAGCCTAACCGACTAAATACTTTTATTCATGAACAGCTACAGAGTTTACAGAATACATTAGTCATCCAGTTTATTTCAAACAGTCTGATACGGTGGTTAAGTTATCTAGCACATAGCCATTGTGCTGATTGTAGACCTATGTGTACACACTGAACATGTACGTACGTATTCTTGTCCTTAAATATGTTCAGAATTTCTACAAAACCCTAGTGGGTGAATCGACGTGCGCATGCACCCGTTGAACGCATCTACATTTCCCACCCCCAGGAAAAATCCTGTATGAAACCTGATTACATAATAACTTTATTACATTATTTTAATTGTGCGCCCAAAACAAATTCGCATCACGAACTAAACCCGTCCCACAGTAGTACAATTCATTTGCTACGTACATTAATTGTCAGTTTGCAATTACGCAATTAGTCAATGACATGCCCAAGAATATCACACTCAGGAATGTAATCAAATGTACATGTAAGTATATGGTCGGATACACGCAAGGCGCATGGCACTGGCCGGCCAGCCCAACCTAGCAACTTGAAAAGCGTAGCAACGTAAACATTTCGCGGTGAAAGAGAAATGGCGCGTCTGTTTTCGAGTACCTGCCTTGGCCTATGCGAATGGACCGGTTGCCCGGGTGCTGACGCTAATGTGACTACCACCACACCTACTACTGCTACGCCTACTACCGACCCGCCTACTACCAACCCGCCTACTACCGACCCGCCTACTACTACCATGCGCAGTGCCAGTACTAGCCACACCTCTGGTACCGCAGCAGGAAGTTCCAGCTCCACCCGCTTTGCAGCGTTCGTTACCGACGAGCAAGTTGCAGCTCTATCTAAGGGAGTTACACCAGCAAACACAGACAAGACCACCAAGTGGGCAGTGAGTAACTTTGAGGCTTGGAAAGAAACAAGAAACCAGAAATGTCCGGATGACCAAGTTCCTGATGATCTCTTTATGTGTACAGATCCGGCCATTCTCAGTGTCCATCTTTCTAGGTTTGTACTCGAAACACGAAAGTCCAACAGTGAGTACAACCCACCTAAAACACTGTACCTAATACTGTGTGGAATTTTGCGGCACATGAGAAGCATTAACCCAGGATGTGTCAATTTTCTTGACAAGAAAGATGTCAGGTTCAAATCACTTTATGGAGTAATGATGCACATATTCATCAACTTCATTCAACTGGAATTGGACGAGATGTTAAACATGCAAGAGTGCTTACAACAGATGATGAAGAAAAATTGTGGAGGAGTGGTGTCATGGGGACGAAGACCCCCAAAGCTCTTCAAAATGCTGCATTTTTCATTGTCGGAAAGATGTTTTGCCTTTGTGGTGGCGTTGAACTCAGAGAACTCAAACCATCACAGGTTCAGAGGCATATGAGACAGATACATTTACAGTGAGAATGTGTCAAAGAATCGCAATGGAACTTTCAAGCAACTGAACATTGCAAACAAAGTAGTACCATTGTTTTCGTGTCCTGAAGCTGGAGAACGTTGCCCTGTACGTATTCTTGATATGTACTTCTGCAAGTTACCAAAAGAGTCTGTCACTAAGGACATTTTTTTTTCCCGGCCACTGGAGAAAACACCAAGTGATCCAACATCACCTTGGTATAGTAATCAGCCTGTTGGTAAACACACACTAGAACTGAAGCTGTCCAGAATGTGCTCTCTGGCTGGGATTGAAGGGAAAAATACTAACCACAGCCTAAGAGCTACTGCAGCTACTCAAATGTATGAAATGGGAGTACCTGAGAAAGTCATCCAAGAGAGAACAGGGCATAGATCACTGGACTCTTTGCGGGTGTACGAGAGAACAAGCACTCAACAGCAACAAGCTGCTTCTAAAATTCTCTCAGGCTCACATGTTCAGACGTATGTTGAGCAAGTTCAACATCATTCTCAAGCTACTACTCTAAGCATTGGCCCTTCACCGTCAAGTAGTGTGCAGAGTGTACCGATTTACTTTGGAAATCTCTACGGATGCACAATTAATGTTAATGCAGGAGCTACAAACCAACAACCTTCCATGAACTTCACTCAAGCTGAAGTGGATGAAATCTATGAAGACTTCTAACATGCATACTTGAGATGTTGATAGCTTGTATTTGTTGTTTACATGCATATGTTCCGCGCAATCTGAGAATTTGCGCAATCTCGAGATTGCGTTGCGCATTCTCAGAATCCCGAGATTGCGCACTATAGTTGTGCGATCTCGAGATTGTGCAACTATGGTGCGCAATCTTTTACCTCGACGCGCATGTGCAGAAACCCTCACGTGGTTACGAGATCGAGAGAAGCTACTAAAAATGGTGACTTTGTGTAAAATAGCTGAGTTCAGGCACTGATAGTTTGGCTTAGCTTGGTTGAAAACAAACCTGCCTTACCCAGGACGTAGTCAGGAGACTTGCTAGTAAAGTCTGAATAAGCTACAACGCTGGAAACGCGGGTACCCGCTGTGTACCTGAAAATGACCAATAATACACGACAAAAGTTGGCTGACAGTTTCAGCGAAGGTACGTTTCAACTGTCGCTGCTACAATTAGATAGTATACACTCAATTGAACCAGTAGCGTGTGGCATATAAGCTGACTGTGGCCAACTACGATCGACAGGACTTCGAACGCGACCTACTCCTCTGCAGTTGCCCATCAATATACACAGCATTGCTCAAATATGCCTCCTATGGAGGCAGACGCCGCTTATCAAGGATGTCTTAAATCCTGCGAGCTACACAGTAGATCACTCGCTGTTGGGTGTACAGGCACATGCGATCTTGAGATTGCACACACGTGTGTTACGCAATCTCCAGATTGCGCATATGTGTTACGCAATCCCAAGATTGCGCACACGTGTTACACAATCTCGAGATTGCGCACACGTGTTACGCAATCCCGAGATTGCGCGGGCAATCTCGGGATTCTGAGAATGCGCAACGCAATCTTGAGATTGCGCAAATTCTCAGATTGCGCGGAACACATACATGTATACTTGTAACTCTCAATTAAGTTTACATGACAAGGGAAAATAAGTGCCAGGGGGAGGGAAATATCATGGTTAAACCACCCCTGTTACTTGGGATACAAGGGTGAGGTGGGATATAAGTAATAGTTATAGCACAGGTGCCAGGGATTTATGGCAGTAAACAGACCGAGTCAGAGGGCGTAGCCCGAGGACGAGGTTTGTTTACTACAGCCATAAATCCCTGGCCACCTGTGCTATAATTATTATATATCCCACCTGATTGGCCCTTTGTTGTAAACACATCTGTACATGTGCAAGTGTTTACAGTAACTTCAATATTATTTACTGTCACAGAAAAATGATGTAAAATCTGTACTATAGTCTGACAATGTAGTAGACTGTAAACTGAAAATACATGGAGAGGGAATTATGAGCCATAATTTCCCTTGTAGCCTTGAGGGGACAAATTATGACAGTTAAAGTCCACTCTGGCCTATGCATGAAGTATAGTAGGTGGGATATATGTAATACAGTAGACAGGGATTTATGGTCCATAAACCACCAGAGCCCAAGGGTGAGGGTTGTTTATGGCCATAAATCCCTGTCTACTGTGGTTTATCTGTTATATTCTCCACTCTGATTGGTCCTTGTTGTTATTAGTAAACATACATGGTAGTTCTCACTGTAAACACCCTATGTTATTAGTAAACATGTAAAGTAGTTTACACTGTAAACAAGGTAGCTTATAGGAAACATCTTCCTGTGGTATATGGAACAGAATCTACAGAATCTAGTACAACTTCCTGTCAGTATATGGAAAATAATACCCACCTGTTGCCACAGAAATGAAAGGCACTGAAGTGCCAAACCCTCGGCGCAACAGTGCATGTGATTGTACTTGTGTGTTGACTAAAATCGATCACTGTCTCGTGAACAATAGAAGCTGTCATGCTTGCCAGATGTGTTTGGTTCTGTTCTTACCTGTGCAAAGTCTGCTCACGTGTTTCAGAAGCTCTCTTACTCGTTTTGCGGACTTTGTCTCTCTCTTTCCCCACTAATAACTCTTCCTCAGACAGTAAGGCTTTTCTACGTTTCATTGCGTTCTCAGGCTCCCCAACAGCAGTACACTGTGCTTTCCTTTCTTCGATGCGAAGGCATGGCTACAGTCACAAACTGATCTCTTCACGTGCACCACGGTATTACACTGTGCGCATACCTTTCTCAGACGCATAGACCTATTGCACTCCATTGCATGCACTACGGTATTACACTGTGGGCATACCTTTCTGAACCTCTCGTAAAAGACAGTCACAAACGTTCGATGGAAAACACTATACCGCGTGCTCCAAGTCACGTGATCACACATTACCGCTACATACGTGTTACGGAGAGGTATACGGAAACATTGCACGTGAAGAAAATGGCTGACTTAGTCGCCGTAAGTTTATAAGTTAACGCTTCTAACTTTTGAACTAAGCAGTTTTAGAGAAAACGGCTTTTTAATTTTACAGCATTTTCCGCGCTGTAGCCGCTGATACCTCTCGTTGAACGCCTAAAAGCGCAAGAAGGCAGAATAGAGAAAACGGACACACAGACACACAGACACACAGGACAACTACTGTAACCCTCGCGCATGCGCGCCGAGGGTTAACAAGGGTGAAGTGGAGTATATAAACTATAGCTACGCAATTAGTCAATGACATGCCCAAGAATATCACACTCAGGAGTGTAATCAAATGTAAGTATATAAACTAGCTACACCTACCCATTTCAGTAGTTGTCCACACAAGTGAAGTTCCCTACACTTACAGCTACATACTCCCATTGTGTCATGAAAAATGTCATGAGTACTGCAATAAGCAGCTTGTGAACAATTGTTTATGTTGTTGGTGGCAAGCACATGTGTGTATGCTTGCACATTATTTCTGGGCACATTTAACTCCCTTGTGCGCACACACACACAGTTATCAACTGACCTTGAGAGCTGTGTTTTTTTGACAATTTCAAGAGTCTGCAGAGACAAATAAGGAAACAGAAATCACACACACCCTCGTTACACTCAACAAGGTGTCCATTCCCCGCCACTGCCGACCTAACTATGCTAAGCTACAGCCATTAAAGGACTTTACCTTAATAAAGGAGGTTGAATTTCTATTCAACTGATGTACATAGCTCTCTGAAATCTGGATATGTTTTCAAACCTAGGGCACTCTCCTGAATGTTGAACCAGTACAGTACAGTTACTAATTTGTTCACATTTTTTCTATCAATCTTCACAAAATTTTGAAAGCATGCCAGGTATCCCTGCTCTAGATGGTACATCAACAAGCAGCCAAATGTTTGTATGCCCACAATACAATGAGTTCTATAACATACCTCCTTAAGAATTCTTTGTGACAGTGACTTCTTTCCATCCCACATCATGCAGCTGACAAACTTCCTGTGAAATAGACACTCCTTATACTCATGATTCAAACCTCAGTCACACAAACCACACTGTTCACACAAAGATGAAGGGTCTGATGACACTGTAATCATGAGTCGCTGCCATGGCAGAATGTTGCCATGACCAATCAGATGCTGCCCCGTGGAGTAGCCAATACGTCACAAAGCGTTCAGCAGATGCCAGCATTTTTAACAACTAACCACACTGACTAATGCCTGCATTCTTTGATGACAACACATCAGTTGCAGTGTGGCCAGCCCTTCCTTTTTCTGCAAAGGGTGTGGCATAACACAGGCCCACAATAGAATATTGAAATTACCACAGTCTCGCGAAAGAGCCCCAATGGGCAGAGCACCTTAACGTGGGCGCTCTTTCAAGTGTTTCCGCATTTAACCACAAAAGAGTGCCCAAATCATGGTTACAACGACTCGATACCCTTGAAGCAAATAATTTGACAAACAATAACACAAAAAAGGGCCACTGGTAGCTTCAAGGTCAAGTCCTGACAGCACACGACACTCAAAACGGCACCACGTTACCGTGAGCGTGTGGTGCACGCCATTATGTCAGTCTATGAAAAGCAACCTTGTAATAACTTTCAGTGAAGTTTCTTGCCTCAAATATGCATAGCGCTTGAGGCTTTGCTTCTCAAACTCCACGAGTGCACTTTGTTAGTTACACATAGTTCGCTCCAGGGTGGGTGCTCATTTGAGTAAACTTTGACCTTATACAGGAGATTGGGCCAAAAATAGGGGCCGGCCGCTCTTTAGAGGGTGGGCGCTCTTCCACGAGACTACAGTACTCATGTACTTCACGATCAAACAAAAGTGCACAAAACATTGGCGACCCCTGGGCATACTAGAAAGATGCTGCATCATCCCAGGGTGAGCTTGGGCAAGCAGCTGCATGATTACATAAAAGGTCCACATGTAGGTGACCACACATGCTTATTTGTCCAGCTGGAGCAGCTACTATGAGCATGGGCTAAGCAAGCTTCACACTCAACCCTGAAAGAGACTGGGAGCATAGACGACTCTAGTTGAATGCATTTGCAACATGCACAGCAACTTAGGTCCATGCTACGAGTCATCACAGATGGCAAAAATTAGTATGCACAATGGGGGAGTTTTCTTCAAGTAAGTGCTGTGCTAGCTCACGCTAAAAGTGTACGTATACTTGAAGCTGGTTGAAAATGTGGCTACATCCCTAGCTTCAGACTTCTGTACACTGTGTGACTATGAGGCAATCTTTGAATCCAAGAAGTATCACTAAAATGGTCTGTTAAGTTGTCATGGAATGGGCTGTGGCACTGCATGCACTGGTTTGTGTCACCAGGAGTTTGTAAACAACTGAGGACAGCTTTTTGAACACAAGGAACGTTGCCAAGACTGGGGGGAGACTCCACTGCATGTGTCTAACAAGAAGGATACCCTATAGAGCTTGGGATTAGTGGAAGAGTATAAGCGATACAGTACCAATGGCAAGCAAGCATGTGTACAGCGTAGCTCACTGATGTGCTCCTACACTATTATCTCAGAATTGAATGTTGCGCATAGGAAATTGGACATGTTTTCTGCACATGTGAATATTATGCTGAACCTGTACAACTTCTAACTCAATAGTCTTGTACTATCTCTCTCAGAAAAGCCTTTTGTCTTGGGAGATGGAGAGTTTGAAAGGTATGAGTGCCTTGAACGACTCAATGATGCTTTAGGTTATGCACATTTGCAGTTGCAGTGTCGGTAGCAGCTTCTCTGTCACCCCACTCCAGGTTCAAGCACCCCTACAGTCTATGTGACCCGGGGGTTGAACAGGATTGAACATGATTGAAGCAATCTACTCCAATCTTTGGGATACTCATAACACTACAGAGAACTTTCCAGTATAGAGCTCACACGAGTTAGTTGTTTAGAAATGAGACTAGTGTCGCATGATCATGTCCTGAATGGTATCACAGGGCAGATACAGAACTTGAAGGTAACTCAGTCAGGTAGCTTCGTGTACATACTAGGACTACGCATGCGCATGATGCCTCGCGCCGCTACAAGCGCCATGCGCGGATGGGGCGCGCGGCGCAGGTGTCAGGCGTTGCTCGTTTAGTATAGAGGGAGTCCAAAGAACAACGGTAACGTGAAGAGTGAGCCTAAATACCTGGCTTGTGAAGAATCTCCAGTACGTGCTTTCTACTTTTGAACTCTTTCTTGTTCTTCTGTCGCTCTCTTGGCTTTCTACGGTGGGCTGACTTCTTTGCTTTTTTGTTTTTACTCAGCCGGAGTCAGCAGCCGTCGGCTGCGTTCAGCACTCGTTTATGCACTTCACTCCGCAAATGCGTGCGTTGCAAAGGGCCAGTTGCGGTATTCTCCCCGTCCTCCGTCGGCAAGAAATGTCGTCCTGGCTTCGTCGTGTAATGTACGTATCCGATATCCTGCCTGGGCATGAGCGAAAATTGACATTCCAAGCGTGACCTCAAATTGACATTCCTAAGCGATACCGCAAATTGACATTCCTAAGCGTGACCGACACGTACGTACGTACGTACGCACGTACATTGCGAGAATAGATCCCTCATTCAGAGCCTCGCGCTAATGCGCTCGGCAATTAAATCATCCAGTTCCCCATTCCCTGATTTTCCAGCTGCCCAACAACGTAGCCTCACGTGGCCAGACCCAGCCCCAATGGGTTGCATCTGTCTTACACAAAACTACCAACAATGCTGGACAGCTATGCTCACTCACTGTGCTACAGGGTCGTGCATGAAGGAAGGACTCCCATGAGAGCCTGGTGCCATAGGAATAAGGCCAACCTGACCCTCTGCAGCACGGCTGGTGGCAACAGCATTTTCAAGACCAGGGGCCTGCGCCCTAAAAACAAGCAGAATAGGCATTCATCACTCAATCTTTGTAAATCACCAGTTTCAAATTGCAGCTGGATTTCTACGGGTAAATGGTTACTTACCTGAGCGGAGATGGTGCAGTACTGAACCATCTGCAGCAGCAAACCCAACCGACCCCTCTCGATCTCCAAAGTGTCCTGCTCATCGCAACCACGTGCACACGAAACCAGTCTCGTGCATGCGCATATGCCCAGCGTAGCCTCGTCCCCACGGGATTCACTTTGTTCACCGATTCTGAGGTCAGGCACGTGCGCTGTGATTACGTAATGCATTACTCGAGTGTATGTAAGAGGGAAAGTTGGTGTGTCCGAAACACAGAAAAGCAAGGTGAGGGCGAAATTTATGTAAAGCTAGTCTAAAATGCCCCTGCAAAGTGATAGTCTGATAGTTGAGGTAGAAATATGGGATCTGTGCCTGCCAGTGGCACACATGTATGTACAATGATTTATATAAGTTACATGTGTGAGACTAGCAGGCTACATACTCTTGATGACACCCCAGCTTGAAGTGCTCAAGCATCTTGGCCATGCAAACTTTGATGACAACAGATCATCAGAATTGAAGTGATTTTTCCATTTATCGTTGTTTGGGATGATGTTTGGATGAAGTATGGCCTTAGATCAGAAGAAGCTACATGGAAGCTACCAAATTGTTTATCAACAATGCAGAGTTTGTTGGGATTGCCATTTTCTCCCCAAGGAGCTGGAGTAACTCCATGGTGGGTGTCATTAACTTTATGCCTTGGCTGATGATCATGTAAGCCAGACCAAACCAACCACAGCACAGATTGTGTTCGGTGTCTTGCACAGGGAAGGGTCAGGTGGCTTCTCAGAGGGTTTGTGTGTTTGTGGAATGCACTCAGTGGAGAAGCTGATTGCTAGCTTTTGAAAGAGAACTTAAAATTGGTACGAAAGCTCATCAAGTCACCAGACCCTTATCTGTGAACAGGAGGGAGACATGACGTCACATCATAGTGGCAGTTAATGTGCTGTGATAACATTCCAATGGCAAGAATTGTGAATTAGTGCTACAAACAAGAGTGATTCTATGAATGAAGTCATGATGAGTGCATTCACTGTGCTGAAGCCATCTGACAGGCTAGACCTGTACATTGCTAGTTTAATAGTCGGTTGTTCATGAGAAGCAATTTTGACTAGCCAGGCGGCTTCAGTTTTGTTGAAAAATCCATGTGCCCACATTGACTTCGTCCATATAGTTGTAGCTTGTATTCATGGTTGTTGCTCTTGGAATATCGTACAGCACGTTGTCAATACCATGGGCCGGTGTGGCAGTGTGTATTATGTCATTGCTGAATGCTAGGAGTTTCATTCTCATTAATCCGATGTTTACTATTCCCATTGTTCTCTTTAGATGCAGGACACAAAGATCCAAGTTTCCGAGACTGTCACAGATCTCTACCAAATTTTCAGACACAGTAGCACCTTGCTTGTGTCACTGTTCTCATCTTCAGCTAGATATGCATCTAAAATTTTGCATGATTTCATTTCAGTGAATCTTGTACTTTATCAGAGAGTTTAGTACTTTTCTTCTACATTGGCTGTGCTTTCCATTTGTTTTAGCTTGCATGACTTCATTCTGCAAAGCCAAACCCTACATATTGGCATGCGTAGCCTGTACACTGCCAGTGCCAGCATAAGTTCAGTTCGGCGCGCGCGAATGCGCGCATAGCGCATCAGCATGTTCTGTCACGTGGTAATCATGTGCCTTCTGTCCTCAGAGTCGGTGAACAAAGTGAATCCCATGCCCAGCGCAGCCCGCGTGAGAGGGTGGGGTCTAGTCTATTAAAGGACGAGACTAACCTAACACTGTTCCGATGCCAAGAATCTTGGAACCAACCATAATGGATGCAAATCGTCACCATGCATCATAGTACACCCATTCTTAGCCTAGCCATAACTCATACAGAAAGTGCTGCAATCTTGTGTACCCAAACCCAAACTACCACACTGGCACGAAGGGGGTCTTCTGCACCTAGTGCCTAGCATAAAGTCATATTCCTGAGCAGGTCAGTAATTTACTTTTATCTATATAATTTCATAGTCATCACACAAATGTCCTATAAGCTTATAATAGAAAATGATGTAGAACTATTTATAACTACCCTAAATTCAATGTTAATATGTACATAAATCTTGAAAGTGTTACATTATAGTCCTCTTGGTTCTAGTATTCACGGTTCATGAAATTTCTGTCAGATTTCTTCCTGCAGGAGAAAAATTAAAATGCAATATGTATACCAGATATCAAGAGCGCATAAGAACGGGCGGCTAGAGTAAGAGCATGTAACTACGTAAAACTCGAAACCGGGCGGAATTTACTGCCAGTACTAAAAATAGTAACATGCGCTGTGCACGCTGCCATGCCATAAGCTATTATGCAGGGTTGCTAAGCACGCACGTGACCGGGTGTTCTATTTTTAGTACGGTTCAATAATTTTGCCCGGACTACGGGCTTCTATTGGAGTTACACGCTCTTACTCTAGCCGCCCGTTCTTATGCGCTCTTGCAGATATATATAACAGGCAATATCACAGTTCAACTTGCTAGTGTGGGGCTTGCTCAGGCTTGTCCCATATAGTTACACAGCCTCATCCAGAAGCCACTGTTGTGCTCAGGCTCGTCCCATATAGTTACCTAGCCTCATCCAGAAGCCGCTGTTGTGCTCAGGCTCGTCCCAAATAGTTACACAGTCTCATCCAGAAGCCGCTGTTGTGCTCAGGCTCGTCCCAAATAGTTACCTAGCCTCATCCAGAAGCCGCTGTTGTGCTCAGGCTCGTCCCAAATAGTTACACAGCCTCATCCAGAAGCCGCTGTTGTGCTCAGGCTCGTCCCAAATAGTTACACAGCCTCATCCAGAAGCCGCTGTTGTGCTCAGGCTCGTCCCAAATAGTTACACAGCCTCATCCAGAAGCCGCTGTTGTGCTCAGGCTCGTCCCAAATAGTTACACAGTCTCATCCAGAAGCAGCTGTTGTGCTCAGGCTCGTCCCAAATAGTTACACAGCCTCATCCAGAAGCCGCTGTTGTGCTCAGGCTCGTCCCATATAGTTACCTAGCCTCATCCAGAAGCCACTGTTGTGCTCAGGCTCGTCCCAAATAGTTACACAGCCTCATCCAGAAGCCACTGTTGTGCTCAGGCTCGTCCCAAATAGTTACACAGCCTCATCCAGAAGCCGCTGTTGTGCTCAGGCTCGTCCCAAATAGTTACACAGTCTCATCCAGAAGCAGCTGTTGTGCTCAGGCTCGTCCCAAATAGTTACACAGCCTCATCCAGAAGCCACTGTTGTGCTCAGGCTCGTCCCAAATAGTTACACAGCCTCATCCAGAAGCCGCTGTTGTGCTCAGGCTCGTCCCAAATAGTTACACAGTCTCATCCAGAAGCCGCTGTTGTGCTCAGGCTCGTCCCAAATAGTTACCTAGCCTCATCCAGAAGCCACTGTTGTGCTCAGGCTCGTCCCAAATAGTTACACAGCCTCATCCAGAAGCCGCTGTTGTGCTCAGGCCCATCCCGAATAGTTACACAGTCTCATCCAGAAGCCGCTGTTGTGCTCAGGCTCGTCCCAAATAGTTACACAGCCTCATCCAGAAGCCGCTGTTGTGCTCAGGCTCGTCCCATATAGTTACATAACCTCATCCAGAAGCCACTGTTGTGCTCAGGCTCGTCCCAAATAGTTACCTAGCCTCATCCAGAAGCCACTGTTGTGCTCAGGCTCGTCCCAAATAGTTACACAGCCTCATCCAGAAGCCGCTGTTGTGCTCAGGCTCATCCCAAATAGTTACACAGTCTCATCCAGAAGCCGCTGTTGTGCTCAGGCTCGTCCCAAATAGTTACCTAGCCTCATCCAGAAGCCGCTGTTGTGCTCAGGCTCGTCCCAAATAGTTACACAGCCTCATCCAGAAGCCGCTGTTGTGCTCAGGCTCATCCCAAATAGTTACACAGCCTCATCCAGAAGCCGCTGTTGTGCTCAGGCTCGTCCCAAATAGTTACCTAGCCTCATCCAGAAGCCGCTGTTGTGCTCAGGCTCGTCACAAATAGTTACCTAGCCTCATCCAGAAGCCGCTGTTGTGCTCAGGCTCGTCCCATATAGTTACACAGCCTCATCCAGAAGCCACTGTTGTGCTACAACCACTTTCATAAAAGTGGCCGACAATGAGTTGGGTTCAACATTTCCACTACATTGTATATACGTGCCTACTAATGCACAAACACAGTTTCTATGTAAACGGCCATCATAAATTTAAGGAGGTCAGCAGAGGGATTTTAGGCACGCTGAAGTTAATGTGGAGCTGCTAGATCAGTCCTCCCAGGTATGATTGTATCATGCACAAACATGGATAGGTCTGCTTTCTGTAGTGTGATACCCACATGCCTGATGAAAGCTTAGTGCGCACACATCTGGACTGTGCCACAGTACCTGTAAAGAGTACATGTACTATACAATGTGTACTGTTTTCTCACCACCGTGAACAGAAGAGGTGTATAAGGAGCAGGATGATTCCGGTAATTATAGCAATTACTCCAGTGACCAGGTAGGCAGAGCCCAGGAAGAGATTGCGTCCTCCAAACCAGGTGACCTCAGACAGGATTAGAAACTTCCTGCCATTGAAGGCTCTGACAGGATAGTCTGCACTTGGTCAGGGAGTAATAACATGAGAGCTGCAAAACAAGTGTACACATGAGTTTCCTGCTAAAAGCCACTGTTCATCCATTGCCTAGCCTCGTCCCCAGGCCCCGCCTGAAAAATCGAGAAAAGGGCCTGGTCACACTGTCTTGCAAAACTTTCTCGTATGTGCTGAGTCAGCATATTACGTAACAATTACGTGCCTTACATGATCACATGGTAGCCAGCGTCTGTTGACAACGGCAATACAGAGTAGATAAACAGATCTTGCTACAGAACGACTATAGGAAAATCCTGTGAGGCAAGAGTCGTAGTCTAGCAAGTGTAAATGCATACTAAGTTTCTGAAATTTGAAGTTTACGAAAATTCTGCTAGCCTGGTTTGTGTTTTCAAATGGTCTTGGAATGAGTCTACTACAGTACCTTCACGTGGTCAAGAAATTGGCAATAGACAAACGTGATTCATCTACTCCAAACGAAGACTGCTGACACAGCACATATGTGAATTGTGTGACCAGGCCAGGGCTTTCTCCTAATTTTTCGGGCAGGGCCTAGGGACGAGGTTATCCTTTTATTTCCTGCACCAATTCACACCACTAAACACAACACACCACAGTACTTCCACATCACTAGTCGTATGGAACAAGGCACAGCCAGCAAGCTGGACTACTCATACATGCACAAGAGCACTTGTCAATTGTCTTCCTGATTTACAGCTTGTTGTGTATGTAATCATGTCTCAGAAGATACTGATTCATGTCCCTGAAGATACTCGTGAGGAGACACGCTGTAAAGACACGACAAATGCTGGGAAGTGAATCCAGGGCCCCAGGCTTGAGCTGTCAGTACACAACCACCGAGCTACAACCACCAGGCAACCAGCAGCTCTAACAATCTTCCACACAATTGTTTAATTCACAGCAACTGCTCGCTTTTCACTTTCCTCTTATCAACCCATTTTTAGCTGAGACAAGATGTTCTAAAGCAGTCAGACATCGTGTTATTGAATCCTGACAACTTCAAGGATGGGAAACAGAGAAATGAGCTGCTTCAGTCTACGAACATGCAAGTGGGTAAAACACATCACTGAACTTGTCATCATTAGTGACACACATGCACAGTGCTACAGAGCAATCAGTCAACAGCCCACTTAGCTTTCCATGCAGAACTGGGTACCTCAATAAAGTGCGGTAGCAACGTTAGCTTGCTATCTAGCCGTGATCACGTGGACACCAGACAATCTATAGCATGAAGGACCATCTAGCACACTGCATGCTGGACTATACACGCATACAGTGGATCAGGAAGGAAGGCTATACCAATCCCAAAAGGAGTCTAGAGCTTCTAGGTCATTGAAACACTAGCCTCATCCACAGGCTCTCATGCATGGGCAAAGTACCTGAGAACAGCTGCAAACTCAACTTAGCAAATCACACTCAAGGATACTGTATGTCAGAGTGACAGAGTAGTTTCCTGCTGGAAGCTCTCCACCCAGTACACCATCCACCCACAGTCTGCCATAAAGCTTGCGGAACCACGGGAAGGCAGACACACGGAACCACACAATAAGACTCTCATTTTGCAACCCCGCTGAAGGAAGGCTGGAATTTATCCCTGCAAGGTTTGCAAGGTTTCGCAGCCAAAATGGAGGCATCACGGTGCCAATGCCATCAGTGTCTCTGAAGCATTCTTCTCCCCCTGGGTTCTGAAACCGAATGTCCAAATCTGTTCTCCATGCAATGTTGGTGCGATCGCAACAAGTAACATTTGTGTCAGAAGAATCAGTCTTATTCCAGTTATAGAATGAATCTGTCAAAGAAAGTCACGTGTGAAATTTGGATAAATACAGTACAGTTTATAGAACTCAGAACAGTAAATTATATGCATGGTTGATATTACATAAGGTCAAGGTCCACAGGGCCAAGGTATTGAAGCCACAAGGCATTATGTCACATGAGTTTCCTGCTAAAGCCACTGTTCATGCGATGTATCCTCCATGGGAAAGTTAAGCATCACCTCTAAGCTGACATATTATTAGATCCACCACAATAAATTTACCTACACTGTACATGTATTTACCTTGGCAAATGCAGCCATTTAATTTTTCTAGCACAAACTGAGCTGCTGTGCTGAGAACTAGAGAGCTGTCCTAGTGCTGAAGAGAAGCGAGCATGCTACTTGTCGGTAAGGTCAACAAAGTGTGGGATGTACTATTCCAAGAATTTCTCAGCTCAGACATTCTGTCCAGGTTGGATGACTTAAAACACTGTTGAAGAGTGGAGCCATAGTGAGACTGACGAACCTACTGTTTCTAGTGAGGAAGCAGCTCTGGTTTAGTCCCGTGCAGCCAGACCCAAGTGTGTACTATTGAAGAGCTTTGGCTTCATTCCCAGACCTTCCCACTGTCCAGTTTTAGAACAACAAGCAACTAAAACTTTCATACATGTAGCTATAGTTACAGTAAATGTGCACATGACCAGCATGTATACGTACAGTACATGTATGACCTGCCCATAATCAGGATAAATGAATAGACATACCATTGAACCAGCTGTTGGCAACCAATCCACAGGGCAGAACAGGAAGAGTGACATTACTTGGATTACCATCAATAAACTCAGGGGCTGTCTGTATGGGCTGGCACTGTGCATCAGTGTTATTAATATCTCTTCCTCTCAGCTGGTCGGCATCCCAGGAGTTGAGGTAGCGACGATGATTCTGGTAGTAGTTGTGCAGACTGTAGTACACATACCAGTTGGGCCTCAGCGCTCGTGGGACAGTGAAATTGATCTGCAGAGATTAAGTAAGACATCAAAACTTAATGCTACCCACATACACATATATTATAGTGATACATTTTGTGGTAATAGCTTAGCCTCTTTCCCAGGCTCCCCGCACTACTGGTAGATTTTGATCGTGTGTATGATGTCAAAGGTAGACACGACACAATCAGGCAGGGCAGACTACCCACACACACTCAAGTAAAAAGTGTTCACTAGACTATTGCAGCCACAAGACTACTGTAATCTTCCTTTTAATTTGATGCTTTAGTGCGCTACCATATTCACACGTCACCTAACAGTGAAACGCGGCTAATAGGTGCAGTGTGCTTTATTTAGAGTTACGTAGTGACTGCATGCAAACCAACATTTAATAGTGAATATGTACATGTATTTATAAGCAAAATGGACTTAACAATGCTGAGTATGGTACATGTACAGTGTTACATGTACCTTCAGGCTTATAGTTGATGCCTTCTAATGCAGAATTGGTTGGTTTCGTGACTCAGAGTTGACAACACTATCAAACATGACACTAGCTACATGTACATGTACTAGTAAGATGCTGAATCATCCTGGGGCCTCGAGAGGGCTTGGATGGCTGAATGGATGAGGGAAAAGGTCAGACGACACCTTAGCCACCAGAGTGTGGTGCTGTAAGGATGATCTCACTTCTGAACGAGCATGGAGGTCAGGCGTTTGTAGAAACAGGTGCCTCTCTCCCCACTCCTCCTGTGGCCGAGAAAACAAGTGGAGTAAAAGATGAGTGCTCCACCTCGCGTATCCTCTGTTCATAAACTCGTTTTTTCTCCTTCTCATGCTTTCTGTAGCAGGCAGAAGGCGTCTGGTTCTTGTTAGAGGGGGCAGCTGATCAGCTATGACGTCATATTCATACTCCTTGTTTTGTGTTCAAGGATGTGAGACATGAGGGAGGAGGTGACTAGTTGGGAGGACTGCAGTTCTTTCTCTGCATTCTTGGATTCTTATCCCCAAGCCCCCATGCCGTGCTGGTAAGGCAAAGAGGGCACGTTCTTGGTCGTAGGGTGTGGGCCTACCAGTGAGGGCGGGCAGCAGCTCCGTTCTCAAGGCGGTGTCGAGTGGGATCAATGGGTGACTAATGTTGGGGGTTACCCTGCTTAGGTAGGACCATTTGCTTGAAAGGCCATGTTGACTAGGATGGTGGCGATTGGGGGACAGAGGCGTCTGATGTTGTACAGTGCTACTTGGCGGTTGAGGGAGTTAAATGCATTCGTGGCTTCGCATTCCGCTGAGTCAAATGCTTGACGTGCTGCATGAACGGCAGCCTCAATCCCAGAAATCTGTCCACCACACATGCATGTACATGTACTTGCCAGGATTACAAATAGCTCTGAGCTATGCACATGGGCATACTTGCATGCATGCCCACGCACAATTAAGTCATGTCTATTTCTGCAGGGTACATACAGTTTTGGATGTTTTTGTCCATACTATATGTGTACAGGGGAAAAGAAAGAACGGGGGTATGCAGTTAGTATCCTGTAGTAACAAGGAAACAAACAGCATGACCAATGGTGGCTCTAATTAGCACTGTAGAGGACAAACACCATGGGGTACATAGTTTGTTTCTTACATGTACATACACTGTAACTAGAAAATGTAGAACATTGTGGGGGCAAGCCGCTACCATGGCTGCACATGAATAGACTAAGCTTAACGCTGAAATCGTGAGCTAAATCGCTAGCGTTTATGAATGCCGTTCATGCACGGGCCTTACCTGAAGCCGGCGATCTCAACCTGGCATGTATAATTTGTACAGTCTGTGAGCAGCCTGCCGTTGATAGTCGGTCTGTAGCTGCTGTGACAAACAAGAAGTAAGGTGCCGTACATGCTTGAACTTGAGCCGTCTCTGCTACGGTTGCCGACCTGCACTCTGGGAGTAGCCCAGAACGTTCAATTTTTGGGAAGTATTTATGCCCATTTAAAATTTACGGTATATGGCCACAAGCAGACAGACATACACACGCATCTTGCAATGCAGTCCCGCTAGTGTGGGGCTCGCTCAGGCTCGCCCCAACTACATGTACTGTGCTCCAAGCAAAGAGAGGACAATTTCGTGTTGTATCTTCTATACAGAAATGTCTTCAGTGGCTAACCATACATGGGCATCTTACAAGTCTGCCAAAGAGTGGGCGCTCTATTAAGTGTTTCCGCATTTAACCACATTATATATTTGTGTAGAGTTGTGAGTTAAGAGACTGAAACCTGTGGTCATGTAGTGATCGGAAAGGGAGTTCCCCTGAAGTGTTTTTGGGCACATCCCCCAAAGTAGTAACTTACTTAGCCGCAACTGCCCCACCCATTTGAGCCATAAACACCTCACTCCCATGTCCCTATTGTTTATAGCTTCACACTCAACACACAACTCCACAAGTACAGTGATTCTAATGTATCAACCCATGTTGTGACTTTGGGAGGAGTAAGGGATCTTCCAGAGTTTCAAGTTAAGGGCTGATTCTTATGAGCGATTGGACCTGCACTTATAGGACTTCCAGACTTCCCAGAAAACTGGTCGAAAAGGTACATGTATGACGCTTTTAAACATGTTGTACAGTGGTTGTTAGACTACCTCTCAATCTCTCTGTGCTCAGAACATTATACTTGAACCTGACACACTCCAAGTATACGTAACATTAGTTCCAGTTGCTATAGGAGACAATTTTTTTAACTGTGTGTGGAGGGTATACTGCTTGTCCTCTGCATGCACATATCATTTAGGAGACAAACTGTGTGTGAGGTATGCGATTTGTCTCCTACAGTAGACTCCCAGACAGGGTTCTCGCTAGAAAACTACTTCCAAACGGTGCATAGTACAATAGGTAGGTATGAACAGGAGCTTCCCAGCGCTCATAAGCTCCTGGTATGAAACACCCTCTCTACACACAGCTATTGAATTGTGGGAAGCCAGGATAGTAACTGCTATGGGCAGGGTTTAGGAAGTGATCCAAATGGTGCTGCAATTAACCAAATGGTGCAAAACCATCTGCTAAAGGCCTAGCGAGAACCTTGCTCCCAGACATATCAGCCTCAGCTTCAACAATGTAATTTATACGTACATGTAAAAATGAAAATGGTATACTATTATTTTTTCAGTGGAAACACATTTGGTCATAAGTGTGGTGCACAAGTGCAAACAAGCATGCTCTTTGGCCCCCTGGTGTCAAGCATACACCCAAGGACGACTGTTGAAACACATTGCAGTTTGTCCATGTTACTGTTGACCTTTTCAATCAAGTATAAGTGTGAAGCACAAACATACATGGTAAACGCTCAGCATACAAGATACACACACCTGTAGGTCTAGCGTCATGAGACTAAGCAAATGCTGTGCAGCATGCCATGAAAGTTTGTAACCCTTTGATGTCAGCTAAAGGCTGTAGTGTAACTGACGTCTTCATGTGAAGGGTAAGTTGTGGAGTCTTAGAACTTGCTCGCACAGCGTAGGAAAATTTGTATACATGTATGTATACAGAAGCTAAAGTGCACTATTATACATGGCTGTTGTGCACTATGACAGCTAATGGAGCGTAGATGCATGTTGTAGGTACCTGTACAAAGTTGTCAATCAGTTGCCCTGCCTTCCGACTCTAAAATCTGCCTGCTATTTTCTGAATGACTTTGTACAAAATTGAAATCCTCCATCCATTCTTACACTCCCCAGTTAATTTTGTACAACCTATCTTCAGAGGAGTTTCCTTCCAATCATTACATGACTACATGCAGGTTCTTCAATCCTTGTGGGTTTAAATGTCTAGCTATACATGTAGCATGTGCAGTGTAAAAGGTGTGTTTGCATACATGTACATGCATGTACATAGTTAGTAGTTAACACAACATCTCCTAGGAGAAGAAAACAGTGGACACAACTGCAAAATACCTGCAGCAACTCTGAACCTGTACTTGTCCATGGCACTACATCCCATACAGTGTCCACATGCATACAGTGTACTTGACCCGGCCATTATCGACCCAGGGGCACTGAATCAGAATCTGTGCCTGCTGACAAGACAACTATCTCTTCTCTTGTAAGTATATGCCAGTTCTCTGATAGCACACTGAAGGTCACTGAATATATCTATACAGTGCTCACTACCATAGGAGACAAACTGCATACCCTATGCATGTAGTATGAGCAAAGCCGCCCAAACTGTGTAGCTTGATCAACTGTCACTTTTGACATTATGTACGTGATAAAATGTTGCTATCGCAGGAAGGGACTGGGAACAAGGCTAGGTGTATATAAATAGTAGAAACTCCAAACTGCTGCCGGAAAACCTGTGGCAGTTCAAACTACAACTCCCTACTCTATTCTGTACATACATGTACGTACAGTGTATGTACATGTATAATATTAACAGTAGTCCAGACTATAGCAAGCCAGTCACTGTCATGGTATCTTTATAATCCCATAAACCTAACAGCAGGGCTTACCCGACACTGGCACTCTGAACTGTTAACCCTCAAAACGTTGATGCAGTTCATCTCATTCTCCAGATAGTCCTCACAGGAGCCAGGCCATACCACAGGGTCAATGGACTCACAGTTGGTATACTCCACCTGGACCTCCTGAAGCTAAAGACAACAATGACAACAAGGTAATTAGAAACTTGCTCCGAGGTGACAATAGTATATGGGAGATATACGTACTCTGAGAGTCAACACAAGGAACATGATTCCCAGGGCGATGAAAATCAGTCCAATGACTAGCAGCACAGCAAACACATGCCTGGCAGTAAACACTGGTCTGCATGCTGGGATCTGCTGTTGAAGCCACTTGTTCGCTGTGGGTGAGAAAAACACACACTTTAACTGCACGTACTAGCTTTGTTCCAAAATAGGCTGTTCACAGACATTCTGGGGTTTGGAAATGTTACCTGTCCCCTGGACATTACTATCCCTATACAGTGGAACCCCACTTAGTGGACACCCCTCAACGGCGGACACTTCTGAAAATCGCTATCTTTCCATTCATTTCAATACTAAACCTTTTAACCACTGATGACGCTTTTTGGCATCATCAGACTTTGGCCGCATGTTATCAGTTGGCACAATCCGTTTTGAAGATAGGTTCTGCGCTAGCAGAAAGGGTGGGACAGGGGGAGGTGGGTGGGTGCACCCCTCTGGGTGACAGTGTATGGCGACTGTTGCAGCTGGCTGTAGAAAAGCCCTGGTCAGCACCGGGTGGGCCATTTGTCTGCTTTCTTGCACAAACGGACGTAGAAAAAGCTCCTGTCAGCTTGTAGGGACTCCATTTCTGGCATTTTAGGCAGCCTTTAGTCCGGAGGAGCGTTCTCTGGTCGGAGGGCCCTGACTATTGAATGCTCGCTAATGAGTGGGTGTGGCCAAGGTCATGAACCCACAGAGAATGTGTCAATAAAGCTTTGACTCAAGTTTCCAGTGCTAGCTCCAAGCAGAAGTGGAAATACGGACTAAGGAAGGTATCCATAGCCTAATAAAGACTTCCAGTAAATAGCCTACGGTGAGAGTTAAGCAACCCCTGAATAGTGGACACCCTGATAATCCACATAATGAGCACTTTTTGCAGTTCCAACTGTACACAAAAAATACTTAATGACTCCAATTTTGTTGGCAGAGTCAATACACTGTTACTCATAGCACTATCCTCTTAGCCTTCTATGTACTCCCAGTATACAGCAGGGAAAAGCACATAGCCATGTTGTGCTCAACAGACTGAGAGCACAGAACTACATGTATGCCTACCAAAAATGTACTGGAAGCCCCTGAGTTAAGGACACCTTGCTATAAGGGACAGAATGTCTATTCTCAATGGTGTCCATTACAGTAGAGTTCCACTGTATTCTAGTACTGTAGTCTGGGAAGAGCAATGGAAACCATGTGGCGAGATTGCAGCAACATTGTGCTTCAGCCTCAGTAGTCACCATGTGCTACCATGAGCAGTTCAGACTGACAGTGAAGCAGTGATGGTTTACAGACACCAGGTGAAGTACATGTACAGTGTATGACTATGAGTGAAAGCCAAACAATCTAGTAATCTTGCGGGCCAGACTCTCACTGTCAAGCATATCTCACAGGAGTTCAAGACCCTCCGACATGTAGATCTCACACCTGCTTTTACCACCACTCAAAATTTTCTGGGCAGAACCCTGAGTTGACAGTTGGCCAAACGTTACCATGACCTACCTACGTAACTACAGTATTCAAAACTAACGTGTTTCTGGGAAGTTTTGCTGATTCATGGCGAGGCCTTAGTTACCTTGTATAGGCTGGTCTCTATTTTGTGTGCACAGGTAGTCTCGTTCCCAGGCGCTCGAAAAATTGGAGGGAACACCTGGTACACACTGTTCGCACATGCGCGAAGTCTCCTTGGTAACCTGCATACTATCCGTTACACTAACCATGCACTAACAAAACAGTCTATTTCAGTTTTAAATTACCTGCTGATAAGCCATACTGTAGATTTATGCTCTCTGTGGGATACATTCGGGGGGTTTTAAGGTCAAAAATTCTATCGCTTTGACAGCAACGGCTTGTATCATCTTGTTCAGGGCGATCGATGAACTTCAAAGGGAAAGATTACATCATTCACGTGCCACAGTGTTTACCTGGAATGGACAAACGGGCAAATAATTTTTTCCAACCGAAGAGCTGAGTGTTTTCATCGCTTCCTCGTCATCGTTTCGACGGAGCATGGTCAATGGCAGGCATCTTTCACACCGGAGAAATCGACTGACAAACCGAGGTTAGTGTAATGGAATAGATTTTACGGAAGTTTCCAAGTTCCCCAGAAAAACCTGGGGAGCCGCGCATGCACAAACAGTGTGTACCAGGCGCTCCCTCCGATTTTTCAAGCGCTTGGGAACGAGGTTATGTGCACAGGTTAATCAGATTTATTCATTTTCTTTTCAACCTTGTGCAGAAACTTGAGTAACAGCAGTATATTCTAGCACTCAAAGACACTTCCTAGCAAGATTTTACGCCAGATCCTTCGGTGTGGTCCTGGTTCGTCTACTGCTATTTTGTCTACTGCCATTTCGTCTACTTTAGGTTCGTCTACTCCTGTTTCGTCTACCATTAAGTTTTTTGCAAAAATTTACTTGCCTACCCAATAACTAAGAGCTGTTAGATAGCCTATAATGGTGTAGTTGTCAAAGTTGTCTACAGTGGCTGTGATTCTAATGTCTTTATTTCTTCAACGTGGTGCCTGTCTCCTTCTGGTCCCTCCTGGAAGGGTCTACGTGCAACCAAAGAGACTAGTGCTTAAAATTTTAGAATTCAACTCAGCCGAAAGAATTCTTCAACCCTACACTACCCTGGGGGATCGTATAGGCTTTTACCTTCATATCCCTTGGCTATTTAATCCATAAAAACACACCTGGTGGTTTTCTGGACTTTTCCCCGTCACCGTTCTTCTTCTTGAATCGTCGAAACAGCCCTCCCTTCTCCTTCCCCGTAGGAGGCTCCTCTTCTGTCTCCAAAGAAGGGTGGTCCGTTGTCGCTACCACTACCTCCGCCTCCACATGAGTCGCCATTTTCTGATTGGTTTAATTTCCGTTCCATGGGGCTTCCACATCGGAACCAGACCTATGACTATCACTCCGCTCAAAACGGGGCGTGGCCAGGAGAGGTCAGACTAGACTCATAGATATGTCATATATCTATTCTATGCTAGACTGAAGTGACTGCTAAGCTCCAGTTCAAGCTCAAGGTGGTTAGCTTATTTTCTCATCTCTGCAGTCTTTAATGTGCAAGCTGTCAGAAGGTTTAATAGTGTGAGTTCAAAACTCATGAACTGGGTGTGGCCCTTCCCCCTTGATCTAGCTAGGGCTCTTTATTCAACTAGGCAATAGATTGTGGATTGTGTGTTTAATGGGACAGGGCTCTGTATACTAAGTATTTTTATCTGGAGAGCAGCAGCAAGTTAGTTTCGTTCCCAGACTGTATTTATCGCGACTGCCTATTCCATTTTCATTTTGTTCAAGTGCGCCGGAATGCTGGCGCATTGTTCTTTTATAGTTTAATGCTTGACGTCATCGAAGATTGCAGTCCACATTGCGTGCCAACGATCCACTAGCGAAATTGACATTGAGCGGGCAATCCTAACTGCCACGTATAGACTAGGCTATTCTATCTTTCGAAAGGATCACGAGTAGACTGCCTCAGAGTTCACTGTTTACTAGAGTGCTTTTGAATTCAGAATCCAGTTGACGTGACGTCACGGTGATTTCAAAATATTGGAACCAAAACGGTATATGCAGTTTACCAGACTATTTTTCCACTCGGCGAGAAGTAGTCTGGGCACAAGACTAGCAGCAAGTTTGCATGCAAAATGAAGTGAGTAGTGACAAGTGAGGCCAAGCACGCATTGAGCCATCAAAGGGTTAGGATTAGGTGCCTTTGGTAGCTCAATGCACCCTTGGTGAGACGTAAGCTTCTATCAAGGTAAAGGTCAGCTTTACTACATGTATAGTCTTGTCCGGTCCCTAGACCCCACCCTCTCACGAGGAAAAACGGTCTGATGAACCAAGTAGAATTTCTTGGGCTAGCACACACTTTTGCGACAGTGTTACCTAGCAACATTGTATGCCAAATCCACTAAAAAAAGGTACAGATACTCGTGTAGAGATAAAAATTTTACTGTTGTAAGGGAAGTGCTACATAATAATTACTGATCTCGCAATCTCATTGGTCCTTACCATTTTTTGGAAATAAGCCCAAGAAATTCGACTTCTTTCACCAGACCATTTCTCGCCAGGAGGCGCACCTGGGTTGAGCACGAGACTAGCTTTCCTACTGCTTTTGGATTGTGCAATTGCTCTCTGTAAGTGGTTGGTTCTGCCAATTTGGGAGACTATAGCTAGTTCCTTCTAGTGCAGAGGGACAGAGAGTGAACATGAGCAAGAGGAGGTTCTGGTGGAAAATTCAACCCTACCATCCATTGTTGCGTTCATGCTATCACTGTAGCCTCATTCCCAGGCTTCCCCTGTTTTTTGTTCTTCAGTTTTCATCCATACACAGACATGAGAAAGCGGCAAAAAAGGGTAAGGCCTGTCACGTGACGTAGACACAAGGTGGACGTAGCAGGTGCGGTGTCCGACAACAAATATGTGTGCAATAAACCTGAGAGCGAGTTTCTTACCAGTCTAGCGGAGCAATCTTGTGAACATCTGGGGTCTTGCCTAGCGACAGAGCGCTCAATGATGAAGTCTACATGTAGTATGTGTGGACCCCTCCCCCCCTATGTCCACCTCGCATCTACCTGACATCATTCACATGATAAGTGTTCCCGTTTTTCGTCGCTCTTCGGCTTCCGTGTACTATATATACTGAACGCAAACCGAAGAACAAAAAATGGGGAGGCCTGGGCATGAGGCTACTACATGTATCAGTGTTGATGAGGGAAAGAATGACGTGTCAGCCAACCGCAGTTCAAGTCCTACTTTGTTACAATGTCATCGGGTTTTGTTGTTGTTGTTGTGATTGTAATATACATGTACATGTACAGTGAATAAAATTTAGAGCGATGACCGATCATGTTGAAGTGAAGTGAAGGGTCTCATGAATAGCTCAGCCTAGCATAGATTCTTCAATCTTGCACACAGATCTGCGTGGGTCTAGGAACCTTGAACCTCATTCCCAGGCCCATTGGAATGAGGTTATGGTTACTTTTATTTATAGGGTTATGGAAGTGTAACCACTGATTGAACGTGCATTCTGTGTTGCACATCTCACTGATTTCTAGCTGCCATCGCTGACATGGCCACTCCCCTTAAGCCATGGGAACAGAGAGGAGCTGGGGTGTGGCAGATGGGTGACACACCCAGAAGATTGGCCACCACACCAAGTGTCGCACAAGCATCACAACCTCCTGTCAGCTCTCCTCCCCCTGCTGTCCCACCTCGCACAATGACCAATGGCTCTAGTGAGTATGTGTGGTGAGATGTAAGGTCATGCTGGTCTATCCACCTGTAGCTGGGATGTACGTACCTAGTGAAAGTTACCTGATTGATGTCTCAAACGTGTATACAGAATTTAACACACAGCAAGGTGCACTGATGGTAATCAATCGCTATGGCCACTATCTGACATTACTTAGCACTATCTATTGCTAGTTCATGACTACAGCAGTTTTCAGGTTGGTGTCCATTAAAGTTTGAAATCAGGTGATGTAAGAGCCAGTAACTTCATTCTGTTTTTGTGTGTTGTGGCTACAAGAGTACCATCCAAAAGAGATCTTTCCTGCTGATTGCTTCACGGATACCATAATTTGTGTGACTTCAGTAGAACACAGCAAAAGAAACCTTAAGTTTCACGCATCTGTGAATTGTTTTCACCATAGATAGTAGAGTACTAGAATCTATGTTTTCACCAACAACCAACCTGAAAACCTCTATGTGAAGCGAAGTGGCAGCAAGAGTGCTCCCATGTATTAATTTGCCAAATGCTTGCAGCAAGCAGAACATCCTTCCCACATGCTTGCATATGACAGTAATGTGTTAAATTCCGTTCAGTAATTGTGTGCATTCCAGTGAGAGTCCCTTCCGGCTAAATATACTGTTATGGCGTCACGATTCTGTTCTAAAAATAAAGCCTAGTGTAGGTGTAATGGCCATTGTGCGTTGTGCAAGAGCAGCGCCAGGGCCTAGGCCAGGGTATAAAGGGCCACAACACCAACAACCGCAAAACGTGAGCCTTGTTTGGTAGCTTGCTGTGGCGTACTACTCTGTTGTCGCCTACGTAGTTCTACGTACGTACATGTACGTTCGAAATGACCAGCGACAAAGCCGTACTTCTGAAGCACTACAGGGACCTGGCGAGGAGCATTGGTAGTTTCACGAACGGCCAGGCGTGCCTGAAGGATCTGGCAGATGGAGAGGACCTGGACCTGGAGACCGTGTGCGTCACCGTGTCTCCGAACGACGGACCGTACCGCGGAGGGAAGTTCGACTTTGAGTTCGACCTTTCTGACGGCTACCCTACGTCCCCGCCCGCTGTGCACTGCCAAACTCAAATCTACCACCCAAACATTGACTGGTGTGACGACCAGGGGGAAGTGTGTCTTAATCTGCTGGATGAGCTGTGGACACAGGACATGACGCTGGAGGACGTGGTGCAGGGCATCCTTTTCTTGCTGTACAATCCCAACATTGAGGACCCCCTGAGCTCTATGTTCACAGGGGCCGAATGTGAAGAGGAGTTTCTCGACAATGTCCGAATGTCACTGAGAGGCGAGGAGGTGGATGGAGTGGAGTTCAAGAGGAACTTGCCAGATGGGTATGAGTCAGATTCAACTGTTGATGAGGATACAGAAACGTGTCGCCTTGATGAAGGTTCTGATGAGCTCAGTCAGATAGAGAGTGGTGCAACTGAAATAGGAGAAGTGAGCAAGACAACAAGTGATATACTGACCCCCAACAGGACACATACACAAACCGACTCTCTGACCACCCAAACAGTCACTGCCGACTCTCCAACCACCCAAACAGTCACTGCCGACTCTCCGACCACCCAAACTGTCACTGCTGACACTCCGACCTCCCAAACAGTCACTGCCGACTCTCCAACCACCCAAACTGTCACTGCTGACTCTCCGACCACCCAAACTATCACTGCCGACTCTCCCAGCACCAAAACTATCACTGCCGACTCTCCCAGCACCCAAACTGTCACTGCTGACACTCCGACCTCCCAAACTGTCACTGCCGACTCTCCCAGCACCCAAACAGTCAATGTGGAGAGTTTAACAATACCAGTGTCAGCCTCCTCTTCAGTGTCTCCAGTTACAACTCCCAGTCTTACAAAGGTAGTGGAGTCAAGTGTTGACAGAGAGGATTACCTGCTGACAAAGAATAACTCCTCCTTTACGAGCCACATATTCACAAGATTCTGGACTACTATGAACTTTTGGCCTGCAGTAACTGGACATGTATATTTCAATGTAGGAAAGATTATTACTAGAGTCAATGATGCTGTTTACTCCAGAACTCCAGTGTACACTGATGTAGATGTGCATAGATGACAGTGAATCTCTGTACCATATTAAATTTGTGAAAATTTTGTTTCTATGTCAATTTTCAGTGCTGGACACATTTAATTCATTTGAGAGAATGACTCACAGCTGAAGTAGTGTATTCCTCCCGCGTTTCTGTTTGTATGTACAGTGCTGCATAATATTCAGTGACCTCAAACTCAAAACGGTCACATTAGTCGCTGAATTTAATGTTGTTGAGCATCTATTAGCACATCAACATGCACAATTTGCAGAATTCTGTGGGTTGTCCCATGAACAGATATCATGGCCACATCAGCACAACGCTTCTGTGAAAGTATGATTGTAGCACACAGCATACTGTAGTGCAGTAGTGTAATGTGTCAAGGCAGCATAAAACTGTTGTCTGTTGCATATCTGCTTTATTCATCTTTGGACCCCTGGCCATTATTAATTGACATGTGAATCAGAAGTATCGATGCATATATAGAATAAGAGATTGAAAAGTACACACCAAAATAGCGGTAATGAAGTACTCTTTCTCACTCCGCATTCTTCTACCCGATTCACTCTAAAGCCCTCAATTATGCAAACCTGAGGATTGGGCTTGTGTCACCAGACCCTTTTCCTCTGAGGGAAAGGGTCTGTGCATGACACTAGTATCAGCATAGCCTCATACCCATGCACTTTTCCTCTTCTATGTGGGCTGGGTACAGGGCTCGATTGTACCACAGAGCAGGGAATGTAGAAAGTGGGAACAACATGTATGCAAGCTATCTTTAATCTGGAGATATGCCTTTTAATTGTGGATGAAATTACGACAAAGATAACCTTACATGAGTACATCTTAGTCTCAATGTTCACACATAAATCTACGTGTACATACAACTGTTGTAAGAATACAGTGATTACTGCTCTAACTGTACCCACCACATCTTGTCTGCAGGTTACAGTGGCTACTCAAACTACAGCCCATATTCACCTGCCAGATACTATGGACCAGGTTTGCCTGCTAGCCTAGTCTCATTCCAGGGTCTGGGAGGAGCACATTGCTAACTAGCCTCTCTCATGTCTCCGGAATTAGTACTGGAAGATGCATGAAACCAGCATACATGTAGGTGGTGGATGATGCATGAAACCAGCATACATGTAGGTGGTGGATGATGCATGAAACCAGCATACATGTAGGTGGTGGATGATGCATGAAACCAGCATACATGTAGGTGGTGGATGATGCATGAAACCAGCATACATGTAGGTGGTGGATGATGCATGAAACCAGCATACATGTAGGTGGTGGATGATGCATGAAACCAGCATACATGTAGGTGGTGGATAAAAGGCCACAGGAAGTTAAGGACGTCACATGACTGTATGCAAAACATGATTAACCCACAACTTCAAGGTGTGGTATCAACAGAGTATTACACACCGATTTGGCTTATACTAAAGTAACTGGACTACTAGGTCATCTTTATAGTACACAGTCATTGTGCTCGCATGCACACCATGGCTGTTGGCTTTAGCATTCAATGCTGTCAGTTATGTGGTGAACATGTTGAACAAAAGTAGCACTCAGCATTAATACTGTAGTAGTCTCACTTCCTCTACCTGCTTCTCAGACTAAGACACTTCACTTCAGTAGAGTGCAGTGGCTGTAGTCCAGTCGGTGTAATGTCTAGACCAGTTGTTGGCAACATCGTGGTTCGTCTACTTCTGTTTCGTCTACTGCCATTTTGTATACTCCAGTTTCGTCTACTGCCATTTGTACACTTAACACTCCATTTTCAAATTGAAGATAAACATTTAATAGGTGAACTGGTAGTAGACAAAACAGGAGTGGTATAAATCCAGCTATTTACATGTACACTGTGTGTATGACTTGTATGTTTGGTTTGATTGCAGGTTTGGGCAGCTATGGAGGCTATGGAGGGTATGGAACATATGGGGCATATGGGGGCTACCGTCCATTTGGGATGTTTGGGGGACACAGGGAGGAGGACTCCCAGTTTGTGAGACAGGCTGAGGTGAGCTGAGGACCCGTGAGAATCACACATGCTCATCATGTGCAACAGTTGTTTGCTAGTATATGTGTTAGTTATTGTACTCACCACTTGGCAATATCTCAGTGTGGTCTCGTGCCCAGACCCCACCCTCTCATGAGGAAAAGGGATCTGGTTACAGTATGACATCCCGCTTGGCCCAGTGACGTAGCCGTCTGGTGTGTTGAATGACCAATCACAGCAAAGCAAGAGTCATTTTAAGGTTATTGCATGTGCATAGACATAGCATAAAAAGACAGCGCTGGCAAACGCATACAATCCAAAGTGTTGTTTCTGAAGATTACCATCAAAAGGGAAACAGGTTGGAAACTGGCTAGAACGAACAGCTCACAACCAAGCAAATGCTGGTTATCTTACTTACTGACATGTACAGTCGAAAACTGCTGAGAACACATATTCAACTGTCCCCCTGTCTTCATTCAAAAAAACTTAATCTGCTGTTACAGCTCACGTATTACTAATCACCTCTATCATTTTGGCCACCCCCCAACCGTCAAAGGTTGAGCAGGATGTCATACTATAACCAGACCCTTTCTCACACAGCAGGGTCAGTGGTCTGGAAACAAGACTAGAGATAGCAATAACTGATTTGTGGGCATGTTTGAAATGAACCCCTTCTGACCAGCAAAGTTACTTCTGGCCGTTCCCTCACGTCCTTGTCCTTTTCTGTACAGCTTCAGGGTAAGACAGTGTAGCACTACTTAAGTGTGATGTTTGGCTGTGTCTTACTGTCTGCATGTGATGTTACAGATACACTAGATGTCAGAGGCACTGTGTTTCAGATACATGCAAGAGACACATCACTTTAGCTTACGTAGTACAGCAAATGTGGCATGAGGTGGCATTTTGATATGCCCATGTAATGTGCCACAACAGTACATACTGGCAACCAAGCATGTACATTCTTTTGCCAGCACAGCAGATAGCTACTGTTCAACATGATGTGACTATTACCGTCTTGCTGCATGTGACATTACACACACACACACTCTAGGAGGGAACAAGGGTTGCTTTCCAGTCGGTGGAATCAGTTGTTGGAGCATTTGCCTCTGTAAGTGATGTATGAGAGAGGGTTAGTAGCACAGTAACAAGTGTACATACATGAGTATCATTAACAACAGACCTCATTGAGGTAACACATGCATTTGGTACGGTACACGTCTTTGAACTGATGCAGTCATTCAGAACATTTTCCATACATGCACAGCTTTGCCACATATTGGAAGACTTCTTTTGCACTGCAGAGAGCTATTTTCAAAGTAGCATAAGGGTTCTTCCAAAAAAGAAGGCCTTGTTCGTATGCATGTAAATGTACTTACTCTTTCAAGCAGAGTTTCTAGTCATTCACTTTGGTATGTCATAACTTTGTTTAAGGCTTTCTGGAGCTTCATAAAAAACTTGTGTGTTCTGGAGCCACATTTGCTGCACAGTAGCAGAAATGGGTTCTAAAGCAACGTCATTTTTAACAATGCGCACTGTAGTTAAAAGGTTATCTTAACAAACACACATTATTCGTTAAAGGGTTAATTGTTAACACACGCACCAGTCATACTCAACAGCAGTCCACATACAACAACTGTAGTAGACACACTCTTCTCCTTAGGTATCTATGATGCTGGAGTCTACCTACATTGCTGTGCACAGCTGTTTTCGGTATGCTCTCATAAATGAGTATTTATATGCCTAGTCAGCACACTTACAAGTTCTCACTTGTGCAAAGGTGCTGCCTAGTATTGAGCACTATGTCCAGTGCACCACTGAAACAGAAAGTACAGTACAGTGCATTTACCACACACCCTCAAGAATGTGTACACATGCTAATACACAAGCATACATGCACACAAACATACGCACACACATTGACACACACAAGTATACGTACATTATGCAGTAGATCTGTATCATATGTGTATACCACCTAGTAGACTGACCAAATCTCCACCCACAGCACCTAGCTCTAGAGTGTACTAGAACTATGTTGCCATACAAGCTGAAATGCAATTTGAAGCATGAGCTTGACTTGTCATGTAATTCTTACGTTATCTGTACTGATAAGTGCTTACTTGTTGCATATACATGTATACTGGACAAACGTCACCACAAATGTGCATGGTTGGTCAGTCAGGCTTCCCATAGGACCATTGATTATAGGCTTTCCTGCTTCTGTGTTCAATGAATGACTGGAGACAGCTAAGAGAGAGCAGTCTTTGGTTACTGACAGTAGCTTTAATTGGATACATTTAGTCCCCCTAGTTACAAGGGACAGGCAACGTTCAGTGACTATTCCAAAGGGAAAGGTTTGGCATTTCTGGTATTCACGATCTAGCGTTGTTCCCATGCAGCTTTTCACCACTTGTATTGAGCCAATACAGAGAAAGTGACAAAAGCTGGGAACAAGATTATATGGATTTATGACTGCTTGTAATTACCTCTCAATAATCTTCCTGCAGTGCTGTACTGGGTGTGGCTCAGCACCTCACAAGATTAAGGTATGCTAGCTGATGACACACTAAATATGGTGTGAATGCATACTCATAGCTGAGACAATGAAGAGCACTGAAGTGCTTAACCCTCGGCGCGTAGTATTAATGCAGAGTCACAGGACATAGCTAAGTAGGCAAAGGAAATCTCATGTGGTATGATGGTACACTAGATAGCTAGCTGAGACTACACAAAGTCGTACAGGATAACAGTGTCCCAAGTTGTCCTAGTATCCCTTTACCTTGCCCCAACAAACCACTCCCTAATGTAGTGAGCATGTATAGTGAGTAGGGAATCTGTGGGACATTCCCTGGTAATCCTGGATATGTACCATGCCTGTTGGCTGTTACATACATATTGTAGCAGTATTGACCATGCATGTACCTACACATTGTAGCAGTAGTGACCATATATGCTTCAAACCGAACGAGGACCGATTTCGCCAAGAACGTTTCGTTCAAGAGTTATGCTGCGATTCGTTTGCCACAGCGAGCGCTATTCGGCCATATTCTAGTCTGAGAACGAGTTCACGCGCCCTGGTCTAGCCTCGTTCCCAGGCCTTCCCCGGCTCCAGTTTTTGATCGCTTGCAGTAAGCGATCAAAAACTGGAGCCGGGGAGGCCTGGGAACGAGGCTACCCTGGTCTAGTCTGGGACCCCGGGAGTACTGCGGCGCTGCGCTGCACTCCCGGGACCCCAGACCAGGGTGCGTGAACTCGTTCTCAGACTAGAATATGGCCGAATAGCGCTCACGTGGCAAACGAATCGCAGCATAACTCTTGAACAAAACGTTCTTGGTGAAATCGACTCAATTTAAACACATCCTCGTTCGGTTTGAAGCCTATCTGTGTCCAAACTTCAGAGATTTAGCCACCAGGTGAGCCAAGCTAGTTGTAACAGACAGACAGACAGACAAACGAAGTACTGTAACCCTCGCTGCGCATGTGCGCCGAGGAAATGTCGCTTGTTAAGGTTACGGGATACTGTAGAGAGTGCTAGTAAGATCAATAATGCATGACAAAATTCATTTCACCACAAAGCATGTACGTTACGTGCATATGTTGGCTTCCTACTTGACTGCTGTACAAATCTCCTGCCTAGTGAAGCCGCATGCGCACTTTGTCAACCGCAACAACAACAACGTAATTATCTCAACTAGCTAGCCATGGCTGCCAGGCACTAGGCCTCAGCACATTATTCCTTTTTTTCTTCCCATTATTCTATTCTCTAATTCCCCAAATAATCCCCTATTATTCTTGTAATTATTCTTTTCTTTCTGAAACTTTCTCATACAAGAACACAATTAATACTACACGTAGTATGCAAATATTGAAGTCCATGTTTGTTATATTGAACCATCAGGCGTCCATGCTATTGTGCGATTCGTGCCCTTCCATTGCTCACTATGCTCAGCTCAGCCAGGTTTGTCAGCACGTGGCCGTTAGTTCGAACTTTGAACCTTGATTGGGCAAATTTAACCCCATTATTCCCGAATTATTCTTCTTTTATAAGCGCACCTATTATTCCCAAAGAAATTCCCGAATAATGTGCGGAGGCCTACCGGGCACGCGGAGTTGCTTGCTCTTGCACAAAAAATAGCCTTCTGTGAGCGTTGGAATGAACTTTTACAGAGTTATACGGCTTGTAGACTCCTCCCCCGAGGGATTGACAGAAGATTTTGATGATTACTTGACTTGGAGTGAATATATGACCAGGTAAGTCCCTGGGCAGGGCTTTGAGCAGGCTATGATGCTCTATATTAGCGATTTGCTTCAATATTTTTAAAAAAGCTTCCGTCAGTCGCTAATAACCATTCTTAAGATGCCACTGGGCGCTTCTTACAGTTTCCTGGGCAACTTAACCGCGTGTTATCTTGTGCGCGAGTTAGTTAATATTTGAACCACCATAACTTGTGGACTGTTTATATGTAGCTGATGATTTTTGCTGCACAAAGGCAGCTATGTGTGATGCTTGTGTGGTCCAAGTTTCATGTGCTAAGACTTTAGTATGCCTGTTTTAGTAGCATAAATGCATACATATATGAAGTCACATAGTTCTAAGTATCCCGTAACCTTAAGTTCATCCTGAAATGTCCCATAGCACTGTAACAGGAATCAGTAATGAGAGAACAGAGTACCGGCAGCAGGTCCAGCCTTCTTTTTCTGAACTGTTGAAGTAGGCTTGATGATCTCCTGCTGTCTATATATGGCAAGGAGAAGTCCTGAACTGCAGTACAATCATCAGAATCCAGAGCTCCCCTCCATATCTTCCTTCCCTCTCTGCCCTTGTCCACACCCTTCCTCTCTCTGTTCTCCCTCATTCTCTGCCTCTCTCCTCCTACATCCTCCCTCCCCTCTCCACTTCTCACCCAGGAATCACGTGTGGGGTATCATCACAGCTATTGCTCTGCTAAGGAGGTTGAGGCAGTGGCTCAGGCTAATCATGAGGGCTCTGCGACTGAGACAAGGAAGGGAGACTGTAAGAGGCACCACAACACCAATACCACCCCATACATATGTGGTAGTCCCGGATAGAAATATTCCATCAGGTATTTCGAGTGCATCACCGAGTTTGCGCTGAACTTCCGCTAAGGGTGGGGCTCATATGCGCTATGTAAATGCATGAATATTTGATACGGGTATGAAGTCCGCCAAACTCGATGATGCGCTTGAAATATGCGACAGAAGAATATTCGAGTTCTATCCGGGACTGCCACATACGTATGCATTGTGTAGTAATGACACACATCATGTGAACTTTGACATTCAGGAAATAGCCTCTGTGTTGGGGATTATGTTAATGACATCAAACTCAACAAGGTGTACATAGTCACACAATGTCACCATCACTAGGACTAAACAGAACTCACCAGACAATGCATGCTGAATTGACAAACATGTCACCGTCCTTCACTAACAGGATGACGCCTGGGAGGAGGTGTCTCTACAGCACCCTTCAGCTTCTCACCACGAGACAAAGTGAGTGTGGAATTGCATCACTGTGCAAACATGCCACCTGATAGGAAAGCTCTTAGTCTCTATTTCCCCATGACCCACTCCTCCCTGCTCCCTCATGACCCACTCCTCTCTGCTCCCTCATGACCCACTCCTCTCTGCTCCCCCATGACCCACTCCTCTCTGCTCCCCCATGACCCACTCCTCCCTGCTCCCTCATGACCCACTCCTCTCTGCTCCCCCATGACCCACTCCTCTCTGCTCCCTCATGACCCACTCCTCTCTGCTCCCTCATGACCCACTCCTCTCTGCTCCCTCATGACCCACTCCTCTCTGCTCCCTCATGACCCACTCCTCCCTGCTCCCCCATGACCTACTCCTCTCTGCTCCCCCATGACCCACTCCTCTCTGCTCCCCCATGACCCACTCCTCCCTGCTCCCTCATGACCCACTCCTCCCTGCTCCCCCATGACCTACTCCTCTCTGCTCCCCCATGACCCACTCCTCTCTGCTCCCCCATGACCCACTCCTCCCTGCTCCCTCATGACCCACTCCTCTCTGCTCCCCCATGATGCACTCCTCTCTGCTCCCCCACAACCCACTCCTCTCTGCTCCCTCATGACCCACTCCTCCCTGCTCCCCCATGACCTACTCCTCTCTGCTCCCCCATGACCCACTCCTCTCTGCTCCCCCATGACCCACTCCTCTCTGCTCCCCCATGACCCACTCCTCTCTGCTCCCCCATGACCCACTCCTTCCTGCTCCCTCATGACCCACTCCTCTCTGCTCCCTCATGACCCACTCCTCTCTCCTGTTGCATACACAGCAAAGTGTGGCCGGCTGTGATGTTCTTTGCCATAGTGTTTGGAGTTCCATGGCTGCTCTGGAAGCTCCTGTCATCATTACGTAAGTGGAACCTTGCCATATTAACATATCTCATGCTTATGTGCCCACCTGGGATCTTTGAAGCTTTCCTTCTCCTTCCCCTCTCCTCTTCCTCTCTCCAGAGATGTCCCTCTTTGATGTTAATGTATTGTTAAGGTCATATTAGGATAGTTATAAGCGTGCATGTTGTCTACATGATCTCAAGTGGAAATCTGAGTCAAACATGGCAGTATCGGACTTGGACTGGAAAGCTGTGTAGGACCTGCCAAATGTTACACAGTCTACTCTGCTCTGAGCCATGTCTAGCCACATTCTGGACTAAGGAGATGGTTACAGCAACAGCAGTCATACACTTGGCTTATATTAGTTGACAAACCCGCAGCCCAGTCTTCAGCTACCATGGCTACCTCAGTTTTGAACACTGGATGCTGACTATTATGATGTCATTTGCTACACGTTTATCACACAATTTCTGAGCTGGTTGGAAACCACACCCCTTGGTTCTTAGTGCTTCAGAACCTTGCTAGTATTACATAATCCCTTCTTGCTTTATCCCCTGGAATTATCTAACACTTATTCATGCTTCAAAAGTCCTAAGAACCTCTGGTTATGTTTCTAACCTACCCTCCACCCCCCCCCCCCCCCCTCCCCCATCTCCTTCCTGCTACCTTCCAGCATTTGCACTCCTCTTTCCCTCTTTTCCTTCCTATCCTCCTACTTCATCCTCCTCCCTCCTCTCCTAGCCTTGTACCATCTCTCTCCCCCTCTTCTTCCTCCTATCTTCCTCCTTTTGTCCTCCCATCTCCTCTCCCTCCTATCATCCTGCATTCATCCTTTTTCTTCCATATACTGATACTCTCTATTTCCTGTCTTCTATGCAGTTCAGCAAAAAGACCCACAGTCCTCAGACCAGGATCACTGGTAAGTCTTCACCTCCTCATGAGGGAGATGGGTAATAATACCGGACAGATAAATGAGTAATCAGATTTTTCTTGTCACCCTCAGGCCTTCTGGAGAGGGTCAGCCCCTGGTAGCCAGGGCACTGTACGACTTCCACACAGACAGGACAGATGAGCTCAGTTTCTCAGCAGGGGATGAGCTGGTAAGGGAATGCAAGCAACAGTGAAGTAAAAGGAAACCAACCATTAACGTGACTGAGATCCCTTTAGGTCATGAAATCACTTTGCATGACATTGTATTAGTGCAACACTCGACTGTAAGTCTTCAGACTGAGTATATGTTCCATGCAATTGATAATGACTATGGTGTGCTAGACTCAGCCTTTGCCTAGCTTTTCAGTGCACATGGTCAGGAGGGAAAGAGCCTAAGAGGAGATGCTAATTACTGCATTCTCTCTGTTGTCATCCTTCTTCCCCATGCTGGGACTATCACTGTTGTTTGTGTCCTTGTCTGTCCAGGTCCTTGCCCCCAGGCAGCTCCAAAATGGGTGGCTCTTGGCTGGCAGGAACAGGAAGTCTGGGTATGATGGAAATTATAACTTAAGAACACTTGCCTTGAATCAGCCTTCATCCTAAATGGACCAGACCAGACCAGAACAGAACAGAAGTTGATTTACCATTTATGGAAGTAGATGCCCTGGCATGTGGTGTTGGCCTCTTGCAAACTTAAACTCACTGCCAATTGTAGTGCAAAGGCTGGTTGATTTTGTCTAGTTTTGTAGTGAACAGTGTTTGGGAGGCTACCATAGGCGGACTATACATGTACATATACGCACATTACATCAAAAAGCAAAATCTCAAACCGATAATTTTCAAATGTGCATCACTTCTTTGGTGACTAATTTTCTATTTGTTGCACCAAACAAGAACTGCATTATAGTAGTTGTTGATTTACAAAGGGACATTTGCGACATGGTTGAGATGTTGGTGGCATGCACTGAGAAATAGCAACCACAACAGCATCCACTCATTCTTTTCTGTGCCTGAGGATACCATGGGTATTAGCAACTACAGACGCCCTGTGTGCAATAAAAAGCCATGATGGCTTGAAAATGAAAACAGCCGCTATTCTGTAACTTTGTTCGAAGAGGAACCAGGCAACATATTTGGAGAATATCGAAGAAGTTTGCCTTGGTCATTCAGTGTCTCATGCTTTGGTGGTTGCATGCTGTGTTTCCAGGAGCTTTGAATTGGGGTATCCTTCAGCAGCTTGGTGAAATAATTTTATCTTTGCAGTCACTGCTGTCGTTTACACCACAGTATAGAGAGCTAGTGCCAAAGGTTGATCCAGGATTTGTGTGAGCGGTGGCTATAGGTTTTGGTGCTTATGAGGCACAATAATATTATTATCATACACTCAAAATAAGTAAACTTTGAGTCCTTCTATTGTTTAATGATTTGATGATGATATTATGAAGCAGTTGCATGGAATAAGTACAATCCTATTGCACCCACACAGAGTTATGAAGGGAGAAGGGGGGTGGCTAGCCACCCCCCTTGGATCAGCCCCTGCTAGTCTTATTCCAGTACGATCATCTCTCTAACCTTGCCACACATAAGTCATGTGGTGGCTGGGGAGTTGGCCCATCATGTGTACACAAACTGCTATGGGAAATGGGATATTTTTGCTTACAAAGTGAAGGGGTGTCATTGTAATGCATAAGACCTAGTAGAACATTTAGTGATGGGTACACTGCAAGCCATACACTCTGGGATTGTGACTGGGTAGGGCATGAAGGGAAAAGCATCAGTGAAGAAGGGTATAGTATTGATGTTGATGTTCCTCTGCAATATACAATTATTGAAGGGATGCATGCAGGGTCAGGTAGGGACTGACAGTTATGAGGAGGTTAGATCCTACCACATTTGGACTCAAGTGATTGGTTGCTACACGAGTAGGTGTGTGTGTTGTAGTAGATGATGGTACACTGATTCTCACCTTTTCATGTTCCAGCTTAAGTATGGCTAATACTAGAGATGAAGTCATTTATCTGCACTGTTTCAATTTTGTTAACTTTTATTAAAAAAAGTGTAGGTGAAATTCTGAATCTACATGCTATTTGCTTCAAGATGATTCCAATGCAATTATAATACAACGTACCATCTTTCGGCCGATCATCAGCAAAGTTTCGAGTTGCTTAAGTATGGCATTCAATGGAGGGGTCAAAGGTCAATAATTTTCGTCACAGCCTTGCACGAAATAAGTGCAAGATATAAAAAGTGTAGCCTACTGTTGTGTAGAGTGCAAGGCGAGGATTGCGATGATGTGCAGATTGTGTAAGTTCATCGTCCCAGTTTCCGGCCGATTTAGGTTGAAATCTGCCACATACAGTTTCAATGGAGCCTGGCTTCCTTGTAGCTACAGACCTGTAGGTGTGACTCACACCTGCTTCATTGACTCATGGGTGTTAATGTCAATTCTACGTGTTAATGTAACATTGCTTTGTTGGCATGGAGTGTCAAATCAAATGTCCTTTTCTGGCCCATATTTCCTGACATGGATGGAAACCCACATGCTGATTTACATTTGAGGTTGATATGTCAATCACTGTAGCTATCCATGACATCATTTTCTGAGGAATCTCTCCCTTCTTTCCAACATCTTTGGGCATCCCAAAGCTTGGACAATCTTGTCAAATTTGGAGTACTTCTCTTCCTGCAGTATGTCCTCAAAGCAGGGAGTAGGCAACTGTTGCTAACATGAAGGCTCTGGAGGCATTAACTCTTACAGTAGTCCTAACACTGTCGTTGTAGCAACCTTGTGAAGATGGCTGCTTGGCAGTCATCTGGATCCACATGAGCTGATTAACTCAAAGATGCTTGTAGTTGCTACAGTCCAGCATGCTCCTCTGTTAATGACAGCTTGCTCAGTGAAGTTGATGGGACTGCTTTATCAGCTGATGACATTGAATTGATCCCACTCCATGCTTTATAGCTAGTGTTCGCATTTACTGTTGACACAGTCACTAACATTTGTGTAGTATAGGCTACCCAGTCCAGCAACTTCACAAATCACTCGTGGTGTTGTACTAAGTCCACAAACTAAAGTTTAAAAGTGGGATCATCCTTCATTACAGAGAAGTTGGCATGTTAGAAATCTAACAACATCATCCGTCATGTAGTCTGGACTTAGATGGAGCTTCAAATGTACACACAAAACATATAGTGTTGTGGAGGACATCAGCAGGTCTTTTTGTGTTTGAACTTGCTTGTTTGGAATTTAACCTCTTTCCAAGGCTTGTAGTTTGAACTTGTAATGTGTTTATTTCTTTTAACAAGTGTAGCTCTGGTTTATAACACCGGTAAAAGGCAGGCCTGTGGTCAGTTTTGTAAGCTGGATGGCCAGCAAGTTGTTCTCTGGTAGGCAACAGGCAGACCTGTGCAACTTATCAGTGTGAGTTATAGCAAACTGCCAATTGATGACTTACTGGGCCTATAGTGCCTCAGCAAGCTTTACCTCTTACTCTAGCTGCAGTTCACTATTAGCTGGTTGGACAGTTAGTTCTATCACAAGAAGGATCCCGTTGTCCACCACATTGCAGATACATCACATGACACATTGCATGCAGGACTGAAGTAGACAGACTAGAGGAGTTTCTCCAACCAGTCCCCATGTGCAATACAAGATTCCAACCTGTTAACTGGCATTTGGGGGTCCAACACCGTATCACAGCTTCCTGAGGTGATTATCTGTAATGAAGCAAGGAACCAAGACTTTAGATCACGCAACCTCTTCATTTCTGATTATCATGCTCTACCATGCCTATCTCTCTCTATATATACATACTTGGTAAAAAGCTAATTATCAAACTGTCAACGTCTCCAGCTTCGGCAAACTATAGGTTGAATCAATGAAGGTAAAGACACTGCCACAAGTAGTACAAGGACATATGTACCGCCTTCATTTCCTAAATCTATCTCCCACTCCACTGCATGGTAATTGGATCTTGTTAGTAAGCTGCATGCAATTTGTACTTACTGAGAGCTAAAAAGCAAGTTAAAAATATCTAGTCCAGTTTAGTTATTAACTGGTACAAGAAGTTCTAAGGGTTATGAAAGTAAAGACACTGCGACAAGTAGTACAAGGACATATGCACCCCCTTCATAAAGGTTATCTTGAAAGAACTTTTGGGTCATAGCTATTCCTAAAGATTTCAGTCTTCAATGCCTCATGTTCATTCTTACTGTTACTACCACATCATTTTGGGAAGAAAAACAAAACAGCTCATAAACACGTATCATTTACAAGAACCCCCTCCTAGGTTAAAATTTGGCTTCTATTGCTACCAGTACCACAAGCATAATGAGCTGTAGACTGATGCCCAGCACAGAGAAAGAACACTTGGTACATGCTTCTGGCTCATGTTTATGGCATTATAATTTGAGGAGCATAATTATATGCCATGACAAAGTCAAGTGCTGGCCTTGCTTAGTTCAGTTAGTTCTGCATGAACTAAGCTATTTTTAGTCCAGTCTGGTCTGTCACCTTGAAAAGCTAGAAGTGTGAACATTTTATAATTCAGTAGTTGATTGTTGTTCACAGAATTTCTACCCCATTTTTTACATTCCATTTCTTTGTCCTTTTTCTTACCTTTCTCACCACATTTCAACCCACACTCATCTTAATTTTTCTCCCACTGTGTTTCTCCTCTTCTCATCTCTGCTTTTTCCCACCTCTACCTTTCCAACCCCCGCTCTCATCACCACCTCCTCTTTTTTTCCTCTCTATATATATCCTCCTGACTCCCAGCCTGGTTCCTGCTAACTATGTACAGGTCATTCCTCCATCCAATGGCCACCAACCCAGCCCTAATGGCCAGCCTACTCCCTCACCACAAGAGATCGTCAACGATGAAGAGAACTTGTTGAATGATTGATCAAAAGAATCTGTTAAAGCAAGCTAGCATCCTGCATGCATACTTATTATTAAATTGTACCAACAAAAGTGATGCATGTTATTAACCAAGAGCTAAAATACCTTTCAAGTGCTCATACTTACTATACTGACATGACTACCATATAGTGCTAGTTTTCGCGAATAGCAGTTTTTGAACATTTCAATTTCGCGAATTCGCTACTTCGAAGGTATCTTGAACCCTGCTTTACAGTCACATTGTCATACATAAGTATAGTGTACATTTTTAACAGTTCATTTCTTGTAAGGGTTCTTGCCATGCCTCACCCTCTATATACATGAGTGTTGTACGCATGTGGCCGAGAGTTTGTACCCTCTGTATATTTCCTTCCAATTACATGGAATGGTACTCCCCCCACCTCCCTTTGGAGAGCGTCCCTTGCGGATTCGGAAACATAGTCCCGGGATGTTGTCCATTGAATCTGTTGCAGTCAGAGCGTGAAAACTCCGATTCACGCGTCAAAAATTTCCCTTGAAAGCGTTATACGGTATAGCCTCATTCCTAGGCCTAAGTGTCTGCATGAGAATGAGGTTACTGGGGTTAATTTTTAGATTGTTTGTTTGTGTGTTTTTAATTATGTAGGAATGCTCCTTTGTCCTGTAATGGCCAGCCTTCCAGGAGGTCAGGGAAAATTGAAATTACATTCATGAATATGCAAGTTCCTTTTTTCATTTTTTATTTTTTGAGCCTAACCGCACCCCAAGTGGAAAGAAACTGGTGACTTGAATGCAGGTGGACAAATCAGCTGGTAGTAATTGAAGGCATGTAGAGGTGAGATGATACAAAGGCAGCCAACTTGCTGGGCAGAAAGGGTTGGTCACACTGCAACTGACACGATGCCAAGGAATGTAATCATTGTTTAGTGCAGTTGGGTAATAAGATGCTGACTCAGCTAAACATGCATGTACTATTCCATGACAAGTGCAGTCTATGAAGAGTGCAGATCTGATTAGTCACAGCAATGTTCTGCCATAGCAACAACTCAATGGTTACTAGGTGATCAGACTGCCCCCTCTCTCTGCAGAGTGTGTGGCTTCTGAGACTAACTCTCCACCTATGCTATACATTTCCTGCTGATCACGATGCACTCTTGACACTTTGTGATGATTTTATGGCATGGACATTACCATGCATGTAATACCAAGGAGTGTAGCTACATGACATCACTACACAGTATTATGCATCCAATACCTAGCCATTTATATCTTGCCAGTTTTGCTAGTATACATCATATACTATTTACATTAACATCACCTGGACCTTCACACCTAAGCACGTGGGATTAGATGGATAGATAAAATTTTATTTTGACACAGGAATGCTGTATCTACATATTAGTAGATTTTCATACAGGTCCTGGAACAAAACAAAGAATAATAGTAACTACACAGTAAACCAAAGAAACAAGACTTTCCTAACGCACCATTACTGTACAAGCCTTGCACTAATTACTTCACAAGATACGCACATCCTCTCACACTCCTACAACCTTAGACTCGCACAAACTCTTACTACTTTTCCTTTTTCTCACATGCTGTAGCAATTTGGAATAGTTTATCTTACTCCGTTGTTTCATCACCTAATTTAGTATGTTTAAGAAAAGTTTTGTTAACTATAACCTATCTTTATAACCTGGGTACATTATACTATTAGCCTTTGCTATTTTATGTATCCATTGCACAAGTTGCATAAAGTTTCATAGAAAAAGAAACAAACAAACAAAAAAAAAAAAAAAACAAAGAAACAACAAAGAAAAAGAAAAAATATATAGAAACAACTATGAATTATTATTGCTATACTGAAGTAAGGCAGCCTTAAATTGTTTACATCCCTTAATGACTCTGATATTCTCTGGTAAATTGTTAAAATGCATGGCTCCTTGGAACTCAAAACTGGAGTGGTTAAAAATTAGTCTGTGGCCTTGGCAGATGTAGTTTGTTTGACCCTCTGGTTCTGATATAGTTCAAGTTCGAATTTGGTGTGAACTTTAAGCAGAGGTAAGGAGGTGCCTGATTAGTGCAGCAACGATGGACAGCATAGCATTGTGCCGTCTTGCCTTTAGGGTAGTCCAACCTAGAGTCCGCCGAAGCAATTCACTACTTGTGAGAGGTGGCTTAATAAGTAGAATCACTCTGAGTGCATAATTTTGTATTCTCTCCACATGCCCGGTCAAAGTTGCCCCACAATTGTTCCAAACCACCGAGCAGTAATCCAGTAGCCTCGTTCCCAGGCCCGCGCCCAGCTTCCCGTCGCTTGCAGTACAGTTACAACAACTTCCTGATATTGCAGGGCAGGTAAGAGCCAATCCTTATTACTGCCAACTTGCCCATGCACTGCTGGCGCATCCTCTCAATATGTGCCTTCCAGGTAAGATCCCTATCAATCTCCACACCAAGATACCTCACACAATCTTTCTTCTTCAATTCATCATTACCAACCTTCACCTGAATAGAGTTGGCCTCATCACGTCTCCCTCTCCTACTAAGAACCATTAACTGTGTCTTTGCCACATTCATTCTCAGTCCATTGGAGCTGATCCAAACAATAATTACAAAGATTATGACAACCAAATATCAACTACTGACTCAGACTGAATTATCTGAGCTACAAGTACATAAGAACTAACTTAACAGAGGTGCACAAACCCTACACACACAGGGAGATAAGAAGGTGGCTACCTACTTTTAACCTGGCCTCCATCCAGAGTATCTACCAGTAACCTCCTCCCATACTCGATAGTTCTTCCCTTCTTCAGGAATGGATGCCCTTACTGAAGCCCAGTCTATCACCTGGGGTGGAGATAGTTGGGATGCAGGTGGGCAAGATGCCCAGTTCACAATCTGGGGTGGAGGTGGTCGGGATGCAGATCCTGGTGAGCAAAATGCCCAGTTTACAATCTGGTGTAGAGGTGGTTGGGATGCTGGATGCTGCATGGGATGAATCTGTAGCAGCAGCTTCTCTGTGAGCTGTAGCAGACAGAACAAGCAGGGAATGTGACTTATGTCTGAGCTAATAGCTACATGGGGAATCAAGTTCACAGGCTTCTTTGATTCCATGTAAAGTGGCACAATTTTAGATTTAGCCGTGAAAACAGAGCCGTTGCTTTTGCACTCGGGTGTGAGTTGGCAACTGATATATGCATACAAACACGATTGAAGCAAAATGGCTTTTCTAAAAGCCATAGCACTCTGTATAATGAGATTGTACACAAAACCTATGCAGTCCGCCTACAGAGGGACTAAATAATGTACATAAGTCCCACACTCTATAGATAATGGTAACTGAAACATTCTTTTGCATGCATGGTCACAATAATTGAGTTTCAACCTTCTGGCTAACAATGCCTTCACCACACTGTTTTGCCATTCCTTAGCATAAAGTGAGTGGCAATTACGTAAATCATCTACATCATAAGTTCGCATGCATGGTAGTAGTTTAACACAAGTAGAGTGCGTGCTTCATATCTGAACCATTACTTCTAACTAGTGTTCACTAGCTAGACTTATTTGTACCTTCCATATTTCTGATTCTTTTCTTTCTATTTTTCTTCCTGGCTGCTTTTAGCACCTCCATGATGTACTCAGTTCAATGACACCATAACAAAGATGAGTAACTTCACATAGCAAATGAAGCCACTCAAGTACATAGTTCACAATTTGCAATTAAAATTCAGCAGCATATTTTGTATGAAGTCCCTAAGCAAACGTATAGCTATAAGGCCAAGTAAAATAAATCATTAGTTTTTCTCATCAACTTATAAGTTCAGATTAGGCACGGCGGAGAGGAATATTATTGTATCTTTTGTTATGACAAGCAGTTGATTATGTGACCTATAACTCCATTTTCACATGCAGGGTTACACAAGAAAGAAGTTTTATAAGACAGAGGACAGAGGGGACAGTATACGAAGATTGTTACAAAGTATGCCATCGGTGCACACACATATTTTTTAAACAGTACACAAAAATTATGAACAGTGTTACAAAATAGCTAGAGGAAACGATCAATATTTGGACACCAGCCATAATCGGACGCTCGTACACGGAGACTAAGCCACGCAGATACTCTGTTATGCCACGGAAAGGAAGGCGGAGTCCACCGTATCCGGCGACTGAAAAATGGAGCTCGAGCGTCAATCCCCGCTAGCGCTAGGGGGATTTGCGTAACAGTCCGAAAATTTTGATAATCGGCAAAAAAAAAAGTATTTTCGGACGCCGCTTCCTGTTCCCTCCCTGAAGCAACTCTCGGCAAGATTTCTGTACTGTTGGAAAGCTGCAAGACCCTGCTGCTTCACGCCTGATCTTCGTCACCGTAACCATAGATATTATAGACTAGTAACCAGTCTATAATATCTATGCCGTAACTGCCTTGGGCGCTGAGGGGAGCTGCCGAAGATTGAGTAGGTTGCTCCATCAATGATCGGACAGTGGATTTACGTATTTTTTCGCCGTGGAAACACCCAACTACGAAATAGGCCAACAATACTGGTATCATTGGAATCTACAGGTCTTTACCAACGTAACGGTGCAAGTCTCGTCTTTATAGGTTGTGTGGTTCTCGAGATACAATTGTTTCCCGCCTTCATACGGGCCTAGTTACATGCAGGAAACTAAATTTCTGAAGTACATGAATCAAGAACAATTGTATCTCGAGAACCACACAACGTATAAAGACGAGACTTGCACCGTTACGTTGGTAAAGACCTGTAGATTCCAATGATACCAGTATTGTTGGCCTATTTCGTAGTTGGGTGTTTCCACGGCGAAAAAATACGTAAATCCACTGTCCGATCATTGATGGAGCAACATACTCAATCTTCGGCAGCTCCCCTCAGCGCCCAAGGCAGTTACGGTGACGAAGATCAGGCGTGAAGCAGCAGGGTCTTGCAGCTTTCCAACAGTACAGAAATCTTGCCGAGAGTTGCTTCAGGGAGGGAACAGGAAGCGGCGTCCGAAAATACTTTTTTTTTGCCGATTATCAAAATTTTCGGACTGTTACGCAAATCCCCCTAGCGCTAGCGGGGATTGACGCTCGAGTTCCATTTTTCAGTCGCCGGATACGGTGGACTCCGCCTTCCTTTCCGTGGCATAACAGAGTATCTGCGTGGCTTAGTCTCCGTGTACGAGCGTCCGATTATGGCTGGTGTCCGAATATTGATCGTTTCCTCTATATGTTATTATAGTGCATACACATGCACGTACAGTGTATACAGTATCTACTTGACTGCAGTGGCGTAGCCAAGCTGGGGCACACTGGGGCACGTGCCCCAGCAACCGGAGGCAGTGCCCCGCCGGCACCACCAACAGCAGGCGCGCTTGCTCTAATTATCAACGCCGTGCCGTTGTCCACCGCGATCGGGTGCTAAAAGTACATAAAGGTCTTGAATCTAGCAGCGCAGATAGCTATCTGTATCCTCAGAAATCGCGTGCAGTGAGATCAGGGTAGTGTACGAGACTTAGTTATTATAACGAAGACTCATACGCTCCCCCGCGAGTTTGCATGCCGTGAGTAATGAAGTGACTTTTACACCGCGCACAAATCCGGCATAGTGGGAGCGCTCCTGATTCAAGGCGACGGTGTGGCCTGAAATAGCCTCAGAACCGACCTGGGAAGCTCAAAAATTCCAAAATTTTCTGGGGGAGCATCCCCCAGAACCCCCAAGTTTGTTTCTCCGGCGCTTTGCGCTGAAATTCCCACAAACGTAGTGTGCCCATGCTGTGCCCTATCATCGGCTGTGTCCTGGCTACGCCACTACTTGACTGAGGGACCAAAGGTCCTTGAACTGATAGGTTATCCTCGGCACCACAATAGTAACAGATGTCGCCAAATTGCTTTGATGAGTATAGTAGGGAATTTCAATAGGGGTGCTTGTTGAAGCTCAAGTTTGCTTTCACAAAGACTCGTTCAAGAAGATTAGTTGTTGCATCTTCAATGTCTTGAAGTTTGCTGCCAAATGTGTAAGTTAGTTCCTCAATGATACGTTGCAGTTCTTCTCTGTGGGCAGTGCTAGCATATGCTTACTACAGAATACCCTCCATTTCAAACACTCTTCACATTGTACTACCACTCCAACATTTTTGCATGTGTCTCCTCTATAGTCTCACAACTGCTTCCAGACTGCAAGTCTGACATGTTAAACGCAAATACACACCTAGGTATGGTGGAGCTGATTCTCTTCAGATCCTGAGAAGATCGCCTGATGTACACCACAACAGAAGTTGTCTGATATTGGTCTGGCAAAGTTGTTCCCTGATCAAGCACACCTGAAGTTTACTCATAGTAGACATCGGAGATAGTTGGATTTCCTGGCATGGCACAGCCACACCAAGCACCCTTGCCTGGCAACAAATTCGTAGTACAACAACGACCATATTGGCTACATTCCTGGCATCTGACCACCACAACCATGCAACCAAGGAACTATCCAGGGGCAGCTGTGTAAGATCAAAGAAAGAAACAACAAACCTCACCAGAAATGCTGATTATGGCTTTCTGAAAGGAGATACTAATTTAACAAAAGAGGGAAGCTTCTCAACTAAACTCTTTCAAATTGTAAGCATTCCTTGAACTTTACGTGTCACGCACACAAAAGGAATGCAACTGAGGTGACCAAAATATGGTTGAAGTAACCTAAACCTTTTTGCAGTGCAATTGTTATACAACCAACTGGGAGTGGAAAGAGCATCTATTTTCAGTTTCCTGCCATATACACGGATAAAATGACACTGGTGATCTGCCCAACTATTTCACTGATGCATGATCAGGTACAAAATTTGAAAGAAAAAGGTCTGAAAGCAGAATACCTGGGTTCAGGTCAGAAGGACAAGACAATTGAAAGTAAGGTTCTGTCTCCTACTGGTGATGTGCAAATTGCGTTTGTGACCCCTGAGTGGCTGTTCAATGTACATCAGTTGCAGATGCTCAGTTCACAGGGCAGAATTGGACTAAATAAGCCTGACATCAGATACATTATAAGATATGGTGTCCCCGAGAGCCTCAGCAGTTGGCTCCAAGAACTAGGGCGGGCAGGTCGTGATGGAAATCCTGCACAGGCATACATTTTATATGCTGAACGAGATACAGACAATGCATGTGCTTGGATCTGAGACCACCTTCAGAATCAACAGGCTGTCTCCAACATACTCAAAACATTTTCTGAAAGTTGGAGGTATGTCTATGCTCACCTTGCTGGTACCTGTCGCCGAAAGATTCTACTAGAAGTGTTTGGAGAGAACTCAGACATACCCAAAGCAACAGTCCCATGCTGTGATGTATGTTCCATGAATAAATGTCCAGTTCAGATCATAGAAGAGAGTTTGAAATTGCCGCTGTTGCAATTGATCACCTAGGTTGCAACGGTGAAGTCAAAATAACAGAATGGATCAGAGGAAGCAAGCGTGCTTGGATGTCAGACAAGAACACCCAAACAATGTCATTTGCCAATCACTGTGGTCACAGTGATATATGGTGGAGAGCATTCTTGCGAAAGTGCCATGTAGCTATTGGGGATATTGGAACGCCGGTTTACAAACATTGTCAAGAGCAGTAGCCAATATGCTGTGTTTGCATGCTACAGTGTAACAAATGCATGAAGGCTGAAGCTGAGTGATTGTTCTCCTGTATTAGTGTGTGAGTAAACAGCAAAAGCAATTAAGCTAGAAAAACATTGTCCCAGAGAAAGCCCTCGGCACAGATACAAACACGTCCACAAGCATCATGTAGCAAAAGCGCAATATCTGGTGAGCAGAAAGTACATGCCAAAATTGGTAAGGGATCCAGAATTATTGATACAGTGAAAGAACTCATGAAGGACAGCTCTGCCTGGTTGCACATTTCTACCAAGCAGGAATATCAATTTCCTGGACTACTCAATAATGTCACCAATCAGTATATGCTGCATACTTTGGATATGAGGAAGATAACCCACATTTCATGTGGTCTGATATTCAGATTTCCAAGGGTAAAGTGAACATAGATCGAAAGATCAAAGTTAAGATTGATGGAAAAGAAGAGGAGTTGTTGTATCGTATGGCCCCATGTGGTGGGGTAAAGAAGTGTCCAGAATCTGGATGCAGCTATGTCTGTGCAGTAAAAGATCATCCAAAGTGTCCGACACATGGACATACACTGAAACTATCTGCTGAGAATTCAGGTCGATGTCCAGTTACATTTGTATACCTCCATCCTACACAGGAAAACGATTACAGAAGGTGGATAGCTGGTCTTGTCAATCATCAGAAGGAGCCGGTATGTAACATGAAATAAACCCACCCAGTCGCATTTCATCACTTGCAGCATCACTTATTCATGACTGTCAGCAGAAAAGCCCAACTCTTACAGCTCATGACCTCTCAATAGGAAATGGAAGTGGTGTCGCAGTTGGAGCTGTTGACCAAGCATGTAACCATTTAGGCCGGCTTCGGTACCAACTTTCAAAATCTAAAAAGCAAAATGGAAATGGAGATGTTTTGTTTCTTCTTAACCACTTTCAGCATCTCATCAGAAGAAGACATATCCATTGGACAAAACTGCAAGACAAGGACCACCGGACAAGAATTCAAACTTTGGAATAGACCTGTCTAGGAAGAGGCCTCTGTTGAGTGATTCCGATAATGAATTTGAGGGAACACCTGTGAAAACACAGAAGGCAACCAAGAAAGGTGAGTAAACACACATAATATCTTCTGATAGCATAATACACCAGATGTATAATAATTAAAATGCTCTGTATACAGACACGGTTGTTTAGAGTCTGTTTTGCCCCCTTGTCACATTTCTCTGTATTGCATTTTTTTTTCGTAGCTACAGTAAAATAATTTTAAAAAAAACAAGGAAACTTCAGGATCTTCATATTTTGGAAGAAAGGTTAGGGTCTTGTTTGATGATGGAAACACTTACCTGGGCATTATTGTACGCAAAGATCCAGAGACTGACATGTGGGTTACTGTGTTTGAAGACGGTGAGGAAGATCAGACAGCAAATCCAGCAACTGATAGTGACTACACTCTTTTGGATTAGAAGCTCAGGTTATGTAAAACACTTCCCAGTATACATTAGAGAAACATATTATAGTGTCCCAAAAACAAACTGTGCCAGCCATGCAGTTAAGTTCATGATTAGCTATATCATCAGTATTCTATCACCCATGCATGTTGCATATGATTCAAGCATCAGCTGTTCTCAGACTCAACATTCATAATGATTGCCATTGTTGCAACTCATTTTAATATTATTAACAAGTATCTTTCTAAAGTAAAACATGTCATGCACAGACTGCAGTATATATTGTATACTGACCAATGACCTAGACCCTCTATGCGTCTCAATAGTAAGGGAAGAACCCCTGTTACCATGGTGATGGTTACTAAACATTCATAGAACCAGGCTTGCCAAATAGCATATTTACAAAACTAGGCATATTGCAAAGTGGTGGTAATTATTGTTTCAGACACCAATGCACGTTTAGTGTTCCACATTCTAAGCACAGAACACTTATGTTCATAGAACCACACATGCCCTACAACCTAAGTGCTGTGTAGTTGTAATTATATTCACAGAACCGCACATTCCCTATAACCTAAGTGCTATATAGTTTTATTTATATTCATAGAACCGCACATGTCCTACAACCAAAGTACTGTACTGTTGTAATTATATTCATAGAACCAGACATGCCCTATAACCTAGGTGCTATATATTTATATAGTTGTAATTATTATATTCATGGAACCACACATGTCTAAGCCTATATAATTATGCTGTTGTAATCATATTCATTGAGCCTTGCACAGATTGTGTGTAATACGGGTCTCCCATTATTACCCCTGACTTATACTTTTCCCTCATAAAGGATGGAATAATACTTGGCGGATATAAGTGGGACTTATACTTGGCCCTCACAAAGGAATTAACACTGGCGGATATAAGTTTGACTTATACTTGTCCCATGTGTTACACGTGGTATAGGGTACTTATACGTGTACACGTGGCAAGTTTAAGTCAAGTTGTAGTATGCCTGTATCATCCACTCAATGGAGGGTGGAAGTTTGTGAAGACAAGAGCGTTTTTGAAAGTAGTGTGTAGAGTAACTGTGGATTATCACCTTTCTCATCCCCCTCCTTGCTTAGTACACAGAAATTAGCACTAAATGCCCGTTTCTGTGCTGCGCATCACAGGCGTAGGTGGGCATTTTCGCAAACTATTGCACGCGCGTTTATCCCGAAGTTACTGTGCGATCTGAAATCAGTACCTGGCGGGTACTGCTGGCAGTTACTTTTGGAACATTATATATGAAGAAAAATTATTTTGGGATTGTGAACCATAGTATAACTATAAGGGCTGCTGTGTGCCCTTCTAGGTTTTCAGTCATTTAAAAAGGGGAATTCGATTGCAGAATAGCATAAGGATGATAAGCCCAGCACTGTGTTAGAAGGTACGTCAGAAGCATGGGAAACTCGTTTCGAAGACAACCTTTTGCGACAACTTACGAACCGCTCAAGACTCCAGTGGGGGAGGATAACGTACAAGTGGATGTGCTGATTGCGTTTGGAATGATCGCCTTTTCTTTTCTCCTCGTTATACCTGGCATACGTGGCCTGGAGGTAAATACGCTGTCGCACGTTATATTTGTGTATCGCGCGTGCAAGTAACACCACTGACAGTCAGATTGCTTTGCATGGCTGCAGTGCAAGAACAATCAGTAAACCGCATCTTTCTTAAATAAAAAGTATATATGGGTGTTATGCAAAGATGCGCAGGACTCGTTTCGGCCACTAACAGGCCGCATCAGCTGCACTGCATGAGTAACCTTTTTTTTCTCTCTCTTCAGCGTTTGTGGGCAACTATACGAGTGTTTGTTGCATTGTGGATAGGAGCGGTGATCCTAGTCTGCAACTACGGTTCCTGGTACTCCGATTCAATATGTACTCGGACGCAATACATGGCTCATGCGGGGGTCAACTCTCCTCAGTTGATTGAAGCTCGAGTTGGACTATCAATTGGACTGCGCGGCATCAACATAACTTTACTTGAAACTGAATGTGAGCACCTTCTGCTTTGCATTCGCATCTGCATGCTCCTTGTACGTAATGTGTCCTGCATGTGTTGTAATAAATGGGTAATGTTTGTAACTAGCAAACTCTACGTATTCTCTGTTACAGGCACTGGCCTGAATAACGCACCATACGTACGACCATTCCCGGACGAGATCATCAACTACGAAGAGCAATTCTCATGGGCCGACCCCTGGGATCAAGGCCGACTTGATTTTGGACTCTATGGCGGTCGTTTCAACCGCGAGTTTCGTGCAGCCAAGTTCCGCGGAATGCCCTACCCGATTCTTTGGATCGCCGAACACTTTACTCTGGATGGAGAGCAGATAATCTGGTACAGAAAGTTCCGTGTTGCTGGATGGTTAACCCACTATCTTCTTTGGTAAGTCTCATTCTCTGCAGGGGCTCTAACATGCCTCACCATGCATGCAATGTTATCAGTATGCAGATCCACACCCCCACCTCCAAAATACACGATTACCATCATGATGCTATTCTGATTTCCACGTACAGGGTTGCATTTGCAACTTACCTGCTTTCAATTGCCTGCTTTGTCCTTAATATTTGGTGGGGAGCTATCTACATGCTCATTACAGGTTTGTAACTATACGTATACATTGCAGATTTGCCCTGTAAAATACATTGATATAGGGTTATCACTTGCCTGAGTGATTCGCCTGCAACCTGACAGCTAAAATTCTGTGATGCTCCAAGTTTGCCATTACTTGCAGGTTTGCTTCTGCTTCTGTCCTGCCTCACATATGGAGTGACCATCATCAATGATCCACCGCTGACAATCCGCTTTTCTGACGGTACACTAAGCCCTCAGTTCAACTGGGCGTTCTGGTTGGTCTTGTGCACAGGGTTCTTGTCAACAGTAGCAGCATTAATGATAATTTTTATTGACTTGAAGTGGCCATGGAAGACAGCAGAATTCTTCCATCACAGTATAATTGTGGATGATACAATGTTTGAGGTAAGGCAGCCTATGCCACTTACAAGCATACATTGTAGCTAGTTGATCGCTCAGCTGAAAACCATACTGGTCTAACTCAAAATAAAGTAATTTGAATTGCCCAGAAATGCAAGAAAGGCCAAATTTGTAAAATTTTGGAATCCTTACACATTCATAGATCAGGGTTGAATTTGCAAAAGCTTGAAGTTGCAAACAAAGATTTGCTAGCTAATTACACCTCAAGATACAAACGGTAATCCACAGGCCAATTGTTGGACAGTGGACATACACTCTGAGTGCACATTCATACGTACCTTCTCTGTGAACGAAATTCTCATTCACAAGCAAGTATGGAGAAAGTTATGGTAGAAGGAAAAACCCTCAACACGACCAGTGAATGCTTGCGGTTCGCTTAAAAGGGTTTCCTTTAAAGGAAACTGTTAAGTGTTGTTAAGCACTTGAATTAGACTGCTATTAATAATAAACACATTTCTGTCCAGTGTCCACATTGTTGCCTTTGACAAGTCTCAATTGGCTATGCATTTACCATAATCATGGTTGTAATAGGCACTCTTCCCCAACCCTACAGCAGTCAGCAGTATAGCCTTTGCATCCTGGATTTCATTCTGTGTGTAAATGTTTTACCCCTTAAGGGAGGAGAAGAGGATGAAGATGAGAATGACCTAGATCAGTTTGGCATTGTTTCACAAGGCAGCAAAGTCAGCCATGGAACTACGGCAGGAGGAGAAACCAGTGATTCAGAAGTGCCAAGGAGGTACCGTGGGCGTGGGACTCGAAGAGATTCTGTAAAAAGTACAAGAAGCGATGTACTTAGCAGGGATGGCAGTACCAGGAGTGGCACAAGGCAATCTTCACAACATTATCACTGACAACACTCACAGCAGCAGGAGATACAGCTAGAAGAAATTACAGTTCATAATTAGTAAGACTGATCACTCGTTTGCTTTTTTGCGTGAATGGCTACAGTATATTATGTGAATGTGACCGATTTGTACATGATTTTGCCATTGATTCTAATGATGATTTTAGCATCAAGTAATAAATAAGCAGGAACTTAAGTATTGGCATTACATAGCAAAGGTGTATGACTGTATCCATTGTCCCTTCTTTTGTGATAGTATGCACAAAGGAAAAGTAATGTTATGTCTACCTACATACTCACCCCCAACATTTGTACTGCAAAATTGGTTTCAGTTGGCATAACACCAACTAGACATAATTATAGCTAGCTACAGTGAAGATATACAACTCTAAGAAAAAGATACTGCAACCCAGCCATGCATATATAGCCCAGCCAGTGGATATGTTGACAATACCCAAGACAAAGTAGTACTCAAGACAATGGCCTATTGTTTGTTGTTAGTGAATAGCATCGTTCTCATGTGTATTGTCTCGTGTCTTGTTTATGCAGTTGATCGCATGCCTCATTAACAGTTAATGCCCATCATTATAGGTTTCATGGTATGTCAAGAAGTGGCTAGCTACTGCTAGTACCATTAATTTGTATGCAGGTACTGTAATTAGGCACCCACACAAAATAAGCACCCCATGAATATAGGCACCCATTTTGATCACAGCAACCAATAAGCACCCCATGAATATAGGCACCCATTTTGATTACAGCAACCACATCTCATTTATAAGCACCCATACAAAAATAGGCACCCCACAAAAAAAGGCACCCGTTACCGCACAAGCGATCAAAAACTGGAGGATGGGGAGAGCTCTGGGATGCCTAGGAATGAAAGCCAACAACACACGAATCTTGCTAGGACTACAACATCTAAGAGGTTGCATTTCAATTTGTGTTTCGAGTTCCGTTTCTTATGGGGTGCCATCATGCTATGGGGTGCCATATGTCAAAATACCCAGAAAATAACGATATTTATAATTATCATACGTCTAACTCACGCTAATGTATGGGAGTCAATGGGGAAGCCTTGCAGCTGCACGCAGTTTATAATATATAATTATCACCATAGTACGAAGCTATACCGGAAAATATCACGAGTTTGTTGCCGTCTGTATTGTTACGAGTGCGCAGCACGAGTAACAATGCCAACGGCAACAAACGAGTGATATTTTTCCCGGTATAGCTTGGTACTATGGTGATAATGATTTTATCATACAAACCTTCGATTTCATTGCACGTTCAGACGCAGCGCACGTGACTTGTAGTACCTCGGATTCTCGCGTGACTTGTAGTACCTGATATGGATTCTCGCGTGACTCGCAGTACTGATACGGATTCTCACGTGACTTGTAGTATAAAATAGCTTTTTATCATACGTCTAACTCACGCTAATGTATGGGAGTCAATGGGGAAGCCTTGCAGCTGCATGCAGTTTATAAAAAGCCGTATTTTTAACTACAAGTCACGCGAGAATCCGTATCAGTACTGCAAGTCACGCGAGAATCCGTATCAGGTACTACAAGTCACGTGCGCTACGTCTGAACGTGCAATGAAATCGAAGGTTCGTATGATAAAATCATTATCACCATAGTACCAAGCTATACCGGAAAAAATATCACTCGTTTGTTGCCGTTGGCATTGTTACTCGTGCTGTGCACTCGTAACAATACAGACGGCAACAAACTCGTGATACTTTCCGGTATAGCTTTGTACTATGGTGATAATTATATAATATCACGTTATATAGCAAACAAATATCAAGATATATGTAAATAGGAAACTTCCAGAACAAATACAAAGATATATATAAATAAATAGCACGATATATAGCTAAATATCGTGATATATAATAAATACCATGATATATGATAAACATCATGATATATAGCTAAATATCATGATATATAGCTAAACATCATGATATATAATAGTATCTTGCGACCAGTTGGAATATACGGCACCAGAAATGGCACTGGAAATCCTGTTCACCTATTATTATTATTATTAGACACACGCCAAGAGAAAGGCGTAAAAGATGCTAAATACAATAAATTAAATTATTTCCCGTTACTAGGTGGTTGCTAAGATTATTGAGTTGCAATAAAAACACTACAGCTTTCTGAGAGTGCAATATCTAGGTGTGAGGATGAAATATCTAGATATTGTACCCTCACACCCACATCAAAGGATTTAGTGAAGAGTGCAATATCTAAGCATGATTTCTGAACCAGTCTCAGTGATTTCAGCAGGACACAAACAATACATGCAGTAGATCTACATGTATAACTAGTACCAAAACACTAGGTACAATGCAGACCTAAAAGTCTGAAACAAAATATCCAAATCAAGATCATGTAGTTCACGATCAGAAACAGTAGGTTGACCTCGAGCAGCAACCACAGGACGAGGTGGAACCGCAGAAGCACTATTCCCTTGGTATATGACAATGCTGCACCCAGCAAAGTTCATCTGTGGAGCATGGGTAGTCGGTTGCACGGGAGGCATCTGTGGAGAAAGTTGGGACAGTTCGGGTTTTGAGCACGGCTATGTCGAAGTAGGCCAGTCAGCAGGCTGTAAAGCGTCTTCGGAGGGTACTTGCTCCCGTCTTGCTTTCGCGTTTCGGCAACGTACGGAGTTAGCCACTTGCAAAGGGCGGCAGGGTCGTCGGTACCCTCCAAGAAGTTACCTGGTACCTGTTTCTCAGGATTACCAGAGAAACGCTTGTTCCTACTCTGCCTCCACGCATTAAAATTGCCTAGCGCCCATTTTGTGGATGCCACCGTGTTCTTGGGCACGAATTTCTTGCCAGGGTCTTCTTGTTCATCATCGCTAATAAAGTGCCAACACTCACCACTGGGCTCCTTCTTGCTCAACTTCAGCTTTTTGGCTGGCTTTCGTGATGGCAAAGCGTTCTCTTTCTCCTCCCCGCTGCTACTTTCTGTCCACTCTCCCATGCCCAAACACATTCGCTTGTGGGTGTCCTTCGACCGCTTTTCGGAAATATTTTCGAGGAGGGACGGGGACATCACCCCTCTCTTAGCTTTTTGCGCCTTCATTGCATAGATCTAGTATCAAGCTACAAGCATCACTCACTAGCTAACATTAGGCATCGAAGTTTGAACTTGCATGAAGCCTCATAAACGTCGATATGATGCAATAATGCGCCTGGCGACACCCGCCGTATCTATGCAGCAGTACGGTATCTATGCAACAACCACCTAGCAACGGAAATAAATCATTTATGACACGCCCAGTCGGGATGTATCTGATTTTTGTTGCACATCATAATACAATTTTCTAATGCAACAAATGTCATGTTGCACCGGATGTCATGTTGCACCGGATGTCATGTTGCACCGGAAGTCATGTTGCACCGGATGTCATGTTGGAAATGTATTGAGGGCAAGTAGCTACACACAAGCATAAACATTGATTTAAATAAATTTTTAAAATAAATAAAAATTTTACAGTGATAGTGAAGCAGTTTAGTTATTGTCTAGGGGAGTAGTTGATGGTGATGTTCTGATGTTCTGAACATTTCCTGTGTTGTAGAAGGCAAATGGCAGACTTGAGGCAGGGTCGACAGCATTGAATGTACGTGACTGCAAGTGGGCGGGGCTGGGGAGCTGACAACAGTTTGTTTTATATCGAGGGATTGCGCTTCAAAGTTCTGTCTGGAAGTCAACGATCGAGATACAGCTCGCTTGTGTTGTTCACTAGTCTTCTCGTATCTGCGCAGACACTCAATGCTACGGTGCCCTGTAACTTCCTGGACAAGTTTTTCTGGCACACCTGCATTGAATAGAGTCGTGGCTCCAGTCGCTCGGAGTGAATGGTTAGTTTTTGGTTTCAGACCAGCCTGCTCACACATACGCTTCACCATTGTAGCAAGCTTATTGCGCCCTACTGGGATGTTACAGTACCATTTTTCAGCTTTTGGTGCACCTTTAACTGGCTGAAGGTAGAACGCATCGCTGGTGTCGGACGGGAGCTTGGACAGGTAAAAACGGAGAAGTGAGCAGTAGCAGCGCATTCCTGCATCAGCATCGTTGTATAGAACAACACTCTTGCCGTTCAGATGTAGCTGGCTGAAACCACCCCGAAAGGTCTTAGATCCTCGCTCGACATAGCGGTAGCCGCCTTCGATTTCAACAAACTGGGAGCGCTTGAGGTTTCTATGTTCCTCTCCACCGCGAAGGCACAGGTTTTTTCCCGTGTAATAGAAAATTGCATTTTGCAGTCCTGTAGGTGAGTCGGTTGCAAACACACCCTTGTCCCAGAAGGTGTCTTCATCCTCTGGTGTGAACGCTTCGTGGTGGTGCACCTCTGCTCCCACTCCCTTTGACAACAGTTTCTTGAAGACGGTATCACAAGTGGAGTGAAAATCCCTGAATCGGTGATCTTTCATGTAAAAAATGTTGAATGGAGTTTCAGATGTGGTCCTCATGTGTCTCTGTAGTCCGGACAGTAGCAGTTTTTTATGCGTCTTTGCTGGAAACGGGGAGCCGTCCTCTTTTCTCGTTTCTACTACGTACCGAGACAGGCATTTGTCTAAGGCGGCTGTGTCAGAAGTCATTAGAATGTCGGCAGTAAATGGAGAGTCGGGGTGCAAGTTGTTGTAAGCAGCTCTCCATGCTTGGAAGTTGTTAAGTGCCCAGCGGTTGTTGCTCTGTGTGTTTTTCGGCACGACTCCCTTACACGCAGTCACGAGCTCTTCTTCGGAAGCGTCATAAAAGCGCGTCATCTTCGGTGGAGGAGGGTGGGGCTGTGAAGATGGGTGGGGCTGCTGGTTTTCTTTTTCGTCATCACAAAAAAATGCGTCAAGGTCCTTTGTGGTTATTCCGTCCAGAAGGGATTGAATGCAATCCTCAGCAGTTATTTCACGATTTTCGTCTTGGGAAGACGTCCATTCATGCATCATCAAACACGCCGGGTCTCCGCATTGGCTGCAATTGCTCACTGTTTCGGTTTCCATTGCGCGCGTCGATTTCGTATCCATGGTACGCGCGCACCTCTTTATATAGATGGTTTTCATGGGGCGTGGCTTCACTTCCGGAGGGCAAAAGTCGGTGTCTGGGTTTAGTGCAGCTGCGTGCAAAATACAGGCTAGTAAGTGCTACATCGAGTCCTTACCATGAGTACCGAAAGATAAAAGAAGCTGGTTCTCTCAAGGTGAAAGGTCCGCTGTACAGCTGCCTATCGATCGCGCGTTTGCCCTCCGGAAGTAGGGCGCTTAATTGACATTTGGAAACCATCTATACTGAGCTATAACGCATGCGCAACAAGCATGTTATTACATGAGCGGGAGTGCAATATCGTTTATGTTGCACGAGGGATTGATGTTGACCCGAGGGCGAAGCCCGAGGGTCAACATTAACCCGAGGGCAACATAAACGATATTGCACTTCCGCTCATGTAATAACATACAAGAAATAAACATTAAAAATGTAAAAAAGATGTAGGGATGGCATGCCAAAAAGTATACAAACAAGGTAGGGATGATAGCATAAAAGCAAAGGTCAACATAAAGGCAATGCCCCATCCCTACATCTTTTTCACACTGCAGTTATAACTAAAACGTACCACAACCTTACTGGCAGTTCTTGAAGGGCATAGCTGTAGCCTTGTTCTCAGGCCACTTTCCTCCTCCCACATGGCCTGGGGCCTGGACTCCAAACCCTTCTGAAAGGGCAAGAAGGGTCTGGGGTCCAGATTGCAGTGTAGTCTAGCAGCATGGGGTATGTGGTATATGTGTGCCTGCTATGCATGTAGCGACCAGGTAGCTTTTGGTGCTGACATGCTACTTGTAGTAACGGTGGAACCCTTAATTGTTGGCATTTAATATGGGACCGCTTATACAACCTAGACACTGAGCTGAAGTGAGCTGCAGGACTGGTCATACAGTAAGTGCTGTATAGTGTTTAAAAACTCAAGTGGTCGGTGCTCATTTACAGCATTGTTAACTCCACGGATGGGTGCAGGTTTAGGTTTCAAGCATGCCGTCTAACTGCAGTGTGAAAAAGATGTAGGGATGGGGCATTGCCTTTATGTTGACCTTTGCTTTTATGCTATCATCCCTACCTTGTTTGTATACTTTTTGGCATGCCATCCCTACATCTTTTTTACATTTTTAATGTTTTTTATTTCTTGTTTCTGTACTTTTTTGATGTTAATCTCAGTTGCAGTTAGACCTAAGCCTAGAAGATTCGTTCAAGTGTAATCACAACCCTAGAACTTGAAGCAGACAGCTTAGCAGTGGTTCCAAGCGTGTAATATGCCAGCTGGAATCCGATGGAGGGCTAATAACTCTCTGTACCAGATTTTGACCCCTTTGTGAAGCCAATTTCCTTATATTTACGATCACATGACAACTGACCAGCACTGACAGACAACTGTACCGACAGAGCTGACCATCCAGGCGTTACCTAAAGCTGTATTTTATAGTGTAGCTATAAGTAAGCAACTGAATACAGCTCCTTACCTACGTAGTGTCCATAAGCCTTTCCCACAACCACGGGAATAGACCGTGCCAGCCGTGCATACAGTCAACAAGCGCGATTTCGTGTGAGCACTAGTCTCGTTCCCAGAGCAATGACCGTGGTTTTCGGTCTGGGAACGAGACTGCATGTGCGCATGCGTACAAGATTATAAAATGGCGTCCTACGCAACGGACAGCAGTCGGGCAGTGCTGTGAACAGCTTTTTTGACCAGGGTAAATTTGAAGCTATGAAGACGCTGAGTGGTTGGGAAGCTGCGCGCTGTGATGAGCATCAGTTTCGTGCTAAAATCAAGGTGAGTACTTGAGCCGTTTTCGAGTTATCGTTGTTTGACAAGTGGTCTGAACAAAGAAAGAAGAAAGAAGAAAGAAGAATACGAAAAATGGCACTTTTGCTACCGCACACTTTTGCGTTTAGCTGTCTTCCACGTGGCATTTGGGCAACTATATGAGTCTTGCTGATCACAAAGGCACTCAAAGAGGAACCCTGGGCGCTTAAATAAGCTTTTAGCGTGTTTGTGGTGAAGTTATACGGCTTTTTTAAGTATTGCATATATTGCGCGTCGGCGCCATCCCTACATAGAGAGTCTACCGACTCTCTGATACATATACTCCACTTCACCCTTGTTTCTGTGGTAACAGGTGGGTATTATTTTCCATATACTGACAGGAAGTTGTACACAGCAAAATCGTACGTTTTGAATCAGAACTGGAACCAATCTGATCCAGATCTGTACCCAGAAACGCAACGGAACTTTTTGGCAACGGGTCTGATACCGAACTGTAAATCGGATCTGTATCAGTTCTGCAGCTCTGTATCAGTTCAACAAAAATAGCCCTATAAGACATGCTATTCGTACAGGTCTGATACAGATATGTGCGTACTGATCTGATACTGTCCTGATGCTACTGCAGTACTGATTCAGTTCCGAAAATACGCCCGTAACAGAACTTTTTGGCAACGGAACTGTATCGGGTCAGAATATTTTTGGCTGTGTAGATTCTGTAGATTCTGTTCCATATACCACAGGAAGTTGTAAAATGATGTTTCCTATAAGCTACCTTGTTTAGAGTGTCAATTACTTTACATGTTTACTAATAACATACCTTGTTTACAGTGAAAACTACCATGTGTATTTACTAATAACAACAAGGACCAATCAGAGTGGAGAATATAACAGATAAACCACAATAGACAGGCATTTATGGTCCATAAGCAGCAGTACGGTATCTATGCAACAACCACCTAGCAACAGAAATAAATCATTTATGACACGCCCAGTCGGGATGTTATAAGCACTCCGCGCTCGGGCGCTTCGCGCCCTCGTGCGTCGTGCTTATAAATCAGATACATCCCTCCTGGGCGTGTTATAACTAATACATATAGCAAACCAAGATATATAGGTAAATAGCATGATATATAGCTAAATATCGTGATAATATTATATAGCTAAATATCATTATAGCTAAACATCATGATATATAATAGAACAATTCTATCTTGCAACCAGTTGGAATATACGGCACCAGAAACGGCACTGGAAATCCTGTTCACCTGCCCAACCCTAACCCTTACCCTACCGGTGTGCTAACTAACCCGAATTCCGGTGCCGTGTATCCCAATTGAATATTTTGACATATATGGCACCCCACACTGTACGTCATACAGGCCCGGAGGAAGCTAGAATAAAGTGCGGTAGGGACAGCCATTGAAAGCATGCATAAGCACACTAAGTCTAGTGGGGTCTGGGGGCATGCCCCCCCCCCCCCCAGGAAATTGTTTTCAAATTTGATGCTCTGAGATCACTTCTCAGGCCATTCTGGACCCAAAACTAGAGCGTATTATTTTTGTGGAGAAAATTTATACTTAATTAAACATTGGGGAGATCTGGCAATGGATCTGCAAATCGCGAGCAACTGGCCATGATAAGTCGCTCTCCTTTCAGGCTACACGCATTCACACCTCGGAGAATTGGTGCCATTTCGCTACTCCCATTTCGCCTATATACTTCTCATGCAAAATGTGACCAAAACAATATGGAACACTTATATAATTTCATTCTCTTTGGTAGTCACTGCTCCCTTGCATTGTCTGCTTTTGGCACATCTCCAAAAAATGCGGCCATCTCTTGATGTTGATAAGATACTTGTGTCCTTCGTAGATAAGTGAGTGTGCTCCTCTCTGGGTTGTGACAAACTCCATGACATGTGGCTGATTGAAATGACTGGCTAAGGTAGATACATTTTATGTGAAACTCACATCAAAACCTGTGACCCATTGGTTTTGAGTAAAGACTATAGGTTAAAGTGAAGTTAAAGACACTTCAATACGGGACAACCATAGTTTCAATTCCTTTTGATGAATAAATTAATGCACATCAAAAGACATAAGAATTATGATCCTTTTAGACAATGTATGCATGTATGTATGTGTTTGAAGACATTATGCATGATAGGCGAAATGGCACCGAGCGGTACGTAATAAGTAGGCGAAATGGGAGTAGGCGAAACGGGAGTAGGCGAAATGGCACTAACCCACCTCGGAGTGCCGAGGTGTGAACGCATGCAGCCTTGCATAGATATTCGAGCAAGGGCGGAAAAGTGGTAGGCCCAAAGCCCTACCGGCCCTACCGCTTGCGCCGGCCCTGAACAGTTTTTAATCTAGGCAACACAGTGATGGACATTAAGACATATTCAAAACAAGACAATTGTCGCTAAATAAATGTAAATAAATGCAAGACAAGCTGACTAGGACATACACACTGGAGCTAGTTGCTACGACAACATGGCCCTCCTCTGGGTGGTGGCTCATTCACATTGGAACCATCCAGTCTAATTAACCGGTCTCCTTTGCCCACATTTTTCTTTGGATGGCTGCTTGATGTCTTCTCCAACTGTGGTAGTAAGATCCTTTGGATGTGGTCAAACAGTTCAGTCACTCCATGTCCACTCTTTGCACTCGTCTCAAAGTAGAGTTTCTTTCCTTGAATGTTCTTCAGGTATGAGTTGGGATTAAATTTGAGTGCATGCTCAACCTGCTTCCTGTGTTGCTCCTCTGCTAGTTCTTGGCCCTCAGTTGTCTTCACCTGCCTTCCCTCCACCGGGACCAAATCTAACTTTGTCCCCACGACCACTGTTAGGCATGTGTCCACTGAGTCTTCCAGCAAAGGGATAAAAACTTCCTGCAGCTTCTCCAGACTTTTGCTATCAGTGAGGTCAAATGCTAGGATGGCTACAGATGCCCCACGGCAGTAGAATGAGGAGAGAGAAGCATATTTCTCCTCTCCTGCAGTGTCCTGCAAGCACCAGAAATATGTACTAGTTATGTTGTCACAATCAAAATAAACAGGTTCTACATCAACATATCTATGTCAACATATTTCTATCTCCAGTTCTTACATAATGATGAGCTCATTACCCCTAAGGGAATATAATATTATAGTGGTTGTGGGGGACAGTGCAGGGGAAAGATTCATGCTCAACACAATACTAGTACACAAATATAATCCTTCCCCGCACAGTTTTGTTCGTAATTGTCAGTGCCATACTACAGTTTGTGTTTGAGCATTTTGTTACATAAACATTTACAACAAGGCCATAATAATAAATATCACTGTTTTCAGGTAATCACGCATGCCAATTTCCACCTGCACGACACTTTTTAACAATGGTCACATGACAGTTTTTCCCTCAAGCATCCACATTTACCTTCGTAGCCAGTGCCTTATGTCCACTCAGTCTCTATAGTTGTTCCACAAGGAAGGATGGTCTTTTTGTTGATACAAATCTGTGACAGTCTGAGCGGCTTGTACCTCATGAATGAGCTCGCAGCCATAGTGGAAGTCTTCAATAAGATTTTGCACAGCAACATATGAAAGGCTGTTCTGGTTTTGTCTTCTCCAAAAGACTATCGTCTTTGATTGCTTCGTTGCTTCGGCGTCTTCTGGACAATTTCAGACATTGTTTTCAAGGCTGATATCTTGCCAATTTCTGATTTATCTGAAAGACAGGTTAGTCTCGCAAGCCAGATCCTTTCCGTTTCCGTGGCAGCACCAATCGCATATCAGATACAAGTACTGGAAGCGATCAGCGCTGCAGAACAGAAATGGTCTGACTTGTGAGACTAAGCTAACAGTTTGTAAACATAAGCAAAAGGAGATGCAGCCCTCTTCGAAAAAGCAGAAATTGAAAGGTTACTAATTAAATCTTTAAATAGCTGACGCGCGCATGGTTTGGGTAGAAAAAATTGCCTGTGAAACAATGGATCTTATTATTATGGCTCAAAAGGTGCCACTTTGACTTAGCCTCACACCCAGACCAACATAGGCCTGGGTGTGAGGCAAAGTTCACCTGTGCTTACCCAGAGTGCTACGTTCCAGTCTCCCCACTTCTTCAAGGCCAGAGAGGCACCAATGCTCTGAGGAAGGCAAAGAGCAGATTTGGGTACAGATTATCATCCAAGGCATACAAATTGTACTCAGATGCCCATTATCAGCTTCCCTGTCCCCTAGCTGAGGAACCCTGGTACTATAGCTGTGTTTCAGTTGTAAAGCTACAGTAAAGACTATTTGATCATCTTAATTTTAAGTTGAAAAGGTATAAATGACATGCTGAACAGTAGTCAGACAACATTTCACTCATTGAGAATTTGAACTGTAGCTGTTGCTAGGCAGTTTTTCTTGCTAAGGAGAGAAATGCTATGCAGTTTCGTTGCTAAGGAGAGACATGATTTGATTGACTAAGTGTAAATACCTTATACGATGAAACCCTTGGGGCCTACAGTATTTAGATATCCTTGGAAACCATAAACGCCCTTGCACTTTGCGCATGGGTGTTTTGATGGGTTTCCGCGTGAAACTAAATCCCATACACCCCTCGGTTCATCGTATAACCTCTATGTAAATGTCCCTCCTTAGAGTAAATCATCTACCTCTTCATAATTGCTATCACATGTTCTACCTGGATTCTGTCCCAAGGGTAAGAAAATGCCAGAATGACTTTGTGTAAACAAATGCTATCACATCAAATCTGGTGAAGTGGTAGGTGAGACGGTGACAGAGACAGCACATGCATAGGTAAAGATGAAGAAGTAGCTAGGGAGAAAAACTCTCCTGCCAGTATTCAGGAGAAAAGCTCTCCTGCTAATGTTCAGAAGAAAAGCTTTCCTGCCGGCACTCGGGAGAAAAGCTCTCCTGCCAATGTTCAGAGAAAAGCTCTCCTGTCAGAATGCTCCCCTGCCAATGTTGCAGTTCCACAAGAAATATTGATATGCCAATCCTGGAAGCAAGGTCCCACCCACAGAAAACTACTTTAAGTGGCTATAACTCCCAGAAATGAGACAAAGCCTCCTTCTAACAAATGAAACAATCACCAAATGGCACTAACCATGCACCATTCCATAATAGTCCACTATTTAGCCACACATCCAAACTTCTGATGATAATACCAACTAATGAGAAAAGAGCCAAGGTGAATCACCCAGCGCAATATTAACTGGGTCAAAGTGTCGGGATTGACAGACTGTACGATGAGCAGGTCCTACATGCTAACTCAAATGTTCAACTCATCCAGGCTGCAACAACACGCCAAATGTCTACACCAACACATTTACCTTTCAGTGATGAAATGTCAAAGCCTAAGTGTCATGTTAGGGCACAGTGGTGTGCAGCATCAATGTTGAGGAAAATTTTTTGCGATGGCATTCATGTATGTACTGTGTACATGGAAAGCCACACACCTGACAAGTCACAGTTGCCACCATACATGCATTATGCACCTGAAGACTTCACACATCTTTATCTTGGGGTCGATTAATGCATAGAAAACCTGAGTTTTCTACAGCCAAAAGCCTTGACATACGGCCCATAAAAAGTAATGTTTGCCTAAAAATCTTGATCCTTGTATATTAGTGGGTCATCATTAGTGCATTCACTATAAAAACAAAATTTTAACTTTAGCAAAGTATTTGGTTACTACAATTGCGTGACTATCCTTCCTGTGCTAATTCAAAACGTTTTGTGGGAGACTAGTAAAACTTACTCAAGTATCAGCTCCTTTTCCAGCCCTGCATTCAGAAAATTTTCATAGTAAGGATAGTCACGTAATTGTAGTAACCAAATACTTTGCTAACATAATAACTTTGTTTTTGCAGTGTTGGCATAAGAGAAAACTACTCTTCACATCATCTCCCCCATGGTCTCCTTGTTGTTGTCATTTAGGTCAGTACTTTGTATATGGGCGTGTACACCTGTTCTTCCAAAAAAGAAGGCCTTGTTCGTATGCATGTAAATCTACTTACTCTTTCAAGAAGAGTTTCTAGTCATTCACTTTGGTATGTCATAACTTTGTTTAAGGCTTTCTGGAGCTTCATAAAAAACTTGTGCGTTCTGGAGCCACGTTTGCTGCACAGTAGCAGAAATGGGTTCTAAAGCAACGTCATTTTTGACAATGCGCACTGTAGTTAAAAGGTTATCTTAACACACATTATTTGTTAAACAGGGGCGGAGATATAGGGGGGGCAGAAGGGGCTTAGGCCCTCCCACTTTTCAGATTGGGGGGGCTCAGCCCCCCCAATTTTTCTACTAGTTGTACAGAGAAATACAATATCATCTCGTTTCCACACCCCCACAGCTTAACATTTAGAACATGAGCCCCCCCACTTCTTGGTAGCTGTCTCCCCCTCTGTTAAAGGGTTAACACACACACCGGTCATACTCAACAGCAGTCCACATACAACAACTGTAGTAGACACACTCTTCTCCTTAGGTATCTATGATGCTGGAGTCTACCTACATTGCTGTGCACAGCTGTTTTCGGTATGCTCTCATAAATGAGTATTTATATGCCTAGTCAGCACACTTACAAGTTCTCGCTTGTGCAGAGGTGCTGCCTAGTATTGAGCACTATGTCCAGTGCACCACTGAAACAGAAAGTTCAGTACAGTGCATTTACCACACACCCTCAAAAATGTGTACACAAGCTAATACACAAGCATACATGCACACAAACATACGCACACACATTGACACACACAAGTATACGTACATTATGCAGTAGATCTGTATCATATGTGTATACCACCTAGTAGACTGACCAAATCTCCACCCACAGCACCTAGCTCTAGAGTGTACTAGAACTATGTTGCCATACAAGCTGAAATGCAATTTGAAGCATGAGCTTGACTTGTCATGTAATTCTTACGTTATCTGTACTGATAAGTGCTTACTTGTTGCATATACATGTATACTGGACAAACGTCACCACAAATGTGCATGGTTGGTCAGTCAGGCTTCCCATAGGACCATTGATTATAGGCTTTCCTGCTTCTGTGTTCAACGAATGACTGGAGACAGCTAAGAGAGAGCAGTCTTTGGTTACTGACAGTAGCTTTAATTGGATACATTCAGTCCCCCTAGTTACAAGGGACAGGCAACGTTCAGTAACTATTCCAAAGGGAAAGGTTTGGCATTTCTGGTATTCACGATCTAGCATTGTTCCCATGCAGCTTTTCACCACTTGTATTGAGCCAATACAGAGAAAGTGACAAAAGCTGGTCAGAGCCTGGGAACAAGATTATATGGATTTATGCTTGTAATTACCTCTCAATAATCTTCCTGCAGTGCTGTACTGGGTGTGGCTCAGCACCTCACAAGATTAAGGTATGCTAGCAGATGACACACTAAATATGGTGTGAATGTATACACATAGCTGAGAGACAATGAAGTGTCGCTTGTTAAGTTCATCCTGAAATGTCCCGTAGCACTGTAACAGGAATCAGTAATGAGAGAACAGAGTACCGGCAGCAGGTCCAGCCTTCTTTTTCTGAACTGATGAAGTAGGCTTGATGATCTCCTGCTGTCTATGGCAAGGAGAATTACTGAACTGTGGTACAATCATCAGAATCCAGAGCTCCCCTCCATATCTTCCTTCCCTCTCTGCCCTTGTCCACACCCTTCCTCTCTCTGTTCTCCCTCATTCTCTGCCTCTCTCCTCCTACATCCTCCCTCCCCTCTCCACTTCTCACCCAGGAACCATGTGTGGGGTATCATCACAGCTATTGCTCTGCTAAGGAGGTTGAGGCAGTGGCTCAGGCTAATCATGAGGGCTCTGCGACTGAGACAAGGAAGGGAGACTGTAAGAGGCACCACAACACCAATACCACCCCATACATATGTGGTAGTCCCGGATAGAAATCAAATATTATTCCATCAGGTATTTCGAGTGCATCACCGAGTTTGCGCTGAACTTCCGCTAAGGGTGGGGCTCATATGCGCTATGTAAATGCGTGAATATCTGATACGTCTATGAAGTCTGCCAAACTCGGTGATGCGCTCGAAATATGCGACGGAATAATATTCGAGTTCTATCCGGGACTGCCACATACGTATGCATTGTGTAGTAATGACACCCATCAGGTGAACTTTGACATTCATGAAATAGCCTCTGTGTTGGGGATTATGTTAATGACATCAACTCAACAAGGTGTACATAGTTCACACAATGTCACCATCACTAGGACTAAACAGAACTCACCAGACAATGCATGCTGAATTGACAAACATGTCACCGTCCTTCACTAACAGGATGACGCCTGGGAGGAGGTGTCTCTACAGCACCCTTCAGCTGCTCACCACGAGACAAAGTGAGTGTGGAATTGCATCACTGTGCAAACATGCCACCTGATAGGAAAGCTCTTAGTCTCTATTTCCCCATGACCCACTCCTCTCTGCTCCCTCATGACCCACTCCTCCCTGCTCCCCCATGACCTACTCCTCTCTGCTCCCCCATGACCCACTCCTCTCTGCTCCCCCATGACCCACTCCTCCCTGCTCCCTCATGACCCACTCCTCTCTGCTCCCCCATGACGCACTCCTCTCTGCTCCCCCACAACCCACTCCTCTCTGCTCCCTCATGACCCACTCCTCTCTCCTGTTGCATACACAGCAAAGTGTGGCCGGCTGTGATGTTCTTTGCCATAGTGTTTGGAGTTCCATGGCTGCTCTGGAAGCTCCTGTCATCATTACGTAAGTGGAACCTTGCCATATTAACATATCTCATGCTTATGTGCCCACCTGGGATCTTTGAAGCTTTCCTTCTCCTTCCCCCCTCCTCTTCCTCTCTCCAGAGATGTCCCTCTTTGATGTTAATGTATTGTTAAGGTCATATTAGGATAGTTATAAGCGTGCATGTTGTCTACATGATCTCAAGTAGAAATCTGAGTCAAACATGGCAGTATCGGACTTGGACTGGAAAGCTGTGTAGGACCTGCCAAATGTTACACAGTCTACTCTGCTCTGAGCCATGTCTAGCCACATTCTGGACTAAGGAGATGGTTACAGCAACAGCAGTCATACACTTGGCTTATGTTAGTTGACAAACCCGCAGCCCAGTCTTCAGCTACCATGGCTACCTCAGTTTTGAACACTGGATGCTGACTATTATGATGTCATTTGCTACACTTTTATCACACAATTTCTGAGCTGGTTGGAAACCACACCCCTTGGTTCTTAGTGCTTCAGAACCTTGCTAGTATTACATAATCCCTTCTTGCTTTGTCCCCTGGAATTATCTAACACTTCTTCATGCTTCAAAAGTCCTAAGAACCTCTGGTTACGTTTCTAACCTACCCTCCACCCCCCCCATCTCGTTCCTGCTACCTTCCAGCATTTGCACTTCTCTTTCCCTCTTTTCCTTCCTATCCTCCTACTTCATCCTCCTCTCCTATCGTTGTACTATCTCTCTCCCCCTCTTCTTCCTCCTATCTTCCTCCTTTTGTCCTCTCTTTCTCTCCATCTCCTCTCCCTCCTATCATCCTGCATTCATCCTTTTTCTTCCATATACTGATACTCTCTATTTCCTGTCTTCTATGCAGTTCAGCAAAAAGACCCACAGTCCTCAGACCAGGACCACTGGTAAGTCTTCACCTCCTCATGAGGGTGGTGGGTAATAATACCGGATAGATAAATGAGTAATCTGATAGATTTTTCTTGTCACCCTCAGGCCTTCTGGAGAGGGTCAGCCCCTGGTAGCCAGGGCACTGTATGACTTCCACACAGACAGGACAGATGAGCTCAGTTTCTCAACAGGGGATGAGCTGGTAAGGGAATGCAAGCAACAGCAAGCGTACATATATGACTATGAAGTATGTAAAAGGAAATCAACCATTAACGTGACTGAGATCCCTTTAGGTCATGAAATCACTTTGCATGACATTGTATTAGTGCAACACTCGACTGTAAGTCTTCAGACTGAGTGTATGTTCCATGCAATTGATAATGACTATGGTGTGCTAGACTCAGCCTTTGCCTAGCTTTTCAGTGCACATGGTCAGGAGGGAGAGAGCCTAAGAGGAGATGCTAATCACTCTTTGTTGTCATCCTTCTTCCCCATGCTGGGACTATCACTGTTGTTTGTGTCCTTGTCTGTCCAGGTCCTTGCCCCCAGGCAGCTCCAAAATGGGTGGCTCTTGGCTGGCAGGAACAGGAAGTCTGGGTATGATGGAAATTATAACTTAAGAACACTTGCCTTGAATCAGCCTTCATCCTAAATGGACCAGACCAGACCAGAACAGAACAGAAGTTGATTTACCATTTATGGAAGTAGATGCACTGGCATGTGGTGTTGGCCTCTTGCAAACTTAAACTCACTGCCAATTGTAGTGCAAAGGCTGGTTGATTTTGTCTAGTTTTGTAGTGAACAGTGTTTGGGAGGCTACCATAGGCGGACTATACATGTACATATACGCACATTACATCAAAAAGCAAAATCTCAAACCGATAATTTTCAAATGTGCATCACTTCTTTGGTGACTAGTTTTCTATTTGTTGCACCAAACAAGAACTGCATTATAGTAGTTGTTGATTTACAAAGGGACATTTGCGACATGGTTGAGATGTTGGTGGCATGCACTGAGAAATAGCAACCACAACAGCATCCACTCATTCTTTTCTGTGCCTGAGGATACCATGGGTATTAGCAACTACAGACGCCCTGTGTGCAATAAAAAGCCATGATGGCTTGAAAATGAAAACAGCCGCTATTCTGTAACTTTGTTCGAAGAGGAACCAGGCAACATATTTGGAGAATATCGAAGAAGTTTGCCTTGGTCATTCAGTGTCTCATGCTTTGGTGGTTGCATGCTGTGTTTCCAGGAGCTTTGAATTGGGGTATCCTTCAGCAGCTTGGTGAAATAATTTTATCTTTGCAGTCACTGCTGTTGTTTACACCACAGTATAGAGAGCTAGTGCCAAAGGTTGATCCAGGATTTGTGTGAGGGGTGGCTATAGGTTTTGGTGCTTATGAGGCACAATAATATTATTATCATACACTCAAAATAAGTAAACTTTGAGTCCTTCTATTGTTTAATGATTTGATGATGATATTATGAAACAGTTGCATGGAATAAGTACAATCCTATGATATTATGAAGCAGTTGCATGGAATAAGTACAATCCTATTGCACCCACACAGAGTTATGAAGGGAGAAGGGGGGTGGCTAGCCACCCCCCTTGGATCAGCCCCTGCTAGTCTTATTCCAGTACGATCATCTCTCTAACCTTGCCACACATAAGTCATGTGGTGGCTGGGGAGTTGGCCCATCATGTGTACACAAACTGCTATGGGAAATGGGATATTTTTGCTTACAAAGTGAAGGGGTGTCATTGTAATGCATAAGACCTAGTAGAACATTTAGTGATGGGTACACTGCAAGCCATACACTCTGGGATTGTGACTGGGTAGGGCATGAAGGGAAAAGCATCAGTGAAGAAGGGTATAGTATTGATGTTGATGTTCCTCTGCAATATACAATTATTGAAGGGATGCATGCAGGGTCAGGTAGGGACTGACAGTTATGAGGAGGTTAGATCCTACCACATTTGGACTCAAGTGATTGGTTGCTACACGAGTAGGTGTGTGTGTTGTAGTAGATGATGGTACACTGATTCTCACCTTTTCATGTTCCAGCTTAAGTATGGCTAATACTGGAGATGAAGTCATTTATCTGCACTGTTTCAATTTTGTTAACTTTTATAAAAAAAAGTGTAGGTGAAATTCTGAATCTACATGCTATTTGCTTCAAGATGATTCCAATGCAATTATAATACAACGTACCATCTTTCGGCCGATCATCAGCAAAGTTTCGAGTTGCTTAAGTATGGCATTCAATGGAGGGGTCAAAGGTCAATTATTTTCGTCACAGCCTTCCGCGAAATAAGTGCAAGATATAAAAAGTGTAGCCTACTGTTGTGTAGAGCGCAAGGCGAGGATTGCGATGATGTGCAGATTGTGTAAGTTCATCGTCCCAGTTTCCGGCCGATTTAGGTTGAAATCTGCCACATACAGTTTCAATGGAGCCTGGCTTCCTTGTAGCTACAGACCTGTAGGTGTGACTCACACCTGCTTCATTGACTCATGGGTGTTAATGTCAATTCTACGTGTTAATGTCAATTCTACGTGTTAATGTAACATTGCTTTGTTGGCATGGAGTGTCAAATCAAATGTCCTTTTCTGGCCCATATTTCCTGACATGGATGGAAACCCACATGCTGATTTACATTTGAGGTTGATATGTCAATCACTGTAGCTATCCATAACATCATTTTCTGAGGAATCTCTCCCTTCTTTCCAACATCTTTGGGCATCCCAAAGCTTGGACAATCTTGTCAAATTTGGAGTACTTCTCTTCCTGCAGTATGTCCTCAAAGCAGGGAGTAGGCAACTGTTGCTAACATGAAGGCTCTGGAGGCACTAACTCTTACAGTAGTCCTAACACTGTAGTTGTAGCAACCTTGTGAAGATGGCTGCTTGGCAGTCATCTGGATCCACATGAGCTGATTAACTCAAAGATGCTTGTAGTTGCTACAGTCCAGCATGCTCCTCTGTTAATGACAGCTTGCTCAGTGAAGTTGGTGGGACTGCTTTATCAGCTGATGACATTGAATTGATCCCACTCCATGCTTTATAGCTAGTGTTCGCATTTACTGTTGACACAGTCACTAACATTTGTGTAGCATAGGCTACCCAGTCCAGCAACTTCACAAATCACTCGTGGTGTTGTACTAAGTCCACAAACTAAAGTTTAAAAGTGGGATCATCCTTCATTACAGAGAAGTTGGCATGTTAGAAATCTAACAACATCATCCGTCATGTAGTCTGGACTTAGATGGAGCTTCAAATGTACACACAAAACATATAGTGTTGTGGAGGACATCAGCAGGTCTTTTTGTGTTTGAACTTGCTTGTTTGGAATTTAACCTCTTTCCAAGGCTTGTAGTTTGAACTTGTAATGTGTTTATTTCTTTTATACAAGTGTAGCTCTGGTTTATAACACCGGTAAAAGGCAGGCCTGTGGTCAGTTTTGTAACCTGGATGGCCAGCAAGTTGTTCTCTGGTAGGCGACAGGCAGACCTGTGCAACTTATCAGTGTGAGTTATAGCAAACTGCCAATTGATGACTTACTGGGCCTATAGTGCCCCAGCAAGCTTTACCTCTTACTCTAGCTGCAGTTCACTATTAGCTGGTTGGACAGTTAGTTCTATCACAAGAAGGATCCCGTTGTCCACCACATTGCAGATACATCACATGACACATTGCATGCAGGACTGAAGTAGACAGACTAGAGGAGTTTCTCCAACCAGTCCCCATGTGCAATACAAGATTCCAACCTGTTAACTGGCATTTGGGGGTCCAACACCGTATCACAGCTTCCTGAGGTGATTATCTGTAATGAAGCAAGGAACCAAGACTTTAGATCACGCAACCTCTTCATTTCTGATTATCATGCTCTACCATGCCTATCTCTCTCTATATATACATACTTGGTAAAAAGCTAATTATCAAACTGTCAACGTCTCCAGCTTCGGCAAACTATAGGTTGAATCAATGAAGGTAAAGACACTGCCACAAGTAGTACAAGGACATATGTACCGCCTTCATTTCCTAAATCCATCTCCCACTCCACTGCATGGTAATTGGATCTTGTTAGTAAGCTGCATGCAATTTGTACTAACTGAGAGCTAAAAAGCAAGTTAAAAATATCTAGTCCAGTTTAGTTATTAACTGGTACAAGAAGTTCTAAGGGTTATGAAGGTAAAGACACTGCGACAAGTAGTACAAGGACATATGCACCCCCTTCATAAAGGTTATCTTGAAAGAACTTTTGGGTCATAGCTATTCCTAAAGATTTCAGTCTTCAATGCCTCATGTTCATTCTTACTGTTACTACCACATCATTTTGGGAAGAAAAACAAAACAGCTCATAAACACGTATCATTTACAAGAACCCCCTCCTAGGTTAAAATTTGGCTTCTATTGCTACCAGTACCACAAGCATAATGAGCTGTAGACTGATGCCCAGCACAGAGAAAGAACACTTGGTACATGCTTCTGGCTCATGTTTATGGCATTATAATTTGAGGAGCATAATTATATGCCATGACAAAGTCAAGTGCTGGCCTTGCTTAGTTCAGTTAGTTCTGCATGAACTAAGCTATTTTTAGTCCAGTCTGGTCTGTCACCTTGAAAAGCTAGAAGTGTGAACATTTTGTAATTCAGTAGTTGATTGTTGTTCACAGAATTTCTACCCCATTTTTTACATTCCATTTCTTTGTCCTTTTTCTTACCTTTCTCACCACATTTCATCTTTCTCAACCCACACTCATCTTAATTTTTCTCCCACTGTGTTTCTCCTCTTCTCATCTCTGCTTTTTCCCACCTCTACCTTTCCAACCCCCACTCTCATCACCACCTCCTCTTTTTTTCCTCCCTATAATAATTATATATCCTCCTGACTCCCAGCCTGGTTCCTGCTAACTATGTACAGATCATTCCTCCATCCAATGGCCACCAACCCAGCCCTAATGGCCAGCCTACTCCCTCACCACAAGAGATCATCAACGATGAAGAGAACTTGTTGAATGATTGAACTGTATAATCAAAAGAATCTGTTAAAGCAAGCTAGCATCCTGCATGCATGCACACTTATTAAATCAATAAATTGTGCCAACAAAAATGATGCATGTCATTGACTCTGAAACCAAGAGCTAAAATACCGTATTTCTTCGAATAGACGCCGCCCTCGAATATTAACCGCACAATCCGAAGCTCTTGAACGAAATAAACGCCGCCCTCGAATAGTAGCCGCGGGTAGTAAACGAGGCACGCGCACCCGTGTGCGAATGATTTCTGAAGACGGTCACCACGCTAGCGCTAGGATTGTTTGTGTTGTACGAGTCGTTCCCACGGCTGACAGCTGGACTGAGAGGCTTCGCGTACTACTGACAGCGTCTAGCAACCGTCACCGTCTCACTTGTATGTACCTTGTCCAGCCGTCGTTGATGTCTCCGGGCTTTCCAAGAAATAAACACCGCCCTCGAATAGTAGCCGCCCTCAAATAGTAGCCGCACAAAACGAGCAGCGAAATAAATAGTAGCCGCAGCGTCTGATCGAAGAAATACGGTACCTTTCAAGTGCTCATACTTAATATACTGACATGACTACCGTATAGTGCTAAATCTTCGCGAATAGCAGTCGCTACTTCGAAGGCATCTCTTTGGAGAACGTCCCTTGCGGATTCGGAAGCATAGTCCCGGGATGTTGTCCATCGAATCTGTTGCAGTCAGAGCGTGAAAACTGTGGTTCACGCGTCAAAAATGTTCCTTGAAATAATTTCGCGCGCGAATGGTTGAAAATTCGCGCGAACTTCGCGCGAAATAATCTCGTTATGTACAGACTTGCTCATGAGAAAAAAATTACGGGTTTACCCCAAATTTAGATTTTAACCCTCTCGCTACGAGATTTAACTTCACACCGAATTTCTGCCTACAAGCATGCATTCAGAGAGTATGCAGCACATCAAGGGAGAAGAGAACAAGTAAGCATGGTGTCAGTATAGTATTAACACTTAGGACGCGAAGCGCCAATATATTGGCGCACGGGCTATACACGCGTAGTGCGATGCGCCAACATATTGGCGCGGGAGAGTTCACGCATGTAAGTAGCGAATCGAAGCCGAGCGATCTTTTGGGGGTAAATCCCTTCCTGTTGAGTAGTAATAAGTGTAGACCACACCCTTCCACTTACATCACCCACAGGGAAGGCGGAAGAGGCGGTGCTAGTTCGTTCGGCCGTCAAAGCGAAGCTTTTTCCTCAACATAGGGAGCAAGCGGCTTCCAGATTTCATATAAGGCTGGAGTACTAGCTTCAAATAACTTGGAAATAGGCTTAGTCCGTCAGAGCTGTACGTAACAAATGGGAAAACCGGCGCCATTTCAAATTGCTGGTAAGCTACGATATACACCTACAGACATGTAGTCTGTCCCCTGGTTACCCCGAGAGGGGTGCTAGGGGAAGGCTTGTCCGTCCTGCATGTAGTCTGTCCCCTGGTTACCCCGAGAGGGGTGCCAGGGGAAGGCTTGTCCGTCCTGCATGTAGTCTGTCCCCTGGTTATCCCGAGAGGGGTGCCAGGGGAAGACTCCTGACCTGTGTTTCGTTTGTTTTCTGGGACCCTGACATCACACTGTCTCATTTTTAATTCACCTGCGCTGTTTCACTACTTTCCCTTTGTTCCTAACATATTCCATGCTGTTATTATTTTGGTTGTACACATATAGTTCGAGAATTTCCAGTTTATCCCTTTCGTATTATAGACTGTCTCATAAGCCTGTTTAGGCTGGTTGCTTTTATGCAAGTGACATTAAAATATTTTGATTGATTGATAACGGCTTCTAATAGGTACAAATCGCTTACCTAGCAGTGATCAGCACTTTAGATAAACTAGTCCAGCCTTGTTACATGCTACCTATGCAAATCAGGCCGCTGGCAAGGCCTAGGGCTTGCTAAGCAACGCTTGTCACTTTGACCTCAGACAGATAATTTTAATTTCCGCGTTAATAAACGGTGACGTGTATAGACCTTATCCACGAACGATAATTTTGAGATTACGTCATTAACTTCCGGATGGCAAATTGCAAAAGGAGGGAAGGGCGCTCTGTTTTACAGCTGGTTTGTTGTGAATGATGGCAAAAGGCAAAGAGAACAGTACGGATTCCCATGACGCAGAAGCGATCCTAGCTCACTACCGAGTAGATAAGCCATTCAAACGCTTTTACAAGCTGTAGCTACCTTGGGTAGTAGCAGTAATAAACTGACTTCCACAACTTACTATAAGCTTTCGCCTACCATTTCTGTCGTTTGATAGCTTTTTCCTACAATCTCATCAAGTCTGGGGCCTCGGAGAATCAAAAGAACCAAACGCTACTTCCCTTCACGCCTCTTCGCATACACCCGTACACACAGCAGCTAATGGACATTCGTGCGCTTTTGCCATCCGGAAGTGAATGACGTAATCAAAAATGAGCATGCGGATAAGATCTATATAATGGGCCTCATTACTTTCACGTCGTTTCATGTCCCCTGTCACATGACCCACGAGGGGGTGGGGTCAGGACACAAGCGCACTTGTGTCTATTAAACTGAGGGTATTAAAACCTGCCACAAAACAGAAATGAAGATGCAGCCAACGTGAAACTTTGCCTGGAAGCTAAAACCAGTAATGTCTAATTTCCGGCCACGGACAACCTACAGGATGGTGAAATTCATCTTTGCGCTGGAGGATTGAGGCACTGTGGGATCAGCACTGAACTAAAATTTATGCAACAAAACCTGATGGAGCTGCCTTGATGCCAACCAGCCATGGCTGTGAAGATGATGAATGTGTAGATGGAAGCGCAATAAGTCCTGCAACAGTATATGTGCATGTTTTTAGGACTTAGAAAAATGGAACAATTGTATTTGAGGACAAACACTGATTGGAACTTGCAGTAATATACATGTACAGTTACTTCAGAGTTCACTGCAGTATCATTGGTACACATGGAACCAGAGCGTCCTTAGCGTTATTCCCTGGCTCCTCTAGGCCCAGCTTTTGTCAGCTGAATGCAGCCTTGGGAATGAGGCTATAAACAGATTATCACCTGTCAGTGTGCAGTCCAGAGATTACTCTGTGGTGTATAGCCTGCTAGAGGCTACCAGTGATTGCAACAGTATAAGTGCATGTTGACCATTATCAGAGACTGTACTGCACTGCATACTATAACAGAAGACATATAAAAAGATATAGAGGTTTCAACAAGTTTAATCAGTCAAAGGTCAAATAATCACATCTCCCCTCACTTAGATCAACACAGTCATTGTGGGATAGTCTCGTCCCCAGACCTTGAAAACCGGAAAGAGAGTCTGCTGTTCTGAGCAACATTTCTCGTCACATGGGGTGGGGCCTACGGCATAAAGAATGTCATAGGCCTAATGACATTTTACATCCGGGACTCCAGTTTTCTGACGACTTAGACTTCTGCATGATATGGTTTACTAAAGCTTGATACGACCGCAATGTTTCTTGGGAAAAGCTGTGAGGTAAGTTTTTCTACCTCCAGTTTGGTTCAAAATACGATCGCTAATGTCATGCACATACATGTATAATTGTGCATTCTAGAATCTGATTCAAGCTCTCAGATCGGGGAGCTACCCTGCCCCATGCGACAAGAAAAGTCACTCAGAACACTAGACCCTCGCATGTGCAAAAGGGTCTGGGGATGAGACTAATTCACGGGGTTGACTTGACTGACACTTGGTATAGGTTCGCACTTGGCTTCCAGGTTTGCATCCAGGCTCGCCCACCACACACGGCTTCTTGCCAAGCTTTTCATCCTTGCAATGCCTTGGTGTACATGTATCTCACACAGTTCCTGGATTATTCGCTCTCTTCCTGGTGGTCGAACAACCACTTGTGCATTCCAAAGTACACAACCATCCAGCACACTCAACTCTTGCCTCCTCTAATTCTGCTACACTCCTCCCTTTGGCTCTTGAGAAGGCCAACCATAGACCACAAACCTTGGTCCAAGTCTTGATCTGCTTGGCTGTCTAAGGTGATACAGTGTCCAAATTCTCTACAAGCAAGAGGACGTTACTAGGGATTGGATGGAATGACTGTAGGACTCTGAGGAAGTGGCAAACGGCATAGTCTTGGCAACAGGCTGGGTTGGAAGCAAACAAAATGCACAGCCTGGTTTCCAGGCCTTCTCCGGCTTGATCACTTGAGTGCACCAAATCCTGAGCTCTACTGACACTGCCACACTGTCACAGTCCACACAATTTTACAACAGTTATCATAACTGACTTATACCTCTAGACAGAGCTTCCATCTGCCTCCTTTGAACCATCAACAGACCAAGAGTGCGTGAATAGACTCGAACTGCGACGAGTCTGCGTAGACTATAATTTACATGTCGAATTACCCTTTGAACCTACATATGCATGCTAGCTCCACCCACACATATCACGTGAGGGGGCATGAAACGACGTGAAAGTATTGAGACCCTCTATATAATTTCCGCGTGCAAAGTGTTAAAACTAGTCAGTATTGAATACCATATAGCGGGAAATTTTCGCTGGTGCAAATTTTCGCGGAAAAGCGTCCTGACTCTTTTTCGCGGTTTTTATTTTCGCGGAACGCGGGATGTCTGACCACACCCCTACCGGTTGATGCGACATCTTCGTACCGTCTCTTACGGGTTCGCATAGGCGTGCACAGCAGTAGAGGGTTGGGGGGGAGAAGCATGCACAAAATTTATGATGTGCGGCAACACCACTCAGAGTAGAAGCTGAACGTCCGCTTGACGATGGGACTGAGTGGGTTGTTGGTCGTTCGACGGAATCGGTGGACTACTGGGCTGTTGCTCCTGCGACTGAATCAATGGACTCCTGGGCTGCTGCTCCTTCGACTGGATGAGTGGACTTCTCTCTTATCTTGAGTTACAAAGAATGTCTGATCTACGTACCTAGCTAGCTAGCTGTGGCCGTGTAGATAATAGCATGGCGCCCGCCCCGCGACCAGGCCAGACGGGCGGTTTGGGGGGGCGTACGCCCCCCTTCGCCCCCCCGTGGTACCGCCACTGCGGGTTCGTTGGTATTTTGTACAGTAGGAGGCTGATTCTTCTTTACAGCAACCATTTAGAGGGCAGACAGACTGTCTCGTTCACACGGGTACTCGACGTACGCACGTAATGACGTCATCAATTTCCATCTTAGTTCATTTGTTTCGCGGTTTTTATTTTCGCGGAAGCAGGTCTATCCGCGAAAATCGCGAAATTTTGCACCCAGCGAAAATTTCCCTCTATACGGTATCAGAAAAGGGATGCATTTCTGGCAGCTGTGTAGCTAGGGGGAAACAGACTGACATTTCAGAGCAGCCTCCAGCAGCACCGAAGAAAGCTTGAATTATATTTTCTATTTCTATCCATGAGCCTTGACTGGTCAACACTCTTGTGTTTGGTAACCTAACCACACCCCAAGTGGAAAGAAACCGGTGACTAATGCAGGTGGACAAATCAGCTTGCTAATTGGTAGTAATTGAAGGCATGTAGAGGCGAGATTATACAAAGGCAGCCAACTTGCTGGACAGAAAAGGCTGGTCACACTGCAACTGACATGATGCCAAGGAATGTAATCATTGTTTAGTGCAGTTAGGTAATAAGATGCTGACTCGGCTAAACATGCATGTAACACATTCACTATTCCATGACAAGTGGAGTCTATGAAGAGTGCAGATCTGATTAGTCACAGCAACGTTCTGCCATAGCAACAACTCAATGGTTACTAGGTGATCAGCCGCTCCCTCTCTTTGCAGGGGTTAGTGCCATTTCGCCTACTCCCGTTTCGCCTACTCCCATTTTGCCTACTTATTACATACAAACACAGTTAAAGCAAAATGGCTTTTCTAAAAGCCTTAACACTCTTCTGTATAATGAATTGTACACAAAATCTATGCAGTCCGCCTGCCTACAAAGGGACTAAATCATAAGTCCCACACTCGATCTATAGATAATGGTAACTGAAACATTCCACATTCTTTTGCATGCATGGTCACATCATAATTGAGTTTCAACCTTCTGGCTAACAATGCCTTCACCACAGTTTTGCCATTCCTAGCTTAGCGTAAAGTGAGTGGCAATTAAGGTGGCACGGTCGTCCCTCGGCGGAGGTTAACGAAAACATAAACTTGGGTTACAGTCAGGACCAGGGTTACTCCTAGTTTCAGGGTTAGGGTTTGGTTTAGGGCAATCTTGCTTTGCCTAATTTTAAAAAGGGTTTTAGTAGCTCATTAATATATTCATGAACCCAAAATTGCCACTCGATGGACGCATCTACACGCTCACTGTAGGTAGCGTCCCAACCACCAATGTATCTCAAATCAATCTATGCCAGCTTTTGTTCAAAGCTACTCTCAAAGTCAGGCTAGACTCATGTTTGTCACTACTCTTGGAATGGACAACTTTGACTGCACCAAAATGAATGCACATTTCGAAAAATTCACAGCTTGTCTACGGGAGGGGCTCATTCACGAGTGGAAGCAAGCATTACTAGCCCCACCTCTCCCCCTTATGTCGCTAAACAACTCACGGCTCTGTTCCACACACAGCCACCGTTCAGCTCCCTTGTCTGTCAGACTGTAGCACAAACGATAAATTGCGTATTCTAGTTAAAGCCCAGCCCAGCACTCGAAGCACCTGGCCACGGTCACCAACTAGACTAGGCATACGGCCGCGAGACCTGGGCCTACTCAACAAATACAGTCTTGGCCACTGTGGCCTTTCTGCTGCTTCTAGACACAAGCTTGCTTTCACAAGCAGGCATCACGCACTACTCACAGCTACTGACACTACAGCACTCTACTAAACTCCTTCTCTTTTTTTTTTTTTTTCTTTTTTTTTTTTTTAAGTCGATCTAAGCTTATCTTCAAAGTTCCGAGCACCACATGAAGGGTGCCGCCAGGCCACATCTTAACTAACTTAATTATAAACTGATTATTGGATGGCAATGCCGACAGGAAATGGGGAAAATCCCCAATTTTACGGACCGTGAACGGTTTGAGACTCCCAAAACGGACTGTGCGCTAAAATTTTAACAAGACAAAGAAGACTATCAACTTGGATTCCAGGTTTGTTGACCTTGAAAATACAGGGTACCGTGCCACCTTAAATCATCTAGCTACATCATAAGTTTGCATGCATGGTAGTTTAATGCAAGCAGAGTGTGTGCTTCATATCTGAACCTAACTAATGTTCACTAGCTACACTTGTTTGGACCTTCCGTATTTCTGATTCTTTTCTTTCTATTTTTCATACTGGCTGCTTTCAACTCCTCCAATAATGTACTCAGTTCAATGACACCATAGCAAAGATGAGTAACTTCACATAGCAAAAGAAGCCACTCAAGTACATACTTCACATTTATCTATACTTTGACAGTCACATGCAAAATTCAGTATATTTTGTATGAAGTCCCTATAAGCAAACGTATAGCTAACCTATAAAGTTTTAGCTAGCTACAAGTAAGCTACTACACCTGACCAAACCATACTAACAGCAATAAAGATAAAATTACAGGCCACCCTACCCATCCACCCCCTTTCTCTTGTACAGTAGTGAAAACTGTGTAATCCATCACACAATAAACAATTAAGCCATCTCAACGTATTTTACCTTGTTCTGCCACACCATCCCCGAGAGAGCAGCAAGATCAAGCAGGTGTCAGACACCACAGACACACCAGGCACCTCAGACATGCACCACAGACACACCAGGCACCTCAAACACCACAAACACACAGGGAGTTACGAAGGTGGCTACCTACTTTTAACCTGGCCTCCATCCAGTGTATCTACCAGTAACCTCCTCCCATATTAGATAGCTAGTGCTTTTCTTCAGGAATGGATGCCCCCTTGGCATATTGCAAGAAAAGGTACTTGTATGTGCTGTTTTCAGGCACCATGATGCTTTTTCCAGCCCTTCTTGCTGTACCTAGCTTGACTCTGGGTTGTGTATGTGCATTTAGTTGTGTGGGCAGGACTGAGTGTTCTGCTGCAATGAAGCCCCGGGAACATCATCTTAGCTAGCTGTCGAAGGAGAAGCTGTGTAGGTCGGTTTTAGTCCATTTAGCCGATGTTCCACAAGCATGTCAACAGAATTTGCCGTATTTGTGCCAGGTTCGAAGCGCTCATTAGCTATATACTGTGGCAAAGCTTATAGTATCCGTGATAAATAATCTCAAAACGATGGCTGGAGGCTGAGGATGTCCCAGCTGTGTAGGCAGTGTAAGGTCCCAGAGTCCCAGGTCCAAAATGTCCTGGGATATCCAGGGACATCCCGGGATGTACCAGCCATGGAGGCAGTGTTAGGTCCCAGAGTCCCAGGTCCAAGATGTCCTGGGATATCTGGGGACATCCTGGGATATCCCAGACATGGAGGCAGTGTAAGGTCCCAGAGTCCCAGGTCCAAGATGTCCTGGGATATCCCGGGACAACCCAAGATGTCCCAGCTGTGCAGGCAGTGTAAGGTCCCAGGTCCAAGATATCTTGGCACATCCAAACTGGAGCAATGTTTTATGTACTTATAACAGTATCACGGATTGGAAACATTTACATGCTTTCAAAATTCATATACAAGTTATATTTGTGTGAAGTTTCTATGCTTAAGTTTACCTACAATGGTGTTTCAAGATGTGATTCTACAACCCAGTAAGTGCTGACTACAGCTTTGTGTTAAAAGGGTACATGGAAAACTTGAATGCCGAAATGGCCAGAACAGCTGGAACAAGCAGAAATGAGGAGCCTGTAGAAGTGTAAGTAAGGAAGTTTGGCACGCACATTGAAGACTGACAAGCATGTGTTTAACACCAGCTTACATGGAGAAATGTGAGATTCACAACACCCAGTAGCACTAGCCCCCACAAAATACACTACGGAATAATCCTTGATTTCCACATGGTACTAGCTACCACATAGAGGCCATGGCGAATTACGCCTAAAAATAGGCCGCTTATGCTATATGCTCCATTGCTCCTAACTTGCTTTGGTTATGGTTCAAAAAGATTTTGCATTATGGTTCAAAAAGATTTTGCATTATGGTTCAATAAGATTTGCATTATGGTTCTTTTTAGCAAGCTGGATTTTGTCACTAAGTAAACAGATGAGGAGGTTATTTTTTTTATGAAATAGGTTACTGGGTAATAGTCATATCCCTCCCTGGGAGGTATTTAGTGTCGGCAACACCAGTGTGCAATCCCAGGGAGGGATAAAGCTATTATATACTATATAATTTCTAATAATTCGTACGAAATAAAATAAATCGGCGTGAAAGTAATGAGACCCATTTGGGAAGGGATACAGCCGTGTCGCCAACGCAAAAATTCACGTGAATTTATTTGCACCGTGACGTCATTGTTTCCAATTTATTAGGACTATAATATAATGATGTTCATGGTTTTTGGAGTCATAACCTTCTAGAAACGGTGCCACGTGCTGTCAGAAAGCTGCATGTAAATGAGCGATTGGGAGAAGCTAACTGCTTGTGCCACGTGCTGTCAGAAAGCTGTAAACGAGCAATTGGGAGAAGCTAACTGCTTGTGCCATGTGCTGTCAGAAAGCTGCAAACGAGCAATTGGGAGAAGCTAACTGCTTGTGCCATGTGCTGTCAGAAAGCTGTAAACGAGCAATTGGGAGAAGCTAACTGTGCTTGTGCCATGTGCTGTCAGAAAGCTGCAAACGAGCAATTGGGAGAAGCTAACTGTGCTTGTGCCATGTGCTGTCAGAAAGCTGCAAACGAGCAATTGGGAGAAGCTAACTGTGCTTGTGAACCCTAAAATGATGCTAGTGAACTCCACCACAATTTCTTCCAGCAACAAGATCATACATCCGTGGAAAATCACATTATTCCGTTGCGCAATTCGACCATGTTACCACGTTCGAGCGCAGTAGCGTGAATTCTGTGCTGCAGCGCTTTGAACACAGTCGAAATACGCAACAGAATAACGTTCGATTTCTACCCGAGATCACTGCCACATATGTTGGTAATGACAAAGTGAGCATCACAGTATTCTACGTCAACAATATCGGTCTCGAAATAAATGTGGAACACTATATAGGCACTCTATCCAAGGCATACTTGGGTAGGTCTGAAGACTGTTTAGACTTGATTGATTGATGACAGAGTTGAGCTCATAGTTGACACTGGAGTCCCTTTATCATGGCGTATGGTAGTACGCCATATGTAGGGATGACCCCGAAAAAAAATGGCGGCCACATTAAAAGTGCACAAATGACACGCTCAAAATGTCTACGTTAGATTAGTCAACGGCCTCCATGAGCCATATCAGGCATTATCGAGTGTTTCCATGGGCAACAGGACCGTTAACTTTGCTGGAGAGCATCGCTAAAGTACCAGACCGACAAGTCGCTAAAACGGACAAATCGTCTATCTTCTGACTTCTTTCTTCTTCTTCCTTTCGCTCACCGCGATAGCACGACAACGGCTGAAGCTATGACAACGATTCAAACGCAAAACAACAACATAAATCACTCGGTATTGCACCCACCACTTACTGTTATCGTAGAACTCGAACTATTCTTCAGTGATTCTCAAGCACTCCGACGTTAATGCTTAGTGCTAATACGCCATTTTGCTAGAATAAGATTATTCATAACAAGTATGCCCCCCGGAAGCTCAACTGAGCACGTGCTTTAGATCTAGCTTAGATGAACTTCGGACGGCAACAGCCCAAGTCAGGTATGTAGTATAACGCAAAACATAGAGAGGGGATGTGCATGTTTCCAGGAAAAGTATTATAAGGTATGTATTGCTAGAGCTGCTCTAAATGAAAGTGTATGTGAGGACTCCCATACTGAGTACATGTACTACATGTACTCAGTATGGGATGTAGTTTGCAAGTGCAGCAGTTTCTACTTCCACTTAGACCATAGCTGAAGTCGTTTTGTCAGTTGCTAGTCATATAACCCACCTAGATAGGAGGTATACTTGATGGTTAAAACACTACCTGGTACTGGCTTGCCAGCTAGTGTTTTAACCATCAAGTACTTCGTATCTAAGTGGGTTATATGACTTAGAACACTACAACTTTCACATTTCAAATTTGCTTGTTACAACAAAAATGCATATAGTACACATACAATGTTTAGTTGAAGGTAGCATTTTGGCTGGTGTCTTCTTAACATCCTCCTTTTGTGTTGTGCCTGAGTCTTCATATTCCTCCAACGCAGCAGTTAGCAGCCTATTGGTAGCTTGGTCCTCAAACTGTTCTATTGTAGCTAGTAGCACCGAGTCAATGGTGGCTTCATTCGAAAACTTCCACACTAATTAAGGCAGCTGCAGAAACTGGCAGTTGTTCAGCTCCCGCTCACTTCGTGTGGACTACTATTGGGTTCACCGAAAACTCTCTCCAGACTTCGTCCCCACAGAGCTCACATACATGTAGTATTGAGTCATAAGACACCATTACAGCAACAGTTTTACAGTGAGTATCTATCTGTTTGACACCACAGAGACTACGGTACAAGCATGTATGCAAAGCCTCATAAAACTCACATGCTTTGCACTACTTGGGTTTTATGAGGCTCTGCTTTGGCTTCTAAACAAATTTACAATTTCACTTGGCAGCATTTGAATTTATGATGATTGCTTGTTGTGAACACCACAGTTCTATGCTTTCATACTTTACAGACCATGCATCTTCCCCTCAGCCTCCCCTCCCACCTCTCTTCTCTCTTACTATTTCTAAAAAACAATTAATAAAAAACCAACAGAAACAAGTCACAAAAACGTTTTCCGAATGAAAACAAGCGCATGTAGGGATGGAACCCTCAAAAACCGGCCAAACAAGATGGGAACAACACTGCAACACATTCACACCATCCCTACATCTTGTGCCATTTTGCCAACTATGCACAACACAAAACTCTCTACACACTCACTAAATGAACATGGTACTCAGCACTACTCACTCCACAGCCTTCCACATAAAAGGCAATCCATATCTGCCACATTCAGCAGCACTAAAATTTCACAACATAAAATTAAAACTCCCAACATACCCTACAGACCCAGCACTCCTCACAGTTTCTGCTTACCGCACACACTACCACAGTTTCTATATACCGGCCATGCTCAGTAGCAACTACATTGCATCCACCCACAACATAACACACTCTCCATGCACATCAACATGCATGCACTACACACCCAACAATACCTTCCCAACTGCCTTCCACAACCCTCCTATGCACACAATTAACAAACAATGGCACAAGATGTAGGGATGGTGTGAATGTGTTGCAGTTTCGTTCCCATCTTGTTTGGCCGGTTTTTGAGGGTTCCATCCCTACATGCACTTGTTTTCATTCGGAAAACTTTTTTGTGACTTTAATATGTACAACACAATTTCCTGTCTTGACTTCTCACATGTAAGTTTTACTCTCAGTCTCAGTTGTGTGTGTGTATACATGTGCATGTGTATTGCATGCATGGGGTGTGGAATCGATATTTTTGTTTCAGCTTGTGTATACTGCAGCTCATTACACATTGGCACATACACAAACATACACCCCCCTCCCACACACACACACACACTCTTACATGTGTACATACACACACTTAGGGATGCTGTTAGGTTTTGCTTTGGGCCTATGTTGCAGAAGGAACTTGACGAGTTCAGGGAAGATTGGAATAACCACAGAATCCGGAAAAGTACTATGGCTGAAACATTAGGAGGGATACCAGAGTTTCTGTATTTTGCACCAGCACACTGTGGTCAGTTATTGCAATTCTGTACTGTCTATACTAAATCTATATCTGAATATGTGCAGGTGCCGAAGACTATATTTGTCATGTTGATCGGGATTTACTTGAGTTTGCAGAATTACACTATGCAAAATCTCCTGAAAGTGTTTGCATAGAGTTTCAGACATTTGCGAAGCAGGTTATGCAGTCCTACCAACTACAGGACCCAAGTACCTGGAAGGATGCACTACACTTATTCATGACGTTAACTGAAGAGTATACCAACAGCTAGCTGGATTCAACCTGACATTAGACTATGTACAATGCATCACATGACAGTACACTCATTTCATTCTGATTTGCATATCTGTGGTGATGGTATGTATACTTCTCCATGCTAATGCTGCTCTATTTTAATACTGTCCAAAAGAGCCTGCCCCCTATCTGCAACTTGGTACGCGGAAGCGGCAGAGTATAGGACCTGATGTAGTTTTCATTTACTTTCATTTCCGTGAGTTTACGTGTGGCTACGTGTTTGCTTTTGTTACGCATGTAGATACGCCATAGCTATTCATTGAGAGTGTGAATCATGGAACAGGCGTTTGTTCAGTTGTTAAAGAGTGAGGGAATTGTAGAAGATACAATTGAAGTGCTCTGTTCGGAGTCTATTGTCAGTAAACAGATTTTGAGTCTCCTTCATGAGGAGCATCTACAAAAACTCCTAGGCAAAATCCGAATAGGAGAACATGCTATTTTGACCAGCATATGGCAGAAGTTGGAGGCTGATGGTCTTGGGACTGAAGCAGCAAGCAAAGAATGTGAGTTGTAATGTATTATTTGTTCCTTTTTTGTGTGTGTGCATGGGTCTTCTAGCACGTATTTACAAGCGGCCTGCTCAATTAGTAATGATCGCGTGGGCAGATCAAAGTTGCCGCGATTCACATAAACAAGCCACGATAAAGGGACAACATTAGGCATACAGGTTCAACATGACAAGCCTGGGCAGGAACGTCTACATCTCCAATACATTGTGCCATTTGCCATCTTCCTCTTGAGTGTAAATCTGCTGCCATTCCATCAGAGAGATTGACCACCTTTTTGGTTGGTTACAAACTCCATTGTTGAATAGATCAATGGTACAACTCCTAACATGCATGACTATTTATACTACAATGACTATTTATACTACTTCCACCATTCAAATGCTAATACCTGTCAAGCACTAATTGATCAAAGTATTAGACATTCTGGGAACATGCGCAAAAGTATTAGACATTATGGGATTAGACATTTTGGGATTAGACATTCTGGGAACCACCCGGGTAGGATATAACCAAAGAGTTGAAGTCAGGTTGAAGTCAGTGTGTGCACACTATAAAGACACAGCCATTGAGGATGATGCAAATGTGATTAAACAGCAATTGTAGACTTGCTATAGACCACTTATCACCCGTATTTTCATATCCTCCAGCCACTTCATCTAAGCTTGTTGAGGATCAAGCACGGTTCGCAAGTGTAAAAAAAAGTCATAGCAACAGTAAATATATAATAGAAATTGCTAATTGATTGGTCATGCATATGTGTGGCACTATTCTGCTTTGTGATTGTTAGCTGGATGCAGAATTAGTACCAAATGACTAAGTTAGTAATGGTTTCACTATTTTCTAGCCCAACAGTTTGCGAAAGTATGTGAGAGTCAACCTATGGCCAGCTCCACTAGTACCCCGTAGACTTCTAAGAAAAGGGTGCAGGAGTCTAGGCTTGCTCTGTTTCAACATTATCATGACATCAGCAAGGGAAAGCGTACACCAACCCTAGATCCATGCACCTCCACCTAAATGCTCAAAAACTCCAACTACACTGCAACCAGCTACTGAGAAAAATATTTCAGTAAGTTATTACAGTAGAATGTCTGGGGACATATTATCCAGTATTTGAGCTTTAGTTATCTGAATGTTCACATAGTTGAATGGTGATATTCATAGATATCTGCTGTGCTTTCATGCCATACAAATGGTATTGTTTCACTTAGTCGAACACTTCAGCTCCAAACACGCTTCAGTTCCAACATATTGGGATAAGTGATTTTCTACTGTAGTTTGTTTCTCACATTGTTTTTGTAACTATAAAACACTTCTTGTTTCTCTCATAAGTTCCAGCTAGGTCCACAGCTGTTTGACAATTCAGAAAACCGCGGTGTTAGAAGGGCGTACCTCCCACCTCCAAGGAAAGAACAGTTTGAGCTTGGCAGCACATACTCTGACATCATCAAGCGGGGTCGGTTGCTGTTCTTCCCTGATGCTGCGCTCAAACCAGACAAATGCTTCTGGCTTACAGATTCATCTGGACAACCATTGCCTCATTTTGGACCAAACACAGACCTGCGCACGTACTTGAGGATGGCAACTCCACAACTTAGCAAACTTCGAGTGTACGTGGTGTATTCACCATCTGAGGAGGTTAGATTCTATATACTCACCTGCCATGCAGTTGCAAATGCTGCCTCTATAACACATTTTTGTTCATTATGCAAGGTACCTGATGACAAAGATGAACAATCTCTTCCGAATGAGCAAGAGAAAACTCATGCCTCTGAGGAATTAGAAGAATCAATTGAATATGAAGGTATAATATGTGATCGTGTAACTGTTAATTGCTAGTAATCCTGACACTCTTTTCATATATAGCTGGAACACAACTCAGACATGAAGATCTCTATGCAATTCAGCAGCTGCTTGCAGAAAACACGGGTTTGTTCAAGTCTCCCGCTGTTGGACCAATGAGGCTTATACTCGACGATGTTCAAATCCATTGTCTGCAGCAACTTACACCTGCATGTGCTCTGGATACCATTCTAGTTGCCAACATTTATGACATGGACTCCGTTGCGAAATTACTGAAGAACAAATCCTTGCCAGTTCCTGAGATTGGAATCACAGATTTGGGGCCAGATCTGGAGTTGTACGATGATCTACCACCACTGAAAGCATTTGGGGATCAACTTCTGCATTCACTGCCACCCTCATTTGCAAATTATCTGATTGATCAGTTTCAGATAGAACAGCACGATGATGTAAGGAAGCCATAGTACCATCCCCTTCACTGTGATTGTCATCCTCCATCACTGTTGGCCGTGATTGTCAACTTAACTTAATTTTTCAAAGTTTTATCACTATATCGCTACCAAGTTTGTTACTCTGACTGCTTAAACTGCAGCTATACAAACTGTAAAACAGTGAAACATCAAGATTGTCCAATATGTACTACAAAACTTTATTCCTTTATCATTATCAAGTTCATTACTCTTATTTGATATAATTATTCACTCTTATCTGAGATACTCACTGCTTACATACAGCAATACAGCAATATAGCGTCTTCGAGTACTAACCTGAAGTTTATTAGCTAACAAGCGATTACAAATGCAATGTAGTATTAATAAGATGAAGCCTATACGAGAAAAGGAACTAAACTGGAAATGGAAATGGAATGGAAATGAAATGGAACGGCGATGGAAATGAAATGGAAATGAGATGGAATGGCAGAAATGATCACTCTCGGCCACCGTAAGAATCATCAATAGAATGGTCCGTAGAATGGGAGTGCATTCTAATGCATAGAGAAAAAGGAGGACAAGAAGGTAACAGACGTCACAATTTCTTTCTCGAGAGCTAATGCAGAAATCATACATTTGGCTTTATTCATGCACCAATCTGCTACTGTCATCAATTCTACTTCTAATGGCTATAGACTAGGAGTAGAATCAACAGTAGAATGGCCATAGAGTCAGCAGTAGAATGACAGTAAAATCAGCAGCATTTCATTTTTTGTGGTGACGCAGACAGAGAAGACAATGGAGGCAGTGATGAAAAAGAGTTGAACCTCACCGAACTCATGAGAAATTATCCTATAATCCTTGTTTCCTTTAGAGCTCAGTGGTTCGAACAGGTTCTGAAGAGTTGAACCATCCCAAACTCGTAAGAAATTATCCTATATATGATCGTTGTTTCCTCTGGACCTCAGTGGTTCAAGGAGGTTCAGTAGCGTTGAAGCACCCCGAACACATGAGAAATTATCCTATGATTCTTGTTCCCTCTGGTGTTCCACAAAAAATTAATAATTACTGATTTTATAACACAACAATAGCAAATACATTATTACATAATTAATAAACTCAACTGTGTATGTCAGAATTAGCTCTGTGAACCCTCATACTGAAACATTCCTACTGGAAATAACTGACTCTACTGACTGTCCACCATGGATGACAGTGCTTGAGTTCAGCTGCTCCTGCAAGTAAAGACCTTCTTGAATAAGTGAAGATATAAACGTGTCCGTTTTGATAAATGGTGGTAGGTCATCCCATTTCCTTTCATGGTACTGTCCTGTGGGATTCAACACCCATGCTGCCAGCCAACCCAACTGTACATAGTCTGTGTAACTTGGAGGTAGATGTCTAGGATACATACAGCTGGGTGCAGAAGCATCAAAAGCGCGATCAATATATGTACACCTATCTACATCTATCAAAACAGCATTGAAGCTCGTGTCAAAGCAGATATTTTCAAGGTGAATATCATTATGTGAAAAGAAAGCTTGATGAAACTCCTTCAGAGCATCATGGATCTTCCTCAATAAATCACACCGGCATTTCCCTGCTTCATCCACTGATAATGGATTATGATGCACTTTGAGATATTTGAGGATATTAGCTATTCGTGTTGGTTCTGGCAAAACAAAATGAATAGGTTGTGGTCGCAATATAGGCTATGTGCACTGAAGATGGATTCACCATCAATGAATATCTTGTACACGCTGCTATCATCCATGGCTATTATATGGTGTCTTGATGGTATTTGCTTTATTGCATCACTCTTTGAAAGCACACGTAGATCTGCTGTTGAGAGATGTATCAAATACTGAGTATTAACCTGGTCTGGTAGTTCTGGAACACGGTTGATCTGCTCTTTTACAACATCTAGTAATTGTTTCTTCACGTCCTTCAGGTTGGGTATCCGTTCCATGGTATACCAGAATTTCAACTGCTCCCAGACGACTGTTATTTTAATAACACACTGCTTTTGCGACTTGTTTGGAAATGCAAACGCAGTAAACTCTGTAAAATCCAGATCAGTGCTGCGCAGAAAACGTATGACATTTGCAGCACCAAGGATCGTCTTCCTCTCAGTGTAAAGCATTGGTGAGGATTGTACCTCAATGAAAGTCAGTAGCTTTTTTCCATCTTTACTATAAAGTAGCACACCAGCTCGCTCATGTGTTGAACTTACAATGGCAGGTAAAGCACTAATCTTGACTCCGGTAGGTGAGACTACTTCCTCTTCTTTACACACACGCAGGCCAGGAAAAATAGCTTCAACACACTCTTGGGCCAATTTGTCACTTGCGTGTGATTTTACATATTTTGGCTGAACCCCTACACTGACTGCCAGGGCATCAAGATCATAATGCTCATAGGAGGCAGGCGGATATGAGAAAGGCTCACTATTTCTGGCAGCAAATAAGAGTAGAGTTCTGATGTCAATGACTTTAGAGCTAGCACTTGCTGATGGAGATCTTGGGAAATAAGCATGACTTGCCATCTTGAGAGAGAGAGAGAGAGAGATAGATAATTAGAGAGAATTGGGTGCATGAAAGGCCAGATAACGACAAAGTACAGTATAGAAGGGGTTAGGGGGGTTAGGTGTGGGCTACGTGTGTACACATGTACTGCATTTAAAAATGTAAAAGGATGTAGGGCTGGCATGCCAAAAAGTATGCAAACAAGGTAGGGATGATAAGTGAAGGTAAGTTTACAAAGCCTCATCCCTGCATTGTTTTCACATTAGTCTGCAACTGTAATGTAAAAAGATGTAGGGATAGGGCTTTGTAAATTTACCTTCACTATTATATCATCCCTACCTTGTTTGCATACTTTTTGGCATGCCATCCCTACATCCTTTTACATTTTTTAAGTCTTGTTTTTGTACTTTTTTGATGTTAATCTCAGTTACAGTTACACCTAAGCCTAAGAAGAATATTTCTTTCAAGTGTAACTACAACCCCAGAACTTGAAACAGCACTGACAATTTAGTAGTGGTTCCAAGCATGTAACAACATTGCCATGCAGCTAAAATGTGCTGGAGGCCAACCTCTCCGGAGCTCACAGGTCTGCGAGACTATGGAGCCATGCGTACAGCGTTCTTGGCACACACTCGATTTATGCATAAATACCGTAGTGGAGTGGGATGATTTATGCGGAGTGTCTCCTACACACGTTCTTACCCTAGCATTTGTCGCTTGCAGGAAAGAAGCCAGAAAGGTAAGATTCTGTGAATGACCAACACAAGTCCAGAAGGTGTGGGTACGAGGCTTAGTCACCCAGTTGGATCTGGCCACACGAGATGTATCCTTGCGAGCTGTATTTCACCTCGGATTGTGGATCGCGCTGCTGTTGTCAGGTCCAGGCATGTTGCCGGCTGCCAGTTGTAATGCTCTGAACTTGGAAAATAAAAATGCCAGACCACCTTGCCCGCAGACCACGCATGCACGAGGGGAGACATTATTCACTAGAGGGGACAATATTCACCGGTGAATAATGTCCGGGGGGACAATATTCACTCCGACAGCGGCAAGAGAAAAGTTGAATATGGGCAGCTAGTATTTGCCTCATACCATCAAATATACGTTTATTTCTAGGTGGATTTGTGTAGCCAGGCCAATATCAGTCCCAACTGGATATGTGACACTCCTCCATAAACTTCAGCCTCGCGTATTCAGTCTAATTCTCGGCCTTTTTATCTCAAAAAAATAGCCTAGCTACACAAAACTACCAAAACTGGAACTCACCATCTACAGCACGTTGGCTCGTTGCAGCAGGGGTTGCAGCAGATAGATCGCAGTCAGGTTTTTTATTCAGCAAAAATTAGTTATTATATCACGTGATCTCCATGTAGAGGGTGGGGTTACTGCTTTTGCTTCCGGTACGTATGCAGAGAACGTTTTCTTCGAGTATACGGAGGTTTGTCCTCGGCCTCATCCCCATTCCAGCCACGTGATCCTCCTCCGTATGCTTTGAGTAACGTTCTCCACATATGTGCCGGAAGCAAAAGCAGTAACCCCACCCTCTCTGTGGAGATCACGCGATATAATGACGTTCTATGATGCATTTTTTTTGCTGAATAGGGCCTAAGCATTTTAGTGCGCGCTTGGTCGGGTGTGCTATACTTGGAAATCTCATCCAACAAACGTTTTTTCGAACCTGTCGGGGTTGCATCAAATTAAGTAGCCCAAGAGGATTACAGCGGTATGTTGATCGTCCGTTTTACGAATGTCGTCAAATACATGTATATGGACCATCGTGCCACGTTAACATGGGGTGCTCCCACGAGATCAATTCTCACGAAATCAACTTCTCACGAGATCAATTCCCATATGATCAACTCCAACTTTAGTATAACTACTTGTAGTTTATAGTATATAGCTACCTACTTTTAATTTGCAGTATATAGCTAGTTGTAGTTAGTGGTAACTACCGAGATGCTCACATGCTGTCAAAAGGTTAGGGGTGCATAACTCAAATCCAATCAACATAGAGATGCCTTCAAAGGGGTGCATGCTGTCGAAAGGTTAGGGGTGCATACAGGGTTTTGCAGTATCTTTGCAACACTACCTAAAATGCGTAAAGCGAAAAGTGTATTGCGTTCCTTATATGGAAGTCAAAGTTTGCACCGCTGGGGCTATGGTTTCACCTTTTATCTAATTATGTGACTATGCGAGTAGGAGGTAACATCTTGTTCACAGCCACTTAATTATCAACCAAACACAGCTGGTAACTTCAACGCTTTGCGCTTGCGTGTTGCAAAGATTCTGCAAAACCCTGTAACTCAAATCCTATCAACATAGAGATGCCTTCAAAGGGATGCATGCTGTCAAAAGGTCAGGGGTACATAACTCAAATCCTATCAACATAGAGATGCCTATTACCACTTTATGCAGGCAGTTTGGCGCAAGGTCCAGTCCCTTGGGCTTGCAGATGCATACAGATCCAATGATCCCACTTTGAAGCTGTTTGTGCAGAAAATGGCAGCAATAGCCTTTTGTCCCCCATCATTTGTTCGTCCAGCTTGGCTGGCAGTACAGCAAGAGGCTCCACAGATCCCACAAGTCGACAGCCTTGTCGAGTACTTCGACAGCACATGGGTCAATGGACAGTTCCAGTTCAAACAATGGAACTTTGACGGTATTGATGAGTACCTTGAATCGTTCAAACACCATACTGGACTATAGACTTCTTTTTTTTGTTACTGTTGCATAATTCATTTGTATAAATTGCAGATAAAAAAAATTGAGTTGATCATATGGGAATTGATCTCGTGAGAAGTTGATTTTGTGAGAATTGATCTCGTGGCACCGAATCGTTAACATCTGAATCATGGTTTAGTCCCCCACCCCCCCACATGGGAACAAGCTGTGCCGCCATGAAGTGGACCGTGACCACCTGGAGGTTGCATGCAAGGTGCTAGTACCAAACACAAATGAGGTGTGAATAACCCTACCTACATACACGACAACTAAATTATACCTTACTTACATTTCTGGAAGAGGAGAGCTAGTGAAGGGCGAGGCGGCAACGACCGAAGTCGGGAAGAGTCAGATGTGGAAACTCACGTGACAATGCGTTACGTCATTCTCTGGCTCGGTGCATGTGCAGTGATGGGCAGCAGAAGGGAACCATTTGTCATCCACTTACAAAAGGTAATAAATTTGCATGTGAGAAACGGCAGAGATTTCCCGACAAACTGTGAAGCTCAAAGTAACGAGCAGATGGTGGGGTTATGGAAAAGTGGCCAGGTTGCAATGCTTGGGCTTGAAGTCTATACTGAACATGTTCGACCAAAGGTTTTACTTCTAAATGACAGCACCATGAATATGTTTTATCTGCCTAAGTTAAACCTGCACCAGGGCACTGCACTGTATGAACTAACAAAGCTAATAACATTTCTAGCATTTGTAAAATTTTAATGCTGGTTCAAAAATACTGCCCCTCTCTGGCGTCCCGTTTGCCGCCTCCCCTTTCGAGTGCCCCTCTGCCGTCCCGTTTGCCGCCCCATTTGCCGCCCCATTTGAGTGCCCCTCTCTGCCCCCCGGTTTCCAACCGACCAAAGCATAGATATTAGAGTTTACAACTCTAATATCTATGGTTCAAAGTATGCCAAGTTGACACCTTGCAAGTTCAAACTCGCCCTTCGCTACCCTCAAGCCAAGTTCTAACTCGCCCCAGTACCGCAGCTTGCTCGGGAGACTAGATTGTACAGTCGTATTGGTGTCCGAGGTTATTCCCTTACCCTCTCTTCTCTCAGTGTTATGGCAACTCCAATGGACACAACCAGTACAGCACCGCAAGTGAAGGTAAGACTATTCACATTATAAGCCTGGTTCCCTCATTAGAACAGTCCTGCTGATTTGAAATATTCTCTCTCAAGCAAGACATTGGTTTAAGCAGGTTCAGCAGGGCGAGTTTTTGTGCTCTGGATAGCGATTTATCCTTGTTACTGCTGCAGTTGCCCTATTGAGTTGTAGTCTCTAGATTTTTCACCTTCTAAGGATGCAACCTGTCAAAATTTGTGTTGTGGCTGACTCTCATAAGTTTGGTCACCCACTTCTCACATTACAGGCGGGAAAAGTAAAGGTTTGGGTTCGTGTGGACCAGCGTTCTCTTCGGGCAATCTCTGTGAGAGTAGAGCATGATGCTGATGTGTACGACACAATGAAAGCTGTGACAGTGGGACCCAAACTTCAAAGTTCGTTTGGACCAGGTGACTGTGACGTTCAAGAGGAAAGAATTGGCTTCTGATGGCATGATACGTGACTACAGCACCAGTGCTACGAATCCACTGGTGCTTGAGCTGCCTGAACCAGAAGGTAATGGTGTCAAGCTAATAAAGTTTCTAGACTATGTAACTTGTGTATACAGCTGGTGTGTGATGATGGTATGTAATTTATTACTGTATGTCATTGACTTAGCTATACCCACTCAAAAGACTAGTGACCAAGTGCCGATGAGACGCCATTTTTAAGCATCAGGAGGTGCTATTCATTGTACAGTGGCAGTCAAAGAAAGCTTTACAGTACGGATTGATGGGTGATGTGATATAACTAACTCAGAATCAGCAGTGGAACAGCAGTAGGATCAGCCGAGTAGAATCAACAGTAGAATGACAGTAGAATGGCCATAGTATGGCAGTAGAATAGGAGTAGAATCAGCAGTAGAATCAGCAGTAGAATCAACAGTAGAATGGCAGTAGGATCAGCAGTAGAATCAGCAGTAGAATCAGCAGTGGAATCAGCAGTAGAATGAGAGTAAAATCAGCAGTAGAATGGCAGTAGACTCCAGCTGTGGAATGAGAGTAGAACGGCAGTAGAGTGGGAGTGGAATTCAGCAGGGAATGGTAGTAGAATGTGAGTAGAACCAGCAGTAGAATGGCAGTGGAATGGGAGTAGAATCAACAGCTCAAAAGGCTATTGTGCAAATGTTCGAGTATTGATGTTCAGAAGGGGGGGGAGAGTAAGCATCAAGAGCGGTAACTTACCCGTACCCTTAGCTTTACAGTGGTGTAGTCAGCTAAGCTCCAAGTAGCTCTGTGTGCTTTAAAATGCAGTAGTGGAAGGTATAGAGGCTCAGAGGCTCATGTGACCAAGAGCATGGGTTCAGATGCAAGTCTTTGATGCGCCATCATTTTCTTTCCAGTCGTGGTGCCCTCTCCACCAAAGCGTCAGCATGTGGATCGGCTGAATGTATAGCAGAAGCGCTTGCAAGCACCATCTTCCTTTGCCAGAGATTGGAGCCATTACCAGCAATCTGAATTGCATCTCAACTGTCATCGTCCAGCACACAACTCTAGCATTCATGTCAGTTTACACTACTCTGGCTTTGCCACATTTGTTGATGAGTGTAGCTCTGTGGATATTGACAGCACTGGCACCATGTTCATAACAGAGCTTACCACCAGAATGTCAGGTGAATATGCAAGTGAACTAGACCGCATGAAGTACTTGAAACCATTTCTGAGTACTTACCTCAGCCTCGGAGTTTCAATCTCTGACTTGAACCGAACTGATGGCGCAATCAACTTCCCAAATCCTCTATCGGTAAGTAAATGTATTGTTTGTCCCCTTGTGCATTTCCTAGGGTAGGAGAAAAGTAGTAGAGGTGGGGGGGGATTCTTGCCCCTTATTAATAATGTTGCCCTCCCTACAGGTCGACAACGCAGGTTTCCTTTTAGAGGGGAAGAACGAACTTGGTTCAGGTGGTGGAGACCCATATATGCAACTTGCTGCCTACTACACAAAGTCTGTGAAGGGTCTTATAGGTGTATGCAAATCAGCTAGTTTCCTGATGGAGATTTATGGTCCAAACGTAGCAATCTCCGGTGCGGTGTATTCAGACTCGGTTTGTATTGACAAATTCACAACCTTGTCACTGCTATTCCAACCACACGATCGTCCAGCGATGATAAAACTTGTGAGGACATTTAAGGCCCTCAAGCGAGCCTTGCATGAGATGAAAGCATACTATCTCGAACTCAAAAAATGTCTAAGCCCTGTGGAAACGGCACAATTGGAGTTTCCAGAACACCGCACCTTCACAAATATGGCCCAGATGGTGCAAAAGTTAAGGTACACCAAGAAGCTCAAGGACAATGTGTTTCATGCTGTCATAGAGGATGGGGGGCAGTCTGTTATTGTCAAGTTTGTGCAGCGATATAGCACTGAAGCACACAAACTCTGTGCAGACACTGGCACCATGGCTTTTGGGCACCAGGCAAGTCACTACGTGCTACTCAATGGTGGTTATGGAGGAGGTATGTGATGCCATATCACTTCGTGATTACTGTGAGGACAATCCCACTCAGATGAAACCACTCCAACAAGAATGCGAAAAAGTGCTGAACCTCCTCCATGATAACAACTTCTGCCATGGAGACTTTCGTGATTGCAACATCCTGGTTGTGCCTAGTGGTAGTCATTGACTTTGAATGGTCTGGCAAAGTCAACCAAGATAAATACCCTTTCTTCATGAACCACCACCAGATACTGTGGCATTCAACAGCCTCAGATGGCATGAAACTTCAATGCGATCATGACAAGCACTGGCTTCACTACTACTTCAGACCTATAGACGAGAGCCTGCGTTTATAAACTTTGTACCTGAGAGATATTGTTTGTGTTTTCTTGAGAGATATTATTTGTGTTTTCTTGTGAGTAGAGAAAGAGGGGTGCCAAAACTAACATTAGTGTGGCTCCAGGAGTGCATGAGCCACCATAGGCGGCGAAGGAGCACTGAGCGCAAAACATCTGTTGTTGGTTAAGCGTTTTAATCAACAGTAGGGAGTAGAATTCAGTAGTGAATGGTATATAGTAGGATGGGAGTAACTGCAGTTGAGTAGAATGGCAGTAGAATGGGAGTTGAAGAATCAACAGTAGAATGACAGTAGAATTTACGTATGAATTCAATTTATACAGGGTGTAAATATGAAGAGTAAATTAGCTTTGTATAAGGAGTTTGGGGAACATAATAGAATTCAAAAGTTATCTGCATGGAATTGGGGATGCAGGCACTAGGTTATTATTTAAACTACGCTCGGGGACTAATGGAAGAGCTTGGTAGGCATAGAGGTGGAGGGAATGATCAGAGTTGTAAGATTTGTGGTAGTGAGTGTGAGAGTGTAGAACACTATTTGGGAGTGTACATCATATGATAATCAAAGGAGAGATTTTCTTCAGAGCTTGAAAGGGATAATGGCGGGTGGCAGAGTTTGATGACTTTCACCGATGGTTTTGGTAGGACTGCTTTTCTTCTAAGTTGTAATAGACTGGGGGATAATACTCTATTAGAGTTAATCAAAGGATTCATTTTAAACTGCTGGGAATTACGCAAAAAGCATTTATATGGTGATACTGGCCATTCTCTGGGGACCGAGGCCAGTGATTTATTCTGCTCCGCCCCATTGGGGTGTGTGGTCAATGGCGGCGACGCTATGACATGCTCCACATGAGTATTATTAATTTGATGCCACTGGGAAATCAATCGGGTGAATCTTGGGTGGCATTGATTGATCTGGATGGAGAGAGGGAACACATTAAAAGACAATACACTTGCATGTGTGTATGAGGTGACAGGATAGTGTAATGACTGAGGAAAATGTTTACAAATAGCCAAGAGGCCCAAAGGCCTTTCGTCCCTTATTTATAAAGCGGCGGGACTCGTCAGTTGGCTCCGCTAAATGTGGTACTCATTGTATCTGGTGGGTGGCAGTGTTCTTGCTAGGCCTTTTTAGCGTGGTGCGCACCACTTGGTTTGTCTGGTGCACCACTTGGTTAGTTCCTTTTGCACCACTTGGTTTGAATAGCAATTATGATATTCATAGTGCAACCAGACTAACTAGCAATTGATCCAAGCCATACAGTGCATTTACAAGGACCACCTAGGGCAGTTTACACCTTTGCACCACTTGGTTTACAATTTCTAGAGAGAACACTGGTGGGTGGGCCCTTACATAGTTGCAGTTCAATTTAATGTAAGCTAAATCTTAGTCTATCAATCTAGACCCTCTCTCACCCTCCAGAAAAGTGAGAGAGGGTCTAGCAGATATTATTAGTATGCATGAGATGCTGACCAATCAGATCCTACTGTTCAATTTTGAGACAGTAGCAACACCTTGGCTTCAGTATGTAAGACCAATACTGGTGCAGTTTTAAGGTTGCAGATTAAACAAGCTGTGAACTATGAATACTAATAACATCTGCTAGACCCTCTCTCACTTTTCTGTAGGGTGAGAGATGGTCTAGCTTGATAGACTAGCTAAATCTGTGCTTGGTACATGGTAACTAGTAGCAAAACGAAAATTCGCCTCTGTGTTCATGTTAGCTGCAGTAAGTGGGCTTGTTCTTCTACCTAAATCTGGTATGGATGGAACTATGTATACATACATACACAGGTGGTGATAAGGTTGCCGAGGGCAGTTACAGCCTGGGATAAGTATCAGGGTGAATACTGGACAATACTGCTACGACTAGACTATTTCTTGGTACAGGTAGCTAACCTGTTCCCTCTTGAAACATTCTTGATACCGTATGGCGGGAACGTTCTGCTGGAGAAAACTTTCACGAATTGGTTGAAAGTAGATTCTTGCGGAAATTACTTTCAGCTTGCGGAACTCAGCGTAGGTGGGTTTTTTTCGTGGATCATACTTTTGCGAATAGCCCAAAACCACAAAAGTACTAAGACTAAACGCATTGTTCCCAAGAACTACAATCAACAGAACGATTAGCCTCGTCCCCAGCCCTTTGCCCCAGCTTTTCTCGCTTACAGTAGAAAAGGCGGGAAAAGTGGGGGCAAAGGGCTGGGGACGAGGCTACAGAACGATAGCTAGAGCAGTTCAGAAGCGAGAATTCGTCATTGGGAGATGTTTTTGATAGGCCAAGAGGCTTCTGTGGAGTATAATTTTTCTTGCGTTGTGACCTTTCATTGCATTCCATTTGAACAAGCAAAGTGGTCCAAAGATCACAGAGGAGTCATAGGTCTGGCACGCGAGACTAGCTTTGCACATACAAAACTCACTTTAGAACAAGCTATTACCAATGATGACTCACCTGTTGCCTTTGCACTGGTGATGAGAGGGGTGCAGTTTCCTGCATCCCGTCGAAGGCACTTGAGGCCATCTACAAGAAAAGAGATCGGTGAATAAAAGGTACATGAAAGCAACTTATGCTCCTATTGAGAGCTTAACTCGCTGATTCAAGAAAAAGCGCTACGGTATTCTAATTAGAGAACACGTACACGCTTTCGTCACAGACGAGAGCAAGTTGAACGCTAAAACATTACTGTACACACACCTTACCTTGTTGAAATGGCTCTTGGAAGTGGAAAATATCTCTTTCTCAGAGAAAAGAACAATGCTTTTCCTTGGATCAGCACTGCCAAGTTTCAAAAATTCTGAAATTTTTGAAACCGCAGAACCTGGTACCGGTTCCAGGATGGCTACTGTGTTCGTGCTAGACCTGAAAATTGGGAGGAAATTCGGCTTGGGCACGAGACCGTCTCCGCATACGTATCCGCACTTTTATCCGTATACTCTAGTTACCGCCCACATTTTCATCACGTGATAGCAGTTCCATGTAACCTCGCGAACTCAGCTCTGCCCCCACTCCTGAAATCGGGCGATAGATGCAAAATTGCACAAAATGGACCCCTGGGCGTGCTTATTGACTGCGTTATCTGTCGAACGGTAAGTTTTCGAGGCGTTTTGCCGAATTGAGGGTGATTTTATTCCTCTAGGCAGGCTTGGGAGAAACCAACATCATGCAGTGTTCTCCTGGCAAACATTGGTACATGCTTTACTGGGTGTGCTGCATTTAGAGTAACATCAAAAAAATGTATCACAACCATTTTCATGTACCCACTCACTCACTTTGCTGTGCGAGTCCCAAGGACACCACCACTCACTGCTCTTGGCCTCTCAGTAGATACAGTGGTCAGCAAGGACCACCCACGCAAGGGAGCTAGATGGACCACAGGCCTCTCCAGCCTGGGGGGAACGGTAGGCGGGCGTTGTCAACATGCCCCATTGGCTCTACGTAAGAGCTCAAGGGTGGCAAGTATTACCAAATTCCAACACCTTGGGAGTAATATTCATCCTTTGTTCACATCAAATAATTACATCAAGTACTGCGAACTTAGCATTAGAAAATCCAAGATGACTGTCTAATCACACAAGATAGAGATTATGAGTAGCAAATAATTACATGAGGCAAGTTAGTACCCTAGGGAAATAATCCGCTATACGGTAGTAAACTGAAGCAAGTGTAGTAAGTAGCAAGTAGCAAAGAGGGAGGTGGGCTCGCTTAAGTATGCTCACTAAAATGGTATTAGGCTGCTATTTTAAGATGTGATCCACACAGCACACGCAGCTACTGGATGAAGTACCATTAAAACACTCACTATATCATACCGGGGATTGTGTGTCCCGGGGAGTTCCTCTGACTGGAGTTGAAGGAGAGGGGAGGGGGTATCTGAGTAGCTGGGGAACAAACAGATCAATGTTACCATTCAAAAAGGTCTCGTGACTCGTATTGTATGTACATCTTCCCTACTGGAAATATCTTGCAAGAATGGCAATTGTTGCAAGATTCTCACCACATTCTAAAACTATATCCCACGTGATCTCTTTAGTCTGGTCCCCAGACCCTTTCAGGAATAATTGCAGAGGAGGAAACAAGGAAGGGTCTGCCAAATAAGTGCACTAAGGGCATGACAGGGTCTGGATACGAGGCCAACATGCTTTTGTTTTGTCAGAACATTAGTGAGGCAAAACGTATATATACCTGCTGGTCTCTCCACAACATCTCCATAGATGTCCCTGTCTGGGGTCTTGCTGGGTTGGTAGAGTTAGGGTACGTCATGAGCTGCAGTCAGAATTATGGGAACAAGAGGTCCCATTTGTGATATGAGACCTCAACTATAGTGATTGAAATGAATTGAGATACATGTACAAACTACTTGGAAGAACTTGCCTTGGTCTGGATGACGAGCCAAGAGACAGCAGGTAAGGCCCAGTGAAATCTTCCGCGGCTCTATCCTGGGATAACTGGGGGACTTCCCGGTCACCTCTGATGACTGTTGGAGAGAGAGAGAGAGAGAGAGAGAGAGAGAAACACAGTACGAGGAAACCCACCTGAGGAAATCCAACTGATATGAGGACCTGATGGAACACTATTTAACTTCTATGTTCTGAAGCGAGTACTCCTTGACCGCACCAGTAAGCAATGGGATGGCTGATATCGTCCGAACATGGCCTCACATAAAATTTGGACAAACAGAAGCTGGCCCAACCCAGATCTCAGCAACCCCTGACCCTGATAGGAATTATCTAGTTAATTAATATGCACAATCACTATATACTATACTGGAGAGAGAGAGACACACACACCACTCACAAGGCACCACTGATCCTCTCTTCTCCTCCTCCTTCTACCTCTCATTGCTCCCCTCCTCTCCCCGTGCCCACAGGACAGTTCCAGTCCCTGCACAGCTGCTTGAAGAGTCGGCCTGGAAGGAAGACAATGTCACATATCTGAGCAAAACTCCATGGATGGCCATGGTTTACACTTGTACATCATGGCGTCCTCATCAGGCAATCATTCCCTGCAACACCATCAGGTACTGCTCTGGATCTGGGGAGGGGGGGCAACTTCCATCTTACCATGTCTCCTAATTACTGTGCTGGACACACAAAATTAATACAAACCACATTGTGGTACTGCTTGCCAGTGGTAAAAGCCTTCTTAGAATGCAAATACACACACAAAAAAATGTATGGCACAGCTGATATAAAAAATGCTCCTTGTTTGCAGGGAAACAGTTGTACAGTTTTACAACTGTTTCCCCCCCAGGCAGTACGACGTGGACGTCAGGAGCCCTGCAACTGCCTGAAACAAAAACCTAAAAATGACTGCTGGAGAGCAAAAACTTGTGCTCTGAAAAGAACACAAATAAAACCTATGCTGTCACTCAATCCAGCAGCAGAGTTTCTCACCACTGGAGAGCACTAAGCTAAGCCTACACACATAGCTCCATCACAGTGGGAGAACTCTGTAGGCACGCAGATGCATGCCTATTAAGTTTGACTTTTCCCTATCTGTAACTAAGCAGAGAGGGTTAGCCACATATACCTTGGCCTTACATGTACATGTATGGCAGAGTTTTCAAGGTTTCAGTTTGTATTGGCATATATGGCATGTCCGTGCCATCCCTACATAGAGAGTCTACCGACTCTTTGATATTGGCTGATTTTTAGGCCTGTCTTCCTCCCCACCATCCTCTAGCAACCCCTCAGTTTCAATCAAGAGTGAAGTAGACTGCTGTAGGCAATTCGGACTGTATGGTGTTTGCAGGGCTTGATCAGGAAACAAAAGACAACATAGACACTCACACATCAGAAACTAACACAGTGAAGAAAAGACAATCATGGTGGCCACCATAAATACTGTGGATATCCTGAAACCACACTGGGGAATACAAGAGCTGGGCTTGCATAATGTTGGTAGAATATAGGAGTAGCAATTCACCAAAGAAGATTATCAATTTTGTGGTAGTGAAATAATTACAGAGCTAGTTAGTGAACATGACTTTTATACATGTATGTAGTTGTGTATATGTTATAGATAAACCACAGTAGACAGGGATTTATGGTCCATAAACCACCCAAGCCCGAGGGCGAGGGTTGTTTATGGCCATAAATCCCTGTTTACTGTGGTTTATCTGTTATATTCTCCACTCTGATTGGTCCTTGTTGTTATTTGTAAATACACATGGTAGTTTTCACTGTAAACAAGGTATGTTATTAGTAAACATGTAAAGTAATTTACACTCTAAACAAGGTAGCTTATAGGAAACATCATTTTACAACTTCCTGTGGTATATGGAACAGAATCTACAGAATCTACAACTTCCTGTCAGTATATGGAAAATAATACCCACCTGTTACCACAGAAACAAGGGTGAAGTGGAGTATATAGCATGTTAAGTGAGTCAATCCTCATCAGAGTCTATTATGTAGGCACGAGGCCGCTTCCTTGGAGTCACAACAGGTACTTGATATTGTGTGGATGTACTGCTTGCTTGTGTATTGCCAAAGAATACAGTACAGTTGCTGAAGTTGTACTGATGTGGAACTATAGATGTTGCATATGACGGTGTTACTGGGACATTTGGGTTGCAGTCATGTAGAGGAGGCCTGGTCACAGCACACTGATGGCCACTGCTCAACACCTTGCTTATCTGGGCGTGGTTTTCCTGCTCCATCTCCGCATACTGCTGCAAACTCTGTACATTGCGATGTCCTGTGATGGCAGCAATGTCACTGTTGGGAATACCCTGCTTCTGCAGCTTTCTCACAGTGGTTTACGAACACTGTGGTTTGTGAGCTTCTTCCCAGTAGCATCAAGTCCTGCTGCATTTGCCATACTCTTCATGTAGTTGTTAATGGTGTTCACTCCCACAGGTGTAGAGCTATACCAAACTTCTCTGTCGGCCTGGAAACTGCGAAGGGAATTCAAGTACAATGGTCCAGATGTTTTCATTTTTTCTGGTCGTTTTGATACCAGTTTCTGTAGGAGGCGAACTGGACATCTACTACCACCAGTAGCATAGGCTTGTTGGGGAACTCGTCTCTCCTTTTTAACCAACCCTCCTTGCCGTGTCTTTGTAACTCCTTCGACCCATTCAACATAATCTGCTTCACCAGTCACTGCATTCTTCACAAACTTCAGCTCTTCAACTCGGATCTGGTGGTGTTCCTGTCTTCCCCTTGTTCCAAAATGTTGGCTCAACACATAAAACACTGTGTGGTTGAGGCTCACAGGACTGGCATCCCCTAGTACACCCTTCTCCCACATGAGCTCTTCCTCCTCCTCATTTAATGGGTCTGCTCTGTTCTTTCGCTTCCCTTTGCCTTGTTCTCGGAGTTCAATTGCTTTCCCATTTAGCACCTTCCTGCCTTCACTAAACTCCTTGTCCTTTGCTATGCTGTATTTGCAGCCACTACTCCGAAAGAATCTGTCCAGTGCAGCTAGCATGGTCCGAAGGGACTCTGGTTCGTAATCTGTCCCATCCTTCTTCTTCAATTCGGCAAAGAAATTTTGTAGAACCACGTCTAGCTCACTAGCACTTGCCTCAGACAATGGCACTGTAACGCCACGCTGTTTTTGCCATGTCTCAAACCTCCGCGCCCAGTTGCTGGTGCTTCTATCGGTGTTCTTGTTGTGGTTCTTGTCCTTCAAGCACTGCAGCTCGTGGGCGTTGCTAGGACCAGGTAAGCAGAGGGTGGAGCTCGTAGGGGGTGGAGAAGTGGGTGGGGCAGCATTGCCCTGCAGTACTTCGAGCGGTATACTGGCGAAGAACTCTTCGAGTTCGTCTTCTTCGGTGTTTTCGAACACGTTGGTTGTATCGAGAAATTCGGCAATAGAAGGGCAGAAAAATTCACTCGCACAGTAGCTACCATCAGCCATGCCGCTTGGTTACCGTTGTGCGCTCCGTAGCCCGTTTGTTTACTTTTACGTTTGCGCGTAGAAACCACCACGGCAGTAACCAATCAGGTCGCGATTACACTTTTTGCACTCGTACCAGTGGAAAAAAGTGTAATCAGCATCTGATTGGTTGAAAACAGTGCAGATTACAGAAATATTGCATTCCCACGGTATAGAAGCTTTGTATAGAAACTTGTTATTACCATATGATTATCTGTGGTAGTAAACACGATTACAGAACTGATAATGCATACATTTGTGATTACAGGCATGAGCACAGAGGGACCATAGGAATGCTATGTAATGACAAGATACAGTCAGGACTTGTATAGCATGTGTGTACACTGTGTGTGTGTGTATGTGTGTGTGTATGTGTGTGTGTGTGTGTGTGTGTGTGTGTGCGTGCGTGTGTGTGTGTGCGTGTGTGTGTGTGCGTGCGCGTGTGTGCGTGTACGCATGCATGGATACGTGTGTGTGTGTGTGTGTGCGTGTGAAGGATGACAGAGTTCACGAGTCACTTACGTATCGAAGGCGTACAAGGTTCTCTGCTCGACATGACAAGGTCAGCAACAGTTACAGAAGGGGGAGTTCATGGCTGCTCTGTTGATGGAATTGGCCAGGTAAATAGATAATATTGTGTTGCATTGAGGAGAGGTTCTACGGGAGAGTGCAGTGCAGGGAAGGGTCTGCCATCTCTATAGTAATCTTAGTGGTGCATGAGGCTTGCCGGTAGGTTCGTGAAGAAAAACACAACATCGAATGACACCACTGACGTATTGGGAGGGTCTGTTGGAGGACAAATTTTGCACTAGGGGGGACAGGATGGATTGGAGAGTTGGTACATGTAGGTCGATCAGGAGTGGACTGTTGGAGACAGTTGTACGTGGTAACACTAAAAAACTCTCCTCCACATTGATTATCCTACACACTGTCACGTACAGTATCTAACCATAGGAGCTCAAGCCCGTACCCCAATAATGCTCAGGCATACACTGTTAAAATAGAGGTGTGAAATTAACACCGGTAGTGTTAAAGTAAGCATATATCTGCAGTGCAAGTATCAACCCATGAGGTGTAGTATAACACTTGGTTGTTTAGTTCAGCACCAGCATGGCTTAGTGTAAACCACCATGGAGTAGGATTGACACCAATGTGAGGTTCACATGATACACGCAAGAAAGGGAGGTGTTATACCAACACCAGGAGTGCTATTTATGTAGTGCTAAAGTTAACCCAGTAGGTGCAGTGTAACACTATATGTTTTACTTTAGCCCCAACATAGTTTAATTTAAAACTCTAGTGTAGAAACAGCACCAACAGTAGGGTTTATAAGGTTCATACTCTAGTGCACCTCAAACAAGAATTTCCTGAGTATTTTTTCATAAAACATACAGATAGCTACTTTATTACACACTTCCTCGGTTAATTTGCTACAATACATTGATGTTAACCACCTTGAAACAACTGCTGACATCAATTTGAAGGCGCTATATATCATGGACTTGCTAAATTTGGAGTTAAACATATAGTGGTAAAAGTCCAGACGCTTGCTGCGGTGGGAATCCGTGCAGAGATGCAGTTTCTAGCCTGCTGTGTCTCACTGGGTAAGTATTTCCGTGCTACGCATGCGCATCCTGAACTTCGTACTTTGCACTTTGTACAATCGCGTGATTTTCGGCGCGCGGGCAGCGCAGCAGCTGCCGATTTCTCTTGTGTGCGATTTGAACCTTCTGTGGCCTTTCCCTGGTTTGTAACTTCTAACTTTTGTGATTCTAGCAACCTCCTACTGTTTTAAAGTAGTCGCTGTCGACGTTTAAAATGTGTGCGCATCCCGCGCATCCGAGTCGGCGTATCACTGATAGTCGAATCGGTGACTCTCGCATCAAGGACAGCTGGAAGATGAATGCTATAGTAAGCACGCACTGGGTTGGACTTCGCTCCCCCAGATTCCAACAGGAGACCAAACAATTCTGTATTTTTGGAGTCCTTCTACCGCAAGAGACAGCAACAAGACAGTGGAATCAGCTATCATAGTGAGTTGCAAGCAATAAACTCTAGTGTGAACAAGACTAGGAGATTGCCAGAGCATGCATGCAGTACACAACCTGTATAACTCTATCTATAGGCTTATTTTTTATATATACCAACATGCAGTTGATTTCACTGTACGGAATGCCATTATACATATCTATATTTGTAGCTGCTCAAGAAGCTCAAGGCTGAGGATGTGCTAACAGGGAGTATCAACTGAGAGAAAATGAGGGGAAACGTTTGGAGTGGCAAAGCTGTGTGGACTAAGCCAATGACGACTTCTCTACTACAGGTGGCGGATAACATGGTAAGACAACATTCAACAGGAAAACGTTAAAAAATTTTTTGGCAAGGCAAGGGTGGACTTGAGGGATTCAGCTGCTGATGAGCTACCACTGGCCCAAGACATAGCTGTATATGTGCCTACCATTATGTACCTTGGCTACAATCGCTTGTGAAGGCAGATGAATAAAACACGACTCCTTGGGCAGACTCTTCGAAGGTGAAATTGTGAAACCAACGCACTGCATTGGAACTATAGCCTCAATCTGAGTCAGTTGATCTTACCCAAGACTTCTGTGCCTAGCGCTCAAGTTCGTCGCTAGCAGCACTTACCCCACAGGCATGTCACTAGCTTGAGCTATATTTTCATGTAGCGTTGTTTTAATACTTAGCTATTGAAAATTTTTCGGCAGTTTAATTTTCGTTGCTGCATGTCTAGGTCTACAAAATATGTTAACACCAAAATTTACAAGATATATAAATTGTCTCTAACAGCGTGTTGTGTCAATCTTCTCCATGTAGAGAATGAGAGTGCAGTAGCTCTGCTCCTGTTGTTGATGTGGTATAAAACTGGAGTCGGCTTCAGTTGTTGGAGGTGAGGTTTACATTTGAGTAAATGCCTCCTCCTCACTTTAGACTAAAATGTAGTGCCGTAGTCTCGCGAAAAACGGCCCATGGGCGGAGCACCTTACAAGTCTGCCAAAGAGGGGGGTGGGCGCTCTTTCGGGTGTTTCCGCATTTAACCACGAAAGAGCGCCCATGTCTTGTTTACAGCGACTCAATGCCCTCGAAGCAAATAATTGGACAAACAGTAACGTACAACAGAACCACCAGCAGCTTCGAAGTCGAGTCCTAATGGCACACAACACTCTGAACGGCACCACGTCACCGTGAGCATGGTGTCGCTCGGACTGCACACCGCATTAGCTACGTCCGTCTACGCAAAGATGCCTTGTAGCAACTTCGGTGAAGTATTACACGAAGTTTCTTACCTCAGATACGCATACTGTGCTTCTCAAACTCCACGTGAAGCTCGCTCCAGGGTGGGTGCTCATTCTAGTAAACTTTGACCCTGTACAGGAAACTGGGCGAAAAGTAGGGGGTGGGCGCTCTTTTGTAAGTGGGCCCTTTTTCGCGAGACTACGGTATAGAAAAAGGGGAGAGGGCATTTTGGTTGATTTACTTACTAGGCCCAGTGAAAACATGAGTGAATGGTCAATTAAGGGAAATCCATGGACATAGTTAGCAGTGATGCAGAGAAGGCAGTTGCGTTCTCACTTTTATTGTGAAATGACATGCATCCACTCGGTCCTTCATGGACCTGCATGTTTAAAAGACAAATACAAATACATGTAAATATTATAAATGCATGCACTTACACTAGCTTGCTTGAAATACATAAAGGAAATCACTATGACTGCGTCTACACAATCTTTCTCTCGATGTAGGACGAGGATGATCCGGATTCTGCTCTCAGAGAAAGCAAGTCAAACTTTGAATTCCATAATGTTAGTTTGTTGTGTGCATGGACAAACTGAAGCTGCTTATTTTATCGCATGTTAGGTTATTGCATTTGTGCGACTTGTTTATGGACTGTTATTCATCCATTTTATTGTACTTGTTCGTTTTTGAAGTATACATTCAACATGTGTTTGAACTTTGAACTTTGAATCCTCCAGTGCTAAATTTACCCAAAAACTGGTGTACCCCTACACAATTACACCATTTAGAGGTGCCAATTGAGCACTCTCAGCTGGTGTCACCAATATTTGGCCTTTGAAGAACTCCACAATACGGTGCTATTCTAAATCCTCTGGTGCTAAACATGCCCAGGAAGCTGGTGTAGTTCTACACCACTAGAGTGTAGCATTAGCACCATTTTAGAGGTGCTATCCGAGCACCCAAAGGTAGAGTCACTGAGTGGACACTCAAGTAACACCTCTTTTAAGTGTTAATGTAACACCTCATTTTTAACAGTGTACACAGTAGGCTCAGTTAATTGATATTCTACCAGCCCTTACTTACCAGTACATTCTTTACATACCCATTGAATATCCGGTCTAGTAAAAACTTTTTTGGGAATGTCCACACAGTGTCTGTGGAACCACATTCCACAAGACTCGCACTCGGCCATATCCACGTCCTCCTCTTCGGGCAAGCGACATGTACAGTAAAGCTGAATTTCCTGTACATGTTTTACATCCTTACTCTCCCTTTCACGCAATACTGGGAAGTGCGAAAACTTGCCTGCCTCCAAGCACTTGGCCAAGTGGCTTCTGATGGACAAGTGATCGTATGCCACTTTACATGGGTCCTTCCCACTACAAATGTCATAGGCATACGCAATTGACAATACGCCACAGTCTGCTCCATTTCGTTGTGTCTCCACATCCATCATTCTGATTGTAAGTTTCGGGGCTGAGCAAAACAGGAGGCTGGCAATTACACGGGCTGTGACTTCGGAAACTGAAGGATACAAGCTGTCGTAGACATTGACCGTTGCCCCATCCTTGCAACCGATATTAGTAACAACACACCAGTGACAGTCTCCAACATTGAGGATTTGTACAAACTCCTCTCGGTGCACCTGAAATGATAATGTCTGCTGTAGATTTGTTGGTTGTAATCCCGACACATGAGGGTATTGCTGCAACATCAGGAGTTGAGCAGCTGAGACGACATTGTCTTTCAGCCACTTGTTGGACACAATCGTCTCTCTGTCAGAGTCCTTTAGGTTGTACATGGAATTGTCAACCCAATCTACGGCACTGGCTGAAGACTGGCTGTCAGAATCAGCAGTGAGGTCTATGGGGACAGGCTTGTGACGATTGCACCTGCATTTCTGTAGGTTAGCAGACACCTGAAAGTTTGACCCTATTGGCGAGACGCCAGCCATCTAAAGAAAGATGGTAGCTGCTGCTAAGAGGTGTCAGTTCACTCCTAGGATAACAAGAGTTGAGCACTCCCTGACTACAGTATAATCTGTAACAATCGCCGACAACTTCTGCAATACGGCAAGGGATGTGGTAAGTCATGTCACGGTCACTGTGTATGCAAACATAGTCCCCAACCTGGAAATTTATGGCAGTTTTGCGTTTCTTGGACGGAGGAGGCTCTGACAAGTCACTCACCTCAGCCCCAGTGACTCCCTCATGCTTTGGCGTCTTGGACGTTGACACCCTTGCCTTAGACTCTAGCTCTGTACTGTTGGCAAAGGGGTGGGAACTCGAATAACATTGCCATGGGGCATCCTCTCTTGTGTGCTCTGCTACCTGCCCCACACGTACACTCGGGTGTGCCATCGTCATCTTCCATGCAACTAGAGGCCTCGGCACTCTCATCGGAGGAGAAACCCTCTCCATACAGCATCCCCTCGTCACTGTCATAATAGAGGCCCTCTTCATGGGGTTCCACATCACTGTCATGAGAACGTAGGTCCTCTGTGTGCTGCACGGCAGGGACAGTTGCCAGGTTCTTCTTGTTCAAAGGGCAGTCTCTGTGGTTGGAGCGTTGGTGAGTTGTAGAACCACACTTGCACTTTCCCCCACTCGATTTTTTCTCCAGCTTGACCTGCTTGGATACTTTTGGCTTTGCCTTGAGGTCGTCATCATCGCCATAGGTATCATGGCCGTGTTTCTTTGACCATTCCTTGCGGCGTTGTCCCTCCTTTGTTCTTTCCACTTTCAGCTGTATCCTCCTCTTTTTAGCTTTCTCTGTCTTCAGATCATCTAGCATCTTCTTCCTCCTTTCGTTGGATGCCTCCAACTCTTCCTGCAGACCATCATACACGGGGAGATTCAGACGGCGGTACAGGTCAGGGATCCAGTGATATTCTGCCCCCCGCTTGTTGTACATGTACGTCATATTGGACTGCAAAAGGGCCACGTTTGTGGAAGTTTCGTAATGAAGCTGCTCCAGATGAATGTGCTTTGGTCGAAACCTGATGAAAACGTTATGTGAGGCTTCCAACCAATTCGAGTGGCCTCGTTTCAACTCGGAAGCCCTGTAATCACATTCGATTTCATATGCGAGGGAGTGGAAAGGGCAGGAAAGCACATTCTTTGTGTGGTAAGGTTTTCCCTCACACTTCAGCTCCTCTCCTTTCTCACACTCTCCACAACTGCACACTCGTGCAGAATGGAAGTCGCACTGCCCTCCCTCCCATTCATGTTGGTCACATGCGTGTCTGGCCAGGGACTTCATCTTTCGTGCAAACTCTTCTGCAGACTGAGCTTCCATCAGGGCAGATGAAAAGTTGTTACGTGCCCTTTCTATGAAAGCTTGGCTCAGACAGCCACAGCCCTGTTGATGCCTCTCACAATGGTAGGTCACCTTTTCCATCTGTGGAAACTTCTTGCAGTGCTTCTCTTGGTAGCCTTTGGAAAAAGACTTGCACTTGGCCAGTTTTTCCAGTTGTTTCTTGTGACATCTGCCGGCATGGCCCCCGCAGATCATTGTCTTTGCTTCTGGGAAGCATTCTGCCACCGCATTGGAAGAAGAGGAGTCGGCATCCTGCCACTGGACCTCTACCTTCATTCTTTCGTCTTTAGCTCTCTTGAAGGTCAGCCGAGCGGCAAAACCCTCAGCTGATTTCGAAGTCCCCTGATAGAGATCGTCCTCGTCCCCACCACGTTGGCAGAGGTGTTTGTAGTAGAGGAGTGCTCCATTGAGGTAGTTTCGGATGCTGAAAGTGGCATTCTTTGAGTGGAAGCCACGGGTCATCCACATTCCATCTGCTGAGGTAACGGCCCGATTCCAAGAACCCAGCTGAGAAGAATCAACATTTTTCATTTCCTTCTTGGCTTCTTCACACATTTCATCAACCATCTGTTTGACAATGGGATGCATACGCTCGATGGTCGCGTGAAACGTGGACTCTGCAACTGCGTCCATACCGAGTGCATGCTTCAAAATGTGGTGATACGTCGAATGCATGCATCCAGAAATTATAAAGGCCACTTGTATTGCTACCCCTATTTCTGTGCTGCTATAAAGCCCATGCATGTACTTTGGGGAAGCCTCAAACTGTACTGATTTGAGGGCACATCCCGTTACAGGTATAGCTAACGGAAACAGCACCACCCAGACCCTTCATTCTGATCGACATGGGAACTAAATTCCCATCGCAACCTGGAGTGCAGCATTGGCGGACTTGATTTATCTGCTGCACAAACTTGTCCAATTGGGACAAGTTGGTGAAACAGACTCTGCTTGGCACCTCAACAGGTTTCAAAGATCTTCAAAACTCCTTTTGTGGAGTTGGAAGATATTCTGAGTCGCCCTCTGACTCAATCAGAAAGGACGACTCAGATCCTAGCAAAGATTTGTCAGCACTTATACACCCACAGATTCCTCTGCACGTGTTCTACTGCTCTGTTTCTGACAACATCCAGCTAGGCGTTCAGGACTCTCCTGTAGAGTGAGTGATGGACAGGAGTAAATTCACCCTACCAACATTATACACAATAGCTGATAAACATTATTTGGGGTGCATCGTACCCCATAAGAATGTCAGTAGCAAGATGTAATATGCAACAATTATCATGTCCCATATTAGTCTATTGAACTCTGATGCTGCTGCTGTTTGGAACAGAATATGAGCAACTCACATAGACCTTTTAGGAATGGTAATGTTTCTATTAATGCCTATCCATGATATCATTAATTAAATATTGTTCACTGAAAGTGCCTGGTTAACCGATTACGAAATAGATTACATATTTTTGTTTTCATGTTATGAAAGCACATATTATTTTCGTCAAATTATGCCTCCCTTCCCCCAATGACATCATAATGGAAAAGTTTATTCGCCCACAATTTTGTTATGCACGTACATGTGCATGTAAGTGAGTGCTAGCCTCATATCTACATGTATAATTATAGGCTCTTCCTATCACTTGAAGTATGTATATGCTAAACGAGCAAAGTAACCGCACCCCAAGATGCTCATAAGCAATAGTGCTGCAGGTTTTCCTTGGCTCTCTTTGTTAGTAGGCTTTAGGGAAAATGCTACTTAGCCACAAGACCTGGATTTTGTGCTGCAAATCTACTTTGAGTAGAAAGCCTTAGAGTTCTATGCTAAACAATGAAGCCAACTGCTTCCCAACTCCAACCATGAGAGAAGCGTTATGTAGGGATGAGGGTTATCGACAACCCCCCACCTACCATCCCAGTGAAAATTCTTGACCCTTTTGCCCACCCAGACATTGTCATGGTAAGATGGCTCTGGTTGAATTAACTATCCTGCACTACCCTCCTGACTGCCTACACAATGCAAGGCTTCAAAAAGAGGGTTAGGATACCAGCGTGCACTAAGCAATCTAGACTCAAGGGGATTCTCCTCCAAACTCATCATTGGCGCCCTGGGCCACTGGTTGCCCAACATTTGCTCTTCGCTTCAGGTGCCCTGGGATTCCCTCCTCCCCAAGCAAGTTTTCTTTTTCAATTCCTTAGCTTTACACTATGTACATTATACTTCAGTTAGCTAGGACCTACAATGTAGGCCTAATACTCCAGGTTGCTCTAACTTGCAATGGGCTCTACTTACATTCTGCACATGTGGTGAGAAAAGTATCGAGAATCCCTAATTAGTAGTCCTTATAACATCCGCATGCACCTAAAATATACACTGGCACCAATTAAACTTCAGCTTTCAGCCTTTTGGGGCCCCGGAAGCCATCAGAAGCAACCTCAGAGGACCTAGATTTTACAAATTTCAAGGGCACCCTAGGGACAGCATACTTTGCACGCTGATTTGCTCATAAAAAACTGGGTTGGAAGGACTGGGAATAAGGCTACATTTAGTTGAGTGTTTACTCACCCGCATGAAAGTGGAAGGTGATGTTAGGGAGTTCTTCCACTCAGTAGGTTGCACAGGGCTGGGACAGGCAGACATGTCTGTGTTGTCCTGCAAAATGAGTGATGGGGATGCAAACACATGACAAACAAACTAGAGAAGTCTATCTATGATTGAAAGGTTTGTTTTGTACTAGGCTTGCACAGTCTCGTTCCCAGACTGCTTTCTAAAATTGGGAAGTTTATCAGTGATTTTATCTTCCCCTCCCCCAATTTTAAAAAGCGGTCTGGGAACGAGACTATGCAAGCAAAACAACCTTGAAAAAGGGTCTGGGAAATAACCTGGTGCAGTTTTGTACTGTACACCAGAATGTTGGCATGTTCAATAAATTTTTATTGAATTCCCTTATGTGTTGATTGGAGTGATAATTTTGAATGGCTCGGTGTTGAGAAGACACTGTAAGTCTTTTTTTCCCTCAAGGAGAAGCAAAAGTAAGCCCTCAAATCTTTTGAAGGCAATAGAGACGTGTTTGTGTCGTTTGCTACGGGATATGGCAAGTCCCTCCACTATGTTGTGTTGCAGCCATTTCTTTTCGACCATCTGTAAGTCTAGAGGGCGGACAAGCATTCCATTGCGCTCTGCATCTCTCTTTTGGCTTCCCTCATGAATGGTTGATCAGCTAGAAAAGTACAAGCCAAGGCCGGGACTATCTGTAGACTAGTGGGAGAAGCACAAATCAATTTATAGTGACGCTGCCTGAGTGCAGGCATGGGAGTGAGAAGTGGACAAGACTCCGCATTATGCTAGTTTCAGTCACTTTGTACATGTACTTGGATTAACCGACCGACGGCATTATAACACCGTGAGAGAACTACATCTTATCAAGTGGGTGTGAGGCAAATTACCACGGCGTGTCTACGGGACAAGGCCACACCAGGTTATTTCCCACTGGACCCTTTTCCTCCCCCCTCCCCCTCCCAAACAAGAAAAAGGGGCTGGAACCCGAGACTAAGTCTTGCGTACCACACATTTGATTCCTTCCCAGCACGTGATTGATCAGTTACCACCGCCCCCTTTTCCTTCCCCCTCTCCCTCCCAAACAAGGAAAAGGGGCTGGGAATTGGGATAGGGGCGAGTAGGCAGTTCAAGGGGTGTACAAAAAACAACAAAACTACACGTATATACATGTACCCTTCAATGTCCACGCGTAGTAGGCAAGTGAGAGTCAGTAGCCAGTTTCTTGAAGGCACTGTCGTGTTGCCAAGTGTACCTTCCCTGAGAGAGAGCTACTGGATGGCCATTTAATATGTGCTGGATGGAAGGCCATGGTAGGGGAAACTTTAGCCTCGTTCCCAGGCCTTCCCAACCTCCAGTTTTTGATTGCTTGCAGTATGCAAATACAGAGGGGGAAGGACTAGGAGAACTGGTCATGTGGTCATGTGTGTGACGTCGGGTAGACAGAGAGTAGATACACGTGCCTGACCACAAATACGCAACATGCCCACGCATTTCGAACTGCAAGCCATCAAGGTAATAATCAATCCTATTACATGTATTTACAGCAAAGATACATACACGAGATGATTTTTGTTACAGCACTATACATGCAGGGTTTCATTTAGGGGGGGGGGGCGCATTTGCCCCCCCCCCCTTTGCCAGAATCTTGCCCCCCCTTGGAAGTTAGTTGCCAATTTTTATCCCCAATGGTTAACTGAATGTAATAATTGCAACAGAAAACACTTAATTCTCGCCAAGTGGTACCCAAGTGCCTTATGTGTATCAGCACCAGTAAGGTGGTCCATTCATTGCTGGTGTAAATACAGTATAAAAATGTACCAGAAGTGATCTCAGAGGGTCTAAAATTTTCCTGGGGGGGGGGGGGGGCATGCCCCCAGACCCTCCTAGGTGGTTGGTGTGCAAAGCACCAACCTCATATATCGCCCCCCCCCCCCCAAAATCTTTAACACTCAACTTTTACCCCCCCCTTGACAAATTTTCTAAATGAAGGCCTGACATGTACATGAAACAGCCTTATTACAACATTGGACCAGTTGCAACTGCTTCCTAGCGCCAGAACGGGGTCCATTCTGTCAGACTACCGGATACCTCTTCACTAGCTACCCAGAAACTATTCTAATGCACTCACAAACATATGGTGGTAAAGTAAAACTACTGCAACTTACGGATAAGCGTGGACAAGACAAACAATGCAAGCAAGTTGCGTGCATTTCCGGTGAATACGACTTGATTTCTCCTGTGATCAATTGGCAATCCAGTAAAAGCAGCTAGTTCTTAACTTCGTGTCAAGGGTTGCATTAACACTCAGTCTGTATACAACTACACAGTACACACGCCTGTGAAGCAACTCCAACCATGAGAAGCTTTATGCACATTTACCTGGGGTGAGGGCTACCGACAACCACGATTCAGAAAGGAGGGTAAGGAGCTATACTAAGCAATGTAGACTCAAGGTGATTCTCCTCCGAACTCCTCCCCCCCACCCCACCCCACCCCAAACAAGTTTTTCCCCCTCCCCCTCCCCCCGGGACAGCATACTTTGCATGCTGATGTGGTGAAAGGACTGGCAATAAGGCTACATTTACTGCAGTGTTTACTCACCCGCATGAAAGATTCATCAGGTGATGGAATAAACAGGGAGTCACCAGGTTGCACTGGGCTGGGACAGGCAGACATGTCTGCGTTGTCCTGCAAAATGAGTGATGGGGATGCAAACACATGACAAACAAACTAGAGAAGTCAATCTGTGATTGAAAGGTTTGTTTTGTACACTAGTCTTGTGTATCAGCACTTTGACTCCTCCCCAGCACATGATTGATCGCTTACAGTATCATTGTGCGGGGAGATGAAGGTCTGGTATCTATGGACCACTTTGCTTGAGCTCTACATGTAAACAGAGCCAGTGGAATCATTGCTATCTTACTAATTGCATTCCCACTATCGATATCAGTAGGAAGAGACACAAAGACATCTTGCCCTCGAACCAAGATTAGGATGACTTGTAGTTGTTTCGGTCATAGTTTGTAGCCGATTCGTCTACCAGTATGCTCTACTGCCAAAGTGATTGAAAAGCAGCCATTATGCACCACAGCGAAGCGATCTATGAGAAATCTTAGCTTTTTCCCACATTCCATGGAAAAGCCTTTGTTACTCTGTCCTACCATCGACTTTCGACAGGCTAAGAGGCTTCTGTGGAGTATAGTAATAGATTGTTGACTTTTCAAGATGTCATTACATTCCATTTGAACAAGCAAGTGGTCCAAAGATTCCAGACCTTCCTCTCCCCTTGTGATGATACTGTAAGCAACCACATGCTGGGGAGGAGTCATAGGTCTGGCACGCGAGACTAGCTTTGCACATAGAACACTCACACTTTAGAACAAGCTATTACCAATGATGACTCACCTGTTGCCCTTGCACTGGTGATGACTGGGGTGCAGTTTCCTGCATCCCTTCAAAGGTACTCGAGGCCATCTACAAGAAAGAGATCGGAGAATAAAAGGTACATCAAAGCAAGCAGTGGCTTGCTCCCATTTAGAGCATAACTCGCTGCTTCAATAGAAACAAGAACATTAAAAATGTAAAAAGATGTAGGGATGGCATGCCAAAAAGTATGCAAACAAGGTAGGGATGATGCATGCAAGCAAAGGTCAACATATTGGCAAAGCCCCATCCCTACATCTTTTTCACACTGCAGTCAGGGGGCCTTCCTAAAACGTAGCATAAGTACACCCCAACCTTTACTGGCAGTTCATGGCTGTAGCCTCGTTCTCAGGCCACTTCCTAGCTCCTCCCACATGGCCTGGGAATGAGGCTAGTATGATCCAGCATTATGTAAGTGTTGTAAAAGCATGGTTTTAGCCTCATCCCAAGGCCACCTTCCTCCTCCCACCTGGCCTAGGAATGAGGCTAATATTATTTGCAGCTGTATAGGTATGTTTGCCTCATAGGTAGCTATATCAATAAAAAAATTTTTTAATGTCACTTGCATAAAAGCAACCAGCCTAAACAGGCTTATGAGACAGTCTATAATATGAAAGGGATAAACTGGAAATTCTCGAACTATATGTGTACAACCAAAATAATAACAGCTTGGAATATGTTAGGAACAAAGGGAAAGTAGTGAAACAGCACAGGTGAATTAAAAATGAGACAGTGTGATGTCAGGGTCCCAGAAAACAAACGAAACACAGGTCAGGAGTCTTCCCCTGGCACCCCTCTCGGGATAACCAGGGGACAGACTACATGCAGGACGGACAAGCCTTCCCCTGGCACCCCTCTCGGGGTAACCCGGGGACAGACTACATGCAGGACGGACAAGCCTTCCCCTGGCACCCCTCTCGGGGTAACCCGGGGACAGACTACATGCAGGACGGACAAGCCTTCCCCTGGCACCCCTCTCGGGGTAACCCGGGGACAGACTACATGCAGGACGGACAAGCCTTCCCCTGGCACCCCTCTCGGGGTAACCCGGGGACAGACTACATGCAGGACGGACAAGCCTTCCCCTGGCACCCCTCTCGGGGTAACCCGGGGACAGACTACATGCAGGACGGACAAGCCTTCCCCTGGCACCCCTCTCGGGGTAACCCGGGGACAGACTACATGCAGGACGGACAAGCCTTCCCCTGGCACCCCTCTCGGGGTAACCCGGGGACAGACTACATGCAGGACGGACAAGCCTTCCCCTGGCACCCCTCTCGGGGTAACCCGGGGACAGACTACATGCAGGACGGACAAGCCTTCCCCTGGCACCCCTCTCGGGGTAACCCGGGGACAGACTACATGCAGGACGGACAAGCCTTCCCCTGGCACCCCTCTCGGGGTAACCCGGGGACAGACTACATGCAGGACGGACAAGCCTTCCCCTGGCACCCCTCTCGGGGTAACCAGGGGACAGACTACATGCAGGACGGACAAGCCTTCCCCTGGCACCCCTCTCGGGGTAACCCGGGGACAGACTATAAGATAGCTACCAAATAGCTTTACTGCCAACATACTACTTGTAGTGACAGTGGCACCCTTGTTACATGCCTCTGATACAACCTAGACACTGAGCTTGAGTGGGCTGCAGACTGATTAGTGTGTAAAACTCAAGTACTCATGCACAGCATTAATAACTGCATGGATGGGTGCAGATTCAGCTCTAAAGCATGCATGCTGTCTAACTGCAGTGTGAAAAAGATGTAGGGATGGGGCTTTGCCAATATGTTGACCTTTGCTTGCATGCATCATCCCTACCTTGTTTGCATACTTTGCCATCCCTACATCTTTTTACATTTTTAATGTTTTTATATTCTTGTTTCTTTCCTTTTTCACTCAGTTACAGTTAGACCTAATCATCATGAAGAATATTTCTTTCAAGTGTAACCACAACCTTATAACTTGAAACAGCATTGACAGATTAGTAGTTGTTTCAAGCATGTAATATGCCAGTTAGAATCCGATGTAGAGCCAACCACTCTCCACCAGATTTTTAGCCCTTTGTGAAGCCATAGATAATATAGCTCCGTACCGGGATTGGAAACAAGTCACGTGCGCCCATAAGGCTTCGTATTGAGCGCTCGGGCATTCCGTGTTACGGTCTTGAACGCGCGAATTTTTACGCAGCGAGCGTTACGGCGGCGAGAGTTTGTGCACTTTACCAAGAAACAGCGATACATTGGAAGGTTCCACGCGCATTCGTGACTACTACGTATCCCAAGCAAGTAGTACTGTTGATTTCACCTCACTTCGAATGAGCGTGGCGTGAGCGTATCAGCGTGCGTATGTTTGTACAAGTACAGGCGTGTACTTGTACTATAGTACGCTGAGCGATAACGCTCCACACGCTTACGCTTCACGCTCACGCTCATTCGAAGTGAGGTGAAATCAACAGTACTGTTGATTTCACCTCACTTCGAATGAGCGTGGCGTGAGCGTATCAGCGTGCGTATGTTTGTACAAGTACAGGTGTGTACTTGTACTAGTACGCTGAGCGATAACGCTCCACACGCTTACGCTTCACGCTCACGCTCATTCGAAGTGAGGTGAAATCAACAGTAAGTGTAGCTAGGAGCCGAGTAACGGTGCATATAAGCGTTAAATTTTGCAGTAATATTGTGGATTTTATTATTCGGCGTTTTTGTGTACCTTCTGTGCTCATGTATTACAACCTGTAAAACATTAATAGCTTTCAGGATGAGCTTTAGAGGTTGAAGTTTTGCATGGTGTAGCTGGTTTATGTGAGAAGTTTTTAAAAAAGCGTTGATAAGAAGGAAACAAAATTTTATATAAACGTTACTATCAAGACTTTGTGTACCTTGTAGCTAAACAGGAACTAACAGAGTTCAGTTTCAAGGAGTTATAGTATTAGCTTAGGTATAGTACTTTTGCATGGTACAACTTTCATTGTTCCCTTGTATGGTATAAGCACCATACGTTTTGAGTAAGACCTTACATACATGTATATGAGACTGTTACATTTCATATATCCATGGTAACACCTGTTGTTGTTAGTCTGTATAAAGTTAGCTTTATGTCAACAATTTTAATTTTATGTCAATATAAAGTGCACATTTGTCTACCAACAGTAATGGGTCGCAAATTTCGGTTAAGTGTGCACCGGAAGAATGAAGAGAGATGTCGCAATGCACCCATCTCTCTGCCAGTGTCAATTCCACTAACAGGGCAAGTAATGGTCTCCATTCCACGGCACTTAGTTGCTGTGCCTAACTTCGTAGTATCCTTACCACTGTCAGCCCTCACAAGTGCCTCGGCAGTAGGGTTAGACATGCTACATTCAAGGCTTGGCAAGAGTAGAATGCTACCATCAGCCTGGATGAACATCTCCAGAGGCACTCCCTTGCGCAATCTGACACTCTGTAAGATTGTTTATTATGAGGAAGCTAACAGAGCTTGTCTCACATTCACAGTGGTGATTGACGAAACGTTCAGTTGGAAAATCACAATTTCCAACCATCATTTAGATGGTAGTAACAGTCACACGTTGTTGGGGGTACCGGAAACAGTACGGAGTGTTGATAACATCATACAACTGCTATCCCTACTTGACTCAAGCAAACTGTGCACTGGAGTTTCAGATGGGAAGTACCACTCTGCTTTCAACCATCACAAGAACACGCTTCATGGAGCATCTAGTAAGGCAGAATCAAATTTATAAAATGTTACGATGAGATATTAGGGTAGTTTTAATAAAGGGCTTATGCTTTTAGTTTACTTTTTAAATTCGGAAAATAATATTAACTTTAGTTTTCTAATTATTTCAGTTTGTTTCAACTATTTGAACTGTAAACCCCATAATTAAAAGGCACACTTAGTTGTAATTATTGTTGGGAAAAGTCCTTTTTTATATAATATGTCAACAGGTTCAGCCTATGTTGATGGTAACACCCTATGTGCCCCTACTATTCGAAGCAGCAAGTGTGAGTTTCTGATCTCACCTGACAGCAAGAGTACCAGTTGCCCTCCATGTCGCAAACTCAGAGAAGTCCTAAGGGTGAAAAATTGGCGATTACGTGTGCGTGAGAGGAATGCTGTGAGTGCTGTAAGCAAAACAGCGCCCACAAGCCATGTTAACCACCGATACCTGACACAAACAGAGCTCATTGAACGCATGCAACAGCAGCATCACCTTTTTCGGCTCACCAGCAAGCAGTTGTCCTGGCTCAAGTGCAAGATTGTAGAAGATTCTGAGCGAAGCGGAGTCATGCTTGACGAGGAGGCTCATGAAGACCTGTGTGCAATATTGAAGGGTGAAAACGAAAAGGTAATGTGATCTCTTCCTCCTGACACATTTCCACACTTGTTTTGGAAGCAACAATTGAAAGCTTCCTCACAAAAGGATTCTAGAGGTATGAGATGGCACCCTTTAATGATAAAGTGGTGTTTGTACCTGAGACATAAGTCAAGTGGTGCATATGAAACACTACGCAATTCTGGATGTGTCCATCTGCCTTCTCAGAGAACCCTGCGTGACTATACACACTATGTGCATGCAGCACCAGGGTTTTCCAATGAGGTCGACAATATGTTGAAACAGGCTACAGAGGTTGACACATGTGAAGAGTATGAGAAATGCACACTGCTATTGCTTGACGAGATGCACATTCGCAAAGGGCTGGTCTATGACAAACACAACGGCAAACTAATTGGTTTTGCTGATTTGGGTCAAATTCATGACCACCTATGGAAGTATGAGAGGTCGCTGTTAAATGAATCTCCATCAGCTCAACCTCTAGCCACTACAATGATGGTTTTTATGGTGAGAGGGCTATTCAACAAACTGCAGTTTGCCTATGCCCAGTTCCCTTGTGCAAAGGTCTCTGGTGACCTCCTATTTCACCCTTTTTGGGAAGCAGTTCGCAGGATTGAAAGATGCAAGTTAAAAGTAAGTTTATACATTATATAAAAACTCATAATATATATATTTTAAAAAAATCATATTGCTTTTTGTAGGTGTTGGGTGCTACCCTTGATGGCAACTCTGTGAACCGAAAACTGATGAAGATTCATGACCCATCAGCATCTCTGGTACACAAAGTACCAAACCCCTTTGCTAGCAATGGTAGAGAGCTGTTATTTTTCTCCGACCCACCACACCTTCTAAAAACAGTCAGAACTTGTTGGGCTTCAAAAACAAGGAAGCTTTGGGTAAGTAACTACAAAATGTTACACATAAATTATGATACATGCAATTACAGGGAAATTAAACTTCATTTATTATAGCTCAATGGACAGAACATATCATGGCGACACCTGGAGCAGCTTTACCATAGAGACAAGGGGCAAAGTGTGGGTCTATACTTGCTCCCAAAGCTCAAGTTTGAACACATACACTTGACATCTTTCTCAAAGATGCGAGTGGACTTGGCAGCCCAGGTTAGTAACAGATTATACATTGTAACAATACATGTCGATATGTATGTCTAAGTGATTGTGCTTCATTTACAGGTTCTTAGTGAGTCTGTGTCCAAGGCTCTTACACTTACAGGTGGTAGTGAGGTTGCTGAAACTGCTCACTTCATAAACATGATGGACAAGTTTTTTGACACAGTTAATGTGTCCAACTACACCAACGGAATCCGCAAACGAAAACCTTTCCAGCATCCATATAGGTCAGGAAAAGATTTTCGGTTGAAGGTAAATTTTCACATTTTTTCAATCAATAATTACATTTCTAAAATAAGATTTCTTATTTACACAGTGGCTTGAAGAGGAATTCCTCCCATATCTTGATAAGTGGGAGCAGTCTGTACATGAAAGGCCTGGTTTCACAAACTCTGAAAAGAAGCGAATGCTTTTGAGCTCTGAAACCATGTTGGGGCTAAGAATCACAGGTTAGTGAAACATTTTACTTGTAGGCTATTTGTTGACATTTTCATCACAAATTTTCATGTATATTTCACAGTAAAATCATTCATTGAACTTGTTCAATACCTCTTCACCATTCCTGGAGTGCACTCCTTCCTAAGTCAGAGGATATGTCAAGACCCGTTAGAAAAATTCTTTGGATGTCAGAGGCAAAGAGGAGGCACTCACGACAATCCTAATGCACAGGAATTCCTCAAAAACACCCAAGCATTTTGTGTGTTTAACTCGGTCAGTAAAGGACCTGTTAGGGGAAACTGTCATGGTACTAACTCACCTGTCAACATAGATATGGAGAAGGAGAACAAGCCTCTCCCAAAAAGATCCGCACATAGAAGTAAATGAAATGTATTATGATAATGTATACTGTTATATGAACAACAGCATCAATATCATGTTAACAAGGTCACGGAGTGGGTATATGTTATCTTTTGAACAAGACGAAGACATGGTAAGTTACATTCAATTTTTAACAAGATGAAATGGTAAGTATAAGCTATGATGACAGAACTTGGCTGCACAATGGGGTAAGAATTTCATCAAATATCACACCAACATCATACTGGTAGAAGGTTAGATCAGGGTCAGTGGTAGTAACATTTTCAACAATATGATGACATGGGTGTTTTGCAATGTAGTGTATAGCCTGAAGCATCACAAACGGCATTCTGTTCCTCATATGAAAGGGCTAACTCTTACTGAGCTATAAGGACAAAAGTTGGCTACACAGTGGGGCAGTGTTGCTTAAGAATTTCATATCACATTAACAACATGCTGGTAGAAAGTTAAGGGTTGCATTTACAAAAATATGACATGGTAAGTTATGTTACATTTCAACGAGATGATGACATGTAAGTTATGCTACACTTTTAACGAGATGGTGACACAGTAAGTTCTATATGTTAGTAGGAGGAAGAACGAGTTGCTTCCTTACACCCTTTGACTTCTGAACAGACTTTTTGTTTGCTAATTTGTACTTTTCTATCCAAGCACTGGCAAATGAAAATCCACGTATGGTGATCCACATGTCGATGATCATCATCAAAAGGGCTTCACTTTCACTATCTTCCCAATCTGCCGAAACCAATGACCAGTAAAAAAGTACATCATCCTTTAAGATTCTACCTTTAGTTTATTCCTTAAAATTCTCTGGTAGTGGGACTTGGAAGCAGCGTTGAACCATCATTTCCATTGAATGGAAAAACATATATGTTGGATCATTCACATGCTTTAACCCTCCTCAATCTGTTAGATTGATCCAGTCTTGGGAGTCACTGGAAATGTCGTCAGCATCATCCGTCAGATCAATCAGACAGAGAGTGAGCTGATCTTTGAGTGGGTGTGATGAAGTACGGAGCTTTTTTGTAAGCGCTCGTGGTATATAGCCTGCAGCTGATACCGAAGGGCATTCTGCTCCTCATACGAAAGGGATAACTCTTCTGGTGATGTACCAGCAGAAGTTGGCTGCACAATGGGGCAGTGTTGCTTCAGAATTTCATCAAAAATCTTTCCAATAACATACTGATAGAAGGTTGGATCTGGGTCGGTGCTGGTAACTTTCTGCAAAAAGTTCACCCATTCAGATTTGAAGGCCTCTGATGACCAAAGCTGGTGAAATGCACCACAAATCTTCGTTCTACCAGAGCGATTCATTGGGTGATTTGCAATACACTCTTCCAATGACGTCACCACCTTTTTGCTGAATGCAGCTGTAACAATTTCATTACTGGGACAAGCCATCCATTTTGATAACTCTTCAGCTGTCTGCAAAATTGTTGAGCAGAAACCACCCTCTGTAGTTACCGCCTCCACGCCTCTTTTCAGGAGTTCACAAGACACTGAAAGTCCAGTTACAAAAATTATGTATACATTAAAAGTCATGGATACACTAAACCAACTTTACTGTAGTTTAAATTACTTACATACATACAGTATGCTTACCATTTCGATCGTCTGTACACGATGAACTGCAGGCAGCCGCAGAACAGGCAGAACCACTGCAACCAGAAGCTTCCATCTTCAGCTAAGTTATCAACAACAGCTGCAAGTTTAAATACCGCGCCATTAACTCGCGCGCGCGTGCGCCTCGCGAACGACTTCCGGCGTAACGCGGATTGGACGCGTGATCAACGATGTTTCCAATCCCGGTACGGAGCTATATTATCTATGGCGAAGCAGATTTCCTAGCTGATCACGACAACTGACCAGCAAATCTGTGACCATCCCAGCTTTACTAAAGTTATGAGTATCTTTTAGTGTAGCTATAAGTAAGCAACTGAATGCAGCGCCTTACCTACTTGGTGTCCATGAACCTTTCCCACTACTACGGGAAGAGACCGTACCAGCCGTGCTTACTGGCGAACGCGTGTGCACTAATCTCGTTCCTAGACCAATGACCGTGGTCTTTGGTCTGGGAACGAAACTACGTTTGCGCATGCGTACAACATTAGAAAATGGCGTCCTACGCAACGGATAGCAGCTGGGCAGTGCTGTGAACAGCTTGTGAAAGGTGAATTGGAGCTACGGAGAAGCTAGGGATCAGGGGCACTTCGCGCTGAGGTATGGATCATTTTTGTGCTACAACCACGGTGAGTAGTTAAGCCATTCTCAAGATATTTTGGTTGACGAAAGAAACAAAGAATTACAAAAATGGCACTTTCGCTACCGCACACTTTTGCGTTCAGCTGTTTTCCGCGTGGTTTTTGGCCACTTATATGAGTCTTGCTGATCACAATGGCACTCAAAGAGGAAGCCTGGGCGCTTAAATAAGCTTTTAGCGTGTTTGTGGTGAAGTTATACGGCTTTTGCTTAAGTATTGCATATATTGCGCGTCGGCGCCATCCCTACATAGAGAGTCTACCGACTCTCTGATAGCGCTGTGGTATTCTAATTAGAGAACACCATATTACCGCGTACACGCTTTCATCACAGACGAGAGCAAGTTGAACGCTAAAACATATTTCTCTAAAACTGTACACACACCTTACCTTGTTGAAATGGCTCTTGGAAGTGGAAAATATCTCTTTCTCAGAGAAAAGAACAATGCTTCTCCTAGGATCAGGGTTTCAAATTTTTGAAACTTCACAACCTGGTACCGGTTCGAGAGCTGTGCAGTATTGGCTATTTATACAAGTTATATTTTGAGATATTTATAAAGTATATAGTAATTATACATATTAGATTGTATATTATACTGTCTATTTAAAGTATATTTTAGAACTTGCCAGTACAATTTGTATAATTTGTAAACTAATGATTGTTGTCTAAATTGTATATTTTAGTATAAAGCGTGTATAATGTATATTTCAGTTTTTGCATGTAACATATCCTGTCTAACGTGTATAATTATGTTTTGTATATTTATACAAAATTATATCAATTTTAGACTGTAATTATACTATTTTAGACAGTATAAAGTGTGTATAATTTATACTTTAGTTTTTGCATGTAACATATCCTGTCTAATGTGTATAATTTGTATATTTTGCGTATTTATAAAAAATTATATCAATGTTAGACTGTAATTATACTATTTTAGACAGTATGAAGTATGTATAATATATACTTTAGTTTTGGCACGTCACATATCCTGTCTAACGTGTATAATTTGTATATTTTGTGTATTTATACAAAATTATATCAATGTTAGACTGTTTTTAGACAGTATAAAGTGTGTATAATATATACTTTAGTTTTGGCACGTCACATATCCTGTATAACGTGTATAATTGTATACTTATACATCAATGTTAGACTGTAATTATACCATTTTAGACAGTATAAAGTGTGTATAATATATACTTTAGTTTTTGCATGTAACATATCCTGTCTAACGTGTATAATTTGTATGTTTTGTATATTTATACAAAATGATATCAATGTTAGACTGTAATTATACTATTTTAGACAGTATAAAGTGTGTATAATATATACTTTAGTTTTGGCACGTCACATATCCTGTATAACGTGTATAATTTGTATATTTTGTATATTTATACAAAATTATATCAATGTTAGACTGTAATTATACTATTTTAGACAGTATAAAGTGTGTATAATATATACTTTACTTTTGAACATGTAACATATCCTGTCCAATATGTATAATTTGTATATTTTGTATAATTACACAAAATTATATCAATTAATGTTAGACTGTAATTATGCTATTTTATGTGTATAATATATACTTTAGTTTTGGCATGTCACATATCCTGTCTAACATGTATAATTTGTATATTTTGTATAATTATACAAAATTATTATACTGTAATTATACTATTTTAGACAGTATAAAGTGTGTATAATGTATAATTTAGTTTTGGCATGTCACATGTCATATATACCGTATAATTTGTAAATTTGGTATAATTATACAAAATTACATCAATGTTAGACTGTAAATATGCTATTTTAGACAGTATAAAGTGTGTATACTATATACTTTAGTTTTGGCATGTCACATATCCTGTCTAAAATGTATAATTTGTATATTTTGTATAATTATACAAAATTATGTCAATATTAGACTGTAATTATACCATTTTATACAGTATAAAGTGTGTATAATGTATACTTTAGTTTTGGCATGTCACGTCCTATATAACGTATAATTTGTATACTTTGTATAACTATACAAGATTATATCAATGTTAGACTGTAATTATACTATTTTAGCCAGTATAAAGTGTGTATAATGTATAATTTAGTTTTGTCATATAGCTAGCATGCTCCATGTGTTTGGACACTGTCAATTATTATTAACATGGTAAACACACCGAGAAGGGTGCAGAGATACGGGTACAATGGAAATTACACCAGTTCACTGTGGCTGAAATGAGGGATAAACGTGTGTGTGGAGCGAATTTCTCTGACTAGATAATGCCAATAATTTTTCTTGTTTTTAGGCAAAATGTGAGGTATCCAGGATGCGTCCGGGGAGAAAGTGACTCCAAGATATTTACATTCTTTAGCCATGTGCAGAACAGTGTTGTTGACTAGCAGGGGAAATGAAGGGAGAGTTGGAGTAGGCTTCCTTGTATTAGTACTTAAAGTTTGTAGACAGATTCTAATTGGATTTTACTTTCCTTTGGTAGTGAATAAGTGTGAAGTGTATTTGCAACTGCAGTGTATTAAGAATAATGGTATAAGTAGTACAATAGAAGAGGAAGTAGTTTGTAGCATACATGAATGTACAATAGTATATACTGTGTAACAAAGCGAATACAGTCAGTTGTGAGCGATAATGAAATAGTTACAGGTTAAGGATAGTCACAAGTCGGAGGGTGGAAGGTCATCACTGCGGTCATCGGTGGGCAAAGACGGAGTGGGTGTAACGGCGGAAGTTGTGCGAAAGGTTTGCTGATATTCGTCATTTGTGATATTTAGTTTACGGAGTATTTCCAGGGAGCGAGGCGGAAGGCAGTCATATGGTGTTTTTCTAAACTTTTTTACTCTTCGTTTACTGGGTGTCATTAAGTCGATTATGTTACCGAACCCGTAAGTGGTAGCCTTGTCAAAGAGTTCGAAGGCGTTGGAGACTGGATAACGACTGTTTGATGGTGCGCAAATGTGTTTCTGTGCAACTTTGGATGGGCTGATATGTCCGTCCTCCATCTCCATGAGTAGCAACTTTCTTAGTCGACTGCCAGAGTCGACGTCTTCATCTTGTGTTGTTTGAGGATCATCAGCACGCCTTTCCTTCAAGTCCATCATCATCATTTTCTGTTTGCACAAGTAATCAAGGATGGTGGATGCAGCTTCAACACAAGAACTGGTTACCTTATAAGACCATGTTGGAGATGGAGATGGTGAAGGTTGATGCGAACAAGCTGAATCAGTGTCCCTTGTGCTGGTTGTTGAGACATGCTCTACTGCTTGCTGGAGTACAGAGATGATCATGGCTGTCCTGGCTATGTACCCCCTTGCTTTTGATAGAATGCCCTGTATGGAGTCATTACTCTGGCAGCTCTGCCGAGTAACAAGTGCATCATGGCAAAACGTGAACTGCTGATAACCTTCATCAGTAAACATGTAGGTGGAGTTTTTACTGTGGAATGCTCGAACAGTCTCATACACATCCCTGAGGGCTGGCAGATGAGATGGAAGGGGTAGTTTAAGCTCACCAAGAAACACATCTCTCTGGGGTGGGAAGCAAAACAGCTGCCTGTGACCATCAGCATCATCGGACATCAGCATCTTTTCCACAAATGCAGGCTGTATGAACCCTGAAATGTTAAATGCGGTGTTTGGCATTGAAGCTGAATAATTTCGGTAGTTTCTGGTCCATGAAGTACCACCATTCAGTGTGATTAGTGTTTTTCTGTCCATTACTGACCCAGAGTGCTTGAATAGATCAAGGAGTGAATATAGGGTCGACATCTCATCAAAGAGGCCCAAAACTTGTCCATTGTTCCTGCGCATGACACTGTACAATTCTTCAAAACTGAAGTGATCAATGCAGAGCTGTGGTGGTGTACTTTGTTTATCTTTAGCGGTGTCTACTCTCCACTGTTGTTGTAATTTGGTTTCAATTTCCAACAGTGGCTTCTTCAGAAGCCTCAGAGCAGCTGTCTTTTTCTGGCCCTTGTTGGCAGCAACAATGAACCACATTATTGCAGGTTCACTCCATGTGTCATTTATGCGGATGGTACCATTGATGCCAACACAAGATGCGATGATGGTCAGAAGTGGGAAGAAGATGAATTCGACAGGGCAGCCAATGGCATCAGCGAGAGCATTGATGAGTACCACGACTGTTGGAGTGAGAACATCAGCAAGGTCCAAGCAAGTGCTCTGGGCTTTGACCAACTTGTTATGGAAGGATGTTGCCATTATCTGTATGAATGATTTTTTAAGTGTTAAAGCAAGTTTCTTTAAGGGCGTGGCTGAAAGCAGTACGTATAGGTATTTAAATTGAGTCCCTCCCCCGTTAATGAACATTGCAGCATGTGCGCTAGCTGGAACATGTATCTTACCGTCTGTTGTCTTCAGCGAGTGGGTGTTGCACTATGTGCTGCGAACTTTGTTGACGAAAACAGTTCAACAAACAACTTCTGTGCCGGTTTTCTTTGACAGTTCACAAGGAGAGCTTCTGTGGTTGCTTTTTTTTTTGCGTTTCAATTGTTTACAACGCCGTTGCTACGTGTATATCTATAGCTATCCAGGCACCTATACTATTGACCAATCAGATGCGTAATTCCACAGCTGAGCCTTGAAAAAAACCTGAGCCATCCCGGGGTACCTTTTCTAAGGTCTCTCCTGATTGGTCAAAACAGCTAAAGTGTGACATGCACGTGATCTTTCTAAGCTGTAATTTGATTGGTCAACCAACTCTACCTGTAAAATTCAAACACAAGCAAACACAGCAAACACATGAAACACAAGAAACCCGAGAAACACAAGAAACCCGAGAAACCTGAGAAACATAAGAAATACAAGAAACCAGAGAGGCACAAGAAACACGAGAAACCTGAGAAACACGAGAAACCCGAGAAACACAAGAAACCCGAGAAACACGAGAAACACGAGAAACCCGAGAAACACAAGAAACCCGAGAAACACGAGAAACACAAGAAACCAGAGAAACACAAGAAACACGAGAAACCCGAGAAACACGAGAAACCCGAGAAACACGAGAAACCCGAGAAACACGAGAAACACAAGAAACCCGAGAAACACGAGAAACACAAGAAACACAAGAAACCCGAGAAACACGAGAAACACGAGAAACACAAGAAACACAAGAAACACAAGAAACACAAGAAACCAGAGAAACTCGAGAAACCCGAGAAACCCGGGAAACCTGAGCAACACAAGAAACCCGAGAAACACAAGAAACACAAGAAACCCGAGAAACACAAGAACCCCAAGAAACACGAGAAACACGAGAAACACAAGAAACCCGAGAAACCCGAGAAACACGAGAAACCCGAGAAACACAAGAAACACAAGAAACACAAGAAACCCGAGAAACACGAGAAACACGAGAAACCCGAGAAACACAAGAAACCCAAGAAACACGAGAAACACAAGAAACGTGAGAAACACGAGAAACACGAGAAACACAAGAAATCCAAGAAACACAAGAAACGCAAGAAACATGAGAAACACAAGAAACCCGAGAAACACAAGAAACGTGAGAAACCCGAGAAACACAAGAAACCCGAGAAACACGAGAAACCTAAGAAACATAAGAAACACAAGAAACACAAGAAAACACAAGCTGTAACTTAATCTTGGCCCTAGCCCTAATCCTAACCCTAACCCTAACCCTAACCCTTACCCTTAGCCTAAACGCTAAATCTAAACCAACCAGCAGCCCCACCCTCCTCCCTTCTTGCTATTTTACTGTTGGGTCTGCTAATGGTGCTTCTCATGTTTATGTTTGTTTGTTTTAATGCTTCTCAGGATTATATTCTGTGTGTGTGTGTTTCTGGGGTTTCTTGTGCTTCTCGCGTTTCTCAGGCCTATACTATGTGTGGGTGTTTCTTGTGTTTCTCGGGTTTCTCGTGTTTCTCGTGTTTCTCGTGTTTCTCGCGTTTCTCGTGTTTCTCAGGCCTATACTGTGTGTGGGTGTTTCTCGGGTTTCTCGTGTTTCCCGTGTTTCTCGTGTTTCTCGTGTTTCTGTGACTTGTTGCTTGTATCATAGATAGTAGAGTGTCACTCTATCTATGCTTGTATCTATGATTATTAAGGTGGCAGGTACCCCTGTTACTTTGAAGGTTGAAAAACCTGGAATCCAAGCTGATAGATTTCTTTGTCTTGCTAAACTTTTAGTGCATAATCAGTTTTGGGAGTCTCAAACCGTTCACTGTCCGTAAAATTGGGCATTTCCTGTCGGCATTGGCATCCAATAATCAGTTTATAATTAAGTTAGTTAAGATGTGGCCTGGCGGTACCTGGTCGGAACTTTGAAGATAAGCTTAGATCGACTTATATAAAAAAATTTAAAAAAAAAAAAAAAAAAAAAAGGAGTTTAGTAGAGTGCTGTAGTGTCAGTAGCTGTGAGTAGTGCGTGATGCCTGCTTGTGAAAGCAAGCTTGTGTCTAGAAGCAGCAGAAAGGTCACAGTGGCCAAGACTGTATTTGTTGAATAGGCCCAGGTCTCGCGGCCGTATGCCTAGCCTAGTTGGTGACCGTGGCCAGGTGCTTTGAGTGCTGGGCTGGGCTTTAACTAGAATACGCAATTTATCGTTGGTGCTACAGTCTGACAGCCAAGGGAGCTGAACGGCGGCTCTGTGTGGAACAGAGCCGTGAGTTGTTTAGCGACATAAGGGGGAGAGGTGGGGCTAGTAATGCTTGCTTCCACTCGTGAATGAGCCCCTCCCGTAGACAAGTTGTGAATTTTTCGAAATGTGAATTCATTTTGGTGCAGTCAAAGTTGTCCATTCCAAGAGTAGTGACAAACATGAGTCTAGCCTGACTTTGAGAGTAGCTTTGAACAAAAGCTGGCATAGATTGATTTGAGATACATTGGTGGTTGGGACGCTACCTACAGTGAGCGTGTAGATGCGTCCATCGAGTAGCAATTTTGGGTTCATGAATATATTAATGAGCTACTAAAACCCTTTTTACAATTAGGCAAAGCAAGATTGCCCTAAACCAAACCCTAACCCTGAAACTAGGAGTAACCCTGGTCCTGACTGTAACCCAAGTTATGTTTTCGTTAACCTCCGCCGAAAGACTTACCCGCCACCTTAACTCTTTAACAACCGTAGGCTATTTACTGGAACTATTTATTAGGCTATGGATACCTTCCATGGTCCGTATTTTCACTTCTGCTTGGAGCTAGCACTGGAAACTTGACTCAAAGCTTTATTGACACATTCTCTGTAGGTTCACGACCTTGGACACACCCACTCATTAGCGAGCGTTCAATAGTCAGGGCCCTCCAACCAGAGAACGCTCCTCCGGACTAAAAGCTGCCTAAAATGCCAGAAATGGAGTCCCTACAAGGTGAAAGGAGCGTTTTCTACACCCGTTTGTGCAAGAAAGCAGACAAATGGCCCACCCGGCATTGGGCAAGGCTTTTCTACAGGCAGCTGCAACTGCCGCCATGCACTGTCAGCCAGAGCGGTGCACCCACCCACCTCCCCCTGTCCCACCCTTTCTGCTAGCGCAGAGCCTATCTTCAAAACGGATTGCACCAACTGATAACATGCGGCCAAAATCTGACGATGCCATATGGCGTCATTGGTTGGTAAAGGGTTAATCAGAGAAGAAAACCGTCCATAAAGCAGCCATTTAATGATATTCATGAGAACTGTGGGGACAGGTAAGGTCAGGCTGCATCAAGTAAAGACCTACTGCACAGACTTGGCTGTCACCAGTCTTTGCATGGCTGTTAATGGCATTCATGACCCACAAATATGCCCAAGCATAAAGCTAAAGGACTTTTAATGAGATTCATAGCTTTATGATGACATCATGACACACCTGACACGGGTTACAGTCAGTGAAGGGTTAGACAGAGGCCTAAGGCTAAATTCAAGTTTAGCCTGCCAGCTACTTCAAAACTGCTGACTCCAAATTTCGGCTCACTTAACTCTTTAACAATCGTAGGCTATTTACTGGAACTATTTATTAGGCTATGGATACCTTCCATGGTCCGTATTTTCACTTCTGCTTGGAGCTAGCACTGGAAACTTGACTCAAAGCTTTATTGACACATTCTCTGTAGGTTCACGACCTTGGACACACCCACTCATTAGCGAGCGTTCAATAGTCAGGGCCCTCCAACCAGAGAACGCTCCTCCGGACTAAAAGCTGCCTAAAATGCCAGAAATGGAGTCCCTACAAGGTGAAAGGAGCGTTTTCTACACCCGTTTGTGCAAGAAAGCAGACAAATGGCCCACCCGGCATTGGGCAAGGCTTTTCTACAGGCAGCTGCAACTGCCGCCATGCACTGTCAGCCAGAGCGGTGCACCTACCCACCTCCCCCTGTCCCACCCTTTCTGCTAGCGCAGAGCCTATCTTCAAAACGGATTGTGCCAACTGATAACATGTGGCCAAAATCTGACGACGTCATATGGCGTCATTGGTTGGTAAAGGGTTAATGACATCATAATGACATCATCCCTTCTGACCAATCACATTAAGTCTTAGAAAACCCACTCCGGGACTGTAGAAAAACGTAGGGCCCTACTTGATTTGATTGGTGCGCAAGGTGATTGCTTAGTTACGGTAGCCTGGAATATACTGACATATATTCGAATGTGAACAGAGACGAAAGCGATACGTGTTAGAGTGTAGGGTAGTAGACATGGGAAGGAGATGGAAGATAAACTTTATTCAGCTAACGTCGCTTATTCAGGCAAGCAGACACCTTCCAGAGAATACTCCAAAGAGGTGGTGTTTGATTTCACAGTTTGTGATTCGTGCAAGTGAAGGTTACGCACACGACATTTTGTTGTCTGAAGTAGGTGGAGATAACAGAATTTCAGGGAAGTGAAGAGCAGTGTAAAGCTGTTGACGATATATTGGTGAAGAGTGATTGTGACGATGTTTTTGATTACGCATCTGCTCATGCTCGACTTCTGTTTGAAGACAGCTGTCGCACTGGTTTCAAACCAGTGATTCTACTTCCGGGAAAGACAAATTGCTGCGCAAAGAAGATCTGCATAAGGTACGTTTTACTAACGATACGCTTGCGATTTGCACATGCAGCCCCACCCACAATGATTTATTTCAGACCCACCCACATGCATGTTATTGTAGACCCACCCACATGCATGTTATTTTAGACCCACCCATATGCATGCACACCTACAAGATACGAGAATTGTAATTGTATATTAGGATATTTTAACTACACTTGCAGGAATAGGCCATCATTCCCCTTGGTTTATACCACAAATGGAATGCTTGTTGCAGCAGCATTCAGTGGTATGTGCAGTGTATGTGGAAGCACATACTACCATAGTCACTGTGAGCCAAAAAAGGAGGCAATGACAGAAATTTTTTAAACAACAACAGTCTCCATACTTTCAGACCAGTTCACAGACAGTTTTTACAACTGCACTACTTGAGCAAGTTACACAGCAACTTGTTCATGCATCTGTGACATTTGAAAGCCAAGCTGATGTGTACAATGCAACGTTTGGTGTCACAGATGCACATAGACTAGCTGCATATGAAGAACAGTTCAGTCGTGTTAGAAACCCCCAAAGTTCAAGCAGCTGGAAATTGAATAACAAACGATTGGAGGATGGTTGGTTTTTGTACCAACTTGTATCATTTTTTGATGAGCATGACAAGCTGCCCTCGCAAAACTTATACACAGTTGCAGACTGCAGTAATCGCAGAAACATTGAAGAACTGTGTCAGTCAGCTGTACACCACATTTCCACAATGTCACCAAGGTGGGTACACCACCAATGCAGTGTGAAGGGTTGCAAAGAGGGATTTGCAGTGATAGATGGAAATGAGAAGATAAAGCGAGCAATGTGTGCTGCACCAAAGTCAAGAGTGTTTCTTGATGATCAGAAGATATACATGACACAGTGTTGTAGTAGGTCACCTATATCTGGAGGGAAGTCATTACATGGGTCAAAGTACTGTCATCACCACAGTTTCCTTGAAACCAGTGAAGATTCAGCAGTTGTTGCAACAACAAACCTGTCTTCCCCACATGTAGCAAACCCACTACTTGAGAAAAGCAAAGTGGGGTCACTGCCAGAGAATGACAGTTCCGAATTGTTGGTTGGATGCAAAAAAAGTCGTCAAGTTAACAAGTTCTATGACAAAACGGCTGGTATTTTGTCATTAGTACGTCCATGTGGAATTATCATAAATACTGCTGAGATGTATACGTGTGAATCCCCTACTCAAGCATATATTTTTCTGATAATGACATTTGCCAGAGGACGTGACATTCACAGGATTCGTTACATTGGCTATGACCGAGCATGTGACTTGCATCCATTCCTACTGAATATTTCAACTTTCAAGGCAAGGTGCATATTTTGCAAGATGGCTGATTAGGCATGTGACATTTATGGTAGACAGTTTTCATATCAGAAACCATGTTGAGAGTTGTTGTATGCCACCGGACAATCCTAATTGTCAATACCATCCAACATTGCCTAAATTTTCAGAAATTCACGGTGTGAACACTGAGTGTGCTGAGCAGTCTTTTCGTTGGCTGAACAGATTTAAGTATTCCATGAGAAACATGCATCAGTACACTTTTAATTTTTTCCTGCATGTGATTATCAACAAGCAAAACAAGTATCGTGAGTTGCAGCTGAAAGAGAAGAGTTTAATGTGACTTATGTGTGGATGTGTGAAAGAACATCATGCAATATTGTAACTTAAATTTGTATTGAATGTGTACATTGGTTTGTCAATATTGTCACCTTGAATCGTTGTTGAAAATCACTAGTATTAAAGTCACATGACTGATTAATGTGGGCTGCGTTGATTGAAGGTGTGAGTTAAAATTTTCTTTGTTGTCTGTAGCGTGTTTCCATGGTAAGGCCGACCATCAAGTTCACTGTGGAGCGGGAAGAAGACGGGACACTCCCGTTCCTATGGTGGCCCAGGAGTGCACTCCGACGTCGCGTCCGCAGCGGGACCGCCCATGTTCCGCATTGTGTCCGCAATGTTTCCACAGTCTTTCCGCACTATTTCCGCAGCATCTCCGCAGTGTTACCGCCTTGAAGCTTAGTCCCCGCACTGTTCCCGCGGTCTTTCCGCAGTCTTTCCGCACCGTTCCCGCAACCTTTCCGCATTGTTTCCGCAATTCTAGGATTTTTTCTGCAAGTGCTTGCCAGTCACCGGACCATAGATAATAGAGCGGGGTTTCCCACTCTATTATCTATAGTGTCACGTGATTATATATCTGCCAAAGAACGAAGAGGATAGCTTAGCCAAAAAGAGTTTGATGGCGAGAGGGGTGATAATGAGGAGTTGTAATTGTGGTGCTGCAACTTGAGGTCGCATGTTTTTGTAGCTGAGGATATTCATTGGAGTGTTTGCAGAGTTCATAGAAAAGGTATATACAGTTAAAATGTGTGCATGGTCTTGCGTGCCAACTGCAACAGTCATGAGGATGATACCTACCGTATAGACCTGAGTATTCGGTTCCCATGGTAATACATCATATTGGAGGTCGAGTACTAAGTATAGAGGTGCTGATGTGGGTGACACATAAACATGCATTCTGTACAGCAATTTTTGGAAAAGCCAGACAGGGAACAGTAGCTATACGCAAGTTATTGACATTTTTCACTGAACTTCTCATTGAGTTTCATACATTGTTTCTTGACCTCCAATATGACGTAATACCATGGGAACGGAATGCTCAGAAAGTGGTCTATATGGCCCACCAAGACATAATATGGTACGCCTAGTCAAATTGATATATATGAGGCTATCATTTTCTGCGTACATGCAGTGTTGAAAAAGCATTATGATATTGTCTGGCATTCACATCCACACACTACAGAAACAGTTGTGTTTGTACTATAATAGCCTGGGTGTGTCGATACTTTCCATTTAGCTGAACCAAGAGTGCATGATGACGTCATTTATGCATGCATCTTATATGACTGCATGTCTTCACGTGCAGGAGCTGCTGAACAATTGAATCAAACATGCTGTGTGGGTACAAGCAGTGAAGAAAGCAACTCCACCTTTGATTCATCCCCATTTCAATGAACATGCATCCACTGATGTCCACGTCCTCAAAAAAACAGTGATATAGCATGGAAACTGCATGCAGAGATGTTTTATGTTCAGTTAATTTCACACATTGAAACATGGCATCTCCTTAATATGGTAATTATTAAATCACGAAAAGCTTTTATATGAATTAAGCATTCAGGACAACTAACTGATGTCTAACAAACTGGACAGTAGTGTATATGATGGATGTAAAGTTGATACATGTAATTGTGCATGGTATATGATCTGATAAAGTACGACTGATTAACAAAGAATAAAAGTTAATAGTCATGCATGCAGTTTAATATTATAATTTCCATCACCTGCTTGAAAGAAATAACCACTAAACCAGTGAGTACACATAAATACCAAGCAAACACTACAGAATTTATTAGTGAAAGTATACATAGGTTTATAAGACACAAGGTATTAGCTAACTAACAACACCATAGCTGAATACATCACTCCATTGGTCGCTCAGAGTCTCAGCCACAGTCTTCTCACTCAAACGAACCTGCCTAAACAAGAGAAACGCTCTGCTGTGTAGCTATACTGCAATTCCTGACTAAAAGAAGACTGCGGAAGGACTGCAACAACGGTGCGGAGATACCGCGGGAATAATGCGGAAAGACTGCGGGAGGACTGCGGCAACGGTGCGGAGATACCGCGGAAACAATGCGGAAAGACTGCGGAGATGCTGCGGAAACGGTGCGGAAAGACTACGGAGTAATAACAACGCGGAAATACCGCGGAAAGATTGCGGAGATGCTGCGGAAACGGTGCGGAAAGACTACGGGAGTAGTGCGGACATAGTGCGGACAAAATGCGGAACAACTGCGTTTCCGCTACGGACGCGACGTCGGAGTGCACTACTGGGCCACCATACGTTCCTGGACACGCTACTCAGAAGGAGAGAAGATAGTCTCGGAACCAGACCCTCGAAAAATCTGGTTCCGAGACTAGAGAGAGGATAGCAGCCTAGACGTCTGTATCTACAGTAAGCCCACGCACGCGGACCGGTATCTCCACTTCGAGTAGTCTCGTGCCCAGACTTCACCAGGTTGGGTCTGGGGACGATAGTAACTTGGAGTCCCGACCAACGTAAAGAGAGGTGTGGTGAGATGTCTCCGGTCCACGACAGGGCCAGAGGGATCATCAGCACGCAGGACAACCTTCAGAAGGAATTTGGCCACCTTGCTAGAGTCCTGAAGCAGAACGGTTACCCTGCAAAGTGTATCCGCAATGCTTCTGGCCCACCCACACAGGAAACAGCAGACACAACCAGCCGGATGAGGAACAGGAGAAGGAGAAGGGACCACTGGTAGAGATAGCGTATGTGGCTGGGATGAGTGAGGACATTAGATGAGTGAGGACATTAGACATGTTTGCAGGAAGTTTTACATCAGAGTAGTATTTTATAATTTTTGGTGGAATCTCCGCTCAATGTTGACCAAGGTGAAGGATACATTACCTCTTGGTAAGCAATGCAATGTGGTATATCGTATCCCCTGCAGCTGCTGGTAGCTCTACATTGGGGAGATCAGACGTAGACTGGAGAGGAGACTGAAGGAACACTGAGATGCCTGTGAGAGGGGGATGATGGAGATGTGTGCTGTAGGTGAGAGCATGCGTGGGAGAATCACCATGCGATCGACTGGGAGGAGACCACAGTGCTGGACCATGGCAGAGGACAGGAGCTGTTGGTGAAGGAGACCTTACACATCCAGATGACACCCTCAGAGGAGTGCTTCAACCGGGATGGAGGACTGGAAGTCCCTGGTAACATAAACATTATTATTGTTGGAGTACTTGGAAATAGGGTATAGCATGTTTGTATGTTAATTGTGAAAAGGCGCATTGATTATTTTTGTGTATATATTAAACCGTTTTGCAATGATGATGGATGTTTAAACATAAATATTATTATTGTTGGAGTACTTGGAAATAGGGTATAGCATGATTGTATAGGTTGTGAAAAGGCGCATTGATTATTTTTGTGTATACTAAATGTTTGTATGTTAATTGTGAAAAGGCGCATTGTGTATACTAAACCGTTTTGCAATGATGATGGATGTTTAAACATGAACATTATTATTGATGGGAGTAGTTGGAAATAGGGTATAGCATGTTTGTAGGTTTTGAAGAAGGCACATTAGTTAATTTTGTGCAAATTAAAGCGTTTTGCACATACTACCATAGTCACTGTGAGCCAAAAAAGGAGGCAATGACATAAATATTTTTTGGGAGTGATAATGATTGTGTAATTTGATTGTGTGATTGTAAAATTTTTAGTTGTTTTGTGATATTAGTATGTGAAGGTTAGTTACATTTTCAAACAGATTTTGTTTTATTGGTTGTGTGGCTGACAGAGTGTGAGGAATGATTTATTGAAGAGGATAGTAGAAACAGATGCGTACATATACATATAAACATTAATGTGAATTAAAAATTTGATCTTTGTTGATATGCAAAGTGGTTGTAATAGGTTGTACATTACAAATTTACAATGATGAGTAAGCAACATTAAAATAACATATAGAAGTGTAAGAGTACATAATTATAGGAATGATTTACAGTAATGTATAGTACAAAGGTTTCATGTATTTGTTGAACTTTGTCATAGATATGATGTTATCACCATATATGTGAGAGTATCCTGTCCATGAAGGGTGATCGTAGGATCCACCAAGAACAGCAGCTGTTTGTATCCTCACAAAAACTTGTGTGTCATAAAATGTAACAGTAGCGGGTGATGAAAGGATAATTCCAATTGATGTTTTGAATGAAATCGTTGTCTAACATATTTTCCAGTGTCCAGTTGTTGTTGTGTGATGATTTCATGTACAAAGGCAGGCTGAAAGCTGTTTACAGGGTGAGGTTTTTTTCTGTAATCATCAATAACTGCATGTCCTTTGTGTATGTTCATCGAATGGATTATTACCCTTCAACACAGCAAATTTGAATGAGATAGTGTCACCTATACGTGATTTAATGTTTGCTTTTATTCCTATTCTTGTAATCAATAGTTCTTCTTGTGCACTGCCAACATAATATGATCCTGGTTGATTAATATTGCCTAAAGGTATGTAAAAGGATGTAGGACGATGACGTATGTTGTAAGTACCTTTAAAGTTGTTGTAATAGTAGTGATTAGAATCCAATAAGTGTTGTGGCATATTAACTGCAATTTCGTCAAAGGTATTTTCAGTTAGTGTGTTGTAGATGTCAAAACCCGAAGGGTTATCCAACACTCGTTGAGGCATTGCAGCAGCAATTCCGTCGAGCTCTTCGTCGAGCGCGTTGAATTGAGAGGAGGGTGTGTCCATGCTGATAGTATAAACGATAGCGAGACAACAAACAGTGGGCACGTAAATTGTTGAAATGAATGATTGCTAGGAAACGCTTGCGCTTATTTGTGACGTAATAAGTCATAACAAACTATAGTTGTATGTATACTTTACGCAAAATATGCAAAATAGACAAATTATACGTGCATGCAAGAGAACCAAATATACAAAATGTACAAATTATACAACAGTAGCGTATAATGTGGAAATTATGCAAAATAGACTAATTATACTTAAATTAGATAATATCTCGTATATTATACAAAATATACAAGTAGACAAATTATACAGGAATGTAAGAACCAAAAAAACGAAAATATACAAAATAGACAAGTTATATCAAAATAAGTTATTCATTATACTTAATATGTCGTATATTACAAAATATACAAATTAGACAAATTATACAGGAATGTAAGAACAAAGAAAATAAAATAGACAAATTATATCAAAATATACAAAACAAGTTATTCATTATACTTAAATTAGATAATATCTCGTATATTATACAAAATATACAAAATAGACAAATTATACATGAATGTAAGAACAAAAAACAAAAATATACAAAATAGACAAATTATATCAAAATATACAAAATAAGTTATACAGTCATATAATATACGATTTATACCCAAGCACACAACACTACACCTAGATGTATGTAATTTACATCAGTGATCAGAATAGCAAATTATACTGTATAACGATGTATAACTTGCATAAATAGCCAATACTGCACCCTTCTGGAAACTGTAGGCAAACTCCGTGTGAACCGGTTAAGTTCGAGACCACCGCTGTCGAGCCAAACGCTTTCTATGTCTTCAGACTGCAGCCATTGTCGTACAACCGCTAACGAGCTTAGCGCTTTGCGTACGGAAACTGTATGAGAGCTGGTGGCTGTATTTGTAGCGCTTCATGGTATTAAACTGCAATTTCAGTTACTATCTCTATACTATCTATGGATAGCGTGTCCAAAGAAAAAACAAAATTTCGCAATCGAAAAAAGTTATTAATACAGGCTTAAAGAGCAGCCTTAGAGCAATTGAACGATATGCATATTGCCTGGGTTACCTATATTTTACCCCAAGATATGGCTTTCCGAGGTCAAATGGTACCGTACCCACTTTTTACAACAAATTTCAATGGAGAGGGTGGCACCGCGCAACATCATTTAAAGATCAAGTACATACAACACCTCATCCAGTTTTAAATTTTCTGGGGATCTAAATGAGTCCTGTGCTATGATATCCTAGCCTTTTTTTGGAGCACAACAGCTCACAGCAGTGGTATCAGTGCATATTATGGGGTAGATGTTTAAAGTTTGTTTCTTTCAAGAGCTGTCTATGGAGATGACTCTGATGATGAAAATGACGTTTGTTTTGGCTAATGAGTCTAAGTGTAGCTACCAGTGAGTCCCCAAACCTGCAGACAGGAGTCACCAACATGCATGGTCATCATAATCTGCACCTTAGTGCCTTGAGTCTCTAGGAAGGGCAGTACGGCTTGTCCACCTATTCCCTTCAACCCAGTCACTGGTCATTCACCATCACATTCTTGTTTGCGCATCTCTTAATAGTCCATCTTCTTTGCAACTGCAAACACTCCCTTCTCTCCTCCATCATTCTGTGGGCCCACTTTATCTCCCAGCACAGCTACAGTTGTGGATTTCATACACTCTTTAGCTCTATTATACATGAACAGACTCGTTGCCACACACACAAGCCTATGCAGTTCTTAGGTCAGCACACAGCCTCCACCACTCAGGTATCAGGAGTCTGCACCCCAAGAAACCTATTTCCCATGGTAAAAGTTGCATATACCTTAGAAGTCCAGTGAAATTTGTAAAAAGCGGCTAAAACACCAAAAAAAACGGTAGAATTTTTAAAAAATTATTGTTCTTACCAGCAGTATTGAAAAGAAGAACGAAAGCGCTTCAATTTGATGTGCGTTGCAAGGCTATTGGCCGAAATTTCGACTGTGGGTGCGGGTTTTGCAAGACACATACAACGGTGCCGCATTCAATATAGCACTTCCGCTCCAAAAAGGGTTACGCAATTTTTTACTGTTATGAATATCATTTGGACTCGCTACTATGGATATCACAGGTGGTATAAGTTCAATTTACAGGTGGTATAAGTGATTTATACTACCTGCAATGACCAATCAGACTGCAGTATTTCATTTAGCTATAGTATAACTCATGATTATTGTCTGACCTGAGTATTGAAGTATTGAGTACTGACTGGTAGCTATAGCTTGGAAGTCCGAACTGAATATCTCGAAGCAACTCTAGGCCTAGTCAAACGTCTAGAGATCAGTAAGGAACTGATACGTGAGTGTGTAACTGTGCCTGGTTGTTGTTGCTGCATGCCACTGCTGCATAATCATTTGATGGACTTGTGCAGTTATGTACGCAAAAATACACTACTAGCCGCCAAAAGGGGGTGCATTTGCACCCCCCTTACCCCCCCCTAAATCCGCCACTGCCCTGGACTTTATCCCCCAAGCCATGTCCAGGCACATCTACAGCCACAGCTTGAAAGCCTTGAGTCCTCAAGCCATGTACATTCCTTTGCACAGGTGGTCACCTCCCCCAGCCTCGAATCCTCATATCAAGTGCATCCACCTACACAGATAGACAGCTCCCCTAGCCTTGAGCCCCTATACCGAGTTGCAGAAGGGGATGACTTACTGCAAGCTGCATTTGACTCCATTGGCATGAAGGTTTGTGAGTTGCCCCATCCTTCAGCCATGATTGATCTCTTCTCCTTTTCCTGTGATCTGGGTTTCTTGTCTGTCACTACTGAAAATGTGGAATTTTCAAAACTCTGTAGCAATTATCACACAGCCATTCTTGGTTATTTGCATAAGCAACACTATCTTTCAGGGATTCATGTATGGGAGTCATCAAGAAGTAACACTCAAACCTGAAGCAGTCTCTATCCCAGAAGACAATGTTCCACCTTCACACACATGCATGTATTTTGTAAGTAGGATGTGTTCCTGCAACCACCCATGCTGCAAAGAGTGGTGCATAAAAGCTGGAATGAAATGTGGTTTTATCAAGAAAATTGAAGGAAGTAGTCCAGGAGTGACACAGTACATAATTCGTGAAGACATTAATGCTACTACTGTGTCTGAAACCAATGCTTTGAGTCTGTCACAAATCTCTAGTCCTCTGCTTCCAGCTGCATCTCGAAAGTGGTCAAGAACTACTTCTACTGGAGGTTATTCTGCAAAAAGGAAGAAAGGACAACCAAAACCAAAGTCACAAGCAAATGTAAGAAGCAGAGTACCAAATACGCACCTAAATGTGCATACTCAAGCACCAGTAGTACTCCTATTGCTACCAGTGTACAACCAAGGGACTCTCAATCACATGTCCTTCATGGAACAGCTCCATTCGACCAAACTGTTCTATTCAAGAGAAAGTCTGCATCTCTTTATCCAACGACACTTTCGAAAAGAAGAATTCGGTCTGTGCTTGCCCATCTAACGGATGCACAATTGGAGGTGTTTGTGGAAAAGTGTTCCAGGTGTTTAGAGAGTTGGGAAATACTAACATGCCAGAAAAAGAACAACCTTTCTGTGAACGTCCGGTATGCTTCTTCTGTTTTGCAAAGTTCAACTGATACTCCTTTATTGAATGCCATAAAAAGACCAGCAGAACCATTCCTGCAGCAGCAAGCAGACAGCAACTTGTGTGGCCTTTGTGTCCTGAACAACTTGTACCAAACAGAACAATTTTTCTTCTCTGATTTAAATGACATTGCCAATGATTTATGGCATTCACATTGGACAGAAATGGGCATGAGCCAGTTCAATCCATGCGATCAACAATGGGAGACTATTCAATTGGTGTGCTAGATGCTACTGTAGCTAAAGCAGGAGACAAACTAGTCAATATAACACCAAGCATTCGAAATTTCATGCAAGTGGACACTACTTGATTTCAACCCCATGTACTGCGTGACAGTATTGTTACACCTCAGCAGAACCTAACTATGCTGCTCTTAAAGCATGTTAGTTATCACTATACATGTCTTCAAATTGAAAGTTGTGGTTCAATGTGGTGGCTGGACTTGAGAAGAAATGAACCTGTCAGTTTGTCACCATTATACTTGCATATACTGAAAAAGGAATTCAGTAAGTGTACCACTTCTGCTGCTCTCTTCATACTGGAGAGGCATGATGTGGCACGTACCTCACAGCAAATTCAGTTGCATGCTGCAGGTAATTGCATCTGCCTTTTAAATGTGTTTTAGTAATTATGTAGCCAGTATTCATATTTCACTCACATACAGATAAAGCAGAATGCAATTCACACCATGAGAATGGTAAGACAGTGTTTGTGGTACAACCTACTTTCTACAAAGGTAAATTTTAAATGTACCATGCAGGAAATAAAGATGCTCCTATTGAAATAGAACACTCAACCTCCAACAGTGCTATTTCATATTCAAACGAAAAGGGTACGTAGTTGTCTCAATATGTCACCTAAATGTTACATGATGCATCTTTTTTTTTCAAGTTAATTGTAGTTCTGATACTTCATCCACCAAACCATGGTGAGTATGACTTGACAACAGATGATGTCAGAAAGGTTACATCTGGAATCTGGCTAAATGACAAAGTAAGTGAAATTTTAACAAGCTAAATGCATGCACAGAGCAATTTCGTATGCTCACAGTAGGGAATATCAACTTGCAGGTTATCAACTACTTTTTACAACTTCTGAATCAAGAAGAATGTGACAGAGTGGCGAAGGTAGACCGTTGCTCAAAGTGGCATTACAGTTAACTTAATCACGTTATTTTACACTTCAAAATATATAGCTTTCACTTGTGAAGAGATCCTTTGCAAAGAAAGTGGTCTGCACCTCATCCTGCTTCTATGAGGCTGTGCAAAGGTGGAAGCGTTGGGGTAAAGCTTCAAACACATTAGCTGCATACGTCAAGGTCAGTTCATGTTGCTTAAAACTTTACAACACTCAAATTCAAATCCTTGTAAGAATTTCAGTAGGAGTGGTAGGTCTGTATGTCATTGCCTGCTGAGTGCCAGCATGTATCCTGCTTGTCTTCCACAGGATATCACGAGCATTCGAAAGCTACTGATTCCCATGAACTTGGGGTATCGCTGGATACTGTTGGTAGAATATAATTCTTTGATCTTAATATTTTGTATTTTCAAAGAATACATTTTTAAAATGTGTACAGGTGTATGACATTGAAAGGAAAACTATATACTCATATGACTCTTATATGGGTGACTGGACTTCTTCAAGAAGTCCATACACCAATGTCATGGCTATGATCGGGTGCGTATATATAGTATGTTAATTGTGAAATGCCATATGATTTGGTTTATATTTTATACTTATAGGGAAGTGCTATCCTTGATCTACAAGGAAAAAGGTTACGTACAGAATCCTTGCAGTTGGAGAATGCAAGCAAAGCTGGTGTGTATATATGTATTTGTAAGGCTATGCCTTCAGTGTAGCTACACTTCTTTAACATTTTTAGAACCTTACCCCAGCAACAGAATAGTGATGACTGTGGAGTGTTTATCTGCAAGGTAAATAGGTAATACTGTTGCAGATCTCAACATCACTTGCAGTTATGTATTTCTCTACAGTTTGCAGCATGTGTAACTCGCGGTGAAAAATTGCTTTTGAGGTACACACTTTGTAACTGAGTTTTCACACGATAATGTTATTAGAACATTAGTTTTCTGTCAACATCTGCTGGTGCATGGAGTGTTCTGTGATGCAATACCAATATGTTAGTTGCCATGGTAACTTAACTGGTATAGAGACCTTGTGCCACATAGAAAACCACAGGTAGTGTTACGTTGTCATTCACACACACATGCACAAAATACACATGCACACTCACACACATACACAAAATACACATGCACACTCACATACACATGCACAAAATACACATGCACACTCACGAATGCCGCATCACGCCTTTTCCAGGAACAGCCCACTGACCATGAAGAGGATTAACAAACTTTGCTGTTGCCTGTGCTGGCATTATTATTATTGTTTATCCCTGTTGCCTGTGTACAATACTATTGAAAGGTAATCCTTGTCACCTGTTATTATTGTTACTGCATGTAGGCCAAGTTCATCCTTGTTGCCTGTGTACAAGTAAAGATAATGCTTGAGGGGGTGAGCTCAGAAATTCAATTTTGGAGCCTCAATTTTTGGAGCCTGTGTATAAGAAACATTTCTCTCCTTCACTTCCCCAGCTGTTTCGCCAGCATTCAACTTCTGCCAATTTTAATTTAGCTACATCCACTCATTTTTAGTCCAGCAAACAGATGCCTGAAATGAGCGAGATTCTTCGTGTGACTCAGGAGTACTTATCTCTGGCTTTCAACAGTGCAAAACTAGGTACAATTTTGCTAGCTACTTCACAATTGATACCACCGCCAATCTCGTACAGCTCCTTGAATTACAGCTAAAAAACATGATGTGCACTGTCTTCCCAACCAGTGTTTCGCCAGCTGCATTCTGACAGCAGACTGAGTGTTAGTTCAATCCTAATGTGGTTTTGGGGCCATTCTTTCAGCCTGGAACATGGGAATGAGGCTAATGTACCATGAAGTTAATTTGTGTATAAGGAGGACTCAATCCTGTGATGATTTTCTTGATAATTGGCTGATTGGACAAGGAATGCCCACTCTGATTTTGCATGGTAGTGCCCTCTACTACCTATGGATGATTAGTAGAATTTCACAGACATAATAATCTGTATTGTTTCCTTGTTTCACATGCAACCCTGATCAGCTCATCTTGTGTTAGAATCCAGACACTTTGAATTGAATATTAACATTAGTCCTCTACAGCTTGTCCCCAGCTTTTGTTGCATCCAGTACGCAAAAACTGGGGTTAACCTACGGATGTGGATATACTAACATCATTACCATTTTCATTTACTTCTAATTAGACTGTACTGTCTGCCTTTTTTTGTAGGATGGAGAAATCCAGGACAGTAATGGTATTACCACATTGAATGTTTAGAAAAGTTATCTACAATTAACCTATATTCATTGCAAGGTTATTCACAATATAAAACTTCTAGCAACATAATTATGCATCAATTTGCAGACATATTTGTACGCTTTATTAATACTAATACCTGAGTTTTCAGAGGAGGCCAAAAGAGTTCCCAATGATGAGCAATTGTTCCACTTCACAACTCGAAAAAGAAGCTACATTCACACAATGCAGCAGCTAGTGACTTCAATTCAAGGCTTGGACCTCCAAAAAAGTAATAATGTCTAGCATCACTCACAATTGAATTCTTGTTATTGTAGGGATGGTGATATTCCAAGGGCTGTGATGCACAAAGTCTTAATGTATGCTGAGGTATTAAAGTTCATGTCATTATGTGCATGTGTTCTGTACTAAGCCATCATTGAACATCTGCAAAAGTCTTAAAGAGATATCCCTGCCAGAAAATCCATGGCCCCTTACAAATTCAATCATTGTAAGCTCTATAGCATGGACTCATTACCTTGTATTAGAGTGATCCATACACTCTCTTCCCATGCAGATAAATGAAGTTTTTTTTATATCTCTGTGCAATTGCAGAAGATGTCAAATGTGGGCACTCATATCCACATTCCAGAGTTGCTAAGATGGTGCTCTGGCCTGAGGTACATTAGAAAATTACAGCCTGTGTTTCACTTTTTCATATTATGCCTGTTCTTTCCTATACTTGCAGGCCATGATCTCAGTAATAGTTGAAGCATACAATATTGACTGGTACATTGGAAAAGCTATGTATGACGAGGAGACCGTTTGATACACATGTGCATGCAGGAATACAATCAATTAGCAATCATGACTGTAGTGAAAAACAAAATGCATAAAGTGCCCATAAAATTACCAATTTGGTGAGGGCCCCTGAAACCGAGTTGGAATTATATGAGTGAGATGAGCAAATGTGACACTGTAACCTTCATCCTTGCATTGCACAACAGCAAGTTTATAGCACGGTTATATATAAATAGAGCAAGTATCCATATACGGTACAAAAAACATGAGCACATCACGTGCATCCCGCCAAAAACATAGTCAGCTTTCTTTTTTGAATAACATAGCAAAACAAACAAGAATAAATCGTCAAACGTTTCAGTCCCTGGGTAGCTACGTGTTCACCACACCTTCTCTCATTCAGTACTTGTAGGGGTGGGTGGGAGGGCAGTGTCACATTTGCTCATCTCACTCATATAATTCCAACTCGGTTTCAGGGCCCTACGGGGCACTCACCAAATTGGTAATTATATTTCGTGAGATTCGCTGCATGTGACACTGGTAGAGTTTAAAGCTATCAACATGCAGCAATTGAACATTACCAACTGATTATAAAGACAGAAAAATCATTGAAAATGAAAAGAGATGTAGGAATGATGTGCCAAAAAGTACACAAACAAGGAAGGATATAAAAGTGATGGTAAATATACAAAGCCTCATCCATCCCTACATCTTTTCACAATAGAGTGAAATGTAGGGACGGGGCTTTGTATATTAACCATCACTTTTATATCCTTCCTTGTTTGTGTACTTTTTGGCACGCCATTCCTACATCTCTTTTCATTTTCAATGATTTATCTGTCTTGTTTCTGTACTTTTTTGGTGATGTTCTCAGTTACGTTGTGAAGTAAACACTAGTGCAACCACAACTCTACACCTTGAAACAATACTGACAGTTTAGAAATTGTTCAGGTAAGCGCAAGCATGCAAGCACATAGAGGTAGTCTGGACCCCAGATCTCTTGTAGCTTACAACGCATGTTTTAGTCTACCTTGCTTTTATGCCACAGACTTTCATTCTAGCTTTTGAGAACTTTGAGTACATTATTTATGTAAGCTGTCAAGGCCGGCATGGACTAGTCTGGACCATGACATGAGGGCCTGTAAGCTGTCAAGGCCTGTATATGACGCTTTATCGTGAAACAAAAACCGCTAAGTGGGACCATGCATGTTAACAGCGTCTTACCTATACGTGTTGTCAATAGCGTTGCGTAGCATCCTGTGACCTGGGACAGGCAGAGACTGTGACTCGTACCCGTGCTCGCTAGTCTCGTTCCCAGACCAACTGCAGTAATTCGTGGTCTCGGAATGAGAGTACTTGTACGCATGCGCACACAATTTGAAAATGGCGTCCTACGCAACGTGCAACAGCTGCGGTGTGCTGGAAGAACTCGCTGTGGGTTCAGTTTTACTTACGAAGACGCTAAGTGTTCGTGGACCTGCGCGCTGAGATAAGCAGCAGTTTTGTGCTAAAAACAGGGTGAGTACTCGAACCATTCTCGAGTTATTGTACCAGTGCAGAAAACCTTAAGAACATTGAGGATAAACAGAAGAAGAAGGATGAGGAAGCACGATTTGGCTGTGCGCTTAAATAAGCTTTTAGCGTATTTGTGGTGAAGTTATACGGCTTTTGCTTTTCAGAAGTATTGCATATATTGCGCGTCGGCACCATCCCTACATAGAGAGTCTACCGACTCTCTGATAATAGCTACCCAGTTTGCTATGAATTTTAACAGGACTCCAGCAGCTCACCTTTTGGGTTCTCTGAGCTCGCTGGTTGTAACACCTTCTGACCGTAGACGGCAGAATGACTTGGTCGGTAATAGAAGCGCCGAAAGGTGGAGTCAGTACTCCAATCAGCAGCTTGGAGGATATTCTCAATTGTAACCCCCTTGTTAAAAGCCGCTGTAGCTGAAGCTCCTCTTGCAGAGTGAGCTTTGAAAAACGATAGATCCACTCCAGCTTGTGAGAGCAGGTCTTTTATCCAATTTGCAATCCTTTGGGATGAAATCGGTTTGTGTGGACGGAGGTATGAGAGGAAAAGAGAATTTGGAGAGTCCGTCTTTGCCACCCTAAACTTGGCTGTACGGTTCTCATATTCCCGGAGACACTCCACTGCACAGATCTTGGCATCATGCGGATGAGCCGCAAAAAATACCTCCTTTGGTGCTGCCCCTGTTGTTCGCTTCTTAGTCAGCGATGACAGTCAAAACAGTACTCCTTCAGGCTTATAGACCCTGAATCGCAGGTCCAAAGCTTGCAGTTCGGAGGATCGGCTTGCTTCTACAAGTGTAAGAAGCAGTGCTAGTTTCTGACTGTCTTCAGAGTAAGTGTTGAGTTGTCCTCCAGGAATAGAAGGAATCGAACCACCATATCCACATCCCAGGTCTCTGAATACCTAGGTTGTGGTGGTCACAGATTATATACTCCCTTGAGGAGTCTGGTGACCATGGGGTGTTGTCCTATTGGGACACCTTCTACCCTGTCATGGGTCATTGACACAGCTGAACGGATTGTATTGATAGTCCTGTGTTGTAGCCCGTTTTCATAAAGGGATGCCAAAAAATCTAGAAAAGGTCTCACAACACATGAAAATGGATCAATTTGTTGTTCAGAACACCAGCTAGCCCATTTTTTCCAGGCTGATTGGTAGGCAATGTTTGTGCCTTTGCTCCATCCGGCAAGGATGAGTCTGGAAGACCTGCTTGAAATTCCGTCTGCCAAGTGGTTATTCCTGAGACTTTCCAGGCGGCTAGTTGAAGGGGTCTCTGAGGAGTTGTATGGGTGGCTTGGAAGCAACACTGGATGCTGGACTAGCAGTTCCAGAAGGAGGGGATATCACGCCTGTGCCGGCCAGACCAGGGCTACGACAATCAGGGACCTTTTTGCTACACGTTTAAACCACCAACTTCCCCTGTACGTGAGCTGGCAGCCAGACCCATTCGCCATGGCTACGGACGCATTCCAAGTCCGCTGGACAAACCTGGAAGGTTTATGCCTTTCCTCCCTTTTCCCTGGTAGGCAGGTGCCTACAGAAAGTGAGACAGGAGCAAAGTACTACTTAGCACTGACCTAGTAGGGTTAGAATATTTTGGAACACCGTCTTGTGTAGTTGCCACTCCGCTGAAGAGTGGAACGTCCGGGACTCACTGTCTGCAATCACGTTCTGTGATCCTGGCAGATGCTCCGCTGATAGCACAATTCCCCTTCCTAGGCACCAAGGCTGCATGCCATCTTTGCAAGTGTATGTGAATGTGTTTCCCCCATTTTGTTGATGTATGATATAGCTGTTGTATTGTCCATTCTGAGTCGAATGTGGATGTCTTTGCTTGCTTTCCACATGCAGAAAGCTTTTACTGCAAATGCTCCTCCTAGTAGCTCCAAACAATTGATATCCATCATGCGCTCCTCGTCCGACCACAGTCCACCGGTCTGGATGTCCGCACAACGTGCCCCCCAGCCCAGAAGGGATGCATAGGTTTCGATGACCATGTCCGGATCCATCATCGCTATTGGCTTCCCGTTCCACTCCTGTAGATGCTGACACCACCACTGTAGCTCCTCTTTGGCTGCTACGTCCAGAGGAACCACTGTCTCGTACGACTGGGTGTGCCTTAGGCCCTCGTTCTTCAGCCTCTGCAAGTTTCGGTAGTGTAGGGGTGCAGGAAGTACAGCCAGTGTTGATGCTGTCATCTGTCCGATAACCCTGGATAGCTCTTGAACTGATGCTGACTGATGTTGGAGTACTTGTCGACATTTTTTGGTCAGTGCTTTCACTTTTCCTGGGGGAAGAGCCAGTTTCATGGTCACCGAGTTCACTATCAGTCCGAGAAATTGTATCTCCTGTGTTGGTACGAGGGAGGACTTTTTCCGGTTTATCCTGAAGTCCAGCAACTGAAGTATCTGCAGGAGTATCTGCAATTGGGATATCAGCTTCTGGGGTGACTGAGCCATCAACATCATGTCGTCGAGATACGCAATGATTCTGAACCCCCTCTGTCGGATCAAGGCTAGAATTGGCTTCAGCACTTTTGTAAACACTCGTGGAGCACTGTTGAGCCCGAACTGAAGACAGCAGAATTCGTATGTTTGGTCCTGCCACTTGAACCTTAGTAGGTTCCATTGAGCTGCCGTAATAGGTATGGATAGATATGCGTCTTTGAGCTTCACCGTTACCATCCAGTCCTCTTTTTGCAGGAGATCCGCTTGATCAGCTGCGGCCCTTCCGTCTTGAAATGCTGACGTTTCACGAACTTGTTCAGAGCTTTCAGATTTATTACCGGCCTGTGGGTTCCATCTTCCTTTGGGACCACAAAAATCTGACTCACAAACTGCTGCGGAGATGGATTCACGGGTGCTATGGCTCCTTTCTGGATTAGCTTTCTTACATCCTCTTGGATGAGGCTCGTCTCCTGCTGTTTGTACTGCAGTGGTGGCGGAGCTCCCATTTGAAAAGGATTTGACTCCAGTTCCAGTTGGTAACCTTGGATTGCATTCAGCACCCACGGGTCGCTTGTGATCAGGTTCCAGTTGCAATGGCAATATTGGGTTCTGCCTGCTGGAGGTAGGGAGTCCAGCTTGTGCATATGATAAAAGGCTACATCCAATATATAGGGTTAACCTTTCCTGGTCTGGTTTCCAGTTCAGTCGGAAGATTTGCTCTTGGGTGTTGCCATCCGTACTGTTCGGTCGGCATTCTGGGGGTTTGACTTCGATTGGAATCTGATGTTGTATGGCTGTCGGCGCTGGTTCTTCCTGCCGCCATACTGAGCAGGTGCGTACTTGGATAAAAAACTTCTCAGATCACGTTTGTCATTCTCAAATGACCGCCCCTTGTTTGGAATACCCTTCCTTTTTGGCATAGGGTTTTCTGTAGGGGAAAATTTGGCCATGGTCTTGGTGACCTCTATCCTCTTAGATGCCTTCTCCAGGAATCCTGGTCCAAAGAGTTTGGTCTCCCGCTTTTCATAATCTTCGCGGTGGCCAGTGATTTCATTTTAGGGTTGATGCGAGCCCAGGTGATCTTTCGTCTCTCCACTGTGATGGCGTGTAATGCACTGCCCAGCAGCACTAGTGCCCGCTGGGTTAACAGCAAGGTATCCTCTGCTGAGACTGATGCCTGTTTGTTGAAAAGATCTGCCCACCGGTGGCATGACGCCTTTGTTCACTCTGGCCAGTAGCCACACCGGCCCCTTTCCCACCGCCTGCGCGAGCGGGGGTATCTTCGGCGTCCTTGTTAGTGATCCGATCGTCATCTAGGCCGATTCGCTGTAACAGCCGCGCCTTCTTGGTCGGGCTCCTCAAGATCGCTTCCATCCACTGTTGATCTGTGTCAGAACTCGTTCCCGATTTTTCCGAATGACTTTCGTCGTTTTCACTCTCCATTAGCGTTCGACCAGTCGTGTGGTAGCTGTGAAGAGTCATATAGACGATTTTTCAGCTGCCTGAAAAAAAACGCTCACTTGCTGTGTGCAGCAAAAAAGAAAGCTGACTATGTTTTTGGCGGGATGCACGTGATGTGCTCATGTTTTTTGTACCGTATATGGATACTTGCTCTATTTATATATAACCGTGTTATAAACTTGCTGTTGTGCAATGCAAGGATGAAGGTTTTACCAGTGTCACATGCAGCGAATCTCACGAAATATAATTTGAGGTACTAGTCATGAATGAATATATGACACTTATCATTCTGATGATTTATAGTAATGATTATGTTCCCACAAACTTAAACCATGCAGTCATCTGCTATATCACTGTTTTTCTATACTTATCACTGTTCATCATGCATATCTAACAGCCTATTACATTTCTTGACAACCAGCAAAAGAAATTATTAGTTGTACACAAGTGCAGAAGAGATTCCCAAGTATTGTGGCCGTAATGTATAAGGAAAAGTAGTCACAGTCCAATTAAGGAATCTGCACTTTTTGCTTTGTGCAAGGCTCTTATATAGCCATGTAATTTCTTGCAACAGATAAAGGCACTTCCACTGGTACAGATGACACACTAACTGGAAAACATTTTCAGAAGACAAACATAATGCAGTACTAAGCCAGTACACAGTGTACATCAACATCATGGGTATAGACAAACTTCACAAATCAACTGACAAAAGGATACCGAGGCACAATGCAGCGAACGTCGGCGCAACTGCACCGCCCATTGAACGCAGCGCACACCGGAAATGAGTGGGGGCTACGGACTAATCGTACGCCCACGCTCAATTCACTAACGGACACACTACAGCATGCCCAGAACAAATACCGTATACACGGGTTAATAAGCGCATACGCTTATTTCCAACTGAACTGCAAGGAAATATGCACTTAATACCCAATATGCGCTTAATACCAATATGTGCTTAATACCCAATATGCGCTTAATACCCAATATGCGCTTAATAACGAAAGGCAAAAATTGACCACACCCCCAAACCGCGACGCCGGTGTTGTCACGATAGTGTGCCACTACACTGAGTTTAAACTCTCCGTGTTGACCTGTTGTTCACTGTGGAATCCCCAAAGAGTGTGAGCTGTGTTGCCATGACAAACGTTGGTTCTTGTCTTGATGAAAACAGCTGATGTAGGTGAAGGAAGAGTCGAGTCGTAGAGATCGTCGATATTGTACCGTTGACTTCAGCAAGTCCTCTAGGGCTTGGGAAAGAAAGGCTAAAACATTGGGCATACACATGCATTTTTTTTGGCTTTACATTACCAGATTTTGTTTTTCTTTCCACTTGGGGTGTAACTATAATAGTTTTGTCATTAAAGACAAGGATACATGTATATAGCAACAGTGGCTAATACTAGACATGATCCACAAACTAAACTAGTGAAGTAGAATGTACATGTAAGTATCAAATGCATGAACAGAAGAAGCACAAACGACAGACGAATCCAGTGGAAGATGGTTTGAGGAACAAAAGAATAGAAATAAGAGTTCTGGCAAAAGGACAATTATTTAAAACAAGATTGTGTGGTGCATGGTGACTAAGAGAAGTGCTTACGGTGAAAGTTGTTTCATCAAAGTAACACAGTTTATTGATAATCTTGTACAGTAAACTGAGCCGAGTTTCCAGCCTTCGGCATTCAAGCGTTGGAAGGTCAACAAGCTCCAGGAGATCTTTCTAATTTCTAATCCTTTCACTGCATTGTAAACTTGAGGATCAAAACTTTTCTAATCCACATTCTAAATTTAAGGCTCAGGAATTTCTGATCCTTTCACTGCACTCCTTAAACTCAAGGATCAGAAATTTCTGATCCTTTCACTGCACTCTAAACTCAAGGCTCAGAAACTTTTACTCCTTCACTGCATTCTATATTTAAGGCTCAGAAGTTTACTTGAGGATCAGAAATTTCAGATCCTTTCACTGCATTCTAAACTTGAGGATCAGGGAATTTCTGATCCTTTCACTGCATTCCATACTCGAGGATCAGAAATTTCTAATACATTTTTTGCCTTCTCAACTGTAAAACTTCTATACCCAGAAATTTGATTCTTTCACTGCATTATAACTTCTGCATGCACTTCAATTTGGTTGTCCTTTTACTGTAGGTGAAGGCCCACTGGCTGCCGGGTATTTGCAGGAAGGAATGTGATCGTTCTCACCGTGAATGCAGAATCATTTCATCTTGTCAAAAGATCACTAGCGGAAGCAACTGACTGATTTTATTATCTATGACTGTACTATTGTCAGGTTGTTAACTTTCATTTTAATATCTGACTACTGACATTTCTTTATATCAGAGCACATTTCATGCAACATCATTTAATGACACTGTTGTGGTAGTAGAATTACAAATTCTCACTAGAAAACAATGTGTTTACATGTAAAAAAAAATCATAAAAAACGTAAACTGAGACTTCACTAATGCTTCTAGCTTTGCAGTTCTAGCATGCATAACTAATACTGTTCAAAACAGTCACAAAGTCACATATAGCTAACTAAGCTTGGTAGGGATACACATAGCACGCAATGCCCTCACAACGATAGTTGTGTCGGCCAGTTTGTCCACTGACATGAGTACCTATTTCATGCCAGTTGGTTGTGTAAAAATGGTCAGCTCCATTCCAGTATCGGTAGAGGGGAACAGTGTCACGATATCGCCTTAGAAAGCAGTATCCAGCAATTCCTTCGGATCTATACCGATGGTTTCCTACATGGCCTGGGGTTATCACACCGATCTCATTGCTATTGGTGGTGTAGAAATGCTCTCGATCATTCCAGTAACGGTATAGTGGCACAGAACCTGCAGCTTTTCTTGATAGAATGATGCACTGTATTCCTTCTGATGTATAACCATGATTACCCCTTCGTCCAGGAACTGCTGTGCCGATTTCGTTGATGTTTCGTGTGTAGAAGTGGTCACGTCCATTAAAGTAGCGGTATAGAGGAGCAAAACCTGTGAAAAAGATAATATATGCATCATGAGTCCAGAACACAGATGACATGTAGCTATAGTTTGTGAGCCTGACATGAATGCAAATTTGCAAGTGGATGCTGAATGTTTTTCATATCCGCTGTGACAGTACCATACCGTCCCAGCAAGCGCCCATGGACACTCGTAGCTCAAGTACCAAAAACTGGGGGTGGGCGGTTGCACGGAGGAGGTGTTTGAATAATTCAGTTTGCCGCATCGTCGCTTCGTCCATGTTTCGTTTTCAGCGAAACTAGCCAGCCAAGCGGTGGAGAACGCTTACCCTGCTAGAAAACGGACCGAGCCACGCGAATTCCAAAAAAAAAGTTCCGAAGTCCCTGCCACTACGGGCAGAAGTGTAGGTAAGTGTAGCGGAAAGACACTGACTGTGATTGCTGCCATTTGCGCGCGCAAAAGTGCAAGAACGGGTCTAACTGAAAGGCGCCCCCTAAAAAATAAATATGAGCCCAAAGGGCGACCTTTTGGTGTATTTTCAGCTCCATGGGGCACCTTCATTGGAGGGGTGACAGCGTAGAAAATCTTTGGAAAACCAGTTACATTTCGAAGACAGTATACCGCTTGCTGTATTCATTCAATCGCATTGATACGGGTACCGTTGGAATCGTCATTTAATGCTCTTTTCAAAAATAAAGGTTGCTGTTGTGATTTTAATTTTCACCCCGACATCAGGCCACTCCAATATAATTCATTGTTTCTCATCACCCGCCCGCCTCCTCTGGAGACATCCGCTTCCCAAACAACCTACCTCATTATTCACGTCTGCGGAACTCGTTCCCAGACTACTTGAAGTCTGGGGGAAAACTGCGCATGCGCTGTTTGCTGCACACAACATTTCCAGGGCCAGTACGATTTACACGTGTTCGACGTTCAGCGTGCCGAGCAAGACGATGGTGTTCCGGCGTGCAAATCATTGTTGTCACACAACCAGGAAGTGTTGTTTTGACATGTACAAGTGTAAGTGAGTTACTAATGTAGTAATGATATTAACCGCCCGCCCGCATCCTGGAGCATCTACCGTGGTGATGAGAAGCAATGAATTATATTGGAGTGGCCTTATGGCTGGTTATTAATTAATTTTCGGTAAAAAGTGTAGCGGCCAAAGCTGCTACGGGCGCTACGGTTCCTACGCCACTGAAATTGTGCACCATAGGATGGAAGCCAAAGGCAACAGACCTAACAGTTTCAGTACTGTAGTAAGTAAGTAATCAGCAGGAAAGCGGTACTTTGCTGATAGAAATGTCTCTAAGTCCAACCTCTCACTTCGTGCGTGTGAATCACGGCTTTTGACTCAGTTTTGCCAATTTGAGTAGGGCAAGGAACAAAACATTGGGCACTCAGACACAGCCATGCAGCAAGTTCCTCGGATCGCGACAGGCATGCATGTTACACCATTCCAATTATGTATAGCCTTCCGTAGTTTTGGCGACTAAGTTCTCGAACCCCGTCCAAAAAAACACCCCCAAAAATAAAGAAAAGTCCGCCCGACCCCGTAGCCTCGTTGCCAAGCCTCCGCAGCGTTCGTCGCTTGCAATACGCGAAATTCGAGCTCTAAGCGAAGAACACTGCGGACGAGGCTACGGAATGGTGTGTGCGAAACTTTGCTGATGGATGTTGTGAAGCCTGAAGCGCACCCGTGAGAATGATCGCAGCTATGTACGTTAGCTCAACGACGACACGTAGAAACTATGAAACGATCTACAGTCACTGCGCAAGAATATAAACATGCATGGTTGGCGGTTATACGGAGGACCTCGCAAAACCACCAAACCGTCAAAATTGGTGGATGAGTGCTTGCACGGGAGTGGGCGCTTGCTCTGGACAATTCAGCACACGTAACGGTAGTTACCTGGCTTTACAGAATGCACTCCATGGCTAATGGCAATGACCAATACCACCAAGACTCCCAAACTGACTTCAGACTTCATCATTTTTGTCGACCACTTGCAGCACTACAGTTACGCAACTTAAGTGGATCTGAGAAGCTATATCTCTTATATATACACTGCAAAAACGAAGTTACGTTAGCGAAGTATTTGGTTACTACAATTACGTGACTATCCTTACTACGAAAATTTTATGAATGAGGGCTGAAAAGGAGCCTCCCACAAAGTGTTTTTACAAGCACCACATTCTTTGAATTAGCATAGGAAAGACAGTTACACAATATAGTAACCAAATAAGTTGCTAAAGTTACAATGTTGTTTTATAGTATCAAAGAGTCAGTAGACTCTCTATGTAGGGGTTCACTAAGTTCACCGAACTCCATGTGGTGACGTCATAAACTGTAATATGCGCATTGCGCGCGCAGAGCGCCATAGAACTGGATCCAGACACTGTGTAGCACATTAGTCTCGCAAGCCAAACCTCTCTGGGAGGGATAAGACTTGTATTAGCTCCTTAAGTCGAGTTTGAGTTGCTGGAGGGCATGCAGCAACAAAACACCAGTTGGACAAGACATCAGGTGTCTGTGTTTTGTTCAAAGAGATTGTGCAACTTAATTTTATGGCAAGAAAATTATGTAGCTAATACTGGACTCGTGTAAAACCCCCCAACAGGTTCAGTCAGTATTTTAATATTGAATACTGTGTCCCTAGCTTGTGAGCTAACCTGTTACCTACTAAAACCAAGAGTTTATTAAAGTGTAATAAACTCCTAAGACCAAGGGGTAGTCACTTACATGCCACCTATTCAAGCGTTTGCAACCAGGATCAAGGTTTTGTTTTTTTGGCCTTAATCGCTTGATTGTTCCCTTCTGAGACTCTTGAGCGCTTGATTTTCAAAGGGTCAGAGGTCAAATTGCAGCCGTGTGTTCTTGATCCATTGATTTTAGCAGTTCAGAGGTCACCTTGATCCCTTGATCGCCCCCCAAAAGGGGCTTTGATCGCTTGATTCAATTTTGATCCCGGTCATAAACACTTCTTTCTACACAGGACATATAAGTGACTACCCTGACTACTGTAAGTCTAAGGTCCCAGTTAGACAGGATTCCTCATGTTTTTGTCTCAAATTTGAAAGCTCCAATCAGATTGTGGAAGGCATAATTATGTTAGCATGGCATAAGCAACACATTGTATTGAATCGTAGAGAATGTGTCTAGTACCTTGTTACCACTGGCCCAATACATTTTATGGCCTTGATCTTTTGGGAATCATGATGCACAAAACACTAAACCGTTGGCATTTTGAGATCAAGATTTTAAATGCAATCATGACATTCTTTGTGTATAGTAAGCACCACTCCACTTGACAAGAAATGTCACTCAGAACATGAGACATTTGTGCTTTTTGAGAGTATGGCAATGAGACTACTTTGGGAGTACACTTTGACAGATTGCACTGTGCATGATTCAGTTTGCAAGAGCAGTTTTCTCAAAAAATAGTCTATGTACGCTAGAGTTCAGCATTCTTGTTAAAATGTTGCACAACATCTTTGGACACAATACAGACCATGTGATGTTTTTCTGGTGTTTTGTTTTGCTGCATGGCTTCCAGCAACTGTTTTGCATGACTTGCTGAGGGACAAGTTTCTAGTATCTTAAATAATGCTGTCAAGTGAAACTGTAACCCAAGATGCTCACACAAAATGTGTTCTTGTACTCAGATTGTAGGTAAACATTTAGTTTATCACATGCATATGCAAACTAGAACTTACTATAATAAATCTGCACATGGCTCACTACACTGGTGAAGCTAGACCTGAGCGTGAAGGACTAGACCAGTAACTCACACAGCATGTAGATGAACATTTACTCCTATAACCCTGAGTTACAGCTAGCTAGCTGTTGCACTGTTGGAATCATTGAGCTCACAAGCTAGAAAAAAGGAAAAAAGTACTGAACCGCTTCAGGTCCAGAACTTATGCTGCATTTAGTTCACAGAGTTACTATAAGTATAAAACTACGACCCGAAAAACTATAGCAAGCTGTAGGTAAAAGTTTACCTCACAAGGAAATTCTTCAGGGTCCAATTAACATGTCCGGATCCAGTTCCATCTTCGATCCGCGCGCGCAATGCGCAAGGAATAAACATTACAAATTGTGATGTCACCACATGGAGCTAGGTGAACTTAGTGAACCTCCTCTAGGTAGGGATGGCGCCGACGCGCAATATATGCAATACTTAAGCAAAAGCCGTATAACTTCACCACAAACACGCTAAAAGCTTATTTAAGAGCCCAGGCTTCCTCTTTGAGTGCCTTTGTGATCAGCAAGACTCATGAGTGGCCAAAAGCCACTCAGAAGACAGCTAAATGCAAAAGTGTGCGGTAGCGAGTGCCATTTTTTATATCTCTTTCTTTCTTTCTTTCTTTCTTTCTTTCTTTCTTTCTTTCTTTCTTTCTTTCTTTCTTTCTTGTTAAGACCACAGTATGTTCAACAATGGTATCTCGAAAACGGTTTGAGTTCTCACCGTCATTTTAGTACGAAACTGATGCTTATCACAGTGCGGTGCTCTACGACCACTCAGCGTCTTCATAACACAGTGGTCAATTATTTATTATTATTACTATAAATTTTAAACAATTGAGGCCAGAAGGCCTATTAGTCAGGTGAACATTACAGGGAGCATGAGTATCATATACTGTTTCTTCTGAGTTCAAAGGCTACTGTGACAAACTTACTGTGCAAATAAACCAGTTTGTTATCATTACATGAGGAAATAAACTTCCATTTGTCCAAGTCACTCAAATGCATAAAGGATGGATTCAGTAGACAGCAGTGGGTTGTGAGCTCTTGTAGCTCTTGTAAGGATGCGTAGAGTTTGCACTTGAAAAGAAAATGAAGTTCATCCTCAATTGAGTCATCGTCACAGAACCAGCAAGACCGTTTATCAGGAGGAAGAGCTGCCGGTAAGTTGTATCTGCCCGTTTCAATTCTCAACAAATGAGAACTTGTTCTTAGTTTTGCAACCGGGACTCTCAAGTGCGGTGGGAGATCAAGATACATTTCCATCGTGAAGTGTTGCTTAAGGTGGCGCGGAAGTCACTCGGCAGAGGTTAACGAAAACATAAACCTGGGTTACAGTCCGGACCAGTGTTACTCCTAGTTTCAGGGTTAGGGTTTGGTTTAGGGCAACCTTGCTTTGCCTACTTTTAGTAGCTTATTAATATATTCATGAGCCAAAATTGCCACTCGATGGACGCATCTACATGCTCACTGTAGGTAGCGTCCTAACCCCAATGTATCTCAAATCAGTCTGTGCCAGCTTTTGTTCAGAGGTACTCCCAAAGTCAGGCTAGACTCATGTTTGTTACTACTCTTGGAATGGACAACTTTGACTGCACCAAAATGAATCAGTGCACATTTCAAAAAATTCACAGCTTGTCTACGGGAGGGGCTCATTCACGAGTGCAAGCAAACATTACTAGCCCCACCAACTCACGGTTCTGTTCCACACACAACTCCTCTTCAGCTTTCTTGTCAACGCCAACGTAGTACCAACGATATATTGCGCATTCTAGTTAAAGCCCAGCCCAGCACTCGAAGCACCGGGCCACGATCACCTACTAGCTATAGGCTTGGCATATGATCGCAAGACCTGGGCCTGCCCAATGAGTACAGTCTTGGCCACTGTGGCCTTTCTGCTGCTTCTAGACACAAGCTTGCTTTCACAAGCAGGCACTGCTACTGACACTACAGCTGAGCACTCTACTAAACCGTCCTTTTTTTTTTATTGTCGATCTAAGCTTATCTTCAACGAAGTGGCTATAGAGAGCCGGTAGTGGAAATTATATTCTAGGGTCGATAACTTCTGATAGCAAACTCCAATTTTAATGAAACTAGCATCAGTAGATAGAGCTTTAAACGAGCTACAAAATGATACCCCTTTTCGTTAGGTATATTGTCGTAAATACAAATACAAACGCTTAAGGTGGCAGAGAACCCCGTTACTTTCAAGGTCGACAAACCTGGAATCCAAGCAGATAGAGTCTTGTTAAAATTGTAGCGAATAGTCAGTTTTGGGAGTCTTCATCCGTTCACTGTCCGTAAAATTGGGGATTTCCTGTCGGCATTGACATCCAATAATCAGTAGCTAAGATGTGGCCTGGCGGAACCCCTCATGTGGTGGTCGGAACTTTGAAGATAAGCTTAGATCGACTTAAATAAAAAATAAATAAATAAATAAAAACACAAAAAGGGAGTTTGGTAGAGTGCTGTAGTGTCAGTAGCTGTGAGTAGTGCGTAATGCCTGCTTATGAAAGCAAACTTGTGTCTAGAAGCAGCAGAAAGACCACAGTGGCCAAGACTGTATTTGTTGAGTAGGCCCATGTCTCGCGGCCGCGAGGGGTCCGTCACGAAAGAAATCTCGTACACCGTCGGCAGAAATCCAAACTGAAATCCAGAAATCCACTGTGAAATCCAGAAATCCAGAAATCCACTATGAAATCCAGAAATCCAATCTGAAATCCAGAAATCCACTCTGAAATCCAGAAATCCAATCTGAAATCCAGAAATCTACTCTGAAATCCAGAAATCCACTGAAATCCGGAAATCCAATTCAGGATTCTATTAAAATACTCCGCAAATATCCGTATACTTTACATTAATTACACTACAAGGACGTGCACGTGCACCGATTTTCTATGACGTAATAGAACGTCACCACAATGAATGACCTTTGTACGCGACCGATCTTCGCGGTCGGGTACAAAGGTCATTCTTCCAAGGTGATGTAATTGGATGTATTATGTATGACGAACATGCAGTATGGTATGAATATGTATGTAAACTATAACACGCAGTATGCGTATGAATATGTACGACAATCAACGAACACGCATATGCGTATGAATATGTATGACAATCAAGGAACACGCAGTATGCGTATGTATATGTATGACAATCAACGAACACGCTGCCTATGCGCTATGTAGCGGTGAACTGCCTGTGACATTGTATTCTGTTAGCATATAGGCTGAGAGGAATGTGGTTCATGATTGTTCATGAGCTGTATCTTCAGAAATAGCGAAATCCAGAAATCCGCTTTGAAATCCAGAAATCCGCTTGAAATCCAGAAATCCACTTTGAAATCCAGAAATCCACTTGAAATCCAGAAATCCACTTTGAAATCCAGAAATCCACTTTGAAATCCAGAAATCCAGAAATCCAAACTGAAATCCAGAAATCCACCTAAATCCACTGGATTTCGAAATCTCGTACGCCGAACCGCGCCGTGACGGACCCCTCGCGCGGCCGTATGCCTAGCCTAGTGGGGTTCACTAAGTTCACCCAACTCCATGTGGTGACATCACAATTTGTAATGTTTATTCCTTGCGCATTGCGCGCGCGGATCGAAGATGGAACTGGATCCAGACATGTTAATTGGACCCGAAGAAGCTAGCTCAGTATAAAGTCCCTTGTGAGGTAAACTTTCACTTACAGCTTGCTATAGTTTTACGGGTCGTAGTTTTATACTTACAGTAACTCTGTGAACTAATTCAGCATAATTTCTGGACCTGAAGAGCTTCAGTACTTTACTCATGCCTTTTTTGTAGCTTGTGAGTGCAACAGCTAGCTAACATGCTGTGTGACTTACTAGCCTAGTCTTTCACGCTCAGGTCTAGCTTCACCAGTCTATACTAGTGATCATGAGCCATTTGCAGATTTTTTATAGTAAGTTCTAGTTTGCATGTGATGACCTACTACACTCTGAGTACAAGAACAAATTTTGTGTGAGCATCTTGGGGTACGGTTTCACTTGACCGCATTATTTAAGATACTAAAAACTTGTCCCTCAGCAAGTCATGCAAAACAGTTGCTGGAAGGCATGCAGCAAAACAAAACACCAGAAAAAATCACAGAGTCTGTATTGTGTCCAAAGATGTGCAACATTTTAACAAGATTACTGAACTCTAGCGTACATACACTATTTTCAGAGAAAACTACTCTTGCAAACTGAATCATGCACAGTGCAATCTGTCGAAGTGTACTCCCAAAGTAGTCTCATTGCCATACTCTCACAAATGTCTCATGTTCTGAGGGACATGTCTTGTCAAATGTAATGGTTGCTTACTACATAAACAATGTCATAATTGCATTTAAAATCTTGATCTCAAAATGCCTCTCTGCCCCCAGTTTCCATGACAATGTTCTCGTTTGGGGTACAGTGTGTGTCAAATTGCTCCACAGACGTTTAAACTAGCGTAAGCCTTAGCCTCATTCCCAGCCTCCCCCGTTTTTACCTTCCGTTTGCATTCACAATAATACACAGTAGCGGAAGACCAGCGTTCACAATAATACACGGGAGCGGAAGACCAGCTGGTCTTCCGCTCCCGTGTATTATTGTGAACACAAACGGAAGGTAAAAACACTGGTCTTCCGCTCCCGTGTATTATTGTGAATGCAAATGGAAGGTAAAAATGCGGAAGGCCTGGGAACGAGGCTACATAAGCCTGATGCTAAGACACTTATCCTGGTTTCTATCCAACTTTAATATGCTGCTTGCAGTTTCTGCTCTGGAAACAGCAAGCAACCAACGATGGGTACATGACTACATGGCCTAACTCATTTCCAGGCTCCACTAATAAGCTTGCAATAAATCAAGTGAGGATACACTGAGAGTCTGGGAACGAGGCTACACTTTGTCATAGCAACCCGCAAAAACATGAGGAATCCTGTCTAACTGGGACCTTAGTCTTACAAGGGGTAGTCACTTATATGTCCCATGTAGAAGCATTTGCGACCGGGATCAAAATTGAATCAAGTGATCAAAGCCCTTTTTGGGGGCTGATCAAGGTGACCTCTGAACTGTTCAAATCAATGGATCAAGAACCCAGAAGGGAACGATCAAGCAATTAAGCACACTTTTTGCGAACCAAAAACCTTGATCCCAGTCGCAAACGCTTGAACACACGGCATGTGACTACCCCTTGGTCTTAGTAGGAAAGTCTTAGTCTTAGTAGGTAACAGGTTAGCTCACAAGCTAGGGACGAACATGATCACAGTATTCAATATCTGACTGAACCTGTTGGGGGTTTTTACACGAGTCCAGTATTAGCTATATAATTTTCTTGCTATAAAATTAAGTTGCACAATCTCTTTGAATACAATACAGACTACCTGATGTCTTGTTCAACTGGTGTTTTGTTGCTGCATGCCCTCCAGCAACTCAAACTCGACTCAAGGATCTAGGAGCTATTTACCCTTCGCAGAGAGGTGTGGCTTGCGAGACTAATGTGCTTACATGTCTGGATCCAGTTCCATGGCGCTCTGCGCACGCAATGCGCACGTTACAGTTAATGACGTCACCACATGGAGTTGGTACCGGGTACGGGTACGGGTGAACTTAGTGAAACCCGCCCCTAGCCTAGTTGGTGACCGTGGCGGCCAGGTGCTTCGAGTGCTGGGCTGGGCTTTAACTAGAATACGCAATTTGTCGTTGGTGCTACGCTGTGGTACCCAAGGGAGCTGAACAGTGGTTGTGTGTGGAACAGAGCCGTGAGTTGTTTAGCGACATAAGGGGGAGAGGTGGGGCTAGTAATGCTTGCTTCCACTCGTGAATGAGCCCCTCCCGTGGACAAGCTGTGAATTTTTTGAAATGTGCATTCATTTTGGTGCAGTCAAAGTTGTCCATTCCAAGAGTAGCGACAAACGTGAGTCTAGCCTGACTTTGAGAGTAGCTCTGAACAAAACCTGGCCCAGACTGATTTGAGATAGTGTGTAGATGCGTCCATCGAGTGGCAATTTTGGGTTCATGAATATATTAATGAGCCACTAATAGGCCTACCCTTTTTAAAATCAGGCAAAGCAAGATTGCCCTAAAGCAAACCCTATCCCTGAAACTAGGAGTAACCCTACTGTAACCCAAGTTTATGTTTTCGTTAACCTCCGCCGAAAGACTTCACCGCCACCTTAAACCCTAAGTCTGGCCCTAGCCCTAACCCCTAGGGTTTGCTTTAGGGCAATCTTGCTTTGCCTAATTTGAAAAAGGGTTTTAGTAGCTCATTAATATATTCATGAACCCAAAATTGCCACTTGATGGACGCATCTACATGCTCACTGGGGTCTCATTACTTTCACGTCGTTTCATGTCCCCCTGTCACATGACCCACCGAGGGGGTGGGGTCAGGGCACGAGCGCACTAATGTCTAAACAGGATAAACCTGCAACGTAACAGAAATGAAGATGCAGCCAACCTGAAACTTTGCCTGGAAGCTACAACCAGTAATGTCTGATTTCCGGTCACAGACAACCTACAGGACGGTGAAATCCATCTTTGCGCTGGAGGACTGAGGCACTTTGGGATCAGCACTGAACTAAAATTTCATGAGTTTGCAGCAAAACCTGATGAAGTTGCCTTGATGCTGCCAACCAAGCCATGACTGTGAAGATGATGAATGTGTAGATGGAAGTACAACAGTATATGTTTTTAGGACTTAAAAAAAGGTATTTGAGGATGAACACCGATTGGAACTTTCATGTATACAGTTGTTTGTATCTTTTTCAGAGGTCACTGCAATATCGATTGGTACATATGGAACTAGCCAAGTGTCCTTAGCGTTGTTCCCTGGCTCCTCAAGGCCCAGCTTTTGTCAGCTGAGTGGAGCCTTGGGAATGAGGTTATAAACATCATTTAAGATGATAACCTGTCAGTGTGCAGTCTAGAGATTACATGTGAAACTCCGTGGTGTATAGCCTGCTAGAGGCTACCAGTGATCGCAACAGTATATGTGCATGTTTGCATGCAGCTATCAGAGACTGTAGACTGCACTGCACTCACACAAAAAAATTAATGACAACTTTCCACAATAACAGAAGACATACAAAAACTAATATAGAGGTTCAACAAGTTTAATCAGTCATCCCCTCACTTAGATCAACACAGTCATTGTGGGGTAGTCTCGTCCCCAGACCCTCCTGAAAAGTGGAAAGAGGGTCTGGTGTTCTGAGCGACATTTCTTGTCACATGTGTAAAGAATGTCATAGTGACATTTTACATCCAGGACTCGTGTTTTCTGATGACCTAGACTTCTGCATGGTATGGTTTACAAAAGCTTGATAAGGCCACAAAGTTTCTTGGGAAAGCTGAGAACGAGCTGCGAGGTAAGTTTTTTCTACCTCCAATTCGGTTCAAAATACGATCGCTTACGTCATGCACATATAATTATGCATTCTAGAATCTGATTTGAGCTCTCAGATTGGAGAGCTACCCTGCCCCATGTGACAAGAAAAGTCGCTCAGAACACCAGACCCACTTTCTCGCACGTGCGAGAGGGTCTGGGCATGAGACTAATTCTGGGGGTCGACTTGACTGACACTTGGTACAGGTTCGCACTTTGGCTTCCAGGTCTGCATCCAGGCTCACCCACAACACATAGCTTCTTGCTAAGCTTCTCATACTTGCAATGCCTGAGTGTACATGTATCTCGTGCTGTTCCTGAATTTTTCCTGGTGGTGGAACAACCACTCTTGCACCCGAAGTACACAACCATCCAGCACACTCAACTCTTTCCTCCTCAAATTCTGCTGCATGCATTCCTCCCTTTGGCTCTTGAGAAGGCCAACCATGGAGCGCAAATCTTTGCACTTGAGCCAGCACTGTGTCTTTGTTGGTCCAAGTCTTGGCTGTCTAAGGCGATACAGTGTCCAAATCCTCCATGAACAAGAGGTTACCAAGGTTTGGAACGACTGTAGGAGTCTGAGGAAGTGGCAAACGGCATAGTCTTGGCAACAGGCTGGGTTGGAAGTGTACACTGCAAACAAAATGCACAGCCTGACTACCCTTTGAACCTATATACAGTATGCATGCTCCACCCACACATCACGTGAGGGGGCATCAAACGACGTGAAAGTATTGAGACCCATGCTCACTGCAGGTAGCGTCCTAACCACCAATGTATCTCAAAATGAATGCACATTTCAAAAAATTCACAGCTTGTCTACGGGAGGGGCTCATTCACGAGTGGAAGCAAGCATTACTAGCCCCACCTCTCCCCCTTATGTCGCTAAACAACTCACGGTTCTGTTCCCCACACAACTCCTCTGCAGCTTTCTTGTCAACGCCAACGTAGTACCAACGATATATTGCGCATTCTAGTTAAAGCCCAGCCCAGCACTCGAAGCACCGGGCCACGATCACCTACTAGCTTGGCATACGATCGCAAGACCTGGGCCTGCCCAATGAGTACAGTCTTGGCCACTATGGCCTTTCTGCTGCTTGTAGACACAAGCTTGCTTTCACAACCAGGCACTTCACACTACTCACAGCTACTGACACTACAGCACTCTACTAAACTCCCTTTTTTTTTTTTTCTAAGTCGATCTAAGCTTATCTTCAAAGTTCCGACCACCACATGAGGGGTTCCGCCAGCCATATCTTAACTAACTTAATTATAAACTGATTATTGGATGTCAATGCCGACAGGAAATGGGGAAAATCCCCAATTTTACGGACAGTGTACGGATGAAGACTCCCAAAACGGACTGTGCGCTAAAAGACAAAGAATTCTATCTGCTTGGCAGTTGTGGCATGATATGGGGGAAACGGTTTGATGGAGATCTGTGTGCAACGTTGCACCGTTGCACAATACATGTCACTGCCACAGTTGGTAGAACGAGGGAAATGGTTCTGGATGGAGATCCATGTGCAACGTTGCACCGTTGCACATTACATGTTATAATACCACAGTTGGTAGAACGAGGGAATTATAAATGGTTCCGGATGGAGATGTGCAGACAACGTTACACAAACGATAACTGTCACAGCTGATAAAGCTGCACCGATGAAATGCTTGGGTGTCTCTAATCGCTGGACTGGAATATGGAATGGAATGGTGGAATGGAAAATAGAATGGAACGGTGAAAGTATTAGTTACAGCTAACTCGTGTAGCTGGTACTGTTCTGCATGGTTGAGCTAGCTACTCTATGTGTCTGTAGGGCTCTTATCTCATCACAGAGGCGGTATGAGCAAGTCCAGTGCATGTTGCCAGCATTCTTCCTTGCATGGTGTCACGGAGTCAGAACTCGGGGTCCCCGGAAACCAGCTACAGTACCATGCATAGGAGCCACGCTTACTACTGTTTAATAAGGAAGGCTGGTACTAAGGTTGTGAGACCTATGAGTGACCGAGGATCGAGGTGCACAGACAAACACCGAAGCGAAGAGACTGAGGAACGAGCACTAATTTCTGCCATCAAGCACATTCAAGTTTGTCTACGAAGACTATAACTATAGTCTTGCGAAGCCAGACCCTTGTTTTTCGTTCGAGAGTCTGGTTTTGCAAGACTACAAATTATAACAAAGCATCTGATGATGAGGCAGCAACGGTACCATGCTTGGATATAGAAGCATGATATGGCAAGCCGTTTGCTTCAAAATTGTCGATCCAAAAATGTGCTGTGTGCGCCTCCAGAATCGACTCGATTGTGATAAGAATCGACTCGATTGTCCGCAAAACCAACTCGGTCAAAAAACCGACTCGATTGTCCGCAAAACCGACTCGGTCAAAAAACCGACTGATTGTGCTCAGAATCGACTCGATTGTGATAAAAATCGACTCGATTTGCGCAGCGTTCGACTCGATTGTCCGCAAAACCGACTCGATTGTGGTAAAAATCGACTCGATTGAATGTCCGCAAAATCGGCTCGGTCAAAAAACCCGACTCGATTGTGATATAAATCGACTCGATTTGTGCCACTTTCGTAAAATATCGACTCGATTGCGCCACGTTCCTCTCGATATACTTACCTTCAACTTTTACCATCCACAATTTACTGATTCTACTTCGTTCGAGTTGATCTTTCAAAAATCGAGTGGATCCTTGAACAATCGAGAGGATAGCCACTCGCCACTTGACCACACCCACTGGGCATGCGCAGTAACGCGCCTCGTGCTAGTCGTGGTTTGCTGTCTTTTTTGCTTTATTTGTCTGCTTTTAGTTTGTTAGGTTTGTTCTCGTGCTCCATTTGTTGGGTTTGTTTTACGTTCGCGCGATGGCAGTTCAAGAAGCTTCTGATTCAGTGATTGTCGTTTGGTGAGTGATTCAGTTTTGATGGTATGCCTATAACATGTATAAAAAGCGTGAAGTAGTCCTTTTTATATCGAATACCAGCGAAGCAAGTATTTAAAGGTACTTGGAGGTTCACTATGAGGTGTGAGGGTGGTGTAGCTGTAACATAGTTGCTGTCTTAGGAAGTACATTACACATATTTTAATACACAGTGGAATAAATTATGTCTAATGTACTTCCCAAGACAATTGTGTGATAGGGACATCCAGTCATGGATTCATAGTTGATGCTTTCTGGTTTACATCTCAGGTCCCGACCGAGTTCATTGAACACTGTCATCAGTTGTTTCGCCAGTGTAGGAGATATCTATCAGATGACGAAGCTGATGAAGAGAGAGGCACTGAGTTAACAACCCAGCTTGAAAGCACTGTAAATGTGTTTGAAGAGGGTATCCAACTTATGGAAGGATTACCATATGATAACGATATTTGTTTGCTGTCAAGCATAAGGAGAGAAGGGATCAAGTTAATTCAAGAGATAGTACAAATGACTGCACAATGCCGCCAGTTGCTGTACATCCCTTTAGAATTGTATGCAGAACCGGAACAGCAGGACGGCCTCGTGTTATTTTGAACATCGATCAAGTTGAATTGATGAGAACTTGTGGATATAAGTGGGAGGACATAGCAGATGCTTTACAGGTCAGTAGGACCACTCTCTGGAGACGTGTCAAAGAGATGGGCATTCCCTTAGAGAGGTATACTGAAATAAGTGATGCAGACCTTGATGATGCTGTTTCTAGCATACAGCAGCAAAATCCTAATTGTGGGCAAGGACTGCTCCAAGGTTACCTCCATGAGCGTGGCATTTGTATTCAGCGACAACGGTTACGGGAAAGTGTTGTAAGAACTGACCCTTGTCGAAGAGCACTGAGGTGGCACCAAGTGATATCTTGTCGAACGTATTCTGTTCCTGGTGCAAACAGTTTGTGGCATATTGATGGTAACCACAGTTTGATTCGCTGGCGTTTCGTTATTCATGGGGGAATCGATGGATATTCACGAATGGTTGTATATTTGTCATGTGCCACAAATAACAAGTCAGAAACTGTATATGATGAGTTTCAAAAGGCCACTGAGGAATTTGGAATCCCTAGTCATGTTAGGTCAGACAAAGGTGGAGAAAATATTTTATGTCATTACATGATTGCATATCGTGGTCCTGGAAGGGGAAGCCATATTGCTGGTTCATCTGTGCACAATCAGCGCATAGAGCGCCTGTGGCGTGATGTATACAGGTGTGTCAGCTCCAGTTATCATGAATTATTTTATGGGATGGAAGCTACTGGCCTTGACCCTGATTGTGAAAGTGACATTTTTGTGTTGCACTGTGTCTACTTACCAAGAATCAAGAAGAGTCTTCAGCAGTTCATGATAGCTTGGAACAATCACCCCCTCCGAACTGAGCATAACTGGTCACCCAGGAAAATCTGGGTAAATAGCATTATTCAGAGTGACTTGAATGACACTTCTTGTCCGGGTGAGGACTATGGGGTTGACCCAACAGGGCCACTACCTGATGAAGAATTAGCTACAGTTGTTGTTCCTGAAACAGTTAACTCACTTTCTGATGCACAATTAAGTACATTTATGGACAAAGTTAACTCAGAATCTATCTTTGAAGACTTTGGAGTATCACATTTTGTTGAATGTAAAGCTACTTTTCAGTCAATGATAGAAGAGGTATAACTTCAATTTTTTGAGTGATAGTAACAGAACATAGGGTAGCCTCATTGGTGAGTGTATATTGTGGCCATTCAATTTTTGCAGGACAAGCACATGTAGTCACATGACCCCATGCCCCACCCACATTAATCTTCTTTGTGGTAGACTAGAAGCATGTAACCCTAGTACAGTCCACCCAACCTCATTCCCAGGCTCCCCACCTATATTAGGGTTGGGAGCCTGGGAATGAGGCTGGGTGGACTGAAAAAAAATTTGAATATGCTGGACTGGCATTTTGAAAATTCAATTTTTAATTTTTGTCGGCAAGTTGCCACTGATGCCCTGGGAGCAGATCATACGAAAACAGAATATGAATCATCTCCTTTGTGCAGACAAAACAACTGCCAATTGGAAATTGAATTCATGAAATTTCAAGTGAAAATTAATCCTCAGAATTTCAGAAAATGAATATTCACATCAGTGATGCCAATGTCAATTCTCAATTTTCGCAAAAATTGAATGGCCACAATATACACTCACCCTCATTACCAGGTCTTCTCTGGCTCCAATTTTTATGTATGATCACTGGTAGTATTAGACTAAAAACTGGAGCTGGAAAAGGCATGGGAACAGGGCTAACATAGCTGGGAAGATGTATACATAAGGACATAAACATATCATAGCAGGGCAAGTAAGCATTCCAGAATATGAGAATACTCCTACTAACATGGCTAGAACAATATAGCCGCTAAAGCATGATGTATGAGAGGTCACAGGCTGTCTATGTAGTATTGAAGTTCTTCCCCGTCAGTACTGCTTCCATTGCTGAGGAAAACATCTGATATGCATCACTAGTGTCAATTGTGAAGATACCCCGAGGAAGGATTATGAGGCGGGAGCAGGTATGGGCCACGATAGCACCATTGTCATCCTCCATGAAATCAACACGAATATCTTTCTTCATGGCAAGTTCTGCCCCAGTGATGTGCCGCAGCAAGATCTTCAGCCCTGCGAACGTCAAGTATTTAACCAAAGGTTATCAGCAGAGGAATTTGTCTTCCTCTTTTATGTAATCACCTACCCAATTGCAAATAATTAATTCCAAACAAAGGTGTGCTTCAATTAAAGTTACACATGAGCAGAACAGAGGAGGTTGGAGTTAGTAAATAGGGGTACCCACAATGTAGTTGCACTGACTACCATAGCAGCTCACAAAAACAGCCCTCATTCGTTGGAAACTTGCCCAGGTGATTCTAGGTGGACTACTATTGATAATTTGATATGCCGAATTACCAATAGGACCTTTTACTGTGGGCTGCTATATGGCAAGGTACAAACCATACACACTATACTATTGTGACATACGTTTGGTATCAGACTCCCTCACGAAGCGTTGAAGAAACCCAATTGCAATGACCTCAGATGACTGCAGCTCTGTCTCTTCCTCTACATAAAGGGCTTGCAGTACATCATCAACCGTTATCTCCCCAGTGTTGATAAACAGAGGTGCAAAGAGCTGGGGGTACGACTGCATCGACTGGAGTAAGCCACCACTCCTCAGCCCATCAGCCAGCTGATCCAGTAATGGTGCAACTTTGTACAGCCCCTCATACGTCATTATATAGAATCTCTAGTAGACAGCTGAAAAGGCAAGAAAGTATTTTATTACCATAAGGTTGCATTAATAAAATAGTGAGTTCAAAATTTGCCTAACATTGAAGGTTGTTGGGTGGTGTTTTGGCAACAATGATGGATTGCTAGCTGTAATTCTGGTTCTTGAGAAGGTATATACATCAGGCAAGGACTCTCATATTACTGAATTGTCACTCCCAGAGGAGGGAGGACATGACATCACGCCATAGCGACAATTAGCACGCTCTGATGGAATTCCAAGGGCAAGAATCGTGGATACAAGCTACACGGATCACTCTATGGAGTAAGTCTTGATGGGCGCATAGTGTTTTTGACTAAGCTGAAGCCATCTGGCTAGTCAAAATTGGACATCATTGCTCACCTCGCAGGCTAAGCTTGTAAGTTGCTAGTTTAACGCTAGGCGAGTTACAGGAGGCCATTTGAACTGCCATACCTGTTCAGTTTTGTCAAAAACCTTGCACGCCTATTGTGTCCATCGCTACTTTCTCCATATAGCCGTCCGTTTAGCTTGTATCCACACTTCGGAATGTCAGTTAATTGTAGCTATCACATGATCACGTCCTCCCTCCTCTGTGTCATTAAGCCTTAAACATTAGGTCAGAGGAGGATGGAATGTGATTGTCACATGACCCTTGTCACGTCCAGAATCTTTCAGCCTCATTCCCAGCCAGTGCCGTACGAATGTTATTGTCCGTACTTCGTAAGGCAGGACAGCACAGCAGTTATGAATTATTGATGGCTTATGTACATATAGCTACTGGAAGTATTTAGGATTCCTGTGATGCTCGCTTAGTCATGTTTTGTGAACACGCTTTTGCTGTCTCTAAAACACTGAAGGATGGACTTTTGGGTTCGGGTCTCCAATTGCTGAAAAATCATCAGGTGAGAACTCCAGATTTATCCAGCTTTGACAGTTTTAATGCACCAAGTGGAAGATCATGTGATGCACTCCATCTTCCTCTGACATTAGGGAACACCAACACAATGTGTGCTGCCATATGTAAAACCTACAAGAGAACACTAGAAAATTGCAGACATCTCCACCAAACACACAAGTTGTTCTTACCGTCAAGGTTGTTGAGATGCCAGCGCAATGAAGTATGTCTAAGACATAATCTTGCAACATAATGTTCTGCACAGTGCTCTCGCTTGTTGCATCATTTAACTGGGTAAGATATATTTTTATCACAAAAGAACATTATTGTTGTTGTGATATGATTGGTCATTAAACAGTTTTGGTAGCCATACATACATTATTATGAGGCAAACAGAGCCTACAAGTTCCCAAGTCTACACCATGTGCTTGAAACTGGCAGATGGCAGGTTCATGCACATGCTTGGACACTAGGGGCCGATTGTGTGCACAAACCACACCTAATAACTAGAAAATGTAGAACAATGTGGGGCGAGCCTGAGCAAGCAGCTAGTATGGCTATATACACATGAATAGACTAAGCTTCACGCTGAAATCATGAGCTGAATCGCTAGCGTTTATGAGTGCCGTTTATGCATGACCCTTACCTGACGCAATCTCAATCCGGCGTGTATAATTTGTACGGTCTGCGAGCGTTAATGGTCGGTCTGTAGCTGCTGTGACAAACAAGTAGTAAGGTGCCGTCCGTGCTTAAACTTGAGCCGTCTCCGCTACGGTTGCTAACGCTACACTCTGGCAGTAGCCCAGCATTGCCCTTCACCTATTGAGGCTACCTACTAAGTGCACGAGGACATTCAATTTGCGGGAAATATTGAACGCGCAGTTGGTATATGGACGCAAGCACGTTACAAACACACTTCCGCAATGCAGTCCCACTAGTATGGGGCTCGCTCAGGCTCACTCCAACTATTGCACAGAAATTGACTGATGGCTACTTGTTTCTGGCAGTGTGCATGCCAACCACAGTCGCAATTAAAAGTTACTTGCTGTGTGGATACCATACAGTAGTGGTGTCCAATTAGAGCACACTGTAGTTACTATGAAATACTAAAGTGTGTTGGTCCATAAAAATAGTACTGTTGTGTATACTAACAAATAGACATACCTGTGCAATCACATCTGCAACATCTGCCCCCACATCTGATGGTCCGATGTGTTGCAGTGCTTCAGTTTCGCCAGCTGTGATGTACCAATATGAAAGAGGTGACAGGTATGGAAACCCCACTCCATCCATTGCAACTGAATGTGCAATCATAGTCCCAAGCACTTTCAGCATCCCTGATGATCGAACATCTGCACTGTGCACTGGCCGTACTGAGCATGGCTGCCCTTCAAATAACCTGAAGTGTTTATTGCTTGCAAATAATGCAAACACATCTGAAAAAACCTGACGACGTACACCACCAGTGTCTATGGCAGGCTGCTCATCAAGGATCACTCGCACTGGTTTTTCAATATTAACACTCTTGTAATATCCCACCATGTCAGACCAGAGATCATCTGAGTCAATATAAAATTTTGAAGCTGGTTTGCCATTGAACTTCTTCTGGTGTACTCCTTGAATTGTGGGACCTTCTAAGAGACATTCCATTGCATTGTCAAAATCACTGTCAGACAGATCAAACACGGTGCAAACCTGCTTCTTGTTTAACTTGCTTGTAAATAACCCTAGTAACTGTTCCAGGGTGTTTTCTGGCTTATTGTCACTATCCGTTAGAGGACTTGCTGACTGACACTGGAATGAAGAAGACTGGCTCGCATCCGATGAAAGCCTGTGATAGGAAGCAGATTCATTTTGACTCGTTGATGGTCTCGAAGATGGCGTTGCGACAGGTTGAGTATGATATTCATTTTGACTCGTTGATGGTCTCGAAGATGGCGTTGCGACAGGTTGAGTATGATATTCACTTCGGCTTGTTGATGGTCTCGAAGATGGCGTTGCGACAGGTTGAGTATGATATTCACTTCGGCTAGTTGATGGTCTCGAAGATGGCGTTGCGACAGGTTGAGTATGATATTCACTTCGGCTAGTTGATGGTCTCGAAGATGGCGTTGCGACAGGTTGAGTATGATATTCACTTCGGCTAGTTGATGGTCTCGAAGATGGCGTTGCGACAGGTTGAGTATGATATTCACTTCGGCTTGTTGATGGTCTCGAAGATGGCGTTGCGACAGGTTGAGTATGATATTCACTTCGGCTAGTTGATGGTCTCGAAGATGGCGTTGCGACAGGTGGGGGGTGTTCAACTTTAACAAGAGTGACATCATGGTCGCTGTTTTGCAGATCAACATGAGGCAAATCACAGGGGTCAGAATCAGATGACGACGACATGGCAAATTTTCTGGTTAAACGAACGTGTACAGAACCTCCCCCTGCAAGTTTCTTGACAGCATTAGCCGTAAAGACAAATCCAGGCTTGTGGTTTGGGACAGAAGCATGCTTGCCGCTCATGTCAATGAATTCGAAATCACCAGGGCCACAAAGCCCCAGATCATGCTTGGACAAGGAAGTTTCTTGAAATCATGGAAGAATGTGTACCTCAACAAGAGCTGAAAAGACGCCGAAACCTTCCCTGGTTGACTAAAAATGTTGTGCGGCACATGCAGAAAAGGAACAATATGTTTCTGAGAGCTAAGAGGAATAAAAACCCTACTCATTTTGCTAAATATAAGAAAATCAGAAACGATGTAACTACAATGCTTCGATCTGCAAAACAAAACTATTTCAACTCACTAACATCTGCAAATAGCAAACAATTCTGGAAGACAGTTAAACTTGTGAATAAACAGCAAGAAACAATCCCTGTATTAAGTCAGGACAATATCAATGCTATCACTGACGAAGAGAAATCCAGCATGCTGAACACATATTTCGCAAACTGCTGGAACCACTCCGAACCACCATTAACTGATCCACTTGAATGTAACTATGAGGAAACCTGCCCAGATCACTTATTCTGTACAACACAAGAGAGTGTTCAGCTGATTAAGGGTCTAGATGTATCTAAAGCTAATGGTCCTGACGGGATTTCTGCACGCATGCTCAAGGCCACATCTGAAAGCATAGCTCCTTCTTTGACAAATCTTTTTAATCTATCCATTGCAAAAGGTCACTTTCCCAAACTATGGAAGGCAGCTAGAGTTGTACCAATTCCCAAATCAACAACTAAACACAGTCCATCTGGGTATAGACCAATATCCCTCCTGTCAATACTCAGCAAACTTCTTGAAAAGCACTTCCAATCACTGACCATCTTAATGAACACCACCCACTTTCAGATGCACAATGGGGATTTCAAAAAGGGGAAATCCACCTTGACAGCTCTGCTTTCTACTACACATGATTGGCTAGCGCAACTTGACCAAAATAAAGAAATATGCTGTGTATTTTTCGACTTCCAGAAAGCTTTTGATACTGTTTCTCACAGAAGGCTCATGGAAAAGCTAAAACAGCTTCATCTACATCCTTTGACACAGCTACCTTACAAAACGTCAACAAAGTGTTGTGGTTAATGGAACATCCTCACACTCCACTCATGTGATCTCCGGAGTACCCCAAGGATCTGTCCTTGGACCATTACTATTCTTGATATACATTGATGACATCTCTACACTGGCCCTCTCTGAAAACAGTAAACTTTCTCTCTATGCAGATGACATGCTTCTCTATAAAACCATCACCTCGACTGCAGACTATGCTGAACTCCAACAAGACATTGATCTGATTAACGGTTGGTCTACTGCAAATTTGATGCAATGTCTCCAAATGCAAATGCATGTTGGTCTCACGAAGACGAAATACAATCTTCCCACCTATTAATTTGAACCTCAATGATCACCAACTAGAGAATGTTCAAAGCTATAAGCATTTGGGGTTATTGCTATCTTCAGACCTCAGTTGGACTCACCATATTGAAAGCACCTGCACCAAGGCTAGAAAACTTCTGGGCCTACTATACCGCCAATTCAGTAGCAATACTGACCCACAAGTTATGGCAAAACTCTATCTATCCCTTGTGAGACCACACTTGGCACAAGTCTGGCATCCATATACAGCCAAAGATGCACATACATTGGAGAAGGTTCAGCAGTTTGGATCACGGATCTGTACAAGGCACTGGAATTCGAGCTACCAAGACTTACTAAATATCTTCCAGTTACCCTCACTGGAGAATCGGAGGCTTTTCTTGTCACTGTCAACTTTTTTTAAGATTATTCATAATCTCATTTACTTCCCAGTCAATTCTCACCCAACACCCCTCTCATCCTCTTTAAGGTGTAATCATGATCAACAATATAGTATTCCTTTTGCACACACCAATCACTTTAAATACTCATTTTTACCTAATTCTATCACTCTATGGAATAATTTACCTTTAGAAGCTGTTAATTGTACCACTCTCCCTATGTTTAAGTATTACAAGTCACAAAAAAGTTTTCCAAATGAAAACAAGTGCATGTAGGGATGGAACCCTCAAAAACCAGCCAAACAAGATGGGAACGACACCACAACGCATTCACACCATCCCTACATCTTGTGCCATTTTGCCAACTATGCTTTGTGTTTGTTAGTTGTGTGCATAGAAGGGTTGTGGAAGGCAGTGGGGTGGGTAGTGCTGGGTGTGGAGTGCATGTTAATGTGTATGGGGAGTGAGTTATGTTGTGGGTGGCTGCAATGTAGTTGCTATACTGAGGATGTCAGATATAGTCTGTCTTGAAGTAGTCTCGCAAGCCAGACCCTTTCCGCGCAGCGCTGATCGCTTTCAGTATGCGGCACGCGGAGGGAAGAAGTTTGATGTTTGGGTTTACAATTTCACTTTGGATTTATGATGATTCTTAGTTCCTCTGCGTGCCGATACTGAAAGCGATCGGTGCTGTGGAACGGAAAGGGTCTGGCTTGCGAGGCTAGTCTTGAATGTAGAAACTGTGGAGTGCATGAGCTGGGTCTGTATGGTATGTTGGGGTAAATTATGTTGTGAAATTTTATTGCTGCTGGACATGGCATATATGGATTGTCTTTTATGTAGAAGGCTGTATATTGTTCAGTGTTCATTTAGTGGGTGTGAATAGACTAAGTGCATGTAGAGAGTTTTGTGGTGTGCATAGTTGGCAAAATGGCACAAGATGTAGGGATGGTGTGAATGTGTTGTGTGTCGTTCCCATCTTGTTTGGCTGGTTTTTGAGGGTTCCATCCCTACATGGACTTGTTTTCATTTGGAAAACTTTTTTGTGACTTGTTCCTGCTGTTTTTGTTTTATTTTGGTAGTTTATTAGGAATGGTAACAGAGAAGAGACGTGGAAGGGTAGGCCGAGGGGAAGATGCATGGTGTATACAGTATGGTAGTACAGAACTTTTTTGTTCACAAAGAACTAAGAATTGTCATAAAGTCAAATGCTTCTAAGTGAAATTGTCAATTCAAACATCAAACTTCTTTATCTGGGGGGTTTAGAACCCCAAGCAAAGCCTCATAAAAACCAAGTGCAAAGCACGAGTTTAATGAGGCTTTGCATGCAAGCTTATAAATCCCGTGCTCACTTCATGTGGACTACTAATGGGTTCACCGAAAAGCTCTCCATAGACTGTCACCACAGGGTATTGAGTCGTAAGACCGCATTACAGGAACAGTTTGATGGTGAGTAGCTATAGTCTAAATCCGTTTGAAACCACAGCATATAGGGGTCCATGGAGCTGAACAACCACCAGTTTCTGTGGCCTCCTCCTCTAGTGCAAAAGTTTTTGAATGAAGTCATGCACTGTTGACTCAGTGCTACTAGCTGCACTAGAGCAGTTCGAGTATACCAACTACCCCTTACCCCCACCCTAACCCTTACCCATACCCCTAACCTAACCCTTACCCATACCCCAACCTAACCCTTACCTATCCCTTACCCATACCCTGACCCATACCCTGACCCTGTTTTTACCTTCCATTTGTATGGTGGAACGCGTACACCAAAGGGAGCACACTGCATGTCCTTGGAATATAGAGGCATCCGTATTTTGGAGGCTTCTGGTATATTTCAGGGGCAAGAGCACATAAGAACGGGCAGCTAGAGTAACAGCATGTAACTCCAATAGAAGCCCATAGTCCGGTGAACTGTACTAAAAATAGAACACCCGGTCACGTGCTTAGCAATAATGCCTTATTTCTACGTGCAGCTGCACAGTACCTGTTACTATTTATAGTACTCGCGGTAAATTCTGAACGTTTTCAAATTTTACAGAGTTACACACTCTTACTCTAGCCACCCGTTCTTATGCGCTCTTGTCAGGGGTTATAATGTACAGCTGAAATGCAAACCCTACCTGAGCAAAATATCCATTAAAATGAGGTGTCTGCATTTCAGATGTCGGGATGTTCCACTGTACACAGAAGCGGAAGCGTGGTGAGAAAAGAGAAGGGCCAAGATCATTCATCGCATCATTCAGTGGTCACGAGGTGGACGTAGGGGTGGAGGTAGACTTCAACACTTGGTGGGGTGTTCAAGTCCTAACTGCACTGTAAAGTGTGTGTGTATACCCGTTTGGCGAGATGGATGATTTTTAAACATGACTTCAATGCTTGGTGGAGTGTTCAAGTGCTAACTGCACGGTAACTAGTGTGTATACACATTAATTTTGGCGAGATGGATGATTTTTAAACATGACTTCAACACCCTAACCCTTACCTTTAACCCTAACCCTGAAGTAGCTTTCTGAAATTTGGCAAATATAATGTAATTTCACTATAACATCACGTACATTTGATGTACATTTGTGCAGCTTTGTGACAATGTGTGTTATTTTTAAAGTTTGTCATCACCGTGAAGCAGCTTTAAGCATGAAAAATGAAATTATACAATGTTATACTTTCATTTATAGTTTTAAGTATTGCAAATATGCAAATATACATGTTATACAAGGGTATGGTGTGCAGGAAATAGTGATGCTTTGTATTATAAACATGTTAAAACATGAAATTTACACAACATGTAAACAATTATAATTTATACACAACTGACAGTGGAATTCAGATTATACAGGAGACAAACATACTGTATAACATCTACTTCCAACATAAAAACATGTATATTTATAATTGTGTATATTATACAAATATACTTGTTAGACATGCAGGTACTGTCAGTTATGCAATTATACATATAGCAGATATAATATTGTATAATTGCATAACTGAAAGTATAACATCGTATAATTGTATATCTTTACAGTTATGCAAATATACGTATAGTTGAGGTATAATTGTATAACTGACAATTATGCAAATATACGTATAGTTGAGGTATATAATTTGTATAATAAGCCAATACTGCACCCTTATGCTTTCTTCGTTACGACCACTTTTTGTTCAAACAAAATAACTAGAAAACGGTTTAAGTGCTCACCGTCATTTTAGTACGAAACTGATGCTTATCACAGCACGGAGCTCTACGACCACCCAGCGTCTTCATAGCTTCAAATTCGCCCTGGTCAGCAAAAGCCATTCACAACACTCTGAGGCGGCTGTCCGTTGCTTAGGACGCCATTTTATAATTTTGTACGCATGCGCACACGAAGTCTCGTTCCCAGACCAAAGACCACGGTCATTGGTCTGGAAGCGAGACTAGTACAAAGCGAAATCGCCAGCGGGCAGTAGGCAAGGCTGGCACGGTCTTTTCCTCCCGTGGCATTGGGCAAGGCTTATGAACACCACGTAGGTAAGGCGCTGCATTCAGCTGCCTACTTGTAGTTACACTAAAAATAGCCTACTCACAGCTTTAGTGAATTGTAAAGCTAGGATGGTCAGTTGTCAGTGTGATAGTTTTCTATGCTGCAGCTGGTCAGTCTTTTGACAACTGAATTATGAAATTGGTTTCAAAAAGTTTGGTACGGAGAATGGTTGGCCCTTCACAGGGCCGTAGGAAGCTAATTTAGAATGGTCCAGCCACAATGAGGGATCATGACACCACAGTTTACACAAAGTGTGGAGTGCTAGCGGGATCTGGGGGCATGCCTCCCAGGAAAATTTTTGAGATTTTTATGCTTTGTGATCAGTTCTGAGGTTCACTTGAGCTTAAATTATCAACCTTAGCAAGACAGAGACGGCATGTACATAATGGCAGATACACACCTGACAAAGTGAAGATATGATCTATAAAAACAAACGTTGCATGTGCAGCTAGTACACAAAAGAATAGTTAGTTATAAAAGGTCTGATTCACAAAAGTTACCAAATAACTTAAGTCTATGTTCACTGTTAACAAAAGTATTTGCCACATCAATTAAATCCAAGTTGTCAGTTTTTGCTTTTGTGAACATGGAGCACCATTAGATGGTTTAGTCTTTCCTGTCCCATAGTGGCCCGCAAGTAGCTCTTCACTCTTCTCAGAGCAGAAAATGTCCTTTCACTTGTAGCGTTGGTTGCTGGTAGAACCAGTATTAGCTTCACCAGTGTCACAATCTCTGAGTAGTGTGTCCGTTGTGCAGCAGATGATAGTATGTGACATTTGCGATCACACGGGATGCTGGGGGGGCTTCATGTAGAGAATTATGTCATAGAATTTGTGCCACAGTAAAAATTCAGTACTTAGATTCTATTCTACACCATTGAAGTGCAGTCTAACTTAGAATGCCTAACTGCACTTCAATGCTCAGAGTTTCATTTGGGCTTGTTGCTGAAGGTTACATGCAAAACGCCAGTCTATAGATCATATTTTGAAGCTGAACAGAGTTTGGCCATAATTTTTTGGATCCTGCAAGCTAGATTAGAGGTAATGCTGTTCAGGTGAAGTAGACAGGCATACTAGTTTCTAGCTATAGGTAGAGTGCACGGTATATGCCACTTTCACTTTCCTGACAGAGTAGCTACACGCAACTCAGTGAAGTGCATGGGGTATGCCGCTTTCTTTTTCCTGACAGAGGCCAAAATTCCTGACAGAGTAACTACTCGCAACTCAGGTGAAGTGCATGGGGTATGCCTGTTTCTTTTCCTGACAGAAGCCAAAATTCCTGACAGAGTAACTACATGCAACTCAGGTGGAGTGCATGGGCCATGCCTGTTTATTTTTCCTGACAGAGGCCAAAATTCCTGACAGAGTAACTACACACAACTCAGGTGGAGTGCATGGGCCATGCCTGTTTATTTTTCCTGACAGAGGCCAAAATTCCTGACAGAGTAACTACTCGCAACTCAGGTGAAGTGCATGGGGTATGCCTGTTTCTTTTCCTGACAGAAGCCAAAATTCCTGACAGAGTAACTACATGCAACTCAGGTGGAGTGCATGGGCCATGCCTGTTTATTTTTCCTGACAGAGGCCAAAATTCCTGACAGAGTAACTACACGCAACTCAGCTAACCAGAGGCCAGTAATACACGTATACCCGTGCTAATTAGTCATAGAATCGAGCTAGTCTGGATCCCAGACCCTTCTGGCCACGCGACTAACCCTTCCTCATACAACCAGAAGGGGCTGGGGTTCAGACTAGAATCGAGTACCGGTGGCTGACAATCTGGTTTGCTTGAGAGGCATGCAAGTGGCCGTGTTATGTCGAGTGAATTTTCTACAGTCCATGTGCCGTTGGAACCAAAAAACCTGACCACTTTATGGAACAGCGGAGTGTCCACATTTCAGAGGCTAGCAATAGTGGGGTTCCAATCAATCATTAGCAATAATGAGTAAATAAATGTGTTTAGTTCAACTTAAGTTGATAATGCAGCTTGAACACAATCACCATAGCAACAACTGAGTGTTAGTCAATAGTTGTACTAGCTACACTTGGGACAAAACCAATCTCCTTTTGGTGGCTCATCTGTAACTGAGAGTCCAACACAGTTGAAATGATACCAGTTCTGGCACTCCCCATCACACCCAATCCATGAGCCCTTTCCAATGTACCTCCTGTTGCACACTCCACAGAAACAACCTGTAATTTGAAACATTAGTAACACAACAGGATGTATGGACCAATTAATTGGATACCAATGACTAGACCAATGCTGGTGCATACATAAAACTCACCTGTCTTTTTCTTCATTTTTTTTATGCTTCTTGAAGGATTTGTTCATAGTGCATTTAACCACCTTCAGGGGTGAGCAGGGTGTTTCATCAGCAGAACATTTCCTTTTCTTTATGTTTCTGGTAAAGAAAATTAGAACAAACTTTTAGAGTGATTGTTTTTAGTTTTGTAACTTCAACTTTATACCTTCCTTTCTGACAACTGTTTAGCTCTTCCAGAGTTTCCTGCGTGTTGGTAAACTTGTTCGGAGAAAGGGTTCCCTTTTGAGTGGATCTTCCTGCTTGTTGAGTAACTTGTTGGGAGATGGACTTGCATATTGGTGAACTTGTGGGGGAAGGGGTTGCCTTCTGAGGGGAGGTGAAAGTCAATTTCCGGCCAGGTGATCCCTTTTTAGGGGACAAGTACTTTCGCAGAGGGGAACGATATGGGTGGTGTTTCATGATCACTACCCGCTTCCGGAAATACCTGCATAAAAGTAATATTTGTGCTTGTGACTTACTTGGTAAAACAAATAACGTCTTGCACTCTATTTGTGAGTTAGCATTATAAGCTATTACAGAGAGGGCATGGGTATAATAATTTAGACAGGATTGTGACATACCTTCTTTTATGTGCACTCGAAGTGCTGGGCAGGTCTGTATTCTTTCGGTTCTTTGCAGTGTTCCTTTCCCCACCAGCTCCTCCTTTTTCACTTTCCCAATCTTCTTCACTTTCACTGAGCTCTTCTTCACCATCCTCTTCCTCATTCACTCTATTTATGAGTTAGCATTAAGCTATTACAGCGAGGGCATGGGTATAATAATTTAGATAGGATTGTTACATACCTTTTATGTGCACTGGAAGTGCTGGGCAGGTTTGTATTCTTTCCATTCTTTGCAGCATTCCCTTCCCCACCAGCTCCTCCTTTTTCACTTTCCCAATCTTCTTCACTTTCACTGAGCTCTTCTTCACCATCCTCTTCCTCATTCACTCTATTTGTGAGTTAGCATTAAGCTATTACAGCGAGGGCATGGGTATAATAATTTAGACAGGATTGTGACATACCTTCTTTTTTGTGCACTGGAAGTGCTGGACAGGTTTGTATTCTTTCCATTCTTTGCAGCATTCCCTTCCCCACCAGCTCCTCCTTTTTCACTTTCCCAATCTTCTTCACTTTCACCGAGCTCTTCGTCATTCACTCCTGTCTTCCCTTCGTCTTCCCCAGTGCTCTCTTTAAATCTTCTTTTGTCATTTTGTCTGTCGAGCCCTTCTTCAACTTTGCGTTGCTCTATGAAATTGAAGGTAAGCCAACTTGAAAGAAGAGGTAAGAATGAGAAATTTATCCTTTAATTATCGATATCAATTTATCATCCACAGCGATTCAAAAGTAACTCAGAAATATGGAGTGCATTCATGTTTTACAGAATAATAGTATTCATGCATTTTCATGTCTAACATAGCATTGGAATTGAAGTTAATTAGATTGATCAATCGTATCACAAGAAAGTTGACTTCTACTGTTACTGCTAACTATGAATTTACCTGTTGAAATCAGTCTAAAGAACTGTTTTGGTATGTCTTTTCGAGGCAGAATGACACACGAAAGGTTTCGTGTGTCTCCTCGCTTTCTATCAATATCAGTTGATGTTGACCCCTTCATCAAGAAATGCTGGTTTGCAGTAGTTTTACAGTCACTCCTTTTCCGCAGCTGTCGGCGAATAGATGACTCATCTGTGTGCTGAATTCCAAGGTTGTCTAGCCGATGAACGAGCTTTTTCAGGACAATAGCAACTCCAGGCTGATTTTGGCCAGTTGATTGGCACCAGAAGAAGCACTGTGGATTAACCACACTGAGAACCTATGTACAGGACAGGAATATACAAAATGATAGGACTCCTACACAGAGATCAGTATAAGCTGTATGGTTTCCTTCTCAATTTTCAAGCACTGATCACAAACCACTTCTACTATGCCCATATAGTCTGACAAACTGGTGTACATAAGTTAAATAGGTGCTAACTATACACACCTCACTGCATGTAGAAGCTTTTGCCAAAGCTAGAACATACTCTCCAAGTAGGGAGCTTGTAGATGGAACTTGGTATTTCAGGATTGCTGGTGCGAGCACATTAAAAAAAGTGTCAGTCACGAACTCTGTAGTGAGTATCTCATCACTGACTGCACTTTCAATCTGCAGTGTTCAAAACAATAATGTAAGTGAAGCTATACATTTGCATTTTTTATTTCTTGCAACAAATTTTTCATATACACAGATAATGCCAAAGTGCCAGCTAACATGCATCAAAGATATTAGTAATCTGTAGCAGAAATGTAGCAGCATGTATGTAATATATGCACGTATGTACCACCAGAGCAGAGGCCACAGTCAAGGTGTATTCCATTACGATCCTGGAGTCCAGGGCTGGGATTGCCTCTTGTATGGTATGCATGACAGATGCCAGGTCACTTGGGTCCCGTTGTGACAGCTTGTACCCAAGGTGGACAAGATGTGGTAGAGCAGCCGGCGCAGAATCAAAGGCTGCGTTAATTTTGGATGTCTGCATGAGGTTGTACTCAACTTCATGGAGGAAAGGAATCAGCTTAGCTCTGCACAGGATCCTATCATAATTATTTATAGAGGTTACCAAATAACTAACAGGTTGGAGAATAATGTACTAATCTATAACTTCAGTTCAAACAGATACATCGTGCACGGAACATTTAGAAATACATGACTTGAGACCTTTCATCTCTAGTAGCAAGCTCATCCAAGATGTGCTGATTTGCTGTTGCCACTGGAACAATCCTTGAGGCACCATGGGATTGAATGTTACCAATGGTGTTTCCCCCAAACACAGTCAGCAACACCTTTTGAAGTTGTTCAGCATCATCAGGGTCATCAAAACACCATGGCATGGCCCCCAGCAGTAGCTTGCGCAGGAATGCATATGAAATTGATGAGAATTTGGCCTTTCGAAGACCAAGTGCTGCAAGTGAGAGCTCCACACTCTTGGACTTTCCTCTGTTGACATGCCCAAATGCTAGGCTGACTCCACAGCTGCCAAACGTTTTCAAGATGTCTTCATAGAACAGTGAGGTAACCACTGCCCCTATATTTTTGCAGTAAACAAGACTTACTAAAATGCAACTACATATGTGCAGAAGCATACAGTGATACTATGTGCAATAATGACATGAAAAATGTATGATTCAACTAAATACTGAATGTGCGGGTAGAAATCGATTCGTCACATATTTCAATTGCGTTTCTCCACTTGAAGAGCAGTGTTGCACAACTTCCGCTAAGGACTTGTTTCATCCTTAGTGGAAGTTAAGCTCTACTGCTCTTTGACTGCAGTAACGCAATGAAAATATGAAATGGAATGACCCGGTAGTAAGTCAGGGAACTGCTGCTGTTTTACGCACCCAAGACAAACACTGCTGATCCAAAGTTTTCCTGGGTCAGAGTCTGAAGTCCCTGCAGTAACGTCTCCAGTGGTTGGTCACAGTGAGGGACTAGCTCCAGCAGTGGTGAATCAGGGATCACACTAGCCAAATCAACTACCTGCTGTACCCATTCATATTCCTGGCTTTCGAGGGGAATAAGGCCACCGTTGCTGGAAATTTGTACTGTTGGCCCAAACACAAACGTCTCACTGTCAAGCTGCCTGCCGAGAGTTGTAACCGCCTTCATCACCTTGGGTTCACTGTATGAACAAGCAAACATTTCAAAGTCAATACTTGCTACCCATAATAATCCCATTTTTCACTAGTAGTATAGATAGTAGAGTATAGTAGTTACTGCACTGATAATGTAAATCACCTATAATTACTGCATCAATAGTGTCAAACACATTAGAGTTACTGCACCATTAGTGCTCACTAAAATCTTAGTACTCTGTAATTTAATTCACAGTTTTATACATGGCTATGGATTACCTTTGATACTCAGAGAGCTTCATCCAGAACACATCCTTCAAGTGGCTGGGTGACAGTTTGGACATCAGTGTACATTCTGGAATGGCAGAACCCAACTCTTTGGCAATGTTCAACCCTTTCTGTTGTGTCTTATACCATGGAAGAAAGCATCTCCTGTGTGTTTTGAAGCAACAAGGCATTAAATCAACAAATCAAGGAAAAATAATGACGAGAAGTGACACAGGCAAGCAACAATGACAGCAGACAACACAATCCACCAAATACACTAAATCGGCAAACCCTAAACAAACTATATAGCATGATGGCTAAAATGTAGACACAAGTGTGGACACGGACAAGCAATAAGCAATATGGGAAAGATGGCAAACCATGCGAGATGGCAAACCATGCGAAATGGTAAGCAAACTACAGAGACAGTCACAAGCAGTCGTGCTCAGCTGTTGGTAACCTACCAGCTATGACTAGCTCTACACAGTCAGCGAGAGAGCACCCACATTTCCATGCATGCATCCACACTCAAAGCATGTAAATGTCTCACCCAATATTGCCTGTGTGACTTCTCACTTGCAATCTTGTGGGACAACCCCACCATATTACAGCTGGTGTGACTTCACACTTACAATCAGGTGTGACTCACACAATCTGGTGGAACCATATTGCCATTGGTGTGACTAACCTGGTGGGAAATTCCCACCATATTGCTGCTGGTGTGACTTCCCACTGGCTATTTGGTAAGACAATCCCACCAAGTCACACTGCTAGTGTAACTTCACACTGGGTGTGTGACAGGGCCTTACAGTTTATATTTTGTACTATAATAATTTACAGGTATACAGTATCAGTATCACATTGAGGGTTCCACCAGCTTACATTATTGGATGCCAATGCCAACAGAAAGCTCGTATGGACACTGAAGTTTTGAACACCCCTCAAAATGCTACAGTCAATGTTGTCAATCAACTATTCCAGGTTTGTCATCCTTGATAACACAGCCTTGCATGTTACATTACGTAAGAGCACTATTTGGATCACTTCCTCAATCCTGCCTACAACAGTTGCTGACCTGGCTTCCCATTCAAAATGTCAACAGTGTTCAATAATTAACACCTTCATAATTGTCTCAAGATCTACATTAGCAAGGACCATCAAAAATGCTTTCTCATTCTCAGATTACATATTTTTCTTTTTCCTTTTTGTTTTGATTTTCACACCCAGGTGCTAAAGAAGCTGGGAGAGTATATAATGTGTGGCCCTCTACAATTACTGGACTGGACTAGTGGACTGGACTGGTGGACTGGACTGGTGGACTGACATTTTATGCTTTCCAATGAGGCTCACTCGCCTGTAGGGTTGCATGATCCATAATAATATTATTACCCCCCAAAACACCTTTCTTCTTGGACAGACCGACTTCATGCCAAAGTAGTAAATTTTTGATGGCAATAACCACTGCATTACCTGGGCTTCATTTCCAAAAATTGTCAGGGTAGGAAGGAGCAAAAGTAAACTAACGGTTATTTAAAGATTTGAGGGAGCAACATGCTATGTTGGTGGTCCTCACAGGACAACTGACATTTGGTAGTCTAGATGATGCTTGCATGAAGGAACAAGTATTGCACCGAGGATGCAATCAGATTGCTCATTGTATATATACACCTTAGAGGAGAAAGCCATTACACACTGGGTACAAAGACCCTCACGAATACTGTAGGCCTAGTGAGTTATTTGCTCTGGGACCATGCATTTAGCTAGAAACAAAGCTGCAGGGCTTCCACACAACTCCACAGGTGAGTGAGTGTCGTTGGAAAGCATAAAATGATTTTTAGTGTCAGTCCACCAGTCCAGTCCAGTGATTGTAGATGGCCATAATGTGTAGTAGCTAAGTACACAAGCACTACTGTGGTTGGTGTTGGGATGAGGAAAATAGCAAGTTTACCACTTCATGCAGCATACTCGGCTAAGTGCCTCACAGTTTATAGTTGGGCCTATATAGCTATACACTGTCTGAATCCTGCTCAACGGTCTTCCGACTCCGGAAAGTGTAGGTATTGTTCATTAGAATTCTAGTGTAAAATATACTAGAGTATAGTCTAACTTCCTTGAAGGGAATTGTTAAATAGAAAGTTAATATTAACTCTCGGAGGCAACAATTTATAACATCAATGAGATCACTCCAATCTGCATGGACACTGGCTCATTAACACTTATAATTATGCTTGTAATTGAACACAGTTCAAAAGAGAAGCCCTCAAACCGAAATTGCATGCAATGCCACCATACAAAAAAGCTAGACAACAGGCACATACAGTAAAATATATGCAGCACTACAGAATTGAACACAACACCTTGAAGAGTGCTTTTATGGTACTTAAAAGCAGAAAGCAAAGTCGTTCCATTCATATGTGTTCAGTTCTGTTCAGTTACATTCCACACATATATACACACAGTGAGTTGAACTGTCCACTTTGTGAATAATGCTGCCATTGAAAGCCAAAACAATTTACCATGCATATAATCAATCACCTTTGTTGCATAAAATTGTACTAGTCTCAAACATAGCTACCTCCTCACCCAGTTGTACCAGCTCCTCCTGCACCAAGAGCCACGTCCACCACAAAACCAGTGTAGTCCTTAAGAGCATGTGGTGCCACTACTTTGCACACAAATTTGAAGGTAAAGTTTGTCAACGAGACAAAATGGTTGCCTCGAAAGGTTCCAAACTGGCCCTCTTCCTCAGAAATCTGAGAGTCACCTGCAAAACATAGTATTAAGTTATGTGGCTATTAAAATGAAGGCTAAGCTGGTATACACACGTGCAACAAATTGGCAAGACCTATAACCTACAACTTCTTGACTGTAATCAACTGAGATATTGGAATACCTCCAAAAATGTACGTACTCGGGTACATGTAGCGCTACAGCTATATTCCCTCCTTCCATGTCTGCGAGATCGGCCCAAATATAACCTCTATAATTCAAGTGCACTTACTTGCGTTCGCCATCCGACAAGTTCGTGTATAGCCCTTGCACCTATTATAAGCTGCCGGGCTATCTGGATCTGTAGCTCTCAACACTGAACACGGCAACTTGGCTCCGAGAATAGCAAGCTAGTCGGCACGAGTGGCATTAACCAGATTGCGTGCGCCGTGAGGTCGGCCCATATCGGGGCGCAGGGCCGCCCCCAATGAGAAATTCCGATCGAAGTTTGTCGACGATCTACTCGGACTACTGTAGAACACTATACCATGTCTGCCAAAACTAAGAAGAGAAAGTTACCAGCTGATTTGTATGAAGCTGAAGCATTGTTGCGAACAACGAGTTCTGCAAGGCGCGCAGTGATGGAAGCGTGCAAGTCGCTACAAGCTGTAGAGCTGAACGAAGTTGAAGGCGTACCCCAAGCACAAGCATTGTCCCCAGATGCGCTCACCACTTGGCTAGTCGCAAAATATGGCATTCAAGAGGTACAGAAAATGGCAAAGATTCTAGTAAATCTACCTGAGACTCTCACTCCATCTCAGAAGAGTCGGTACTTCAAGCAACTCTCTGGTAGAGATAGCGATAGTGACCTCCTTTGTCGCACTATTGAGAAATCTTCAATTTCTACTAACGGCGGCTATGACCGGGATGTATCATGCGTGAAAGTACTGTCTCCTCCCGTCAAACAATGTACCATTTGCACATCAAACCTGATTGAGAATCATCACTGCCGGGTGAAGCTCTACACTTTAGCCGGCATGCATGAAGCAGAGAAGGTGACATTACGGTGCATGAGATGCAAGACGTCATACAACTATGACAAATGGGGAGACAAACTTGACAATGGCTTCAAGTACTACCCAGTGGCAAGGACGTTTGTGGAGGTGAACAACACCACATACTTCGAGCGGCAGCTACTCGACCTACAGTGCTCATTAGCGTACGTTAATACTTTCAATAACCGTGCATATTTCTGGTTTAGTGGTGCAACAGCACTATGCCCATGTGACATGTGGCCATTGACATTGGTGTTAGTGTTTCTGAGATTAGCTATGGTAACTACGCTGCAAATGTGGCAGCAAATTAGCATGCCTTTTAAACATGCTGATGCAGTATAATGGGACTGTCTATACTACATGTATAGAAGTTGACCCGAACACCCAAATTATACTGGCTCATCCTAACCCCCTCTATTTGTATATCCATACACCCCCCATATTTTAATGTCTCTTTTATTCCCCTACGGGAATGTGGTAGGAAAGTGTAGTAAGGATTACAATCATTGTGATCTTTACTACACTTTCTTACCACATGCACTCCCCCCTTATTTTCTACCAGTAGTATTAATACCTTCCTGTAACTATCTATAAGTATTGTGTCTCATAAGCCTTATTAGGATGGTTGTGTACACACACAAGTTACACATAAACAAAATTTGATTGATTGAGGTGTTTTAGAGTTAACTGTCACTGTTATGACCACATGCATTTACTGTGGTATATTGCACTTTCAGGAACCATGGATGGGTATCTTTTCAAGGTTTTTGTGAGAGTTACAATGATACACATTCACTGTCAAAGGATAAAGGTAATAAACATGCAACTAGTGTAATAGTGCACTTTCTACTAGGACTACGCATGCGCATGATGCCTCGCGCCGCTCCAAGCGCCATGCGCGGATGGGGCGCGCGGCGCAGGTGTCAGGCGTTGCTCGTTTAGTATAGTGGAGTCCAAAGAACAACGGTAACGTGAAGAGTGAGCCTAAATACCTGGCTTGTGAAGAATCTCCAGTACGTGCTTTCTACTTTTGTCAGTTTTGAACTCTTTCTTGTTCTTCTGTCGCTCTCTTGGCTTTCTACGGTGGGCTGACTTCTTTGCTTTTTTGTTTTTTCTCAGCCGGAGTCAGCAGCCGTCGGCTGCGTTCAGCACTCGTTTATGCACTTCGCTCCGCAAATACGTACGTTGCGAAGGGCCAGTCGCGCTGTTCTCCCCGTCCTCCGTCGGCAAGAAATGTCGTCCCGGCTTCGTCGTGTAATGTACGTATCCGATATCCTGCCTGGGCGTGAGCGCAAATTGACATTCCGAGCGTGACCTCAAATTGACATTCCTAAGCGATACCGCAAATTGACATTCCTAAGCATGACCGACACGTACGTACGTACGTACGCATGTACATTGCGAGAATAGATCCCTCATTCAGAGCCTCGCGCTAATGCGCTCGGCAATTAAATATATGCTCAACCTCTCCTATGCAGAGTTGAACCCACACACTGTGGCTGATGCCTTCTATAATGGAGAGCTTGAGTCTGAGATCAGACTCTTGGTAACCACAAGTGGCACAGTGACTCTGAGTGACTTCACATTTAGAAAGGACTCAGACAAAGAGGCACTCATGGAGAAGATAGAGTCCATTCGCTCGCAGACAATCTACCACCACCATGACTGCACACCAGACTGCAAAAAAAGGGGTAAGCTAAATAATTTTGGAAGTAAAAGAAGCAGCACCATTGTAGTGGTGAAAATCCCAAGGTGTGGGGAAAGCCAGAACATCATAATATATTAAATTTGTATTTCTTTGTTGTAGGCTGTGGTACACTATGGGTCACGGACGGCATTTGGAAATTAACCTTTCCCCATTGCATGCATCGAGTCAAGGTACCTTGTTTAAAACATGATGGTATAGTTACCTATCTAAATTGATTACAGCAAATCTCTCTCCTCTTTGTAGTACATAGTTGAAAAGATCCCAGCTCTTTCCATGCCTGATGTATGTACAGCAACACCAGTTCATGGTAAAGCTTTCTGCAAAGAGCACTGTGAGCTCCTGGAAAAGCAAACACCACCCATTCCGACAGATTTGAGGGGATTCCTCAATCACTGTCAAGTGCTCACAGGTTAGCATCAATTCATGGTTCATGAAAAGCTTGCCTTCACTTTGCATTGTAAAACATAAGAAGGCTAAATGAAGGGAAGGTTATCTGTTACCAACTTGAGCTTGGAAAATAACTTGGCGACGTTTCGTCTGAATGCTGCAGTCGACATCAGCGCTCACGTTGGTAACAGATAACCTTCTCTTCATTTATGCAGACGCCAACTGAGAAGCCACTGTAAATAAGAAGGCTACATAGTAACTGGGTTTTCTTTTTGTCACTTCTAATGCCTTTCATATTACAGAGGATGATAGTACAACTCAGGAAGAGGAGCAACAGATAGAGAAAGTCCTGGATGCTACTGCAGTTGATACTGGAGAGTCTGCTGCCAAATCTCAAGGTTTGTTTGTTGAACTTGCTTCACATGGGAACATAAATAAGAACAGAAATTCTCAGGCCTGTAACCAAGGGGGATTCGAGGGGTTTGACTGAACTCCCCCTGGCTAACCGACTAACATGAAGCTAGAAGGGACCTCTGCTATCCTTTGTATTCTATGAGCAGTCTGAATAGTTTCCACAACACATTGCCCATGCCGAGATTGCTGCGTGTGGCACATGCACAGCACACACCCTCTGGCCCAACCCCCCTTTAAGAAATCATGGCTATGGGCTTGATTCTACATGTACTTTGGCTGTAAAGCACAAAGCTTATAGCCCAAGAGTGGTTAAGGCATACCCAAATTTGATTTTTGCTTTACCCTTCATATATTGAAGACAAAGTACATATACAATCATTTATTAACCAAATAGCTAATTGATTGTACTTTGTTATGAACAAGCATTACCATGACAACATGCTAACAATCCCAAAATCAGGGGGATCAAAGTTTAATGGACTTAATCATATTTCACTATATGCGAAAGGTCAAATGCCTTTCAATCCCGATGCAATGGTTATTAAGTGAAAGCTTTTGCTTTAGCTATCTGAATCTGGGTAGGGACACTGTAACAGTAACAGATACCAGCCTGAAGCTCCAAGAAGCAAATAATTTGTTCACCTCTCCAGTGACAGCAACAATAGCCTCTGTCCCCAGGTACAGTTAGTACAACTATTCCACTACACGCTCAAAGTATTAGCCATAAATCTAGCTGTGGTGTAGTTACAGATATTGAGTTCTATCATGGCGTGCATGATGTCATTCTTATGTCATGCATATTTTTAGTTTTGTGCGCATGTGCAATAGAGTCAGTGTGTCCTCATGTCCTCTCTGTACATATCTCTCTCTTGGTGTTCTGAATAAATCCAAGTGAACCCATGTAAAACACGACACTAGCCATCTGACCTTCCGCATCAGCTGCCAAAGATGATAGGTCATCATCACTCGAGTAGCTAAAGGTATATTCCCTTCTCCTGCTCCCAGAAACATACAGCGCTTGGGCTCAATGGCAGCCCTCGGTAGGTCAGACCTACCTACTTCACAACCATGACGGACTAACTGCCGGAATAACACTAGCAAAGCTAAGAAGCTTACACGCGGCAGCCATTCAATCTCCACGAACTATGGCAATACTTATGCAAATTGTTGCAATACTTTTGTATACTTCCATATCACGAGTAATACATTTGGGGCCGCCTTAACCGACCTGAGTTCGCAACAGCAAGGAGGGGGGATTACATGGTGAAACACTAACAAACAAGTGATCTAATCTCTATAATCCTCTAATGGAAATTTCCGTTTCTATATAGGTGTACATCACCTGCTCCACGATCATCCATCACTGCTCCAAGAAGCAACTGCAGAATTCAGCCCCGTCACATGTACCAAGAACACTGGTGAGACAAAGCGGTTGCGACGGTGGTCCAGGGGGCATCAGCTGATTGTGAGAGCTGGAGGGCATATTGAGGCATGGCAACCTCTATACATGTATGTCAACAATGTATACTGATCACTGGGACTGACTCTGCAGCTAGTTACATGCATTCTTTGACATAGATGTAATTCATTAGTTTGCACCTTCTCTGTGACATCAGAATCCTTTGTTTGCACCTTTCTTTGTGTGGGCCTAGAGTAACTGCGGTGTCAGATATGCATGCAAATATGCATGGCCAGAAAAGCCCTGATATGCACCTACATAACAGCTAGCATAGCAGTTTTACAGCTGTAGCTGCCAGTCATCTTGCAAATGTACAAATGCAGGTATAGCATTATACACATAAATGTTCCTTTCAGTCAATGCAGCTAGCTATAGCTGTATTGTATTACAATTCATATATATATATTTTCATTTTTAGGTCAGAGTCCCCGAGTCAGGTCTTTTTCATTGTCCTGACATGGTTAATTGCGCTTCTACAGTCATCAGCTATCAAGCCAGAGGAATTGCAATCCATATACCTGGCTTATGACAACATGTGCAATTTGTGCCGCCTGAAAGTTGCAAGAAAGCCATTACCATTAAAACCACCACTTGATCGTGCATGGTTAAGTATGAACAAGATTATTGACAGTTTTCATCTTCGAAACCATGTAAATCCAGAGTGTCACATCTCATTTTCACCACAAAGATTAAAGGAGATGCACCCCGATGCTAACACCCAAGCTGGTGAGCAAACATTTGTTTGGATGGCAAGATACAAGAATATTGTTTGCGCTATGAACAAAACTCATCATTTATTCTATTTACACCGTATGATAAGAAGGAGAAACAATTATACAGTGAAATGATATGCCAATGGCAGAAAGCCTGTGTTGCCACGAGTGAAGGCTTAAGTATTGTGACATTCATGTCACATTTGTATAACTTGTATAAAACTAGAAACCAGCTTTTAATATCTGTATACTTAACCATTATTCTGTACCTGTTTTCAGTGACTCATAGGCCTAATCAGGCTGGGAATATCGTGTGTCACTCTAATAAAATATTTCATTCATTCATTCAATGTTTATGCATGATTTTGTATTTTGTGTCATTTAATTTACACTCCAATAACAAACACCTTTGTTTTGCTGAAGTCATATTGAGTTTTGTTGTTACTTTGTTTGCTTAATTAAGTATTGTAGCATTCACCCTATTCTGTTAGTACAATGTAGTCTCATACCCAGACCACTATACTCTCATACCCAGACCAATGTAGTCTCATACCCAGACCAATGTAGTCTTATACCCAGACCAATGTAGTCCCGTATGTATTTTGTGTCGTTTAATTTACACTCCAATAATTAACAACTTTGTTTTTGCTGAAGTCATATTGAGTTTTGTTGTTACTTATTTCACAGTCTGGCAACATCCCGTCGCCTTGTGTAGCGCTCGGGCAACACCCAGATCATCCAACTAGGTGTGGTCGGCACTGGATACGAGCGTATTAGTATCTCACTGACGCGCGCGAAGGTTACAACCGTCAATTTCAGGGCTGGCAGCCCGAAGCTTGAAGTTTCTTGTTCTAGCAGCAAATAGAGACGACGAGAACGCTATTATTAAAATTTCCTGACCATGAGCCTCACAGCGGATACGGTGAGCTAGCGCATATATCGCAAATGTTACAGCATATGGATACAGCAGATAGGCCTTTGAGGTACTCAATGACATCATGCAAATGACACTGAACCACAGTTATCTTTATAACGAGCAGAAAGAACCTCCAACTGTCCTCTCAGTCTATAAGAATTAAAGTCTCTCTCATAGAAACCAGTAACAAGTTTGAATTCATTGTCAAAATTTTTGCCATTGGCTGCATGTAGTAGTAGCTCTTCTAAGTTTTTGTACATCACGTGTCCAGGTTGTTTAAATCTGGCTGTGATGCAGGTGATCACTAAATCTAATGCTTCAAAATACATTTTTTTGTAGTCGGCTTCAGGAGAAGAGGAAAATTCGGGCACTGCTCTTCCCACTTCATAACGTAGTGCTGCCTTTCTACGCCTTGGAAGTACTGGATCTCCTACATCACACTTTGAAGCTGTTAGTTTCACCAGTTCCCAGAAGAGACTGAATGATTCATCATTTCTCATCATCTGAAGTGTCTTTACTGATAGTTCTGCAACAGCCTGAGCTTCCGCAGCAGAAAGGTCCTTGTGTTGCAGAGTCCTTGAAAGATTATCAGTATGCTTTAAAATTCTTTCTCCAAGAACAACTCCAAATATGTAATTAAACCTCTGCATCTGAGCTTGGACTCCAATTACCCTTGATCTAATTTCAGGCTGTAACCGAGATTCAAGGCACTCATCCCACACTTCCTGCAGGACAGAATAATTTTTAATAACACTATGTAAGCTGGGCAGTCTGGAGCTAATTTTTCTTAATGTTTTCAAATAATCCTCTCTTTGGAGAAAATTTGATCAGTTTAGATATTTCAAAAGTAGTATCGAGGGCATCAGACATTACTTTTGATCCTTTGATGGTGCTAGGTTCAGGCTATGACCATAGCAGTGACAAAATAATGCTCGTTTTTCTTTGTCTGTTATTTGTTTAGCAACTCCACCTACAGCACCAGCCATGTTGCTTGCGCCATCATAGCACTGACCCCTACACCGAGCTAGGCTTAAGTTCATTCTTATGAGGGTATCTTTGATGACAGCTACCAAAGTATCAGATGATATGTTTGGCACTCGATACAAGCCAAAAAAGTCCTCATAAATTTCAAATTCATCATCCACCCACCGAAAACACAATGCAACCTGTTCTTTGTTGGATACATCAGTGCATTCATCAGCCATGATGGAGTAGATGCAAACATTACTAAAATGATTGAAAATGATGGTTATGTATGACCTTATTGGAAGGGGGGAAGGGGGGTTACAACTTAAGGTTGCAACAATGTTATTTTGAGAAAAATAGTTTGTAGTCTCACAAACGAGACCCAAACAACTCCACTTTCAGTATCATACACCAAACCAAACCCTGCACCGTGAGATTGCTTTCAGTGGATTGTGGATCATGCATGTCAGTATGTGCGTGGGTGGTTAAATTGGTGTGGCCTGCGAGACTAATGTGGGAACTAGTTGGTTACTATAGGGTCTTGTAATGTCAACAGGTGACTTGGGGTAGATTGGGCTCATAGAGGCATGAAGCAGGTTGTTAGAGGCTTACATGGTTGAATACAGGCAGGATTGGCTTGCATGTTGAATAGCTATAGTGTGTAGCTAGAATAAGGATGCGAAGCATGCAGTTGGATTGTTGGAGATTGAACTTATTTGTCAAGAGAACTTTGGTTCATGCTGCAGAGTTCTAGTGCAACCTAAAGCTGAGAAGTTAAGGTAATGATACACCTAGGTGCTTGTGTGCTCATGGAAAACAGAGCTAGCTACCTTTTCAGCTTGGAAAGAATGTTTCATGCAGTGTCCACTTTGTAAGAGAAGGTAGTCTATAGCATGCTGCCAACCCTATGATAGTCATATGTACTTAGCCATTTCTCTACTACCCCTCATCATTCCCCACTACCCATCATCATTCTCTATTACCCCTCAGCTGCAGTATTTGCTCCGGCCAGCCAAGCACAATAGCAACCCTAGCTACAGCAACGATGGCAGCATATAGTAGCATACCTAGCTCTCAGCAAATTCTGCTACTCCTCAGCAGGGACAGTATAGAAAATGCTGAAGGGAGTAGGAATGCTGAAAGGTCATAGAGATCACTAAGTGCATACTTCTCATTGTGGCTGACTGTAGTAGGAAATGCTGAGAGATTTCTTAGTAGGATGGATATATGCTTGGTGCATGGCACCAAATGCATAGGTGTGGCAGGAAAAGCTCAGCAGTATTAGAAACTGATGAGAGGTGTGGCTAGGCATTGTGCCTGTCTGCTGCTGTGGCGTAGCCGAAGTTGTCCGGGCACGGCGATTTGTGCAGGCCACGCCCCTAAAGCGTGGCTTGCGAGCACTTCAGGCCGCGGCGAAGAGTACGTATCGTCCCAGACCATATTACTGCTAACTTGCATACGGTGAAGTCAAAGGAGCGTACAAGACCTCGTCATTCTGTGGATACCTTTATGCATTTTTTTAGCGACCGATTCGCGAACGACAATGCGGTACTAGCTACTACTATCGCCGTCGATAATTCGCAGGCGCCCCTGCACTGGTGGGGCACGGCCTCAGGTTGCTAGGGCACGTGCCCCACAGTCGTTGGGCCAGCAGTCCAGATCTAACTTTAGTACCGGAACTCTATGGAGTGTGGAATTTGGCTACTAATTAACAAGGCACTTACTTCCTGTATTTTCTACAGACCAGCTCTCTCCTGCAGGCACCGATTCAAGCCGGACTTGCACCAGATTGTGTAGAAGAGACTTCGTAATTCACAAATATCTACTTTTCATAAGCGATATACGCGAACGACTGGCGTACGAGCGGCATCTGTCGACCTACCCACCAAGCGATCGCGATAGGCGGTACTACTCTAAGTGGTTACAATTTGTTTCGCCCCATGCAACCAGGCCGACCTATATATCGCCGGATAGCCCGCAGAAAATGCTACAAAATATGCAAAAGCGAGCCGTTTCTACCGGGTAGTTTTTGCGCTATGGACGCTTTTATTTGTAGGTAATTGCCACCTGTTATAGCCACGCGGGAGCTCAATTCGAGGCAAACAGAGACAGAGCAGCCTGTGTTCCGCAGCAAACTTCTGTCTAAGCATGTGCAAACTGCTGGATGGCTCAGAGAGGCTGCAGACAGGTTTGACTTCTGAGTGTACTTGCATATTTGGCATGCTATCTAGAGAGGCACTAAATTGGGATAGTCTGTGCATGAGTGTGGTAGTGAAACATTTCTTCAGCAGCTTTGACTTCAGCACGACCATCAGAAGTAATCCAAGCTTGCAAAAACTTGCATGGCTTGTAACTGCTGAGACAGTTTATTGTCCATAAGTGAATGATATATGCCTCTCAGGATAGCTGTGTTGCATGCCAATGATGCAAAACATGCTGTACACTCACCTCACCCCTGTCTGCATGCTCTCTGAGCCATCCAGCAGTTTGCACATGATTAGGGCCACTCCAAGTTGATTTATTGTTTCCCATTTCCCGCCCGCATCCATTGACGAGACGCATTATTTTGTTCATTATGCATACGTTTATTCATTATTGATGGTGCTGCAGATCACGCGAACAACTTAACGACCACATGCACTGTCACGAACTGTGGAAGTCCTGTGTTCGTCCTGTGTTCGATGACTGATTTCGAATGGCCGGCGCGATTGTAAACGTTTGCGTTTCAACCAAATGTGCGGCGCTGCGGTGGACGGTCATTTCGGTGGCGGATGAAGAGCATTCGTTCATTGATTTCTTCGTGTCTAACTCAGAGCCTCTGGTAATGAATAGTGAACCGCCCGCCCGCATGTCCTCAAGTTTCCAGTGTAATGGGAAACAATGAATCAACTTGGAGTGGCGTAGACAGAAATTTGCCGGTTCACAAGTCGCAACCCGGGCTCCTCTGTCTCTGTTTGCCTCGTGGCTAAAACAGGTGGCAATTATCGCTTATGAAAAGTAGATATTTGTGAATTACGAAGTACACAATCTGGCGCAAGTCCGGCTTGAATCGGTGCCTGCAGGAGAGAGCTGGTCTGTAGAAAAGACAGGAAGTAAGCGCCTTGTTAATTAGTAGCCAAATTCCACACTCCGTAGACTTCCGGTGTCGTAAAATTCTGGTCACCCCGTGAGATTGGGCACCCCCGGTGACAAATCTCACGGTAGATTGGTACCCCCCTCGTGAGGATGGTAACCCCCTAAATTGGTTATTGTACCCTTTGAAGCGTTTGAACTTTCACTGAAGGTTAATAGCGTAGAGAGAATCTAAACCTCTCAAGAGCTGTCAAGGAGTATCTATGGCTTATAATGGCACTCTAACACCTAGTGCCGAGCTCCAGATTGCTCAACTCTACAAGCCACTTATTAGGTTGAATGGCTTACTCGTGTCAGTGGTGCCTATCCAGCAACAAAGGACTAACAACTCAGTGGCGGATCTAGAAATGTAGAAAGGGGGTTCAGTCACCGGCGCGCTTCGCGCGCCGGAAATTTTTGGGTTACCACGCCCAATTTCGGTCACGTGATCATGAACGCATTAAAATAAAATATAGCTGGAAGGCCGAACCGAGGGGTCCGTCACAAAAGAAATCTCGTACACTGTCCGACAGTAACTTTAACTAAATACATTTAGTATGGCCTTTTTAAAATTTAGTTAACCAAAACTACAACTAACTAAAAGTTTTTGCCGCTGTAAGCTGGGAACTATAACTAAAATATCCAAGAACATACAAGAAGAAACCTGTCGGCAGAAATCCAAACTGAAATCCAGAAATCCACTCTGAAATCCGAAATCCACGTGAAATCCAGTGGATTTCGAAATCTCGTACGCCGTGGCGCGCCGTGGCGGACCCCTCTGGCCGAACTGAATATCTCGAAGCAACTCTAGGCCTAGTCAAGCGTCTGGAGATCAATAAGGAACTGATACGTGAATGTGTAAGCTGCATCAGGGGCGGCGGAGCGGGGGGGGGGCAGGGGGGGGGGCGAATGCCCCCCCAAAGTACAGACTGGGGGGGCCTTGCCCCCCCAATCCGAAGATGGCTACTGCTACTTGATGTGTAACAAGACTTAAAAAACATTAAAAATGTAAAAAGATGTAGGGATGGCATGCCAAAAAGTATGCAAACAAGGTAGGGATAATGCATGAAAGCAAAGGTCAACATATTGACAAAGCCCCATCCCTACATCTTTTTACATTTTTAATGTTTTTTAAGTCTTGTTTCGGTAGTTTTTTGATGTTAATCTCAGTTACAGTTAGACCTAAGCCTAAGAAGAATATTTCAAGTGTAACCACAACACCAGAACTTGAAACGGCGTTGACAGTTTAGTAGTAGTTCCAGGTATGTAATAATGTGTAATATAGCCAGCTAGAACCTGATGAAGGGCCAACCGCTCTCCCTACCAAACTTGAAACCAATTTCATGATTCAGTTGTCATGACGACTGACCAGCTGCAGCACAGAAAACTATCACACTGACAACTGACCATCCTAGCTTCACTAAAGCGGTGAGTAGGCTATTTTTAGTGTAGCTACAAGTAGGTAGCGCCTTACCTACGTGGTGTTCATAAGCCTTGCTCAATGCCGCGGGGGGAAAAGTCCCGTACTAGCCACGCGTACTGCCCGCTGGCATAATTTTCGCCTGTGTACTAGTCTCGCTTCCAGACCAATGACCGTGGTCTTTGGTCTGGGAACGAGACTTCGTGTGCGCATGCATACAAAATTATAAAATGGCGTCCTAAGCAACGGACAGCAGCCTCAGAGTGTTGTGAATGGCTTTTGTTGACCAGGCTGAATTTGAAGCTATGAAGACGCTGAGTGGTTGGGAAGCTGAGCGCTGTGATGAGCATCCGTTTCGTGCTAAAATCAAGGTGAGTACTTGAGCCGTTTTCGAGTTATCGTAATTTACAAAGTGGTCGGAACAAAGAAAGAAAGAATAACAAAAATGGCACTTTTGCTACCACACACTTTTACGTTTAGCTGTCTTCCGCGTGGCTTTTGGCCACTTACATGAGTCTTGCTGATCACAAAGGCACTCAAAGAGGAAGCCTGGGCGCTTAAATAAGCTTTTAGCGTGTTTGTGGTGAAGTTATACGGCTTTTGCTTAAGTATTGCATATATTGCGCGTCGGCGCCATCCCTACATAGAGAGTCTACCGACTCTCTGATAATATACAACAGTTACTATCAAAATGCCAGTGTCAACGATGCGTCGTTTACTTACCGTACGGTATCCAGCACAAACCATCGTCGTAGTAAGTCTCGCGTAGCCGCGAGACTAGGTCGTAGTAGGTTTTCTTGTGGGTGTGACTGGATAAGTTTATTTACTTTTAATTAGACAAACACGTGCACTGCCACTGCACTGCCCCCCCTTCAAGCTGTTAGGCGTGGTGATCAGTGAACTAGTTTCAGAGTGTAGTACAAAGTAGAAACTGTTCTTGTCCAGGTCGTCAATTCGTCTATAAGATGCCCACCTTATCAGGCCCGCCACGTACGGTCGACTATAGTGACTGAAACGCCTGGTGACGACTGACGTGTAGCGTGGCGAACGGAGGTATTACTCTCGCCATGTACTCTAGTCGGACTAGTGGCATTTGGGTACAAATATGGCCTCAGAAGCGATCTCAGAGCACCTAATTTTTTCAAAAATTTCTGGGGGGGGGCATGCCCCCAGACCCCCCTAGCGTGTGCGTGCTTACGCGCGCACCATCCTCGCTGCCCCCCCCAATCTCAACTACCTTCCGCCGCCCCTGAGCTGCATAATCATTTGATGGACTCGTGCAGTTATGTACGCAAAATACATTACTAGCCGCCAAAGGGGGGTGCATTTGCACCCCCCTTACCCCCCCTAAATCCGCCACTGCAACTGTGGGCTGTTCAGCATTGCAGCAGCATACCACGCAGCGTGATATTGGCTTACTGACATTTAATGAGAGTCGTCTGAGAGCACATCTCATCAAGTGCTTTGAGCAGAAGAAATTAACAAGATTTCCACAGAGTAAAAAACTTTGTGTTACTAGACCAGCTTCACAAAACTTTGTTATTGTCGTGTACTGCCCATGTAAGAAACCTGACTCATTCCAGAACATGATCCAGTGGTGTCTGGTTTCACTATACATGTGCGAAAGTCGTAAAGCCCCCTGATGATGACTGGTTTTGTTCTAACTGTAAATAAACATTATTGTAATTTATGACATTGTGCACTCTGTTTTTAAAGTATTGCCGCCAAAGTATAAAAAGGTTCTGTTTTTGTCTGCAAAGTGATTTTGTCAATTTTTGCATGTTTGGTGACCATTCCTATTACTGAGGGGGTCCAAAACTTGCATATACATGTACTAGGATTTTTGTATGGGGTGACCATTCTCATGAGGTTTTAAGAACATGCATAGAATAGAAATTTTGCAGGGGGTGACCATTCTTATGAGGGGGTCCCCATTTTCCCATGTAAATCAGTAACCTAGGGTTCCCAATCTCATGGTAAAATGGTCACCTGGGTGACCAAAAATTTTAAATTTCCCCATGAGATTAGTCACCCGGGGTGCCTAAAAATGGGGGTCACTAATCTCACTTAGACTATGTCATGCATAGTATGCTTTGATCTTTTGTAGATAATTAGGTATCTAAAATCATGTAGAAACCTGTGGTCGAGTCATTAATTTCATTTTAGAAAACCTGTACATACAGCAATGCATCAATACAAAACAGCAATACAATACCAAAGAAGGAAAAGATAAACTTCAAAGTGACTTGTAGCTCAGTGTAGCTGTGCTGCATCGGTAGTCTGCTACCAGAAGGTTGTAGCTAATAGACCAAGCTTGTTAACAGTGTACCTACCTTAGTTATTATACAAGGCTCCAGAGCTGCAAGTCAGAATGAATGGTCACTGAAGTGTCAACATTTTTGATCATAACTCAGGTTAGCAGTAAAAAAAATTAAATTTTCTCATCTTTAGCAAATGTAAGTAGCTACCTTCATGTTAAGATAGCTAGTTTGGCCACTGTAAAATCCTGTGTCACCATAGGTCCCATTTCGTGATGGCAAATGTTTAGCCCTGTATAATCTCCATGGATTACCTCTCAGGCTTAGTGCTTTAACTGAAGATACTTCGATGATAACTGTATCCAGTTGTGGTGTCAAACTTCAGCAAGTCCTGTCAGGCTTGGAAAGAAAGGCTAAAACATTGGGCATACACATGCATTTTTGTGGCTTTTCATTACTATATTTTGTTTTTCTTTCCACTTGGGGTGTAACTATAATAGTTTTGTCATTAAAGACAAGGGTACATCTATATAGCAACAGTGGCTAATACTAGACATGATCCATAAACTAAACTTAGTGAAGTAGAATGTACATGTAAGTATAAAAGGCATGAACAGAAAGAAGAAGCACAAACGATAGACGAATCCAGTGGAAGATGGTTTGAGGAACAAAAGAATAGAAATAACAGTTCTGGCGAAAGGACGATTTAAAACAAGATTGTGTGGTGCATGGTGACTAAGGGAAGTGCTTACAGTGAAAGTTCCATCATCAAAGTAACACAGTTTATTGATGATCTTGTACAGTAGGCAGAGCCGAGTTTCCAGCCATCGGCATTCAAGTGTTGGAAGGTCAACAAGTTCCAGGAGATCTTGGTAACTGCTGTCCCATAGTCCGGTAGCCATGCGGCATGCAGATGTTTTTAAGGTTCTCAAGTTCAGTTTTGTGGGACCAGATGGCTGAGGCATAATTGAGATGGGGCCTAACGAGGGAGATGTAGAGTTGAGTAGAGCAGTAGCTACCCGGAGCAGTATTGTAGAATCTTCTGTAGAGAAGGCCAAGGATCTTCTTAGCCTTACTGCAGATTGATTGAACATGTTCACCTCAAGAGAGGTCATGTGATAAGAGAACACCCAGATACTTGAACATTTCCACCTGTTCCAGAGAATGGCCTTCAAGCAAAAGTGGTGATGATGGGGTAGATACAGTTTTCCTGCGCGAAACAATCATGTATTTGCATTTATCGTGAGATAGTTGGTGCAGGAGCAGTTCCCAACTTATCAATATCATCCTGGAGTTTAGCAAAGTCTTCAGGTGAGTTGATGACTCGAAACAACAGAACATCATCTGCATACATGGTTATTTTTGCACCATCTCTGAGGTTGATCTCAGTAAAATTGTAGATCAGAAAAAGAAGGGGACCAAGAACAGAGCCCTGTGGTACTCCAGAAATAACAGGAGTAGCTATATATAGGCAAAGAAGATTCACCATTAACTACAACAGATTGGGAACAACTAGCTAGATATCCACTGATCCAGTGCAGTATGTGGTCATTGAAGCCAAGATTCTCCAGTTTCTTTAGTAGAGGCAAGTGAGGGACACTGTCAAAGGCTTTCCGATAGTCAAAGAACACAGCACATACTTCTTGGCCATATTCAAGGGCAGAGAGCCATTCCTCAGTCACCGACAACAAAGCAGTAACTGTTGAGCGACCAGAACGAACCCCCCATTGTGAATCTGATAGCAAATGATGGTTGGACAAGTGTTCGTACATGATGCCATAGATGTAAAGTTACCGAGATTAATACAGGTGAGGGAGATCAGTCTGTAATTTCCAGGATCGGATGACTTCGAAGTTGACATAAGTATCGGTACTATCATGGTTTCCTTCCAGCAGTCAGGAATCCTGCCCAGACGGATGGACATATTAAACAATTTGGTGACAGATGGTGCAATGCTAGACGCTGTATATTTCATCTGAGCCGAAATCTTGTCAGGGCCACATACTTTAGAGACTTCAAGACCTTGTAGCAAGTGCTCAACTTCAGAGATGGTACAGTACATTTGGTCAAGGGTGGAATCATGTTGGAATGATGTTGGTGGGACAGGTGAGAATGCAGTAAGTGGAGGGTGGGGTTTATTGAAAGTGGTTGAGAAGAAAGCGTTCAGAAGCTCAGCTTTTTGTAGGTCATGTTCAATCAATACTGGAGTATTAGCAGTTTGTTCACTGTGTTGGAGTGTATAGAGATTGTAGACTGCTGCTTAGTGAGGTATTTAACCGCTTTCCAAAACTTCTTGGATTCAAGTTTTTGAAATAGTTGGCATTAGCTCTGCGAAGCATGCCAATGACTCTATTGCAAGCAGATCTGACTTTAGCACTGTAGCCAGACTTTTTAAAGATGGTGTTTCTTTTCCTCATTGCACTTCTGACATCTTTATTCATGGCAGATTCCTTCGTGATGGTAAGACTTTCTTTGGTATACACTCCTCCATAATGCTCATGAACTTCGAGTACCACCTGTCCCAGGAAAGGTTTATGTCCTCAGTCAACATACTATCTGGTGAGAAAATAGAGGCCTCTGACTGGGATACTATCCCAGTCAGAGGCCTCTATTTTCTCACAAGCTTTGCCCCAGTCAGCGCTGGAATAGTTGTACGACATGGGGATTGAACTGCCTTACTGGTACCCCTTATTCGGATCTCTGTTTTGATTCCCAGATGATCAGAATTGGACAAGGGTGGGATAACCTGGCAGTAAGACATTGGTACAAGATCAATAAGTGAGTGACTGTTGCCCTGATGGACATGAGTGTGATCACTAACAACCTGCATGTGTCAAACCAAAAGTGATTTGTGATTCTGATCCTTTCACTGCATTCCATACTCGAGGATGCAGAACCTCTGATCCTTTCACTGCATTCCATACTCGAGGATGCAGAACCTCTGATCCTTTCACTGCATTCTATACTTAAGGCTCAGAAATTTACTCGAGGATCAGAAATTTCAATCCTTTCACTGCATTGTAAACTTGAGGATCAAAAATTTGTGATCCTTTCAATGCATTCTAAACTTATGGCTCAGAAATTTCTGATCCTTTCAATGCATTCTAAATTTATGGCTCAGAAATTTCTGATCCTTTCACTGCATTGTAAACTTGAGGATCAAAAATTTGTGATCCTTTCAATGCATTCTAAACTTATGGCTCAGAAATTTCTGATCCTTTCACTGCATTCTATACTTAAGGCTCAGAAATTTACTTGACGATCAGAAATTTCAGATCCTTTCACTGCATTGTAAACTTGAGGCTCAGAAATTTCTGATCCTTTGACTGCATTCCATACTCAAGGATCAGAAATGTCCAATACATTTTTTGCCTTCTCAACTGTAAAACTTCTATACCCAGAAATTTGATTCTTTCACTGCATTATAACTTCTGCATGCACTTCAATTTGGTTGTCTTTTTACTGTAGGTGAAGGCCCGCTGGCTGCGGTATTTGCAGGAAGGAATGCGATAGTTCTCACCGTGAATGCAGAATCATTTCATCTTGTCAAATAATCACTAGCAGAAGCAACTGACTGATTTTATTATCTGTGTACTATTGTCAGGTTGTTAACTTTCATTTTAAGATGCTGCACATAACTGAACTATGAATTTCAACATGTCACATTTGTCAAGTCAACCCAATCCAGTGCTACCACAGAACAAACATGACACCACTAATCATATTCTTGAGGACCAATGAATGGAATGTTGCCTAGGGGTGCCACACAGAGCTAGCTAAATTCAACCTATTAATATGCATGAGGAGAGATATTGCCTGACTTCCAGCCGGAATTACATGCCTTTAATGAGATTCATTGATCTCAATCGGGACACTAACAACGTTCACAAGTATCCAAAGAGGGTTAATGAGGTTCATATCCCAGTTCTGTTCAGGTTTGAGTCTATGAAAGGCTTAGAGCATACTCATAAATATTCAACATCATTAACCCATTCCTTTCAACCCCAAGCCAAGCTGCCAGTGTTTCAGCAGAAGATCAATAATGAGGTTCATGAGAGTCAGCATACCCTAACCCTCCCATTGGACAGCTGACTGAACCCAGGGTTGTTCATGGGTAATGCTGAGGTCTAGTTAAAGCCAACTTATTAATATTCATGACATGGACAGAAACATTCCAGATTTTAGAGCTCTGCAGGCTTTAATTAGATTCATAGGCTCACTTAGGGCTCACTTAGGGTTAGGAAGATTAGGGTTAATGGGATTAGGGTTAGGAATTTTAGGGTTAAGGCAAACTAGGGTTAGGGCTAGGGCTAGGCTTAGGGTTTTAAGGTGGCACGGTCGTCACTCGGCGGAGGTTAACGAAAACATACACCTGGGTTACAGTCAGGACCAGGGTTACTCCTAGTTCCAGGATTAGGGTTTGCTTTAGGGCAATCTTGCTTTGCCTAATTTTAAAAAGGGTTTTAGTAGCTCATTAATATATTCATGAACCCCAAATTGCTACTCGATGGACACATCTACACGCTCACTGTAGGTAGCGTCCCAACCACCAATGTATCTCAAAACAATCTATGCCAGCTTTTGTTCAAAGCTACTCTCAAAGTCAGGCTAGACTCATGTTTGTCACTACTCTTGGAATGGACAACTTTGACTGCACCAAAATGAATGCACATTTTAAAAAATTCACAGCTTGTCTACAGGAGGGGCTCATTCACGAGTGGAAGCAAGCATTACTAGCCCCACCTCTCTCCCTTATGTCGCTAAACAACTCACGGCTCTGTTCCACACACAGCCACCGTTCAGCTCCCTTGGCTGTCAGACTGTAGCACCAACGATAAATTGCGTATTCTAGTTAAAGCCCATCCCAGCACTTGAAGCACCTGGCCACGGTCACCAACTAGTCTAGGCATACGGCCACGAGACCTGGGCCTACTCAACAAACACAGTCTTGGCCACTGTGGCCTTTCTGCTTCTTCTAGACGCAAGCTTGCTTTCACAAGCAGACATTACGCACTACTCACAGCTACTGACAGAACACTTGCACCAAAGACGGATCGTTTTCGCGGCGAAGGATCGAATCCGCTAGTAAAATTGATCCGGGGGCGGATCGGATCCGCTAGCGAATCCGATCCGACAGATTCATTCCGCTAGCGGATCCGATCCGCCCGGATCGGTACAGGCCCGGATCGGATTTCCTGTGACACCGGCAGGAAATGGGGAAAATCCCCAATTTTACGGACCGTGAACGGTTTGAGACTCTCAAAACGGACTGTGCGCTAAAATTTTAACAAGACAAAGAAGTCTATCAGCTTGGATTCCAGGTTTGTTGACCTTAAAAATCCAGGGTACTGTGCCACCTTAATATCTGACAACTGACATTTCTTTAAATCACATCGTATATGCTAGTTTTCAACATCAAACTCTATATAGCTCAGAGCAGCCTCTCCGTTGACCTGGTTGTAGCTACTTAATACTGGTGATGAGACTTGCTGAATTGTGACTTTGCGTCGTATTGATTGCTGGTGACTACTAGCTGGTTCTTCTACTACTGGTTTTCTTCGACTACTGGTTCTTCGACGGTAACAGCTGATCGCTCGAGCTGGCCGCTTTCTGCGGGGGACCTCTCGGAAGCCTAGGCGACTCCCACCCTGGGAAGAACCCCCAACGGTGACTTCCTTCCACGGAGACCTTCTTCACGGGGCAGCAATCCAGTAAAACCAACCTGTAAGTGCTTGTAGACTGACTTAGTCACAGCTACGCACTATTATCACAAAATGGCTCAACCGCCTGTCGAGACATGCGAAGAGCAATGCTCAGGGGTAGAGCCTACTTGTAGGGTATTACAGGTAACATGTGGCCAAAATAGGGCAGAATTTCATGTCCACAAGATGCGTATGACGGGAAAATCAGTGGGAAAATGTGTTCTATTCCAATCCAAATGGGTTAGCCCCACAGAGTTTGAGAACATGTCAGGAGTACACCCCACAAAGAAGTGGAGGAAAAGTATCAAATACAATGGGGAACCTATCGGAGATTGGCTAGCCAAACACCAACAAGATCATAGTCTCAACCCATTCCAGGATAGCCAGAAGCCCCAAGAGCTAACCAACCCACAACATACACAGCTGGAACAAACACCTGCAAAAGAAAACAATGGCCAGCTATTGATGGAATCCCAGGATTCCAGTACACAGAATGACCTCCCAGGAGTTGTCAGAAAAATGAGTGAAATGTTGGACAGAATGTCTTCTAAGATAGAAGCACTTACTCAAGAGGTGATGGACCAGGAAACAAGACACAAAAATGCTACCAAAGAGTTGCGCAGACTAATTCAAGAACAAGATGCCAAGATTGCACAGCTAGAGGATCAGACACAAAATCAAGTCTCTAGTCCTCAACCTGCCCCTGTTCCTGCACCTCCCAAAAGCTATGCTCAAGTCACAACTGAGAAAAAGCTGCAGGATTTGGAAGACAAAGTGATCAGTCTAACCTCCAAACAAGTTTCCCTGGAAAGAGAGAGAGATAAATTGCAGCATAAATGCAACATTGTCATTGGTAATTTGGAGGAGAGTGGTAACTCTACTGAAGACAGAGAGAAAGTGGTTGAGATTTTGCAAGGCAAACTAAATGTGGAGTTCAGTCCACTGGATATGAGAAGAGTGGGAAAGAAAACAGAAGGAAAGGCTCGCATTATCCTTGTTAAGTTTAAAACAGAACAAGAGAAAATAGAACTACTCAAGAAGGCACCGGCATTAAGAGGCTCAAAGCTGTACCTTGCAGAAGATCTGACCATTGATGAAAGAAAGGAACGACGTATACAAGTGGAAGAAATGAAAAGGGCAAGACAAGAGGGCAAAAGGGCTTATATCCGCTTCTCTGATGGCAAACTTGTGATCAACGGGAGTCATACCTCCTCAAACAGAGGAAACATGCACCAATGTAAATATATAGGAAAATTGCCGACACCACAAATTTCAGCTGAAATGTGCAATGTGGAATGTGGGTGGTTGGCCAACAAAATTACTCTCTACAGAAACCTTGGTACAGTATGTGTTTGTGGAGATTGTAATGCCAGATGTGGAAATCTGCAAGACATAAGCATAGTCTGTGACACAGAGATCCCTCCTCGCAAAGTACTGGACATGGAACAGAACTCACATGGCAAACAGTTCATTGATCTTCTGAAGTCATTGGAGCTTTGTACCCTAAATGGCAGGGGTTAAGTACAACTACACATACATCTCAAGATTGGGCTGCTCAGTGGTTGATTACTGTGTTGTACAACTTGAAGAATTTAACAGCTTCTCCCACTTCTCAGTGGCTTCTATGCAGGAAGTGATAAACGAATTGGACTTTCAGGACAATAGACAAATTCCTGCATGACCACTCCTTACTATCATGGCAAATACACCAACCCCACTCTCACAACTTGGATGGTCAACAACCTCCCCCACCCACAGTAGCTCACTATAACCTTCAAAAGGTCCCTCAAAACTTCATGGAAGATAGATATGAAGAGGTGAAGCAACTGATCAATGTGCTAAACACTAACCCTGTTTCTCAAGACCTCATAGATGACATTTATTCCCAGTTCTGCGACATTATTAAGAATGAAATGGATGACAAACTACCTACAAGCAAACCTAGAAAACGCAACCAACCATTTCATAAACCCTGGTGGAACCAGGAGCTAAAAGAAGCTAGAAAGCTAGTTGCTAAAGCTGAACAAAAATGGCTCACCTGTAGTAACAGGATTACCAGCCACTTCTACGAGCAGAATATCAACAACTAAGACGAAAGTTTGACTCCTTGGTTAGGAAGACTAAGAGAAAATGGTCAAACAGGACTTGGGAGTTCCTGGATTCATCGCTACTGGGAGGTCCACAAACATTTTGGAACCAGCTAAGGAAACACACTGGACTGGGGAAGAAGAGGTCTCCCAAAATCCCAATGGAGGTCGTTGATGGGCAGAGGATTCTCACTAACAAGGAAGATGTGTTGAATAAGTGGTACACTGATTTCGCAACCCACTTAAACACTAGTGAGAATCCTATCCCCTCTAGTCATACAAACAAAGCTAGTAAAACTGAGTTTTTGCCTCATCTAAATGAGACTTCCCCTCCTGATATGACTGAAGAGGCCTTGCCAGATACAATAGACCAGGACTTAGTGAAATGGGCACTCCTATGTCAGAAGAATGGCAAAGCAGTGGGTCCTGATGGATTGCCTGCAGAGGTGATCAAAAATCAAGTATGCTGTACCTTTTTTCAAAGTCTCTTCTCTGCCAGTCTAAAGAATCTCTATATTCCCACAGTTTGGCGTCATGGAATTATTACCCCAATACCAAAGAACAAAACAAGTGACTCTAGAATCCCACTTAACTACAGAGGAATATCACTTCTCTCAGTACCATACAAGGCCTTTTGTTCAATTCTGAACCAATACATCCTAGAGTGGGCAGAATATGCAGGGATCCTGTGCAAGGAACAAAATGGCTTTAGAGCTGGAAGGAGCTGTTTAGAACACATCTTCAGTCTTACTAGTATCATTGAATGCAGAAAGAAAATGCAGAAACCAACTTTTGCTTGCTTTGTAGACTTTAGTAAAGCTTATGATAATGTCAAACATAGTCTACTATGGAAGAAATTGCAAGACATGAAATTTCCTGATAAAATGTTGCAGATGTTGAAGTGCGTATACAAAGAAAATACCAACTGTGTGAGAGTGAATGAGAGTTTCACTAAACCCTTCAGGGTCTCAACAGGTCTACGGCAAGGGTGTGTGCTATCACCAATTCTGTTCAATTTGTTTGTAAATGACCTCCCAGCTTCTATCGCAGCCACTAATGAAGGGGTTCAGTTTGGAGACAGCACAATATCCAGTCTGCTATATGCCGATGACCTTGTCATGATAGCAGATAGTGAACAGGCCTTGCAGACACTACTTGGGAAAGTCCATGAATGGTGTTCCTTATGGAGCATCAAAGTTAACAGCAACAAGTCGGCTATAGTCCATTTCCGCCTACGTTCTCACCCCCTAACTTCAGCAAGTTTTACACTAGGAGAACTGGTTATTCCAATCTCCAGTCACTATATATATTTAGGCATACCTCTTGATGATCACCTGACTTTCCAGATGGCTGTGCACACACGAATTGAAAAAGCCCTCTGCTCCTTTTATGTCCTAGTAGGTCACCTAATGAAAACAGGTAGCTCATCCTATAATGTCTACAAAAGGCTCTTCGACTCAATGGTGGCTCCCATACTAGATTATGGAGCACCTGTGTAGTCCAGATTCTATTCTTTAAGGGAAGTTGAGAAAGTGCAAAACCAAGTTTACAGGTTCTTTCTGGGAGTCGGTAGCAAACATCCGCTGGCAGCTGCATCTGGGGATGTGTTGGATGCCAACTTCATGCAGACAGAAACTGGCCACAGTTGCATTTTAGCGTCATCTCGTACAAATTGATAACAACAGAATCTGCGAGAAAGTGTACATAGAATGCAAGAGGCTTACAGAAGAACAAAACCAAGACAACTGGGCAAGTCAAGTCAAGCAGACTTTAACTGGGTGTGGCCTGCAATACTGGTGGCACCAGAGCTCCTGTGAGGGGCTCTCACACAGTGAACTCCAGCATGTAGTCACCTGCTGTCTCTTTCGCCTGGAAAAAGAGAGATGGCAAACTGAGGTTTCATCCAAACCAAAGTTGAGGTTATACGTAAACTTTAAAACAGAATATGGGAAAACAGAAGAATATGTACAGAAAGTTAGAGTAAAATCTCACAGATCTCTGCTGGCACGACTGAGAGGAGGAACAGCACCACTACAAATTGAAACTGGTAGGTACATCGGCCTCCCAGTAGAAGAGAGGATATGCAGGTCATGCAACACACGGCAGGCGGAAGACAAACAGCATTTCTGTGTGGGGTGTCCAGCTCTGGAAGAGGCTAGAGCCCCCCTTCTGCACCTCTTGAACCTCCATCATGTGGACACAGGAGCACTCTCTGACGAGGACAAGTTCATCACAATCATGCAGAGCCCAGACGGTAGAACAGCCAAACTTCTTTATAATATGTTTTTAAAACGTAACTCATAACTATGTTGTTAATATTAGTGACTTGTGAGCCGTGGTGTCGGCTGGGAGTGTATACACTCATGTCACTGAAATAAAATTATTATTATTATATTACGAGCAAAGTAACCGCGGATGCTCATAAGAGGTTAGTGCTGCAGGTTTACCTTGGCTCGAACACTTTAGAGTTCAGTGCTATACATAGGTGAATTCTTTGTTAGTAGGCTTCAGAAATAAAAAGTTCACTGCTACTTAGCTAAAAGACCTGAAGTAGAAGGCTTAAGGTGGCAGGTAACCCTGTTACTTTGAAGGTTGACAAACCTGGAATCCAAGCTGATAGATTTCTTTGTCTTGCTAAACTTTTAGCGCATAATCAGTTTTGGGAGTCTCAAACCGTTCACTGTCCGTAAAATTGGGGATTTTCCCCATTTCCTGTCGGCATTGGGATCCAATAATCAGTTTATAATTAAGTTAGTTAAGATGTGGCCTGGCGGTACCCTTCATGTGGTGGTCGAAACTTTGAAGATAAGCTTGGATCGACTTAAAAAATATATATATATATATATTAAAAAAATTTAAAAAAAGGAGTTTAGTAGAGTGCTGTAGTGTCAGTAGCTGTGAGTAGTGCGTGATGCCTGCTTGTGAAAGCAAGCTTGTGTCTAGAAGCAGCAGAAAGGCCACAGTGGCCAAGACTGTATTTGTTGAGTAGGCCCAGGTCTCGCGGCCGTATGCCTAGCCTAGTTGGTGACCGTGGCCAGGTGCTTCGAGTGCTGGGCTGGGCTTTAACTACTATGAATACGCAATTTATCGTTGGTGCTACAGTCTGACAGACAAGGGAGCTGAACGGCGGCTGTGTGTGGAACAGAGCCGTGAGTTGTTTAGCGACATGAGGGGGAGAGGTGGGGCTAGTAATGCTTGCTTCCACTCGTGAATGAGCCCCTCCCGTAGACAAGTTGTGAATTTTTCGAAATGTGCATTCATTTTGGTGCAGTCAAAGTTGTCCATTCCAAGAGTAGTGACAAACATGAGTCTAGCCTGACTTTGAGAGTAGTTATGAACAAAAGCTGGCATAGATTGATTTGAGATACATTGGTGGTTGGGACGCTACCTACAGTGAGCGTGTAGATGCGTCCATCGAGTAGCAATTTTGGGTTCATGAATATATTAATGAGCTACTAAAACCCTTTTTAAAATTAGGCAAAGCAAGATTGCCCTAAACCAAACCCTAACCCTGAAACTAGGAGTAACCCTGGTCCTGACTGTAACCCAAGTTTATGTTTTCGTTAACCTCCGCCGAAAGACTTCACCGCCACCTTAAGAGATCAGGGTTTTGTGCTGCAAATTTAGCTGAAGTAGGAAGACTTAGAGTTCAGAGTTTTGTGGCTTCTTAAAAAAAAGCTTTACCCTCAAGGGAGGAGCCAGACATCAGTTTATCAAATCGTGAATAGCGAGGCTTTCAGAAGTTCAGGGCGGCTTTTAAGGCCATACCAAATTGATTTGATGTTTCACGGATCCGGCCGGGTCTTTTTTTTGAAAATTAAAAAAAATGCATGTACACGTAATCCAGTACTCACCAGCCTCGTTCCGGGCCTTCGCGCGTTCTTCGTACTGCAAGCGACGAACGCACGAAGACCTGGAAACGAGGCTAAGTACTCACCACATGGCAAGAATGGAGGATGGCGAGCAGTTTTGTGTGGCTGAGTGGTACCTAATTAAATTTATGAGAAGTTTGGTCAATTTTATTTTTATTTTTTTGCCTGCCTACCGGGTCATGTTTCTGACCTAAGCAATCCGTGAAACATAAAATTAATTTGGTATGGCCTAAAGAAACCTCGAAAATTGGACTTGAATTGAAGATTCTACGCTCCGAAGCGCACTTCTTACGCCTAAGGCAGTTAAATTCCTACAAATATTACTAAAAGTATACACAAAGCGCCAGATATCTTTAAGTGCCGACCTAGCAACTACCATGTAGTAGTGCAAGAAAGAAATTTCAGGATCGAACTCTTTACAGTCACCGAGTAATTTGGCACAAAGAGTGTTCGAGCGGTGCGGCTAGTTGCTGGTTCGAATGCGCTGAGGCGTTTTTAAACATAAGCTTTTTTGTCTCTGAATAATACATTTCTTTCATGTGCTGTTCCACTGCAACTTGTTTGAGACAAATATCAGTTACAGTTTTCGAAATATTAAAGCAATGAATTTACTATGCCAACAGCCTTCGGCGCGGCATCTTGGGGTGTAATATACGAGCAAAGTAACCGCACCCCAAGATGCTCATAGGAGGTTAGTGCTGCAGGTTTACCTTGGCTCGAATACTTTAGAGTTCAGTGCTATACGGGGGTCTCTAATCGCTGGACTGGAATATGGAACGGAACAATGGAATGGAAAATGGAATGGAACAGTGAACATACACAGTTATAGCTACTTGTGTAACTGGCGCTGCTCAGTCTAGGTTGAACTACCTAGTGTATCTCTAGGGCTGTTATTGCAACACAGAAGCTTTATGAGCAAGTACGGCATTGCCCACAGTCATGCTTCTATATCCAAGCGCATGGTACCATTGCTGGCTCATCATCAGATGCTTTGTTACTGTAGTCTTGCAAACCCAGACTCTCGAACGAAAAACAAGGGCCTGGCTTTGCAAGACTATAGTAGTATAGTTATAGTCTTCGTGGACAAACTTGCATGTGATGGCAGAAATTAGTCCTCGATCCTCAGTCTCTTCGCTTCGGTCTTCGTCTGTGCAACTCGATCCTCGGTCACTCCTAGGTCTCACAACCTTAGTACCAGCCTTCCTTGACAGTAGTAAGTGTGGCTCCTATGCATGATACTGTAGCTAGTCTCCGGGGACCCCGAGTTCTGACCGTGACATCATGATACCAGACAAGGAAGAATGCTGGCAACATGCACTGGACTTGCTCATACAGCCTCTGTGGTGAGATAAGAGCCCTAGACACATAGTAGCTAGCTCAACCTTGAAGAACAGTGCCAGTTACACGAGTTAGCTGTAACTATATACATTCACCGTTCCATTCCATATTCCATTCCAGCAATTAGAGACACCCGTGCTATACATAGGTGAAATCTTTGTTTGTAGACTTAGGAAACAAAGTTCACTGCTACTTAGATACAAGACCTGAAGTAGAAAGCCTTAGAGTTCAGAGATTTTGCTTTCATTTTAAAAGCTTTACCATCAAGGGAGGAGCCAGACATCAGCTTATCAATCGTGAATAGCAAGGCACGCCTTCACCTGCTTTATACTCGCGCGCGTTACGTGCGTAATAATAGCCCGAAGCGCGGTAGCGCCCTCAATGCCCGTAGCAATGATTTTATACGTAGGCATACTGAACGTGTGACGTCACGTATGCAGGAAAATCGCTTCGGGAGTCGCTGTGAGGGGTGACCGTGGTGTATAGCTGGTGAAGGGAGAATTGTTGGCTACCAAAGTTTCATTCCTGGGGTAAGTGCACCATGCCATTAACGAATATATCAACTCAGATTCGATGTCCAGCGCTTCCTCTGGCCTGCGTATTATATTAGTTAATTATACGAGCAAGTAACCGCACCCCAAGATGCTCATAGGAGGTTAGTGCTGGAGGTTTACCTTGGCTCGAATACTTTAGAGTTCAGTGCTGTACATAGGTGAAATCTTTGTTAGTAGGCTTAGGAAAAAAAGTTCACTGCTACTTAGCTACAAGACCTGAAGTAGAAAGCCTTAGAGTTCAGAGTTTTGTGGTTTCATAAAAAAGCTTTACCCCCAAGGGAGGAGCCAGACATCAGTTTATCAATCATGAATAACAGGGCACGCCTTCACCTGCTTTATACTCGCGCGTTGCATGCATAATATTAGCCCGAAGCACAGTAGCGCGCTTAATACACGCAGCAATGATTTTATACGTAGGTATATTGAACGTGTAACGTCACGTAAGCGGAAAAATCGCTTCGGGAGTCGCTGTGAGGGGTGACAGTAGTGTAGCTGGTGAAGGGAGAGTTGTTGGTGTACCAAAGTTTCATTCATGGGTAAGTGCACCATGCCATTAACGAATATCAACTCAGATTGGCTGTCCAACGCTTCCTCTGGCTTGCGTAATATTTACTTATCAGAGAGTCGGTAGACTCTCTATGTAGGGATGGCGCCGACGCGCAATATATGCAATACTTAAGCAAAAGCCGTATAACTTCACCACAAACGCGCTAAAAGCTTATTTAAGAGCCCAGACATCCTCTTTGAGTGCCTTTGTGATCAGCAAGACTCATATAAGTGGCCAAAAGCCACGCGGAAGACAGCTAAACGCAAAAGTGTGCGGTAGCAAAAGTACCATTTTTCGTCTTCTTTGTTCAGACCACTTGTCAAACGACGATAACTTGAAAACAGCTTAAGTACTCACCTTGATTTTAGCACGAAACGGATGCTTATCACAGCGCTCAGCTTCCCAACCACTCAGCGTCTTCATAGCTTCAAATTCACCCTGGTCAACAAAAGCCATTCACAACACTCTGAGGCTGCTGTCCGTTGCGAAGGACGCCATTTTCTAATTTTGTACGCATGCGCACACGAAGTCTCGTTCCCAGACCGAAGACCACGGTCATTGGTCTGGAAGCGAGAGTACACAAGCGGGCATGGTTGGCACGGTTTTTTTCCCCCGCGGCATTGGGCAAGGCTTATGAACACCACGTAGGTAAGGCGCTGAATTCAGCTGCCTACTTGTAGCTACACTAAAACTAGCCTACTCACAGCTTCAGTGAACTGTAAAGCTAGGATGGTCTGTTGTCAGTAGCTATGATAGTATTCTGTGCTGCAGCTGGTCAGTCGTCATGTGATTGACAACTGAATCATGAAATTGGTTTCACAAAGTTTGGTACAGAGAGTGGTTGGCCCTTCATCAGGTTCTAGCTGGCAATATTGCAGATATCACACTGGAATCACTACTAAACTGTCAACGCCGCTTCAAGTCTTAGGCTTAGGTCTAACTGTAACTGAGATTAACATCAAAAAAGTACAGAAACAAGACTTAAAAAACATTAAAAATGTAAAAAGATGTAGGGATGGCATGCCAAAAAGTATGCAAACAAGGTAGAGATGATGCATGAAAGCAAAGGTCTACATATTGGCAAAGCCCCATCCCTACATCTTTTTCACACTGCAGTTAGACAGCGTGCTCGAGAGCTGAATCTGCACCCATCCATGCAGTTATTAACGCTGTGCATGAGTGCTTGAGTTTTACACACTGATTACTATGACCAGTCTGCAGCCCACTCGAGCTCACTGTCTAGGTTATACCAGAGGCATATAACAAGGGTACCACTGTCACGACAAGTAGTATGTTGGCAATAAAACTACTAACCTTGGTAGCCACCTACAAGGCACACATATCTATACGCTCATATTAGCCTCGTTCCCAGGCCATGTGGTGGGAGCTAGAAAGTGCATGGCCTGAGAATGAGGCTACAGCCATGAACTGCTAGTAAAGACTACCCATGCACTGTCTAACTGCAGTGTGAAAAAGATGTAGGGATGGGGCTTTGCCAATATGTAGACCTTTGCTTTCATGCATCATCTCTACCTTGTTTGCATACTTTTTGGCATGCCATCCCTACATCTTTTTACATTTTTAATGTTTTTTAAGTCTTGTTATTATTACGAGCAAAGTAACCGCACCCCAAGATGCTCACGGTAGGACTCAGTGGCGTAGGAACCGTAGCGGCCGTAGCGGCTTTGGCCGCTACACTTTTTAGGCGATAAATTAATATTCATACCCTGCTAAGTTAGCTCAATTAAGCTAGCCTCCTTCTCTGGGACCGAGGCTAAGGTCGAGCAGCCTCTTCGTTGCATCAGTCTCATATGCAGTTACATGCGTACATTTCCGATTAAAGTACACACTATAAGGTGATCAAAATCTTGGCAGTGAGACGGCTCAGTACGAAGCTAATGCAAAGAGACTAATATTTACAAGCGACGAAAGCTAGCCGGGCGGTCTCCTGGGAACGAAACGAAGTCAGTATAATCTGTTTTCCACATGAATTGAATATTGTACTGGAGGATTGGCAAGGTCTGAGAACGAGGCTAGAATATTATACAGCGTTGAAAAAAGGCTTTATTTTCCTGTCTAAAAGTGCACACTTTGAAAAAAAATTCGCCGCCGCGCTACGCTACAAGACCTGAAGTAGAAGGCTTAAGAGATCAGGGTTTTGTGCTAGCTGAAGTAGGAAGACTTAGAGTTCAGAGTTTTGTGGCTTCTTAAAGCTTTACCCTCAAGGGAGGAGCCAGACATCAGTTTATCAAATCGTGAATAGCGAGGCACCCCTTCACCTGCTTTATACTCGCGCATTACGCGCGCGTAATAACAGCCCGAAGCACGGTAGCGCGCTCAATACACGCAATGATTTTATACGTAGTATATTGAACGTGTGACGTCACGTATGCAGAAAAATCGCTTCGGGAGTCGCTGTGAGGGGTGACAGTGGTGTAGCTGGTGAAGGGAGAGTTGTTGGTGTACCAAAGTTTCATTCTTGGGGTAAGTGCACCATGCCAGTAACGATTATCAACTCAGATTGGATCTCCAATGCTTCCTCTGGCCTGTGTATTATATTAGTTATTTATATTATGCGGGTCCTTCGAGCAAAGTAACCGCACCCCAAGATGCTTAATGCTTTAAAGAGGTAATGTTTGATGGTAGGCCACTGCTACATAGCTACAAGACCTGAAGTAGGTTTTAGAGATCAGGATTTTGTGCTGCAAATTTTCCTGAAGTGGAAAGCCTTAGAGTTCAGAGTTTTGTGGTTTCTTAAGAAAGCTTTACCCTCAAGGGAGGAGCCAGACATCAGTTTATCAATGATGAATAGCAAGGCACGCCTTCACCTCCTTTATACTCGCGCATTACGCGCGTAATATCAGCCCGAAGCGCGGTAGCGCGCTCAATACACGCAATGATTTTATACCTACGTATATTGAACGTGTGACGTCACGTAAGCGGAAAAATCGCTTCGGGAGTCGCTGTGAGGGGTGACAGTGGTGTGGCTGGTGAAGGAAGAGTTGTTGGTGTACCAAAGTTTCATTCCTGGGGTAAGTGCACCATGCCATTAACAAATATCAACTCAGATTGGATGTCCAAAGCTTCTTCTGGCCTGTGTATTATATTGCATTGTGTGACATATGTTAACTGTTGAACTTAATATGTTGTCTATATAGTGTATCAATTAGTTTGTAATGATTTTTCATTTATGTATACTGTTAAACCACCTTATAGCCTTATTTGTACATCTGCATGCTGCTTATCTGAGTGTGTGTTTTGCTACATGGAGGTTCTTTTCACTCAATAATAGCCTTCTCCTCCCATGTTTTCGTTGTCACCTCTACATTTCCTGTACATCTCCATCCCCCTGTCTGTTGTGGTATAGCTCACACCATTTGTCATCATACTTTTCATCATGTGTTCTGTTTTGTATATAAGTAGGCACACTTTCTGGACAGATTCTCTTGCTATTGCTCGCACCAAATAACTATTTTGCACCGTTTACTGTTTGCGCCGAACGGCGAGTTGATTTGTGAGCCACACTACACATTGCATTATATAATATTCGAGCAAAGTAAACCGCACCCAAGATGCTCCCAGAAGGTTAGTGCTGCAGGTTTACCTTGCATTGCTCGAACACTTTAGAGTTCAGTGCTATACATAGGTGAAATCTTTGTCAGTAGGCTCCAGGAAAAAAAAGTTCACTGCTACTTAGCTACAAGACCTGAAGTAGAAGGCTTAAGAGATCAGGGTTTTGTGCTGCAAATTTAGCTGAAGTAGGACTTAGAGTTCAGAGTTTTGTGGCTTCTGGAAAAAAAAGGTTTACCCTCAAGGGAGGAGCTAGACATCAGTTTATCAAATCGTGAATAGCAAGGCACACCTTCACCTGCTTTATACTCGCGCATTACGCGCGTAATATCAGTACGGTAGCGCGCACAATACACGCAATGATTATATAAGTAGGTATATTGAACGTGTGACGTCACGTACGCGCGAAAAAATCGCTTCGGGAGTCGCTGTGAGGGGTGACGGTGGTGTAGCTGGTGAAGGGAGAGTTATTGGTCTACCAAAGTTTCATTCGTGGGGTAAGTGCACCATGCCCTTAACGAGTATCAGCTCAGATTGGATGTCCAACGCTTCCTCTGGCCTGCGTATTATATTATATTATTTATTTATACTACGCGGGTCCTTTAAGTTGCATCTTGGGGTGTAATTACGCGGGTGCTTTAAGTTGCATCTTGGAGTGTAGTATATTATATCATAAGAAGTGGCTAGAGGACCGGTACACGGGTTCCGAAAATTGAGGGCTTAGAGAGCCGGTTAGTAGCCTCGTTCCCAGGCTCCTCCGCTCCGGAACGCGATATTGAAGTTGTACACGCGGAGAGAGCCTGGTATTTATTCTCACGTATGGTGGCCCAGTAGTGCACTCCGACGTCGCGTCCGTAGCGGAAACGCAGTTGTTCCGCACTATGTCCGCACTACTCCCGTAGTCTTTCCGCACCGTTTCCGCAGCATCTCCGCAATCTTTCCGCATTGTTCCCGCGGTATTTCCACATTGTTACTACTCCGTAGTCTTTCCGCACCGTTTCCGCAGCATCTCCGCAGTCTGTCCGCATTGTTCCCGCGGTGTCTCCGCACTGTTGCCGCAGTACTTCCGCAGTCTTCTTTTAGTCAGGAACTGCAGTATAGCTACACAGCAGAGCGTTTCTCTTGTTTAGGCAGGTTCATTTGAGTGAGAAGACTGTGGCCGAGACTCTGAGCGACCAAAGAGTGATGCATTCAGCTATGGTGTTGCTAGTTAGTTAATACCTTGTGTCATATAAACCTATGTATACTTTCACTAATAAATTCTGTAGTGTTTGCTTGGTATTTATGTATACTCACTGGTTATTTCTTTCAAGCAAGTGATGGAAATTATATGCAGTCAACATGATGACTGCATGCATGACTATCAACTTTTATTCTTCGTTATTTCATACCATGCATAATCACATGTATCAACTTTACATCCATCATACACACTACTGTCCAGTTTGTTATACATCAATTGATTGCCCCGAATGCTTCATAATTTTTTTTCATGATCCAGTTTATTTACCAGTATCATGCACGAACACAATTTTAAGACATGCATGTTTCAATGTGTGAATTTATAAGGACATGGACTTCAATGGAGGCATGTTAATTGGAATGGGGATGAATCAAAGTTGGAGTTGCTTTTTTTCACCACTTGTACCCACACAGCATGTTCAGCAGCTCCTGCATATATAGCATGGAAGATGTGCAGTCATAAGATGCATGCATAAAATTAATGATGTCATCATGCCGGCACTCTTGGTCCAGCTAAATGGAAATGTATCGACACACCCAGGCTATTATAGTACAAAAACAACTGCTTCTGTAGTGTGTGGATGTGAATGCCAGACAATATCATAATGCCTTTTCAGCACTGCACGCAGAAAATGATAGCCTCATATATATCCATTTGAAGTTAACTAGGTGTACCATATTACGCCTTGGTGCATGGGCCATATACGGTAGGTATCATCCTCTTGACTGTTGCATGCAGTTGGCACATAAGACCATGCACACAACTTAATTGTATACCTTTTTTCTAATGCTATGAACTCTGTAAACACTCCAATGAAGTATCCTCAGCTGATACGACCGTCACGCCCCATGAATATAGAAGTAATCTGTCAACAACCGTATATACATGCGATCTCAAGTTGCAGCACCACAATTACAACACATCATCACAGCTCTCGCCATCAAACTCTCAGTGGCTAAGCTATGCTCTTCAGATATATAATCACGTGACACCATAGATTACGAATGGTGACACTGGCAAGCACTTACAGAAATTCAAAAAGATCCTAGAACTGCGGAAACAATGCGGAAAGGCTGCGGGGACGGTGCAGAAAGACTGCGGAAAGACCGCGGGAACAGTGCGGGGACTAAGCTTCAAGGCGGTAACACTGCGGAGATGTTCCGGAAATAGTGCGGAAAGACTGCGGAAACATTCCGGACATAATGCGGAACACGGGCGGTCCCGCTGCGGACGCGACGTCGGAGTGCACTACTGGGCCACCATACTCACGTGAGAACCCTCAAAGGTAGAGAGTAGTCTCGGAACCAGACCCTCGAAATTTTCGATTTTTCGAGGGTCTGGTTCCGAGACTAGGTAGAGAGGGGGTAGGAGACCTTAATTGAGCGTGGGCGTACCCGAGACTCAGAACAGGAAAAAGAGTGAAGGTAGCGGCCAACTTACTACATGTATCTAGTTATCGGGGGTTGAATATCATACACACCGAGCGTTGAACGCACAGTTGGTTGAAAAACGCGCAAATCGTTGCCTTTCTGTTTTAGTCCTATTTCGATTACGTCATGCCTACGTAGAATAGATACCAGGCTCTCCACGCGTGTACAACTCGCGTTCCGGGAGAGCCTGGGAACGAGGCTACCGGTTAGATCACGTGAGTGTTAAATTTATGAATTGGTTCCTGTTAGGTACAGGCCGAATGCCGCATCCGGTGGGTGGAGCTATGGGCGTGACCTTGCTCACCGCCGTGAAAAGGGATACACCCGCTTTGACATCATCTCATTAAATATTCATAAGACAACTTCGCGGCGCGGCTGGAAGTCTCGCGCGCAAGACTATGTATTTGCATGGCTGTTGTACTTTGACCGCGACTGCTGACTTTTGCTTGCTTAGCAAGGTACCCAGCCAACTGTTCTACAGCTCTTCCTAAGGTATTCAGTAGATTTACAAGTGTGCCAATGCATCAGAATTCATAAGTTGACGTAAAACTCAGCAGTAGTCCATGTGGGTTGCATAAATTATAGCCTACTCTGGTATATGTACACATAGCTACTGAAGTTCTTTAGACTCCATCCTGGGGTGACAGGCCTACAAGTAGTGATGTCAGTCTCCAGTGCTTCTCCACAATGTCTGACCTCTTGGTGGCTTGATTCAATGTTATTGTCATTAGGATGCTTTCCAACTGGAATATCGGATGGCCAACAAAATCAAAGAGTGTATAATCAAATAGGGAACTGTATGCATCAGTGCTCCATTCCTGTTTTGCTAGACATGCTTTCTTGACTATAGGAATTTGAATCAATCCACCAGAAATTTTTCATTGGGAGGCCTGGATGGCTCGATGGCTTCATTGGGAGGCCTGGATGGCTCGACATAAGACTATTTGCTGCTGCCTTGATCAAGAATACATGCACGTTTTTCATAATTGAACTGACCTGCCCAACAAACACAAAATCAAACTTATCTGCAGCACGCTCCAGAAAGCAGAACAAAGAGGCATATGGGATTCTATTCTCAGACATGGCCAACCAAGGCTGGACAGTCAACTATGAAACTCTAGAGATAGGCTCCCTAGGACACTACCAAAGGGAGATGCGCCCTCTTTTATCATCAGTATTAGACCTTCCCAAAAAGCCAACACAAGACCTCCTAGACCGCTGTGCCAAAGCAGCCATCTCATGCTCTTACCACATTTTCCCTGTTTTACAGTCACATTGTTATATATAAGTATAGTGTACATTTTTAACAGTTCATTTCTTGTAAGGGTTCTTGCCATGCCTCACCCTCTATGTACACATACACTTAGAGTGTTGTACGCATGTGGCCGAGAGTTTGTACCCTCTGTATATTTCCTTCCAATTACATGGAATGGTATTTCCCCCCCCCCCCCAGTGAACTAGATAATCCTATTTATGATGGCAAAATTTCACAAGGAAATACCATTTCTGCATAAAAATGATTTACTCAATGGTATAGTACAGGTTTCTGAATGGAACTTTGATCTGACATCTGTAAATCTGAGGGTAGCCTGAGAACAAGGCTAGCGGACTTAAAGTTATATGTAGCCACTGGAACTGGTATGGCTTGTCAGACCATGGCCAGATTTTTTTCCAGCCGATTTGGTGCGATTTATGCGCATCTTATGGTTCCCGGACTAAATTCGGGTAGATTAGCTGTATATAGTTGTGATCATGTAAAACAGTACATGGGAACCTTCAGGTTTGAAGTACCTATCTTGCAGTGTAGCTACCTGTTTTAAGTTCAATGAGCATTTCCTGACTGCTAAAATGTAGGTCTAAAAGTCAGTTTTCCCCATGCATTTTACCCAACAGCCTCATACTCCTCAACTGTCTTCTAGTGGCCCTGTATTGGTACGTTTTCTATGCATACAAGTAACTATCCAGGCTGGACGGGGAGATATTTACCATAGTACAAGTTCTCAACCCTTCGGTGTATCATCATGTACACTTTGACAGTGTAGTTTGTTTAGAACATACATTCATCAGTCAGGACACTAAGTTGTTTCCAGGCAGTGGCTGAGTGTTTTCATCAGCACAGTTGGTGGCTAGAACCCAGTCTTTTTCATACTGGATTTTGTCTGGCAAGTTTGAGTGCTGCAGTGCATTTTGACCTAGTCTCGCAGGCCCGACCCACTTCCGCTAGAGAAGAGAGAGGGTCTGGTGAACAGCATATACAAGCCGTGTCCCGCCACACTGTACAGTGCGGTACAATCAGATTGCAGTATTTTGCCACATGGTGCATTACGTCACTGTTTGAGTAGCAATAGCTGTCTTGAAAACGGTGAACATGAGCTAGGGCATCTTTTCCGCTACTGCGGAAGCTGTAAAAACACTTCGACTTTACTTCTCAGGGAGCGTGCTTACTCCGCAACAGGTAATTCAAAAGTGCATTATTTGAAATCTGGTTACGTCATCCAACTAATTGCATTCCGGTGGGACACGGCTTGTATACGCAGTTCACCAGACCCTTCCCTTCTCTTGCGGAAGTGGGTCGGGCTTGCGTGACTAATTTTGACCTCAATGAACTTGGCAAGGTGCCCAGCTAACCATTAGCATTTGTCTCACAAGGTTGGGTGCTTGTACTACGGTAAAAATGACCGAAATGTAGATGACAGGTATTTATCAAGTGAGTGAAACCTCAGTAACCTGGTTGTGGAGATGCAAACGTTATCAATATCTTCAACCAACTTTTAGAATACACATGCCACTCCAACACAGGCCTGTCGCCCCAGGATGGAGAGTCTAAAGAACTTCACGTACATGTAACCAGAGTAGCCCATAATTTATGCAACCCACATGGACTACTGCTGAGTTTTACATCAACTTATGAGTTCTGATGCATTGGCACACTTGTAAATCTCTACTGAATACCTTAGGAAGAGCTGTAGAACAGTTGGCTGGGTGCCTTACCAAGCAAGCAAAAGTCAGCAGTCGAGGTCAAAGTACAACAGGCATGCAAATACTTGTGCGAAGTTGTCTTATGAATATTTAATGAGATGACGTCAAAAGCGGGGTATCCCTTTTAATTGGTTCCTGTTAGGTACAGGCCGAATGCCGCATCCGGTGGGTGGAGCTATGGGCGTGACCTTGTCGCACTGCCGTGAAAATTAAAAGGGATACCCCGCTTTTGACGTCATCTCATTAAATATTCATAAGACAACTTCGCACAAGTATTTGCATGCCTGTTGTACTTTGACCTCGACTGCTGACTTTTGCTTGCTTGGTAAGGCACCCAGCCAACTGTTCTACAGCTCTTCCTAAGGTATTCAGTAGAGATTTACAAGTGTGCCAATGCATCAGAACTCATAAGTTGATGTAAAACTCAGCAGTAGTCCATGTGGGTTGCATAAATTATGGGCTACTCTGGTTACATGTACGTGAAGTTCTTTAGACTCTCCATCCTGGGGCGACAGGCCTGTGTTGGAGTGGCATGTGTATTCTAAAAGTTGGTTGAAGATATTGGTAACGTTTGCATCTTCACAACCAGGTTACTGAGGTTTCACTCACTTGATAAATACCTGTCATCTACATTTCGGTCATTTTTACCGTAGTACAAGCACCCAACCTTGTGAGACAAATGCTAATGGTTAGCTGGGCACCTTGCCAAGTTCATTGAGGTCAAAATTAGTCACACAAGCCCGACCCACTTCCGCAAGAGAAGGGAAGGGTCTGGTGAACTGCGTATACAAGCCGTGTCCCACCGGAATGCAATTAGTTGGATGACGTAACCAGATTTCAAATAATGCACTTTTGAATTACCTGTTGCGGAGTAAGCATGCTCCCTGAGAAGTAAAGTCGAAGTGTTTTTACAGCTTCCGCAGTAGCAGAAAAGATGCCCTAGCTCATGTTCACCGTTTTCAAGACAGCTATTGCTACTCAAACAGTGACGTAATGCACCATGTGGCAAAATACTGCAATCTGATTGTACCGCACTGTACAGTGTGGCGGGACACGGCTTGTATATGCTGTTCACCAGACCCTCTCTCTTCTCTAGCGGAAGTGGGTCGGGCCTGCGAGACTAGGTCAAAATGCACTGCAGCACTCAAACTTGCCAGACAAAATCCAGTATGAAAAAGACTGGGTTCTAGCCACCAACTGTGCTGATGAAAACACTCAGCCACTGCCTGGAAACAACTTAGTGTCCTGACTGATGAATGTATGTTCTAAACAAACTACACTGTCAAAGTGTACATGATGATACACCGAAGGGTTGAGAACTTGTACTATGGTAAATATCTCCCCGTCCAGCCTGGATAGTTACTTGTATGCATAGAAAACGTACCAATACAGGGCCACTAGAAGACAGTTGAGGAGTATGAGGCTGTTGGGTAAAATGCATGGGGAAAACTGACTTTTAGACCTACATTTTAGCAGTCAGGAAATGCTCATTGAACTTAAAACAGGTAGCTACACTGCAAGATAGGTACTTCAAACCTGAAGGTTCCCATGTACTGTTTTACATGATCACAACTATATACAGCTAATCTACCCGAATTTAGTCCGGGAACCATAAGATGCGCATAAATCGCACCAAATCGGCTGGAAAAAAATCTGGCCATGGTCTGACAAGCCATACCAGTTCCAGTGGCTACATATAACTTTAAGTCCGCTAGCCTTGTTCTCAGGCTACCCTCAGATTTACAGATGTCAGATCAAAGTTCCATTCAGAAACCTGTACTATACCATTGAGTAAATCATTTTTATGCAGAAATGGTATTTCCTTGTGAAATTTTGCCATCATAAATAGGATTATCTAGTTCACTGGGGGGGGGGGGGGGGGGGAAATACCATTCCATGTAATTGGAAGGAAATATACAGAGGGTACAAACTCTCGGCCACATGCGTACAACACTCTAAGTGTATGTGTACATAGAGGGTGAGGCATGGCAAGAACCCTTACAAGAAATGAACTGTTAAAAATGTACACTATACTTATATATAACAATGTGACTGTAAAACAGGGAAAATGTGGTAAGAGCATGAGATGGCTGCTTTGGCACAGCGGTCTAGGAGGTCTTGTGTTGGCTTTTTGGGAAGGTCTAATACTGATGATAAAAGAGGGCGCATCTCCCTTTGGTAGTGTCCTAGGGAGCCTATCTCTAGAGTTTCATAGTTGACTGTCCAGCCTTGGTTGGCCATGTCTGAGAATAGAATCCCATATGCCTCTTTGTTCTGCTTTCTGGAGCGTGCTGCAGATAAGTTTGATTTTGTGTTTGTTGGGCAGGTCAGTTCAATTATGAAAAACGTGCATGTATTCTTGATCAAGGCAGCAGCAAATAGTCTTATGTCGAGCCATCCAGGCCTCCCAATGAAGCCATCGAGCCATCCAGGCCTCCCAATGAAAAATTTCTGGTGGATTGATTCAAATTCCTATAGTCAAGAAAGCATGTCTAGCAAAACAGGAATGGAGCACTGATGCATACAGTTCCCTATTTGATTATACACTCTTTGATTTTGTTGGCCATCCGATATTCCAGTTGGAAAGCATCCTAATGACAATAACATTGAATCAAGCCACCAAGAGGTCAGACATTGTGGAGAAGCACTGGAGACTGACATCACTACTTGTAGGCCTGTCACCCCAGGATGGAGTCTAAAGAACTTCAGTAGCTATGTGTACATATACCAGAGTAGGCTATAATTTATGCAACCCACATGGACTACTGCTGAGTTTTACGTCAACTTATGAATTCTGATGCATTGGCACACTTGTAAATCTACTGAATACCTTAGGAAGAGCTGTAGAACAGTTGGCTGGGTACCTTGCTAAGCAAGCAAAAGTCAGCAGTCGAGGTCAAAGTACAACAGCCATGCAAATACATAGTCTTGCGCGCGAGACTTCCAGCCGCGCCGCGAAGTTGTCTTATGAATATTTAATGAGATGATGTCAAAGCGGGTGTATCCCTTTTCACGGCGGTGAGCAAGGTCACGCCCATAGCTCCACCCACCGGATGCGGCATTCGGCCTGTACCTAACAGGAACCTTAGTGGTCTGGGAACGTCGAACGGAGGTGCGCGATTGAACTTAACCCTTTTCCAACCTGTCACGTGATCTAACCGGCTCTCTAATTGCTAAGCCCTCAATTTTCGGAACCGGTACCGGTCCTCTAGCCACTTCGTATATTATATTGTCACTCTACTATCTATGATATTATGCGGGTCCTTTAAGTTGCATCTTGGGGTGGAACAGAGTACATTTCATGCGACATCATTTAATGACACTGTTGTGGTGGCAGAATTACAAATTCTCACTAGAAAACAATGTGTTTAAAGTTGTAAAAATCATGAAAGAGGTAAACTGAGATTCACTAAAGCTATAAAAATCAATGTTTCTTTCACTGTTCTTGCATGCATAAACTAAAAGTTCAAAACAGTCACTTACAAAGTCGCATATAGCTAAGCTTGGTATGGATACACATAGCACGCAATGCCCTCACAACGATAGTTGTGTCGGCCAGTATGTCCAATGACATTAGTACCTATTTCATGCCAGTTAGTTGTGTAAAAGTGATCAGCTCCATTCCAGTATCGGTAGAGGGGAACAGTGCCATGATATTGTCTTGGAAAGCAGTATCCAGTGATTCCTTCAGATCTATACCCATGGTTTCCTACATGGCCTGGGGTTGTCACACCAATCTCATTGCTATTGGTGGTGTAGAAATGCTCTCGATCATTCCAGTAACGGTACAGTGGCACAGAATCTGCAGCTTTTCTTGATAGAATGATGCACTGTATTCCTTCTGATGTATAACCATGATTACCCCTTCGTCCAGGAACTGCTGTGCCGATTTCGTTGATGTTTCGTGTGTAGAAGTGGTCACGTCCATTAAAGTAGCGGTATAGAGGAGCAAAACCTGTGAAAAAGATAATATATGCATCATGAGTCCAGAACACAAATGACATGTAGCTATAGTTTGTGAGCCTGACATGAAACCTGGAAGGGAGAGAAGACAATAGATGCATCAAGATTTCATAAAATAAATGACGTGTAGCTATAGCTTGTGATGCTGACATGAATGTAAATTTGCCAAGTGAAGTTGAATGCTTCATATCAACTGTGACAGCATGCACCACACTGTCCCGGGCAAGCGCCTATGGGCGCCTGTAGCCCAAACGTCAAAAAAAAAAAACAAAAAAAAAAACAAAGAACGTTACCCGCATCGTCGCTTCGTCCGTAATTCGTTTTCAGTGAAAGGAGGCCTGCCAAGCGGTGGAGAATGCTTATCCTGCTAGAAAACGGACCTACCCGTAGCCTCGTTGCCAAGCCTCCTCAGCCTTCAATTCGTTGCTTGCAGTACGCGAAATTCGTGCTCTAAGCGAAGAACGCTGCGTACATGGCTACGGACTGGTGTATGCAAACCTTTGCTGCCGGATGTCGTGAAACCTGAAGCGCATCCGTGAGAATGATCGCAGCTATGTACGTTAGTTCAACGACGATACGTACAAACTGTGATAGTTACCGTGCAATAACTTAAGTTTCGCATGGTGGGCGGTTATGCGGAGGACCTCGCAAAACCACCAAACGTGGTGGGTCGGCGCTTGCACGGAACTGGGCGCTTGCCCGAGACAATACAGTAGTTACCTGCCGGTGCAGAATGCACTGCATGACTAACGGCCATGAGCAATACCACCAAGACTCCCAAACTGACTGCAGACTTCATCATTTTTGTAGACCACTTGCAGCACTGCAGTTAGCATCAGTGTATTTCTGAGCTCTGAGAAGCTGTCTTTTAAATAGTGCGGGCTTGTAACAGCTTAACCATATACACTGCAAAAACAAATTGGTTGTTTTAACCACAGAGTGGTTACCCTGGTTGCAGACAAGCAGAAGAGACAGTGGTTACGGACTATATATTTTGCTGATTACATAAGACAACTGGAGAGGAAGCTTCCCAGACTATCTTAATCCGGCATCTTGCAGTTAGTAACCGCTGAACATCTGTGCAACAACAACCAAGATCTTGCAGATATAGTGACCACTGAACATCTGTGAGAGAGTCATCAGCTTTTGTCAAAAGCATCATCTTTGTGAAGTGTGATGGTAGTGTCTCCTTCACAGATGTTCTGTGGGTTGTCAGTTGTAAGGTATGATTTGGGCTCAGGTTGCTTATGCAATTAGCCTCTAGTACCAAAATAAGCTACTCATACCCACTGTCTCTTCAGCTTGACTGCAACCAGGGTAACCACTCTGTGGTTAAAACAACCAATCCTTTTTTGCAGTGTATGGACACAGTTGGACACCTTTCTGACTGAAACTTACTGTGCATGTATAGGTTAGCCAATTAGTTAGGTCATCCTTTTTAGTTGGTTCCTGTACTATAAACTTCACCCACATTAGCTGTAGACTTTCAGTGATTGTATCATCATCTAGTTGTACCCTAAACTGATCAGAATGTAAGTACCCATCAATTACAGTACCTCTCAAAATCTTTGCTTTCAATTTCCTAAGTATAGTATAGTACCACACAAACTAAGTACCCTATGAATATTAGTACCCATCAGCCCACAAGCAGGTGTATACCTGACATCAGTAAGTTGTAAACAAGGTGTATGAAGAAATTTACACTTGTACAAGCTGATGTTATCTAAGCATCAAAGGGAGGTAGTAGTGCTTCCTTACATGTAGTGAATACACTTTACGAATGCTCCATTGCTGGATAATTTCTATCTTTGCATCTCTCATGCAGTTTGTTGCAGAGTGTTTGATACTAGTGGCAGGTGCTGTGTGGACTAGGGACCTGCTGCCGTCAGACGAATACGATTCAATTTAAGGGGCCAGGGTTTACAACTTAACTTAAGTAAGTATAGATTTTGTATGTAGCTACTGTCTGCGATGTGAACTATCACTCACTCAATTGGATTTGCGTCTCTCAAGCAGGTTGCAAAAGTATTTTCCTACTATCGTATGTCTCATGGGGACTAGAGACCCACTGTCATCAGATGAATGTGGTTGCAGTACAAAGTCCAAGCTTCTTAACCTGACATCAGTAAGTTGTAAACCAGATATATGCAGAAATTTACACTTGTACAAGCTGATGTTATCTAAGGATCAAAGGGAGGGTCATAGTTGAGTATTGCTTCCTTATAAGTAGTGAATACACTTTACAAATGCTTCATATGAAGATTTGAGCTATTGCTGGAACATTTCGTCTTTGCATCTCTCATGCAATTTGTTGCAGAGTGTTTGATACTAGTGGCAGGTGGTGTGTGGACTAAGGACCCACTGCCATCAGACGAATACAATTCAGTTTGGTGGTCCAGGGTTTACAACTTAACTCAAGTAAGTAAAGCAAGTTGTATGTAAAAATAAATTATGATTTGTGAATGTACTGTCTGCGATGTGAACTATCACTCACTCAATTGGATTTGCGTCTCTCAAGCAGGTTGCAAAAGTATTTCCTACTATCGTATGTCTCATGGGGACTAGAGACCCGCTGTCATCAGATGAATGTGGTTGCAGTACAAAGTCCAAGCTTCTTAACCTGACATCAGTAAGTTGTAAACCAGATATATGCAGAAATTTACACTTGTACAAGCTGATGTTATCTAAGGATCAAAGGGAGGGTCATAGTTGAGTATTGCTTCCTTATAAGTAGTGAATACACTTTACAAATGCTTCATATGAAGATTTGAGCTATTGCTGGAACATTTCGTCTTTGCATCTCTCATGCAATTTGTTGCAGAGTGTTTGATACTAGTGGCAGGTGGTGTGTGGACTAAGGACCCACTGCCATCAGACGAATACAATTCAGTTTGGTGGTCCATGGTTTACAACTTAACTCAAGTAAGTAAAGCAAGTTGTATGTAAAAATAAATTATGATTTGTGAATGTACTGTCTGCGATGTGAACTATCACTCACTCAATTGGATTTGCGTCTCTCAAGCAGGTTGCAAAAGTATTTCCTACTATCGTATGTCTCATGGGGACTAGAGACCCGCTGTCATCAGATGAATGTGGTTGCAGTAGAAAGTCCAAGCTTCTTAACCTGACATCAGTAAGTTGTAAACAAGGTGTATGCAGAAATTTACATTTATACATACCATCAGTTGTGTTATACATGCTAGTTTCTAGCCGATGTTATCTAAGGACCTAAGGGAGGGCCGTAGTTGAGTATTGCTTTCCTACAAGTAGTGAATGCACTTTACGAATGCTTCATATGAAGATTTGAGCTATTGCTGGAACATTTCGTCTTCGCATCTCTCATGCAGTTTGTTGCAGAGTGTTTGATACTAGTGGCAGGTGCTGTGTGGACTAAGGACCCACTGCCGTCAGACGAATACGATTCAGTTTGGTGGTCTAGGGTTTACAACTTAACTCAAGTAAGTAAAGCAAGTTGTATATAAAAATAAATTATGATCTGTGAATGTACTGTCTGCGATGTGAACTATCACTCACTCAATTGGATTTGCATCTCTCAAGCAGGTTGCAAAAGTATTTCCTTATATGGTGTGTCTCATGGGGACTAAGGACCCGCACCTGTCAGATGAATGTAATTCCAGTGAAAAGTCCAAGCTTCTTAACCTGACATCAGTAAGTTGTAAACAAGGTGTATGCAGAAATTTACATTTATACATACCATCAGTTGTGTTATACATGCTGGTTTCTAGCCGATGATATCTAAGGACCTAAGGGAGGGCCGTAGTTGAGTATTGCTTTCCTACAAGTAGTGAATGCACTTTACGAATGCTTCATATGAAGATTTGAGCTATTGCTGGAACATTTCGTCTTTGCATCTCTCACTGCAGAGTTTGCCCTAAGTTGGTAGGTGGGGAGACTAGCCATCTCCCTCTAGCAGTCTCTTCTATCTAGGGGACCAGTTTGTTGCAGAGTGTTTGATACTAGTGGCAGGTACCATGTGGACTAAGAACCCACTGCTGTGAGACGAATACGATTAATTTGGGGGGTCTAGGGTTTACAACTTAAGTACTACACAAGTTGTAGAGAGAAATAAATGAAGATTTTGTATTTACTGTCTGAGATGTGAACTATCAATCACTCATTTGGATTTTTTCCTGTTCAGTTCCATCTGTGGTGTACTGCTTGCTGGTTTATGGTGTATCTAATCTAAGGACACAAAGCGATTTTCAGTTGTGTGCACTATGCTGACCATTAGTAATTACAGTAGTGTATACGTCTTAACCTTTAGTCTTGTCCCCAGACCCCACTTCTTTCATGAGGATAAACGTTATGGTGAACTAAGTTGAATTCTAGGGCAAGCACACCCTCTTGCGACAGTGTAACCTAGCAATGTTGAAGACATTTTGCACCAAACTTGCTCAAAAAGAGATACAGACTACAGATACCTGATTAGAGATAAAAGGTTTACTGTAGCTAGTAGGGGAAGTGCTACACAATATCATTGGTCCTTACCTGCCCCACGAACTTGACTTTGTTCACTTGACCATTTCTCACTAGGAGGCACGTGGTGACTTATAAACTGCAAGCAAACAATAAAAACTGATACCCTGGGCTTGCTTTGAAGTGTTAGAGCAGCCAACTATAGAATATTAGCCATCTCTGACGACTTTGCAGCAATATACAGGTACACATGCACATGGTACACCAACATGGCGGATGGTATCACATGCATTAATACATACATGACATATTTGCTGTAACTTTGGTGTGTAGTAAACTGGACAGTGGTGAAGGCCTGAGAATGAGGCTGCCTATTTTGATTACTAAGCATCCATGAAATGTGTCACTGCATGAATACCTGACCCACTTTGTAAAACAAGGTAGCTAGTCTTTAATGGAAACCTTGACATGGGCCTGAGAACGTGGTTAGGTAGTCACCAGCCTCTCTACTTTGTGCTACCCTCAGTGGATTTGACAATCTCTCAAATAGTATATAAGAAAATAAAAATGTAAAAATATGTAGGGATGGCATGCCAAAAAGTATGCAAACAAGGTAGGGATGATATAAAAGTGAAGGTAAATATACAAGACCTCATCCCTGCATCTTTTTCACTCTGGAGTACAACTGTAGTGTAACAAGATGTAGGGATAGGGCTTTGTATATTTACCTTCACTTTTATACCATCCCTACCTTGTTTGCATACTTTTTGGCATGCCATCCCTACATCTTTTTAGATTTTTATTTTCTTGTTTTTGTACTTTTTATGTTAGTCTCAGTTATAGTAAAACCTAACATGGTTTACCTCAAGGACTCACAGCTCCATGCGATGGGGATGTCACTATGCTTGAACACGGTTTTATATACCTCAATCTTTGCTATATCCAATGGTACAAGTTTTGTGTCTGTAGAGGGAAGGGTTCAAGAGATACAGTCACACAAATTTACCCATGTGCACCAAAATCATGAAAAATGGTTTATTTCACGGGCTCACAGCTCCACAACAGTTTTACATAACCTTATAACCTTCAATCTTTGCTGCATCCAACGGTAGAAGTCTCATGTCCATAGGTCGTAGGGTTCAGGAGATATGCTTGCACAAAGTTACCCATGTGCACCAAAACCACAAAACATGGGCACTTGAATCTCACCAATTTCAGAGGCTTGAAGCTGGACCCGGCTTTTACAGCACATACCGACGGGAGCAGAAACAGCAACCTCGACAGCTGTGTATAGACCCTTGACCACCTGAATTACACATATCTTGAAGGATAGGTCGTTCGCATGAACACAGCTTGGAACAGATGGTGCCGAAATCTGCCGTCTCAGTCAGTACTAAGACCTGCAGTCAATTGCATGCATGGGAGCAACCATATAGGTTTCGGTGTTTGGCAGTGCACAGCTCTTTCGTTGTACGACAACCGCATAACTCCAATTGTCATAATGGATATCATTGGAAGATGTAACGTGTGTGTAAAAAATCCGTATACCTGCACTACCTCCTCTGATCCTTGTTGGGGGTTAAAATGGAATAAAGTGTGTTTGTGGGAGGAGCGTATGAGACTGTCATGCTGTACTGTGGTTTTGTGGGACTATAGCTGTCCTGTGACGTTAGTAGCTAGAAACACTGTTATAGCAGGCTGGGATGTGTGAAGACTGGGATTGTTGCACAGAAATAGTTTTAGCGCATGAATAGTTAACATCACATAACAGCATGAGAAGTTATTGATTTGTGATGTGTGTTAGTTGTGAGACTACAGATTATTCCAGCTGAATCCACCTCTGTTTAAAACTGGTTTACTGCAGAGTACAAGGCTTGTTTTATTACATGGTAGCTATCCATTTCACTACTTAGGAAAACAAATTTACTGAAGTGGTGGCTTTTAGTCACACCTACTAATCATTGGAATAAGGAATGCACTAACGACCTCAGTACAAATTAATTTGACTGTAATGATGAAGGCGTGTTAAATCATGTTCATATGAAATGTAGTACTACTGCAATGTTATTGGCTTCACTTATAATCCTTATAGCACCCTATACTAAACCAGTCAATAGTTACTTGACTAGCTGTTGATAGTCATTGAACAATAATAACTTAAAAGTACATGATTAAAATTTATTAAGTCATATTTTCACAGAATGGGAAAAGGAAATTCAAGTTTTCACATAGAAAGAATGAAGAAAGAAGGCGGAAGCAAGGAAAGCTGGAAGTGTCAATTCCACTGCAAAGGATATCACTGCAGGCTGAATGTCTCTTGAGAGACGCACGTGTGGTGCCGATTACTACAAATTGTGATCTTGAAGGCCCTGCAACATTTTGCTGGCTCATGGAGACAACATCTGACTACAAGAGATGTGATACCAGCTACACGTACAGTGTACCATGTTTGATGTCGTTGACTGTTTTTTATTCTGACCGTCAGGGTGGTCTACTGTTTTGTAGTGTTGTCAACTTACTACACCCTTTGTAGGATGGATGGATGTTAGCGAACAGGCAGGGTCAGCAAACAGCCTGCAAACAGCAAACAGCCTGGTCCTATGCAATTTTGCAAACGCTACGAAGCTAGAGGTGACCTGACAGTGAATACTGATTTGACATGGAAGATGACATATCACAACAAAGCATTGAGCCCTGCTGCTACCAGTGCTTTGGAGGGTGTGCTTTTGGTGTTCTCCACAGTGTCAGATGTGGTGGATGTACTTGAGATGCTGGATGGTGGCCATACCTGTGTAGGGAATGCTGACATGCATTTGTCTTGCCAAATCTTCATGGGTATATAAGCATATAGTTAGAAATCAATTAAATTTATTAAAATTAATTGTAAATTTGCCTAAAAATCATACAGGTACCCAAGTCAGAGCATGCATAGACACAGTGACACTACCTTACCCAACCATTCGCCACACTTCTACTTCTACCATGCACCGCGAACAATGTCTGAGGTGTGTGAAATAGTGCGACACACTGTGTAAGATGAAAAGCAGAGAAATTCAAGTGAAATTGCATCTGCAAACAGTCATGCAAACTATCGCTATCTGCAACCCATCGAGAAGGAGCAACGGTTACAGTCTGTATAGGAGTACGAAGACCAAACTTGACTGTCTGAGGGTGAAAATCGCACAGGCTACTTCAGACAATGGAATCCAGCTAGATGAGGGAATGCAGGTGAACATGTTGCAGTTGTCAACAAGTGAGGTGGAAAGTGCACACCCTGAAGGATCCTTTCAGAGAATCTTCTGGGAGGAGCAAAAGAAAGCAGTGCTTTGCAAAGATTCCCGTCAGGTGCAATGGCATCCTCTGATTATCAAGTGGTGTCTTTACATGCGACATAAAACTAGTGGTGCCTATGAGACACTTCGAAGTTCTGGGTTGCTGAGGCTGCCCTCCCTACGAACTCTGCGTGACTACACACACTATGTGAAAGCTCATGCAGGGTTTAGTTCTGAAGTTGATATGGAGCTTGTGCGAGTGTCCATGTACAAAGAGCTCCAAGAGTGGGTGAAGTGTGTCACACTCCTGATTGATGAAATGCACATAAAGGAAGATCTTGTCTATGGCAAGGTCACAGCTGCTCTCATTGGCTTCACATCACTTGGAGACACAAATGAGCACTTGTTGAAGGTACATGAAACATGTGCTACTAATACAAATTAATAAATTCATGTGTGCATGTAGTTTATTTTACACACAGTTTGAGGAATCTCTAGAGAGCGGAAGTCATCACAAGCCACCGTGTTTAGCGAACTCAATGGTTGTAGTTAGGGGGCTCTTCACTTCCTTGAAATTCCCTATGTACAGCTTCCTTGCCGAGATGTCTCAGGTACATTAATTCATGAGCAACTAGCGGTGAAATTTAACTGTATTTGACTGCATAACAAATGGTTTTATTTGTATTAGTTCTTGTATCCATTATGCAGGTGATCTTCTCTTCCAACCTTTTTGGGAGTCGATCAAGAGGATACAGCGATGTGGATTTGAGGTTGTTGCTACCACTTTTGATGGAGCATCTGTGAATAGACGACTACTGCAGATCCATGGCCTGGGTTCAAGTGAATTGGTGTACAAGAATTCTCAATCCCTTTTCAGCTGGTTGGAAGTACCTGTACTTCTGATCTGGTGAAGACAGTTAGGAATGCATGGGCTAGCGAAGCGCACCTGCTAGGGGGGTGTGGGGGCATGCTCCCACAAGAAAATTTTCGATTTCAGACCTTCTGAGATCGTTTCTGGTGCCGTTTTGAGGTGAAATAGCAAGAGTTGGACGACCTACTGCCAAATCTAGTCATCGTGTTTGAAGCCTTTAAGGTGGCACAGTACCCTGGATTTTTAAGGTCAACAAACCTGGAATCCAAGCTGATAGACTTCTTTGTCTTGTTAAAATTTTAGCGCACAGTCCATTTTGAGAGTCTCAAACCGTTCACGGTCTGTAAAATTGGGGATTTTCCCTGTTTCCTGTCGGCATTGCCATCCAATAATCAGTTTATAATTAAGTTAGTTAAGATGTGGCCTGGCGGCACCCTTCATGTGGTGGTCGGAACTTTGAAAATAAGCTTAGATCGACTTAAAAAAAAATAAAAACATAAAAATAAAAAAAAATAAGGAGTTTAGTAGAGTGCTGTAGTGTCAGTAGCTGTGAGTAGTGCGTAATGTCTGCTTGTGAAAGCAAGCTTGCGTCTAGAAGAAGCAGAAAGGCCACAGTGGCCAAGACTGTGTTTGTTGAGTAGGCCCAGGTCTCGCGGCCGTATGCCTAGCCTAGTTGGTGACCGTGGCCAGGTGCTTCAAGTGCTGGGATGGGCTTTAATTTAACTAGAATACGCAATTTATCGTTGGTGCTACAGTCTGACAGCCAAGGGAGCTGAACGGTGGCTGTGTGTGGAACAGAGCCGTGAGTTGTTTAGCGACATAAGGGAGAGAGGTGGGGCTAGTAATGCTTGCTTCCACTCGTGAATGAGCCCCTCCTGTAGACAAGCTGTGAATTTTTTAAAATGTGCATTCATTTTGGTGCAGTCAAAGTTGTCCATTCCAAGAGTAGTGACAAACATGAGTCTAGCCTGACTTTGAGAGTAGCTTTGAACAAAAGCTGGCATAGATTGTTTTGAGATACATTGGTGGTTGGGACGCTACCTACAGTGAGCGTGTAGATGCGTCCATCGAGTGGCAATTTGGGGTTCATGAATATATTAATGAGCTACTAAAACCCTTTTTAAAATTAGGCAAAGCAAGATTGCCCTAAAGCAAACCCTAATCCTGGAACTAGGAGTAACCCTGGTCCTGACTGTAACCCAGGTTTATGTTTTCGTTAACCTCCGCCGAGTGACGACCGTGCCACCTTAAACGCTCGCAGAATTTAAAAGGCGTGGCTCCGCATCACTCCGCAGAGGCTACAAAGGCTTTCTCCGAACAGCGAACTCGAAGCAACTCTAGGCCAGGTCAAACATCTGGAGCTCAGTAAGGAACTGATACGTGAGTGTGTAACTGTGCCTGGTTGTTGTTGCTGCATGCCACTACTGCGTAATCATTTGATGGACTCATGCAGTTATGTACGCAAAAATACACTACTAGCCGCCAAAGGGGGGTGCATTTGCACCGCCCTTACCCCCTTAAATCCGCCACTGCTAAACCCATTACCTTGCATATAAGAATGTTGCTCCTATCTCTCTTGTGGTGTTGCCTACGTAGGTAACAGGTTATCGTAGAATTTCTAATAATTCGTACACCCCCTTTTCCGGAAAAAGATGCTAATTTTTGTACTCTAATTCATTCGTACACGTAAAATTATTCTATTGTTTGTACAGCAAAATCGCAAGCACGATGAGATGGCGCAAGTATGGTGAGATGGCGTTTCTGACGTCCAGAAATGCGATTGAATGCGTTTTGGGGGTGTTGGTGTCAATCATACAGTCTGGAACGAAGGCGGAAATCCCCGGGACCGTCCATGTTCCCCACTACATGGGTCTAGTATCGCCAAGCATTGCAAGACATCAAGCGAATGCTGTAGAGCTTGCCAATCAAGTTTGTTAGTCGCTCTTTTTTATGTTGACTTGACTCAGAGGTATTGGTGCGACTGATGTCGTGTGCAAAGGGTAAATTGTTCAACTTGTGGCACCTCAGAAACTTTGTGGCTCGTTTAGTCATAGATTATATAGCTCTTACTAAGAGCTATATAATCTATGGTTTAGTGTACAGGTATTCATATACATATAGAAGCTAAGGCTAGCCTCATTCCCAGGCCCCGCCCAGCTTTCCGTCGCTTATTAGTACGGTAAAGCGGGAGAGGATTTTCCGTAGGGTCTCATTACTTTCACGCCGTTTCATGTCCCCTGTCACATGACTCAGGCGCGGGGTGAAAGCCGCATTACGTCGCACTTACACCACATTGCCACAAGTGGCATCGCACAAGGTGTTCATTACTTTTTAACGCAGAAAAAAAAAGAAGGAATAAAACCCATTTCCTGGCCCTAGCCCTAACCCTAACCCTAACCTGTATACTGAGCCCTAAGCATTACACCACAAGCAATTTCGAAGGACCATGCACACTTTTCCGTCTAATGTGTACCGCTCAACCATCACACAAATGCCATACTACACTACGCATGCGCAATGCACGCTCCACCCACACATATCACGTGAGGGGGCATGAAACGACGTGAAAGTATTGAGACCCTTTCCCAAATCTAGGGCTACTCAGATGGATGGTGAAAACTGCAGCCAGCCTACCTCCACATCTGCCTCCTCCTCACGGGTCAGCAGGAAGAGGACTAGGACCTACAGCGAGACCTTGTGGCCCAAGAGAGTGAAAGAAGACAAGGCAAACACGCTAACTGCTATGCAGGAAGGGGAATGGGAAACCCTTGAATATGTGACCATCTCTGGGGAAACGTACGGTTTTATGCAACATGAAGAATGTACTTATGACCTCATCCTGTGCCACAGCACGTTCACCATTAAGTCCCCCAAGTACAATGTGAACCTTGCATGTAGACCCATCCAAAAGGAACTGTTCCTCAAGGCCAAGTTGCTGTATGAGCACATCATGGCCCTCCCAGACATGCAGAGCGACACAGACCATGTCATAAAAACCTATGCAAGGGCTGCACGCGAAGCAGATCCAGATTCAGATGGAGAGGACATACCCGACCCTGAAATCATCCCAGCATTTGATGATACAGAGTTGGTACTTGTAAGAGTTGCCTTCAAAAGACTCTTTAACGCCTATGAAAGGGCTATGGCTATGGGCCTATACAGTTGCGTGGGAAAAGAGTTTCTGGATGCTGTTGGGGAGTATGTGGACCTATGTACTCGTCGTGATGTTACTGCAACATCGCAGTTCCTGTACCTCCATAATACATCAACTGGGGAACCACAGCCTGGGGCTCTATACATAAAGTGGTCTGTCCCTACTAGGGAGTTAAGATCAACCAGTTCTGCAGCGGTTACAAGGAATATGAAAACAAATGCGAGGTATGCAGCCAATGTTACGTATGACAAAATTACTTTCATCAATGTCATGGTCAGTGAGGTCAAGGAGAGTGAGGACTGTGGCATTGAGGCACAGAACAATGAGCAGATGCTTGGGCTGTGGAAGAGCTCTCAGCAAGCCATGCTAGGGCTCGAAGTATATGGCCACTGTGTGAGGCCCAAGGTATTGTCTCTGAATGAGGGGACGTTGAACATGTGCTATCTGAAGGAGCTAGATTTGGCCCAACCCAACGATTTGACAAGCCTTGTGAAATTGATGATAGCGTTCATCATCTGTGTTGATTACTGCTTGATCACTGTGGCCGATTCAAACTCATAAGGCGCTACATTCTCGTATACGTGTGTATATCTGCTTTAGTGTACAAGTGTATGTGTCTAATTAATGAAACATGTTAAGGGTGGACATGCCAGCAAAATCATTAGTCTTCGATTCGTGTGAACATCGGCTCAATGTGAATAAAAACACAAATCCTAAAGCCCATACCATAGGAGTGTCTGTTCTCAATGACCCCACAACTACTGTAGCAATTCAACTAAGGTAGATCGTCAGTAGATTTTGAGTAGAATGATCAGTAGAATGAAAGTAGAATGATACGTAGATTGGGAGTAGAATCGTCAGTAGAATTGATTGATCCACAGGTCCCAGCAGTGCCCAAGGAAGGGAGTAGAATAATCCGTAGAATTGGAGTAGAATCATCAGTAGAAAGCAAGTAGAATGGTGGTAGAATCATCAGCAGCAGGGGTTAAAATCTCCAGTAGAATGGTAGTAGAATCATCAGTATAGAATGCGAGTAGAATGGGAGTAGAATCATCAGTAGAATGTGCACTTTGCTACACTAGAGACACCAGTACAGTGGTAGTAGAATCACCAGTAGAATGGGATTACAATCCCCAGAATGAGAGTAGAATGGGAGTAGATTCATCAGTAGAATCATCAGTAGAATGCATTAGAATACACTCCCATTCTACTCACGTTCTACTGATGATTCTCCTTTCATTCTACGGATCATTTTACTGATGATTCTACTCCCATTCTACTGGAGATTTTAATCCCTGCTGCTGAAGTAGAATGGGAGTAGAATAATCAGCAGCAGGGATTAAATCTCCAGTAAAATAGGAGTAGAATCGTCAGTAAAATGGGAGTAGAATCATCAGTAAATGCGAGTAGAATGGGAGTAGAATGATCCATAGAAATGAAAGGAGAATCATCAGTAGAACATGAGTAGAATGGGAGTGCATTCTAATGCATTCTACTGATGATTCTACTGATGAATCTACTCCCATTCTACTCCCATTTCTATGGATCATTCTACTCCCATTCTACTCGCATTTACTGATGATTCTACTCCCATTCTACTGACAATTCTACTGGTGATTCTACTCCCACTGTACTGGTGTCTCTACTCCCATTCTACTGATGATACTTTTCTCATTCTACTGACAATTCCACTCCAGCTCTACTCATAATTCTATCCCCATTCTATTCGCATGATTCTACTCCCATTCTACCGATCGTTCTACTCCCAATCTACTCCCATTCTTCCAATCATTCTACTCCTATTCTACTGATCATTCTAGCATTCGGTTGGAATAAAGGATACTTCGTAACCAATGTAGTTGCTGTTGAGCATGGCAAGTATAGTCCGACTTGTATGCAGAAACTGTGACCAGTGCTGGGTCTGCATGGATTCTATTTTACTGGTGATTCTACCTGGTGATTGTACACCTATTCTACTGATGATTCGATCCCTTCAACTGATTGTACACCTATTCTACTGATGATTCTATCCCCATTCTACTGACAGTTCTACTCCCATTCTACTGATCATTCTACTCTCAATCTACTGATCATTCTGCTCCCCCTCTACTGAGCACACCATCCATCTGAGTAGCCCTAGATTTGGGAAAGGATACAGCCGTGCCGCCAACGGAAAAGTCACGTGAATTTATTTGCACCGTGACGTCATTGTTTCCACCTAAATGGTGTGTCAGTGTGAAGATACACAGCAGAGAGAAATAGTTGCATAGCCACATTCACCGCAGGCTTCCATTCTACTTGCTTTCTAATGCATTCTACTGATGATTCTACTCCCATTTCTATGGATCATTCTACTCCCATTCTACTCGCATTTACTGATAATTCTTCTCCCATTCTACTGACGATTCTACTGATGAATCTACTGATGAATCTACTCCCATTCTGGTGATTGTAATCCCATTCTACTGGTGATTCTACTCCCACTGAGTAGAAGGGTAGTAGAATGCTCAGTAGAGTGGGAGCAGAATGATCAGTGGAATTAGTGTAGAATGATCCGTAGAATACCGATCATTCTACTCACTCACTTGCATGCACTCTCATTCTACTGATGATTCAACTGATGATTCTACTCCCATTCTACTTCCATTCTTCTGATGATTCTACTCCCATTCTACGGGATCGTTCTATTGATGATTCAACTTGCATTCTCCTACACTGCATGATTGTACACCTATTCTACTGATGAGTCTATCCCCATCATTCTAGTCTCATTCTACTGATCATTCTGCCTCTCTACTGAGTATTCTACTACCATTCTACTGATGATTGTAACTCCCATTCTACTTCCATTCTAGCTACTGCCAATCTATTGGCGATTCTAGTCCCATTCTGGTGATTTTACTCCCATTCTGGTGATTGTACTCCCATTCTGGTGATTGTACTCCCATTCTACTGGTGATTCTACTCCCATTCTGGTGATTGTACTCCCATTCTACTGAAAGTTCTACTCCCATTCTTGGCAGAACTTGACATGAGTTCGGGGTGGTTCAACTCTTCCGAACCTGTTCGAGCTCCCATTCTACTGGTAATTCTACATCCTTCCTATTGCACTGATCATTCTACTCCCATTCTACTGATCATTCTACTTTCATTCTACTAGTGATTCTACTCCCTCCGATCATTCTATTCCCATTCTACTCCATTTCTACTGAGCATTCTCTCCCATTCTACTGGTGATTCTACTCCTGCTGATGATTCTACTCCCATTCTACCTATCATTCTACTCCCATTCTGCTGAGTTCTACTCCATTTCTACTGATTCTACTTGCATCATTCTACTCCCAATCTACTGATCATTCTACTCCCAATCTACTGATCATTCTACTCCCAATCTACTGATCATTCTACTCCCAATCTACTGATCATTCTACTCCCAATCTACTGATCATTCTACTCCCAATCTACTGATCATTCTACTCCCAATCTACTGATCATTCTACTCCCAATCTACTGATTTCTACTCCCATTCTTCCGATCATTCACTGATCATTCACTGATCATTCTACTGGAGATTCTACTCCCATTCTTTGATGATTGTACTTACTCCCATTCTTTGATGATTGTACTTACTCCCATTCTACTCGCATTCTACTGATGATTCTACTCCCATTCTGCGGATCTGCAACTGAGAACTACTCTCATTCTACTGGTGATTCTACTCCCTTTCTACTGATTGTACATCTATTCTAATGAATGATGATTCGATCCCCATTCTACTGACAGTATTCTACTTTCATTCTACTGATCATTCCAAACGCTTGTTGGCGGGAGAAGAAATCAGCAGGGTCAGGAATCAACATGTCACCACTAGCACCAAAGCTTCCGAGAAAAGCAGCCAGTGGTGAAATGGGTTTTGTTGATGGCTAGCCTTGCGAACTTCTGCTGAGAAGTTTGCAACTGAGAACTACTGGTGATTCTACTCCCTTTCTACTGATTGTACGATGATTCTACTCTCATTCTACTCGCATTCTACTAGTGATTCTACTCCCATTCTACTCGCATTCTACTGATGATTCTACTCCCATTCTGCGGATCTGCAACTGAGAACTACTCTCATTCTACTGGTGATTCTACTCCCTTTCTACTGATTGTACATCTATTCTAATGATGATTCGATCCCCATTCTACTGACAGTATTCTACTTCCATTCTACTGATCATTCCGAACGCTTGTTGGCGGGAGAAGAAATCAGCAGGGCCAGGCAGGAATCAACAAAACACATGTCACCACTAGCACCAAAGCACGAACTTCTGCTGAGAAGTTTGCCGCATTCCTCGATAATCCTGGACGAGGGCTGAGAACTCAGTAGAATGCGAGTAGAATGGGAGTACAATCATCAGAAGAATGGGAGTAGAATCTCCAGTAGAAGAGTAGTAGAATACTCAGTAGAGTGGGAGCAGAATGATCAGTAGAATTAGAGTAGAATGAACAGTAGAATACTGTCAGTAGAATGGGGATAGAATCATCAGTAGAATACTGTCAGTAGAATGGGGATTGAATCATCAGTAGAATAGGTGTACAATCAGTTGAAAGGGAGTAGAATCACCAGGCAGGTTTGAGCATGCCTGAAATAGAATAACCACAAATCCAATTTAGGTACTTGGAGTGCAGTTGACTAAGTGATATGGGTAGGTATAAAACCTGGACTCTGGACTCTGGACTGGACTACGGACTGGACTATGGACTGGATTATGGACTCGATTTTGGACTCGGTTGGACACTAAATAGTGTTCTAGAACTGCTGTTTAAGATGCTACACATAACTTATTCAACATGTCACATTTGTCAAGTCAACCCAATCCAGTGCTACCACAGAACAAACACGACACCACTAATCATATTCTTGAGGACCAATGAACGGAATGTTGCCTAGGGGTGCCACACAGAGCTAGCTAAATTCAACCTATTAATATGCATGAGGGGAGAGATTGCCTGACTTCCACCCGGAATTACACGCCTTTAATGAGATTCATTGATCTCAATTCGGACATTAACAACATCCACAAGTATCCACAGAGGGTTAATGAGATTCATAGCCCTGTTCTGTTCGGGTTTGGGTCCACGAAAGGCTTAGGTCATACTCATGAATATTCAACATCATTTACCCATTCCTTTCAACCCCAAGCCAAGCTGCCAATGCTTCAACAGAAGTTCAATAATGAGGTTCATGAGAGTCAACATACTCTAACCCTCCCATTGGACAGTTGACTGAACCCAGGGTTGTTCATGGGTAATGCTGAGGTCTAGTTAAAGCCAACTCATTAATATTCATGAGGTGGACAGAAACACCCCAGATTGTAGAGCTCTGTCGGGCTTTAATTAGATTCATAGGTTCAATTAGGGTTAGGGGGGTTCGGGTTAATGAGATTAGGGTTAGGGATTTTAGGGTTAAGGCAAACTAGGGTTAGGGCTAGGGCTAGGCTTAGGGTTTTAAGGTGGCACGGTCGTCCCTCGGCGGAGGTTAACAAAAACATAAACTTGGGTTACAGTCAGGACCAGGGTTACTCCTAGTTTCAGGGTTAGGGTTTGGTTTAGGGCAATCTTGCTTTGCCTAATTTTAAAAAGGGTTTTAGTAGCTCATTAATATATTCATGAACCCAAAATTGCCACTCGATGGACGCATCTACACGCTCACTGTAGGTAGCGTCCCAACCACCAATGTATCTCAAATCGATCTATGCCAGCTTTTGTTCAAAGCTACTCTCAAAGTCAGGCTAGACTCATGTTTGTCACTACTCTTGGAATGGACAACTTTGACTGCACCAAAATGAATGCACATTTCGAAAAATTCACAGCTTGTCTACGGGAGGGGCTCATTCACGAGTGGAAGCAAGCATTACTAGCCCCACCTCTCCCCCTTATGTCGCTAAACAACTCACGGCTCTGTTCCACACACAGCCACCGTTCAGCTCCCTTGTCTGTCAGACTGTAGCACAAACGATAAATTGCGTATTCTAGTTAAAGCCCAGCCCAGCACTCGAAGCACCTGGCCACGGTCACCAACTAGACTAGGCATACGGCCGCGAGACCTGGGCCTACTCAACAAATACAGTCTTGGCCACTGTGGCCTTTCTGCTGCTTCTAGACACAAGCTTGCTTTCACAAGCAGGCATCACGCACTACTCACAGCTACTGACACTACAGCACTCTACTAAACTCCTTCTCTTTTTTTTTTTTTTTTTTTTTTTTTTTTTTTTTTAATTTTTAAGTCGATCTAAGCTTATCTTCAAAGTTCCGAGCACCACATGAAGGGTGCCGCCAGGCCACATCTTAACTAACTTAATTATAAACTGATTATTGGATGGCAATGCCGACAGGAAATGGGGAAAATCCCCAATTTTACAGACCGTGAACGGTTTGAGACTCCCAAAACGGACTGTGCGCTAAAATTTTAACAAGACAAAGAAGACTATCAACTTGGATTCCAGGTTTGTTGACCTTGAAAATACAGGGCACCGTGCCACCTTAAAGAAGACTTTGAATGCTGGATTGCCCAATGAGTAGAAGATTATCCTAACAGTAAAAACAGATATGTTTGCAGCTATTAGCAAGGCTGGCTGGTTGGTTTAAGCCATCACTCTGTTCTTACAGCCTTCCAGCCCAGCTTGTTGGCAAGGAGTTGCATACCTAACGTAAGCTTTAGACAGCTAGCTGAAATTTCTTGCCTGCCTGTTACAAGGCTTGCTTCTGCTCCTCTGCCGTGGGTCCAGTGGCTCAGTAGTAAGAGCATCTTGCCTGAGCAGATATGCTCACTATACACCACCCTATCCTCTAGTCTTGCAAGCCCACTCTTCGCAAGGGTATGGCTTGCGAGACTACTTGGCCTCTAGCTCAATTACCTATCTCCCGATGCATTGTCTAGGCCTTAACGCAGCCATATACGCTGAGAAGAATGTATAAGAGTCTGACCTTTGGCACATGACTGGAAGCAATCACAAACTGGATGGTGGAAAGGCCTGGAAAGTTCCGAAACACGAGGTTAGTTCGTACATAATGCTGTTCAGTCCAAAATCAAGTCCAAAATCGAGTCCATAATCCAGTCCATAGTCCAGTCCATAGTCCAGTCCAGAGTCCAGAGTCCAGGTTTTGTACCTACCCAAGTGATATTAGAGATTTGTGGTTGTTCTACATTAGGCATGTTCAAACCTGCCACAGCATGCCTCAGCATGCAGTGCATGGCAGGTTTGAGCATGCCGGTAGAATCACCAGGTAGAATCACCAGTAGAATAGAATGGAAGAATCATCCGTAGAATGGGAGTAGAGTCATCAGTAGAATAATCCGTAGAATGGGAGTAGAATCATCAGTAGAATGCGAGTAGAACACATGAGTGGCACCCAGAACACATGAGAAATTATCCTATGACCCTTGTTCCCTCTGGAGCTGAGTGGTTTGAGGAGGTTCGGTAGGGTTAAACCATCCCAAACTCATGACAAATTATTCTTTGCTCCTTGTTCCCTCTGGAGCTGAGTGGTTTGAGGAGGTTCGGTAGGGTTGAACTACCCCAAACTCATTGCAAGCTCCTCCACACGTCTGTTGTAGTATGCTTGGAAGAGGTCATGTCACCACTAGCACCAAAGCTCCCAAGAAAAGCAGCCAGTGGTGAAATGGGATTTGTTGATGGCCAACTGAGAACTACTCTCATTCTACAGGTGATTCTACTCCCTTTCTACTGATTGTACACCTATTCTACTGATGATTCTACTCCCATTCTACTCTCGTTCTACTGGTGATTCTACTCCCTTTCTACTGATTGTACACCTATTCTACTGATGATTCTACTCCCATTCTACTCGCTTTCTACTGATGATTCTACTCCCATTCTATTCGCTTTCTACTGATGATTCTACTCCCATTCTACTCGCATTCTACTGATGATTCTACTCCCGTTCTGCTCGCATTCTACTGATGATTCTACTCCCATTCTACTCGCATTCTACTAATGATTCTACTTCCATTCTACTCGCATTCTACTGATGATTCTACTCCCATTCTGCGGATCTGCAACTGAGAACTACTCTCATTCTACTGGTGATTCTACTACCTTTCTACTGATTGTACATCTATTCTAATGAATGATCAACAAAACCTACACCACCACTGGCTGCTTGTCTTGGAAGCTTTGGTGCTAGTGGTGACATGTGTTTTGTTGATCCCTGCATGGCCCTGCTGATTTCTTCTCCCGCCAACAAGCATTCGGAATGATCAGTAGAATGGAAGTAGAATCATCAGTAGCATGCAAGTAGATTGTCAGATAGAGTAGAATGATCAGAGTAGAATGATCAGTAGAATACTGTCAGTAGAATGGGGATCAAATCATCAAGGTGTACAATCAGTAGAAAGGAAGGGAGTAGAATCATCAGTAGAATGAGAGTAGTTCTCCATTCTACTCGCATTTACTGATGATTCTACTCCCATTCTACTGATGATTCTACTGATGAATCTACTCCCATTCTACTCCCATTCTGGTAATTGTAATCCCATTCTACTGGTGATTCTACTCCCACTTGATTCCCGCTGTGTAGTTGTCAACACTAGGAGGCAGTTCAGGGTTCTATTCCTTTTCGATTCATTCTACTGATCATTCTACTCTCATTCTATTGCCATTCTTCCGATCAATCTACTCAATTCTCATCTCTCATACAAAATAGAATTCTGACTTGGTCCCATTTTCCTACAATGAAAGGTAATTAGAATGATTAGTAGAATAGGAGTAGAATGATTAATGATTGGAAGAATGGGAGTAGAATCATGCGAATAGAATGGGGATAGAATTATGAGTAGGAATGATCAGTAGAATGGAAGTAGAATCATCAGTAGCATGCAAGTAGATCGTCAGTAGATTTTGAGTATGATACATAGATTGGGTGCACAAGGAAGGGAGTAGAAAATATCCGTAGAATGGGAGTAGAATCATCAGTAGAAAGCAAGTAGAATGGGAGTAGAATCATCAGCAGCAGGGATTAAAATCTCCAGTAGAATGGGAGTAGAATCATCAGTAGAATGCGAGTAGAATGGGAGTAGGTAGAATCATCAGTAGAATGCGAGTAGAATGGGAGCAGAATGATCAGTAGAATTAGAGTAGAATGATCAGTACGTAGAACACTGTCAGTAGAATGGGGATCGAATCATCAATAGAATAGGTGTACAATCGTCAGTAGAATTGATCCACAGGTCCCAGCAGTGCACAAGGAAGGGAGTAGAATAATCCATCTATGAGGCTGACATCTGGGGCATTGGATGTGTCCTGTACACACTACTGGTAGGGAAGCAACCATTCGAGACAGAGAGCCTCAGATATTTGTTCTTGAAGAGTTTGTTCCTAATAAGATATTCTAGTAATGCAGGGAATGGGATAAACATCGGCAAAAAAGCAAAGTTTTATAGTTCATCATCAGTATTCTACTGTAGTCCGTACCCGTACCATTGTTCACCCAAGAAAGAAGAACTCGATCCTTTTTGGCGCATGTGACATTTAGTATTGCCCCCCTCCCCCGCCTCCCCCCCGTCCCCACGTCGCAATGACATTATCGCGCCAAAAATTGTTTGGTTGTGAAGATGCGTGAGGTGATATCCGTCCACGTAGGCCAGGCCGGTTGCCAGATGGGCAATGCGTGTTGGGAGCTCTATTGTCTGGAGCACGCCATCCAGCCAGACGGACTGATGCCCTCGGATACAGGAGGGGACGATTCGTTCAACACGTTTTTTAACGTGACAGGTGCTGGGAAATACGTTCCTCGCGCGATATTCGTTGATCTCGAGCCATCAGTGATAGACGAAGTGCGCACAGGTGTGTACCGTAGGTTGTTCCATCCCGAACAGCTGATCACGGGCAAGGAAGACGCAGCGAATAACTACGCTCGCGGTCGCTACACCCTTGGGAGGGAACGGATGGACGAGGTGGTCGACGGGGTCCGGAAGCTCACCGATCAATCCACGGGCCTGCAAGGTTTTTTAGTCTTCTGCTCTTTCGGCGGCGGGACAGGGTCAGGGTTCGCCTCGCTACTGATGGAGCAACTGTCGGCCGACTACGGCAAAAAATCGAAGCTAGAGTTCTCCATCTATCCTGCTCCCCAGATAGCCACCGCTGTGGTTGAGCCCTACAACTCAATCCTTACTACACACACTACGCTGGAACACTCGGACTGTGCAAAAAAGACTGAGGGAATCTGGTGTTCAGGGTAGTTTGACATGAGTTCGGGGTGATTCAACCCCTTCGAACCAGCTCGAACCACCGTTTGACTTCAGGAACCGGGTGACATGAGTTCGGGTTGGTTCCAATTGAGCCGAGTTCGGGATAGTTTAATCCAACCTTCTCGAACCACATCGTTGCAGACATAGCAAGGTGTGTAGAGTTCTTTAACATAAGTTCGGGATGGTTCGACTGTACCAAACAAGTACATCTTTACAAGGGAAGCTAGATGTGCAGGATGCTTATGCACTAGTTGGGGGTAGTTCAAGCGCATCGAACCTCCTCGAACCCTCTCGAACCACATCATTGCAGAGATAGCAAGGTGTGTAGAGTTCTTTCACATGAGTTCGGAATGGTGTACAGGGTGCTTATGATACATAGATTGGAAGTACAAGGAAGGGAGTAGAAAATATCCGTAGAATGGGAGTAGAATCATCAGTAGAAAGCAAGTAGAATGGGAGTAGAATCCTCAGCAGCAGGGATTAAAATCTCCAGTAGAATGGGAGTAGAATCATCAATAAAACTGAAAATCACCAGGGTGGAGTAAAGATTGGGAGTAGAATCATCACAATCATCACTAGATTGTGAATAGAACGGGAGTAGAATGGGTACTCAATCATCAGAATGGGAGTAGATTGATAGGTAGAATGATAGGTAGAACCATCAGCAGAATGGGAGTAGAATGATCAGTAGATGAGAATAGATTGATTGGTTAGAATGGGAGTAGAATCATGCGAATAGAATGGGGATAGAATCATCAGTAGAATAGGTGTACAATCAGTTGAAGGGAGTAGAATCACCAGCTAGAATCACCAGTAGAATAGAATGGAAGAATGATCCGTAGAATGGGAGTCGATTCATCAGTAGAATGCGAGTAGAATGGGAGTACAATCATCAGAAGACTGGGAGTAGAATCTCCAGTAGAATGGTAGCAGAATGTTCAGTAGAGTGAGAGCAGAATGGTCAGTAGAATGAGAGTAGAATGATCAGTAAATATTGTAAGTAGAATGGGAGTACAATCATCAGAAGACTGGGAGTAGAATCTCCAGTAGAATGGTAGCAGAATGTTCAGTAGAGTGAGAGCAGAATGGTCAGTAGAATTTGAGTAGAATGATCAGTAAATATTGTAAGTAGAATGGGGATAGAATCATCAGTAGAATACTGTCAGTAGAATGGGGATAGAATCATCAGTAGAATAGGTGTACAATCAGTTGAAAGGGAGTAGAATCACCAGGTAGAATCACCAGTAGAATGGAAGAATGATCCGTAGAATGGGAGTACAATCATCAGTAGAATGCGAGTAGATTGGGACTACAATCATCAGAAGAATGGGAGTAGAATCTCCAGTAGAATGGTAGTGGTAGTAGAATGCTCAGTAGAGTGGGATAGAATGGAAGAATGATCCGCAGAATGGGAGTCGATTCATCAGTAGAATGCGAGTAGAATGGGAGTACAATCATCAGAAGAATGGGAGTAGAATCTCCAGTAGAAGGGTAGTAGAATGCTCAGTAGAGTGGGGCAGAATGATCAGTAGAATTTGAGTAGAATGATCAGTAGAATACTGTCAGTAGAATGGGGATAGAATCAGCAGAAGAATACTGTCAGTAGAATAGGGATCGAATCATCAGTAGAATAGGTGTACAATCAGTTGAAAGGGAGTAGAATCACCAGGTAGAATCACCAGTAGAATAGAATCATCCGTAGAATGGGAGTCGATTCATCAGTAGAATGCGAGTAGAATGGGAGTACAATCATCAGAAGAATGGGAGTAGAATCTCGTGTCCTGCACGTGACTTATTGGCAAGTTCAAACATGCGTAGTTGCCAGTTGCCTTGGATCCTGACTTCGTGTTGCCACTTTTTACGCCTCGAGTGCCCTCTCTCTCGCCTAGTATCGCAATCAGGATGATATCCCCATTCTACTGACAGTTCTACTCCCATTCTACTGATCATTCTACTCTCAATCTACTGATCCCCCCTCTACAATCATCAGAAGAATGGGAGTAGAATCTCCAGTACAATGGTAGTAGATTGCTCAGTAGAGTGGGACCAGAATGATCAGTAGATTGAGAGTAGAATGATGCAGTAGAATGGGAGTAGAACTGTCAGTAGAATGGGGATAGAATCATCAGTAGAATAGGTGTACAATCAGTTGAAAGGGAGTAGAATCACCAGGTAGAATCACCAGTAGAATAGAATGGAAGAATCATCCGTAGAATGGGAGTAGAATCATCAGTAGAATGCGAGTAGAATGGGAGTACAATCATCAGAAGAATGGGAGTAGAATCTCCAGTAGAATGTTAGTAGAATGCAGTGGGAGCAGAATGACCAGTAGATTGAGAGTAGAATGATCAGTAGAATGGGAGTAGAACTGTCAGTAGAATGGGGATAGAATCATCAGTAGAATGCGAGTAGAATGAGAGTACAATCATCAGAAGAATGGGAGTAGAATCTCCAGTAGAAGGGTAGTAGAATGCTCAGTAGAGTGAGAGTAGATGGTCAGTAGAATGGGAGTAGATTGCTCAACTGATCCTACTCATTCTACTACCTTTCTACTGGAGATTCTACTCCCATTCTTCTGATGATTGTACTCCCAATCTACTGACAGTTCTACTCCCATTCTACTGATCATTCTACTCTCAATCTACTGATCATTCTGCCCCACTCTACTGAGCATTCTACTACCATTCTACTGGAGGATCTGCTCCCATTCTTCTGATGATTGTACTCCCATTCTACGGATGATTCTTCCATTCTAATCTATTGGTGATTCTACCTGGTGATTCTACTCCCTTTCAACTTCTTGTACACCTATTCTACTGATGATTCGATCCCCATTCTACTGACAGTATTCTTCTGATGATTCTATCCCCATTCTACTGACAGTATTCTACTGATCATTCTACTCTAATTCTACTGATCATTCTGCTGATCCCGTAAGATTTCGATTAAGATTCTGGACTTCAGTGGTTCGAGGAGGTTAGGTAGGGTTGAACCACCCCGTACTCATGTCAAGCTCCACCACAGGTCTGGTTTGCTGTGTTGTGCTATGGTTCGCGAGGGCCCTCACTCTCAGTCAATGTATGATACTATCTCCATTCATCAGGATACCATGATTTGTTTATTAATTTTTGGCATAATTACATGAAGAAAAAATTAACACTTAAGTATCACAACTGAATTCTGACGATTCTACTGATGATTCTACTCCCATTCTACTGACAATTCTACTGGTGATTCTACTCCCACTGTACTGGTGTCTCTACTCCCATTCTACTGATGATCCTTTTCTCATTCTACTGACAATTCCACTCCAGCTCTACTCATGATTCTATCCCCATTCTATTCGCATGATTCTACTCCCATTCTACCGATCATTCTACTCTCATTCTACTGATCATTCTGCTCCCAATCTACTCCCATTCTGCTCTCAGTACAGCCTATTCTACTCCCATTCTGCTCCCAGCCTTATAGAATCATCAGTAGAATAGGTGTACAATCAGTTGAAGGGAGTAGAATCACCAGGTAGAATCACCAGTAGAATAGAATGGATCCGCAGAATGGGAGTCGATTAATCAGTAGAATGCAATGAGAATGGGAGTAAAATCATCAGAAGAATGGGAGTAGAATCTCCAGTAGAATGGTAGTAGAACGCTCAGTAGAGTGGGAGCAGAATGATCAGTAGAGTGGGAGCAGAACGATCAGCGGGAGAAGAAATCAGCAGGCGAGAAGCCACTAGCACCAAAGCTTCCAAGACAAGCAGCCAGTGGTGGTGTAGGTTTTGTTGATGGCTGGCCTTGTGAACTTCTGCTGAGAAGTTTGCAACTGAGAACTACTCTCATTCTACTGGTGATTCTACTCCCTTTCTACTGATTGTACACCTATTCTACTGATGATTCGATCCCCATTCTACTGATCATTCTACTCTAATTCTACTGATCATTCTGCTCCCACTCTACTGAGCATTCTACTAGAGTAGCTCATCAATCACCGGACACCACTTAATTCTGGACACCATCAAAGTGTCGGACAACAAATCTTTAAAGGTCGTATAGCTGCTAGCTGATCTGACCTACTCTAGCTAGACCGTGACATAATCAATGAATTTCTTCTTTCCATGTCCTCGTTCCCCAGTTCCCATTTCCTCGTTCCACACTTCCCCTATTTCGTTTCGAAGGCGCGCCATGTGCTAGGGCAAACCACTCCCGTTCGGTTTGCGAGATGTTGTAGGCAGTGTTGACATTGACCCAAGCTGTTTACATTGAGTTGGTTGTAAGCCCCCCTCCAGCGAGCGCCTGCATAGCCGCATGCATGTACGCAAACATTGCCGTGGCTTCCGGGTCGAGAGTGCGCTCCGATCGAACATCGGAGTGCTAGCTAGCTATTTGTGTGTAGCGCAGCTGTGACCTATTTGCTAAAACCCTACAGAAACATAGTCCGCAGTTAGGGGTCACTTTCCGAGTACCGATGGTTCGGACAATTGCTACTTTTACAGCTGTGACTGCATAGATCTTAATCGAGTGAGTCTGGCAGTTATCTATCTTGTTTGTCTTGATGATGTGAAGAAGCGTCCCAAGTACGGACGCATAGCGTTCAGCAGTCCGAGAGATATCGTGCTGTCCGCGTGATGGTGTCCGATAACGGATGGGTTACTCTACCCTTCTACTGGAGATTCTACTCCCATTCTTCTGATGATTCTACTCCCATTCTACTCGCATTCTACTGATGATTCTACTCCCATTCTACTGGAGATTTTAATCCCTGCTGCTGATGATTCTACTCCCATTCTACGGATATTTTCTATCCCCTTCCTTGTGCACTGCTGGGACCTGTGGATCAATTCTACTGACGCATGCGCAGGTTTTTCTCCTACCTACCAACGGGTGCGAAAAATGGCGTCAGAGAAACCTACAGCAGAGAAACCTACAGTCGGCTATACAGTCGGCTATCTTCCGTGGCATGGTCCAAATGGTTTTGTAGGTGTAATAAAGGTTTGTGTCTGGCTACGCAGGGTTTTGTCGTCAAGTTATCTTTTTTTATCTCTTATTTTTCTAGAATAAAGACGGTAGTTTCGTATCTTCTACCATAGATAATTGGGGCGAGCGCAGCGAGCCCAGTATTGGCGAGGTGAATGCCAACTGTGTTTGTATGTTTGTTTATATGTCATCAACCGACCGGTCTACGTATAACGCATGCGCAGAAACTTGCTAGACACATGTTTGTCAGACAGTAATGAAGTTTGTTTTCAACAAGCAAGTCATCGTGTAGTAGTACTCGTGTACATTCGGTAAAGTAGATCTACATCTTAAAAATGGATGAACAGGATAGCCAGGAGAGAGAGGAAAGGCTTCGGAGAAGGCGAGAACTTGAGAGACAGCGTAGGGCTCGAGAAACAGCTGAACAACGTGAGATACGATTGGCAAGGCGGAGAGAACAGTATAGAGCACGTCGATTAGCACGTACGTTTTGTATGAAGTAGCTCTACAGCTAGATAAGATAAAGAGCCATGCACAATAGCTTTACTTGGCCCTAGCTGCCGCCTTTTAGATATTAATATCTGTATACCCTATCCTGTAGAAACCAACGAAGCCAGGCAGGCTCGTGCTGATGCCAACAGGGTGGCCCAGCAAGATAGCAGACAAAATCAACCCCACGAGGTCACACAGGCTCACTTGGATGCCCTCAGACTGGCCCAACAACAGCGAATAGATCATGAAACCCCAGCAGAGAGGCAGGCTCGCTTGGATACCATCAGACTGGCCGAACAACAGAGAAGAGAGGATGAAACCACCCAAGAGAGGCAGGCCCGATTGGAGGCCATCAGACTGGCCCAACAACAGAGAAGACAGAATGAAACACCAGAGGAGAGGCAGGATCGATTGGATACCCTCAGACTGGCCCAACAACAGAGAAGACAGAGTGAAACTCCAGATGAAAGGCAGGCTCAATTGGAGGCCGTCAGACTGGCCCAACAAGAGAGAAGAGACATAAGCATTGCTACCCCATTGTTTCAGCAAAATGCTGTTGAGTCAAGAATGTTGAACTTTCATTCCAAGCTGGCTTCTCTTGAGTTCAGGGAGTGTAACACTTGTTCAGAGAGATTCCCCAATCTGACGATGTCCAGGAACAACACAGAATGCTCTCGTTGCCGTCAAGATCGACGAATCCCCAAACTGTATTCGACAGCAAATAACATGAATCCTGGACCTGTCCCTCAACAATTGCTGGTGAGTAGTTGTGTAACATTTAGCGTCTGCAAACGCAAGCATAGCTACGATATCATTGTAGCTAGTGCTCTGTATAGTACCCTTTCATGTAACACATTTTGAATCTCATGTCTCCAATGTATGTAAGGTCTCACCCAAGCTGAGGAAATGTTGATATCTGCTGTCATGCCCATCATGTCGATCTACCATCTACCACTCGGTCAGTATGGGTACACAGGCCACGTCATCAACCTGCCCCAAGATGTGGTATCATTCGCACTCTCCCTCCCGAGGCTACCATCTGAGCTGGATGTACTGATTGTGAGGAAGAATAGTGAACAGTCACATCGAGACTTCCGTGTCCGCAGATCTGTAGTCCAACAAGCCCTCACCTGGCTACTTAATAATAACAGATACTACCACGCTAATGCAGTACACATCAATGAAGAGGCTCTACAGCAGCTGCCAGAAGATGGGGACCTGTCAAACCTCACATCACTTCCGACGAGTGATCCTCAGTCTGAGTCATCACAAGATGATCTATATGGAGCCCACCTGTCAACATCGTTTGTTCCTAATGCTGCACAGCAAAGGAGAGAACAAGAGACAGTCCAGAAATCTGTTCAAGACCTGCAGAGTGGCTCACACACCCTCGCATGGCCCACCATTGGAGGAACACCCATCAATGAGTTTACTACAGAGGGCTACTTCAGCATGGCCTTCCCCACCCTGTTCCCCACTGGAGCCACTGACTTCCTGGGACAGCGCTGCAACCAGGTCACCATCGGCAACTACTTCACCCACCTCATGAAGTACAGAGATGGCCGTTTTGCCAGACACCCTCGCTTCAGGTTCTTCGCCCTGAACACAGAGATGAGGTGGCGGGCACTACAGTCTGGTAGGATCTACGTCCAACAACACCCTGGGGATGCACAGCTCACAGTGGACGAGCTACGAGACATGGTGGGAAGAGAGGGAGAGGCTTTCTCCAACAGAGTCCTCCACTACGCCTCCAGTCTATGAGGCACCCGTCAGTACTGGTTGAAGCAGCGAGGACGGCTCATCTCCATGGTGGACACTCTCGGCCTGCCCACGATCTTCTTCACCCACAGTGCTGCCGACCTACAGTGGCCAGAGTTGGCTCAGCTCATCTGTCCAGAAGACTCCGACACATCATTAAGCAGGATCAAAGCTGTCAACAACAACCCAGCACTTGCTGACTGGTTCTTCTACCACAGAGTGCAGAAGTTTGTTGATGCCTTCTACCTGGGAGTGCTCAAGGCCACAGACTACTGGCTGCGGTTCGAGTGGCAGCACCAAGGCAGCCCTCACGTCCATGGTGTGGCCTGGTTGCCCAACGCTCCTGACGTAGAGCAGCTGCTGAAGGACAGTGTGAACGCTGAAGCCCTCAAGCAGGATATCATCCAGTATGCCGACAGGGTGGTCTCAACCATCAACCCTGCTGTTGCCCCTGATGGCAGTGACGTGGACAGTGCACCACTGCCAGTCACCCAGCCACACATCTGCAACAAGTCCTACCTAGAAGTTGCAGACCGCCAAGAAGACCTATCCCAGCTCATCGCCACATGCCAGAGGCACACAAGATGCTCTGAAGCATACTGCCTTCGGACACGCCATGGCAAACAAGTGTGTCGCTTTGGCTACCCCAAGCCATTACAACCAGAGACCACAGTCGTGACTGAAGATGAGCCAACTCTCCTGACAGCAAGAAACGACGGGATGCTAAACTCCTTCAACCCCGTTCAGCTCTCAGCCTGGCGTGCCAATGTAGATATGCAGTACATTGTGTCAAGACGTCGAGTGATTGACTACTGCACCAAGTATGTCACCAAGAGTGAGCCAAGATCAGAGTCTCTTAAGGACACCTTCACCAAGATCGTCAGAAGCCTCAAGGATGGCAACCGATCTCTGAAGGCAGTTCAGAAGCTCCTCATCCACACTGTAGGAGACAGAGACTACTCAGCACAAGAGACCTGCCATATCCTATTGCAGCTACCCATGTACAAGTGCTCCCGTGACTTCATTGTGCTCAGCCTGGATGGTTCCAGAGCAGTGGAGGATCGCGTACAAGATCATGGCCATGTCACAGCTCCATCCACCCTCGACCACTACCTCATCCGCCCAGCAACTCCAGTCTTCAACAACATGACCCTGTTGGAGTTCACCCAGAGCTACACCATGCCCAAGGAGCTGGGGGCAGCACCCAACAAGAGGAACAAGAAGGTTGTGGTCATCACACGGCCCTACTGCTCTCCTGATCCAGCCGAGCCCAAGTACGAACAATACTGCCAGCAGTCACTCATGAAGCACAAGAGCTTCCGGCAAGTCACCGACCTGCTAGCTGGCCACGACACCTACGCTCAGGCCTATGCTGAGTTCCTGCAGACAGGAGACATCCCACCCTCCCTCGAGGAAGATATCTTCCGCCTACAACAGCACCAGGAACAAGCAAATGCTGATGAGGTACATGTACATCTAAGTCATACATGTACCGTAGTGTCCCGCTAATACGCCCCCTTCGAAAATACGCCCCCCCCCTCTTTTCCGCCAAAGTTCCTGCACAGGGTAGTTTGACTCGTTATAACGCCCCCCCGGTGAGCGTCTTCTGGAACATCAAAACTACACGTGCTTACTATACGTTGCAAGTGCGTTCAGCAAGACTATAGTAGTCGGTGAATCTTTTGTAAGTTTTGTGGCTTTTAGAAAAGCCGGTTAGATGTTCCAAGTTTTAAGCTGCTAGTTTAGCAAACAGGTCTGTCAAGGTGTTTTTGTTTCCCTCTGAAGATGTACACGCACGGAACCACGAGTCCTTTCCCATCAACTTCAGAACGTCTTCTGTCACCATTGACGATGCAAGTCATCTCGCTGCCACTCTTGTGCAAGAAATACCAGCAGACTCTGGAAATTTCCCGTGGTACATGACCGACAGTGTTGCCGTTCTTGAGGACAGCTACAGCGAAGTCGTCGTGAATGTTATTGACCTCGCGTTGAACTGGCAGCTCTTCTCCGATGTAGGGAGACCACGCAGCTTTGTAAACGTGATGTCCGCGAACAGTACTCTCGATCCTGAAAGTCGTCGCCATAGTTAGTTGATAGTGAAAGGCATTGATTTCATAGGGGGGGCTTATAGTCGAGACTAATTGCATCCTCGAATATAAGCCCCCCCCCCCACTTTAGGCGGGATGTAGTGTACAAAATGGGGGGGCGTATTAACGGGACACTACGGTATGTACATTTATATGTTCATGTTAAATCTCACTTGTAATGTGCATTCCAATTTACATTGTGCTTTATTTAGAAATTGCCTGTACTCTAATTAGAACTGTGCACTATACACTGTACACATGCACATACATTGTGTACATTACATGTACAGCTTGCATTGACAGTATCTCTCATGTGCACACAGGATGAACAACAACATGAGCAACAACAGCATCAACGATGAGCTCAAGATGAGTGGATGCTCATTTGTCAGAGGGCAGCTGACCTCCAACCTGACACCAGCTCCCAGGAAGACTTCAACTGGACAGCTGCTGCACAGTCCTACCCCAACCTGGAGGAAGCACCAACATTCATCACCAGGAACAGGCAGCAAGCTGCTCCACGCACCTTCACCACATCAGCAAGTCCTGACAACCTTCAAGGACGGCAGCTAGAGGTGTACACTACAGTGAAGGATCACTTTGCCATGCACCACCACTCAGGATGATCGTCACTGGCACAGCAGGTACTGGCAAGTCCTACCTCATCCAGTGCATCAGGCTGCTGCTAGGAGACAAGCTCACTGTTGCTGCTCCCACTGGTGTGGCGTCCTTTATCATTGAGGGAACCACACTGCACACACTACTGCAGCTGCCAACAAGGGGGGAATTCAAGCAGTTAGAAGGTAATCGCCTACAACAGCTTCAACAGGCGATGACAACCATCAAATACCTTATCATTGATGAGATGTCAATGGTCGGAAGGAAGGTGTTTGGGCAGATAGACAGCCGCCTTCGCCAGGCCTTCCCCCACCATGCTCAAGAGGTGTTTGGTGGCTGCTCAATGCTACTGTTTGGGGACTTTGGCCAGCTACCACCGTCATGGACCTGCCCCTCTACACAACTGACACCCGCACCGAGCTCTCAGATCAGGGGAGAACTGCCTACATGCAGTTTGACAGAGCCTTCACTCTTACTCAAGTGATGCGTCAAGCTGGCAATGACCCCAGTCAAGTCCGTTTCAGAGACATCCTCCTGCGCCTGAGAAATGCTGACGTCACTCAAGAAGACTGGGAGGAGCTTATGAAGCAGACCCCAACCAATGTCGCTGACCTTACATCATTTGCAGATGCTCTACACCTGTATCCAACAGTGGAGGCTGTGGTGGAACACAACATTGGCAAGCTCAAGGACTCTGGTCAGCCTATTGCCACCATCAAGGCTGTCCACACTGGAGCTAATGCAGCCAAGGCCTCATCTGATGATGCTGGTGGCTTGGAAGCTGTTGTCTGCCTTGCCAAATTGGCCAGAGTCATGCTCACCAGTAACCTCTGGGTGGAAGTTGGCCTCGTCAACGGAGCAATGGGCATCATTGAAGCAATCTGCTATAGGAGTGGAGGCCCCCCAGACCTGCCACTGGCTGTGATGGTCAAGTTTGACCACTACTCTGGACCCACCCTCCAAGACGGCACAGTGCCAATCACCCCCCTCAGACGCACCTGGTCTAACTCAGGTGTACACTGCTCCCGCCTACAGCTACCCCTCAAGCTAGCCTGGGCCGTCACAATACACAAGTCCCAAGGACTTACAACAAGGTGGCCATTGATGTTGGCAAGAAGGAGTTCTCATGTGGCCTGACCTTTGTAGCTTGCTCCAGAGTGCGTCAGATCACTGACCTCCTCTTCTCTCCACCATTTCCCTTCCAGCGTCTCTCTAATCTCTCCAACAGCCAGCGTCTTCGTGAGAGGCAGCTAGAAGACCAGAGACTTCTGTCATTGCAACCATCTACTGAAGCCTCACACACGGATGAAGACATACCCTCTCCTTCCAAACCACCCACGTCTCCTGGCATGGATGAAGATCACTCGGAGTCCATCTACATGTATCAAGATTTGCCATCACCCTCTCCATTTGATAATCCACCTAGCATGCACGAAGATTGGCCATCACCCTCTCCATCTGACTTCCCACCTGACATGGACAAAGATTGGCCATCACCCTCTCCGTCTGACTTCCCACCTGACATGGACAAAGATTGGCCATCACCCTCTCCGTCTGACTTCCCACCTGACATGGACAAAGATTGGCCATCACCCTCTCCGTCTGACTTCCCACCTGACATGGACGAAGATTGGCCATCACCCTCTCCGTCTGACTTCCCACCTGACATGAACGAAGATTGGCCATCACCCTCTCCATCTGACTTCCCACCTGACATGGACGAAAATTGGCCATCACCCTCTCCGTCCAATTTCAGCTCCTACCACTAAACAAGGTTGGTCACTGTACAAGTTACATTGCATGTACATGGGCTCCATGTATGTAATGCTAATCTATACTACATGTACATCTACCTCAGGCACCAATTGGGTGGAGGGAGGGGGGCCAGCGATGCAGTGTGACATTTATGCAATGGTGCTGGTTATCACCCTTCATAGGGTGCAAGAACACTGCATTTGTTTTAATATTAATTTTACTGTATAGTCCATGCACACTGTCTTGCTACATTCATCTTCATCTACCTGTCCTTTACAGGTATCTGGACAGCTCACTGAAATAAAGGATGTACACAAGAGCTACATAATGCAATGAAGTAGAAGTCACGAACACTAGCTAGCTACCATATCTTTCATGCATGTTCTTTAATTAGAAACCCCTCGTCATTAATGAATATTATGCGCATGCTCATTCACACCCGTTGCACGTGTATTTGACACGACAGCTAAAATAGCTACTAAATGTTCCCAGAGTTCTGCTTCTAGCTCCGAAATCGATGCTATTGCTGAGTTCGACAACTTGCGCTCATTAGAGGAAAATGAAAAGGGAAGCGTGCACGGACTAGTAGGTCAAGTAAGCCCAATGACAGTTGGGAAGACGGGCAAAGGGTATTTTCATGCTCTACTGACTGATGGCGCTGAAGACGTCAAAATAGTAGGCTTTGGCAAGAGCCAGAGGAACATCCTGAAGGACTTCGAAGAAAAAGGGGATCCAGTTGCCTTGAAAGGATGCAGAATCAAACGATCCCGCTACACAAGGGGTATGGAGGTGATCCTTCGCCCTGAAACCAACCTGACACTCTCCCCGAAAAAGATCAAAGTCGATCCAGACAGGTTTGCAGTCAAAGACTCTGACATCAGCGTGAAAGACGTTGACAGTATGGCTCGATTCAAGCGGGTGTCTCTGTATGCAAAAGTCATAAGGGTAGACGAAGCAGCTGTTGTTTCTGATGGGCTCAAAGTACAAAATGTCATCATCGCAGATGCTAATAGAGCTATCAAGATGGCACTCTGGGAGAACGACATTGGGCGCCTTTCCAAAGGGAAGTCGTACCACCTCGTGAATGTAGTCACCAACAGTTTCCGAGGGGCAAACTTTCTACAGTTTCCCAAAGGTGGAGCAGAAGCACACGAAGTAGAAGATATAGGCACTGTAGCAGAGGACGATGTTCCAAGTTTAGAAGATGAAGTACACGATTCAGAGGTAGCAGGCATCCTAGCATTAGATTGCTATGTTGCTTGTCTCAGCTGCAAGAGCAAAGTAGACAAGAAGAGTGATGTGCTCGGTACATGCTCAAGATGTGGCATGGTGCAGAAGCTTCTCAAATGCTCAGATCAGAAGAGAGCCAGATTGGTATTCACACTTCCGGGAGGTGGATATGCCAATGTGAGTGTTTTTGGCAAGCACTTGGAAGAGATTGCAGGGAGCGAGGAAGTCACCGAACACCATCTGCTTGCCGCAAAGCCGTTTTCCTTCACATATGCAAACAGTATTGTCAACTATGTGTACCGGAAGGATGCAAGCAAGAAGAACAAAGACGATTGAGATGAAGAATGCTCAACCATGAACACATTTGTTTGAACTACTATGTTATTGTTCTTGGGTTTGGGAGCATGCTCCTGCTATTTACCACCATTTATCACTTACATAATTCTTCAATTTGAACTACTATGTTATTGTTCTTGGGTTTGGGAGCATGCTCCTGCTATTTACCACCATTTATCACTTACAAGATTCTTCAATTTGAACTATGTTATTGTTCATGGGTTTGGGAGCATGCTCCCTGCTATTTACCACCATTTATCACTTACATGATTCTTCAATTTGAACTACTATGTTATTGTTCTTGGGTTTGGGAGCATGCTCCCTGCAATTTTACATGTTCTTCAATTTGAACTTTGCACTCTCTCCTCTATGACTGCAATTCTCTTACTTTGTTTTCGCTCTTAGTAAGAGTTGACAACCAGTCTTGAGAATCTTGAGCATCTGTGAAGTCTTCAAGGTCAGATTGAGCCATATCAAGAGTGCTCTTGGCGATATTTAGCTAGCTATAGAGATAGCTAGCATGTGGAATACATGTGGTGCATACATTGCTGATTGCTGAAAGTAAGCAAGGGAAAAACCAAGTAGCAGAATTGCAAACTGCGCTAGACAGTGAAAAGCGTCGTGTCAAGGATCTCATAAAGGAACTCTATAAGACTGTGAAAAAGGTGCATGTGACGAGTTGAAAGCAGATCTCTCCAGCTCTGAAGACAGGTGTGAGCAATTGAGAGCAGTAAACATCAGCATAATGAAAAGACTTCATTGGTTTGATCAAAATGAAGCTGAAGAGACAGAAGTTCAAAGGCAGGCTAGGATGGAAAAGGAGGAGGAAATTAGACGAAACGTTCGTATTGAGGAGGAAGAGACAGAGCGAATTAGAGAGGAAACCAGACAACGTAAATCAGATTCCTGTTCCAGCATAAACCCATTTTCATTCAAGCATACTGCATAGTACCACTGAACACACAAGCAAACTATGCTAGATCCACTTGTCCCTTCATACTCTCATCATTGTGTATCCACTTGTCCCTTCATACTCTAATCATTGTGTATTCTTAAACCAGCATGACCTACGCATGCTTATTTCCTCTTATTGTACTTGTGTTTACTTGTTGCGCTCGCCCCACAAATGCTTTGCATTCTCCTAGTATAGCTCCGTACCGGGATTGGAAACAAGTCACATGCGCCCATAAGGCTTCGTATTGAGCGCTCGGGCCAGAGGAGGTCGGACATGGTTGACCTTTGCTAATTGAAACAACTGAGGTCACACTAATTGATCTTGGATATTGCAAGGTAGAAAGTTTTTTTAGCTTTTTCTATGACTGGATCCAGCCTTGAATCCTGATTTGAAAACTGGGGCCCACCTCAGTGAAAGTCGAGAGAGCTAGTCTGTTGAGATACGAAAAATCAATTAGTGTGACCTCAGCCATTTTAATTAGTAAAGTTCAACCATGTCCGACTTCCTCTGCTCGGGCATTCCGTGTTACGGTCTTGAACGCGAATTTTTACGCAGCGAGCGTTACGGCGGCGAGAGTTTGTGCACTTCACTAAGAAACAGCGATACAGTGACTACTACGTATCCCAAGTAAGTAGTAAGTGTAGCTAGGAGCCGAGTAACGGTGCATATAAGCGTTAAATTTTGCAGTAATATTGTGGATTTTATTATTCGGCGTTTTTGTGTACCTTCTGTGCTCATGTATTACAACCTGTAAAACATTAATAGCTTTCAGGATGAGCTTTAGAGGTTGAAGTTTTGCATGGTGTAGCTGGTTTATGTGAGAAGTTTTTAAAAAAGCGTTGATAAGAAGGAAACAAAATTTTATATAAACGTTACTATCAAGACTTTGTGTACCTTGTAGCTAAACAGGAACTAACAGAGTTCAGTTTCAAGGAGTTATAGTATTAGCTTAGGTATAGTACTTTTGCATGGTACAACTTTCATTGTTCCCTTGTATGGTATAAGCACCATACGTTTTGAGTAAGACTTTACATGTCATGTATATGAGACTGTTACATTTCATATGTCCATGGTAACACCTGTTGTTGTTAGTCTGTATAAAGTTAGCTTTATGTCAACAATTTTAATTTTATGTCAGTATAAAGTGCACATTTGTCTACCAACAGTAATGGGTCGCAAATTTCGGTTAAGTGTGCACCGGAAGAATGAAGAGAGATGTCGCAATGCACCCATCTCTCTGCCAGTGTCAATTCCACTAACAGGGCAAGTAATGGGACTATGTGTCTCCATTCCACGGCACTTAGTTGCTGTGCCTAACTCCTTACCACTGTCAGCCCTCACAAGTGCCTCGGCAGTAGGGTTAGACATGCTACATTCAAGGCTTGGCAAGAGTAGAATGCTACCATCAGCCTGGATGAACATCTCCAGAGGCACTCCCTTGCACAATCTGACACTCTGTAAGATTGTTTATTATGAGGAAGCTAACAGAGCTTTGTCTCACATTCACAGTGGTGATTGACAAAACATTCAGTTGGAAAACCACAATCTCCAACCATCATTTAGATGGTAGTAACAGTCACATGTTGTTGGGGGTACCGGAAACAGTGCGGAGTGTTGATAACATCATACAACTGCTATCCCTACTTGACTCAAGCAAACTGTGCACTGGAGTTTCAGATGGGAAGTACCACTCTGCTTTCAACCATCACAAGAACACGCTTCATGGAGCATCTAGTAAGGCAGAATCAAATTTATAAAATGTTACGATGAGATATTAGGGTAGTTTTAATAAAGGGCTTATGCTTTTAGTTTACTTTTTAAATTCGGAAAATAATACTAACTTTAGTTTTCTATTTTTACAATTATTTCAGTTTGTTTCAACTATTTGAACTGTAAACCCCATAACTAAAAGGCACTTAGTTGTAATTATTGTTGGGAAAAGTCCTTTTTTATATAATATGTCAACAGGTTCAGCCTATGTCGATGGTAACACCCTATGTGCCCCTACTATTCGAAGCAGCAAGTGTGAGTTTCTGATCTCACCTGACAGCAAGAGTACCAGTTGCCCTCCATGTCGCAAACTCAGAGAAGTCCTAAGGGTGAAAAATTGGCGATTACGTGTGCGTGAGAGGAATGCTGTGAGTGCTGTAAGCAAAACAGCGCCCACAAGCCATGTTAACCACCGATACCTGACACAAACAGAGCTCATTGAACGCATGCAACAGCAGCATCACCTTTTTCGGCTCACCAGCAAGCAGTTGTCCTGGCTCAAGTGCAAGATTGTAGAAGATTCTGAGCGAAGCGGAGTCATGCTTGACGAGGAGGCTCATGAAGACCTGTGTGCAATATTGAAGGGTGAAAACGAAAAGGTAATGTGATCTCTTCCTCCTGACACATTTCCACACTTGTTTTGGAAGCAACAATTGAAAGCTTCCTCACAAAAGGATTCTAGAGGTATGAGATGGCACCCTTTAATGATAAAGTGGTGTTTGTACCTGAGACATAAGTCAAGTGGTGCATATGAAACACTACGCAATTCTGGATGTGTCCATCTGCCTTCTCAGAGAACCCTGCGTGACTATACACACTATGTGCATGCAGCACCAGGTTTTTCCAATGAGGTCAACAATATGTTGAAACAGGCTGCAGAGGTTGACACATGTGAAGAGTATGAGAAATGCACACTGCTATTGCTTGACGAGATGCACATTCGCGAAGGGCTGGTCTATGACAAACACAACGGCAAACTAATTGGTTTTGCTGATTTGGGTCAAATTCATGACCACCTATGGAAGTATGAGAGGTCGCTGTTAAATGAATCTCCATCAGCTCAACCTCTAGCCACTACAATGATGGTTTTTATGGTGAGAGGGCTATTCAACAAACTGCAGTTTGCCTATGCCCAGTTCCCTTGTGCAAAGGTCTCTGGTGACCTCCTGTTTCACCCTTTTTGGGAAGCAGTTCGCAGGATTGAAAGATGCAAGTTAAAAGTAAGTTTATACATTGTATAAAAACTCATAATATATATATATTTTAAAATCATATTGCTTTTTGTAGGTGTTGGGTGCTACCCTTGATGGCAACTCTGTGAACCGAAAACTGATGAAGATTCATGACCCATCAGCATCTCTGGTACACAAAATACCAAACCCCTTTGCTAGCGATGGTAGAGAGCTGTTATTTTACTCCGACCCACCACACCTTCTAAAAACAGTCAGAAATTGTTGGGCTTCAAAAACAAGGAAGCTTTGGGTAAGTAACTACAAACTGTTACACATAAATTATGATACAATTACAGGGAAATTAAACTTCATTTATTATAGCTCAATGGACAGAACATATCATGGCGACACCTGGAGCAGCTTTACCATAGAGACAAGGGGCAAAGTGTGGGTCTATACTTGCTCCCAAAGCTCAAGTTTGAACACATACACTTGACATCTTTCTCAAAGATGCGAGTGGACTTGGCAGCCCAGGTTAGTAACAGATTATACATTGTAACAATACATGTCGATATGTATGTCTAAGTGATTGTGCTTCATTTACAGGTTCTTAGTGAGTCTGTGTCCAAGGCTCTTACACTTACAGGTGGTAGTGAGGTGGCTGAAACTGCTCACTTCATAAACATGATGGACAAGTTTTTTGACACAGTTAATGTGTCTAACTATACCAACGGAATCCGCAAACGAAAACCTTTCCAGCATCCATATAGGTCAGGAAAAGATTTTCGGTTGAAGGTAAATTTTCACATTTTTAAAATCAATAATTACATTTCTAAAATAAGATTTCTTATTTACACAGTGGCTTGAAGAGGAATTCCTCCCATATCTTGATAAGTGGGAGCAGTCTGTACATGAAAGGCCTGGTTTCACAAACTCTGAAAAGAAGCGAATGCTTTTGAGCTCTGAAACCATGTTGGGGCTAAGAATCACAGGTTAGTGAAACATTTTACTTGTAGGCTATTTGTTGCCATTTTCATCACAAATTTTCATGTATATTTCACAGCAAAATCATTCATTGAACTTGTTCAATACCTCTTCACCATTCCTGGAGTGCACTCCTTCCTAAGTCAGAGGATATGTCAAGACCCGTTAGAAAAATTCTTTGGATGTCAGAGGCAAAGAGGAGGCACTCACGACAATCCTAATGCACAGGAATTCCTCAAAAACACCCAAGCATTTCGTGTGTTTAACTCGGTCAGTAAAGGACCTGTTAGGGGAAACTGTCGTGGTACTAACTCACCTGTCAACATAGATATGGAGAAGGAGAACAAGCCTGTCCCAAAAAGATCCGCACATAGAAGTAAATGAAATGTATTATGATAATGTATACTGTTATATGAACAACAGCATCAATATCATGTTAACAAGGTCACGGAGTGGTATGTTATCATTTGAACAAGACAATGACATGGTAAGTTACATTCAATTTTTAACAAGATGAAATGGTAAGTATAATAATAATAATAATAATTTTTATTTCAGTGACATGAGTGTATACACTCCCAGCCGACACCACGGCTTACAAGTCACTAATATTAACAGTATAGTTATGAGTTACGTTTCAAAAACATATTAAAAAGAAGTTTGGCTATTCTACTGTCTAGGTTCTGCATGATTGCAATAAACTTGTCCTTGTCTGAAAGTGCTCCGGCGTCCACTTGATGGAGGTTCAAGAGGTGCAGAAGGGGGGCTCTAGCCTCTTTCAGAGCTGGACACCCCACACAGAAATGTTGTTCGTCCTCCACCTGCCCTGTGTTGCATGACCTGCATATCCTCTCCTCTACTGGGAGGCCAGTGTACCTACCAGTTTCGATTTGTAGTGGGGCTGTTCCTCCTCTTAATCGTGCCAGCAGAGATCTATGAGATTTTACTCTAACTTTCTGTACGTATTCTTCTGTTTTCCCATATTCTGTTTTAAAGTTTACATATAACCTCAACTTTGGTTTGGATGAAACCTCAGTTTGCCATCTCTCTTTTTCCAGGTGAAAGAGACAGCAGGTGACTACATGCTGGAGTTCACTGTGTGATAGCCCCTCACAGGAGCTCTGGTGCCACCAGTATTGCAGGCCACACCCAGCTAAAATCTGCTTGACTTGACTTGCCCAGTTGTCTTGGTTTTGTTCTTCTGTAAGCCTCTTGCATTCTATGTACACTTTCTTGCAGATTCTGTTGTTATCAATTTGTACGAGATGACGCTAAAATGCAACTGTGGCCAGTTTATGTCTGCATGAAGTTGGCATCCAACACATATCCCCAGATGCAGCTGCCAGTGGATGTTTGCTACCGACTCCCAGAAAGAACCTGTAGACTTGGTTTTGCACTTTCTCCACTTCCCTTAAAGAACTGAACCTGGACCACACCGGCGCTCCATAATCTAGAATGGGAGCCACCATTGAGTCGAAGAGCCTTTTATACACATTGTAGGATGAGCCACCTATTTTCATTAGGTGACCTACTAGGGCGTAAAAGGAGCAGAGGGCTTTTTCAATTCGTGTATGCACAGCTGTCTGGAAAGTCAGGTGTTCATCAAGAGGTATGCCTAAATAAATATAGTGACTGGAGATCGGGATAACCAGTTCCCCTAGTGTAAAACTTGCTGCAGTCAGGGGGTGAGAACGTAGGCGGAAATGGACTATAGCTGACTTCTTGCTGTTAACTCCAATGCTCCATAAGGAACACCATTCATGGACTTTCCCAATTAGTGTCTGCAAGGCCTGTTCACTATCTGCTATCATGACAAGATCATCGGCATATAGCAGACTGGATATTGTGCTGTCTCCAAACTGAACCTCTTCATTAGTGGCTGCGATAGAACCTGGGAGGTCATTTATGAACAAATTGAACAGAATTGGTGATGGCACACACCCTTGCCGTAGACCTGTTGAGATTGTGAAGGGTTTAGTGAAACTCTCATTCACTCTCACACAGTTGGTATTTTCTTTGTATATGCACTTCAACATCTGCAATATTTTATCAGGAAATTTCATGTCTTGCAATTTCTTCCATAGTAGGCCATGTTTGACATTATCATAAGCTTTACTAAAGTCTACAAAGCAAGCAAAAGTTGGTTTGTGCATTTTCTTTCTGCATTCAATGATACTAGTAAGACTGAAGATGTGTTCTAAACAGCTCCTTCCAGCTCTAAAGCCATTTTGTTCCTCACACAGGATCCCTGCATATTCTGCCCACTCTAGGATGTATTGGTTCAGAATTGAACAAAAGGCCTTGTATGGTACTGAGAGAAGTGATATTCCTCTGTAGTTAAGTGGGATTCTAGAGTCACTTGTTTTGTTCTTTGGTATTGGGGTAATAATTCCATGACACCAAACTGTGGGGATATAGAGATTCTTTAGACAGGCAGAGAAGAGACTTTGAAAAAAGGTACAGCAAACTTGATTTTTGATCACCTCCGCAGGCAATCCATCAGGACCCACTGCTTTGCCATTCTTCTGACGTAGGAGTGCCCATTTCACTAAATCCTGGTCTATTGTATCTGGCAAGGCCTCTTCAGTCAAATTGGGAGGGGAAGTCTCATTTGGATGGGGTAAAAACTCAGTATTACTAGCTTTGTTTGTATGACTGGAGGGGATACGATTCTCACTAGTGTTTAAGAAGGTTGCGAAATCAGTGTACCACTTATTCAACACATCTTCCTTGTTAGTGAGAATCTTCTGTCCATCAATGACCTCCATTGGGATTTTAGGAGACTTCTTCTTCCCCAGTCCAGTGTGTTTCCTTAGCTGGTTCCAAAATGTTTGTGGACCTCCCAGTAGTGATGAATCCAGGAACTCCCAAGTCCTGTTTGACCATTTTCTCTTAGCCTTCCTAACCAAGGAGTCAAACTTTCGTCTTAGTTGTTGATATTCTGCTCGTAGAAGTGGCCTGGTAGTCCTGTTACTACAGGCAAGCCATTTTTGTTCAGCTTTAGCAACTAGCTTTCTAGCTTCTTTTAGCTCCTGGTTCCACCAGGGTTTATGAAATGGTTGTTTGTGTTTTCTTGGTTTGCTTGTGGGTAGTTTGTCATCCATTTCATTCTTAATAATGTCGCAGAACTGGGAATAGATGTCATCTATGAGGTCTTGAGAAACAGGGTTAGTGTTTAACACATTGATCAGTTGCTTTTACCTCTTCATATCTATCTTCCATGAAGTTTTGAGGGACCTTTTGAAGGTTGTAGTGAGCCACTTTGGGTGGGGGAGGTTGTTGACCATCCAAGTTGTGAGAGTGGGGTTGAGATTCTTCCATTTGGTCTAGGTGTATTTGCCATGATAGTAAGGAGTGGTCAGGAATTTGTCTATTGTCCTGATAGTCCAATTCATTTATCACTTCCTGCATAGAAGCCACTGAGAAGTGGGAAAACGTGTTAAATTCTTCAAGTTCTACAATACAGTAATCAACCACTGAGCAGCCCAATCTTGAGATGTATGTGTAGTTGTCCTTGCCCCTGCCATTTAGGGTACAAAGCTCCAAAGACTTCAGAAGATCAATGAACTGTTTGCCATGGGAGTTCTGTTCCATGTCCAGAACTTTACGAGGAGGGATCTCTGTGTCACAGACTATGCTTATGTCTTCCAGATTTCCACATCTGGCATTAAAATCTCCACAAACGCATACTGTACCAAGGTTTCTGTAAAGAGTAATTTGAGCCCCAAGGCAGTCTAGAAATTGTTCTGCACAATCCCCCCTACTAGATGAACTTGGTGGAAGATAGCACACACATACACATAAATTCTGAGAAGTGAGTTTATTTGTAAGTTTCAGCCATAGAGTACCCTCCATTTGGGAATCAATTATTGATGCATCATAATCTTGTAGTAGATTTGACTTCACCAGAATTCCAACACCTCCTGACCCTCGTATAGCTCTTTGAGAAATTCTAAGTCTGTTTTGACCGAACCAGGAGTATCCTGGTAATGAAACTGTTTGGTCTTTCCTCAACCAGGTTTCACATAAACAAATAATATCATATTGTTTCTTAATTAATGTAGCACATTTGAAATTACAGTATGGCAATTTTGTTGGCCAACCACCCACATTCCACATTGCACATTTCAGAAATTTGTGGTGTCGGCAATTTTCCTATATATTTGCATTGGTGCATGTTTCCTCTACTTGAGGAGGTATGACTTTCCCGTTGATCACAAGTTTGCCATCAGAGAAGCGGATATAAGCCCTTTTGCCCTCTTGTCTTGCCCTTTTCATTTCTTCCACTTGTATACGTCGTTCCCTTCTTTCATCGATGGTTAGATCTTCTGCAAGGTACAGCTTTGAGCCTTTTAGTGCAGGTGCCTTCTTGAGTAGTTGTATTTTCTCTTGTTCTGTTTTAAACTTAACAAGGATAATGCGAGCCTTTCCTTCTGTTTTCTTTCCCACTCTTCTCATATCCAGTGGACTGAACTCCACATTCAGTTTGCTCTGCAAAATCTCAACCACTTTCTCTCTGTCTTCAGTAGAGTTACTACTCTCCTCCAAATTACCAATGATAATGTTGCATTTACGTTGCAATTTATCTCTCTCTCTTTCCAGGGAGACTTGTTTGGAGGTTAGACTGATCACTTTGTCTTCCAAATCCTGCAGCTTTTTCTCAGTTGTGACTTGGGCATAGCTCTTGGGAGGTGCAGGAACAGGGGGGGATTGAGGACTAGAGACTTGATTTTGTATCTGATCCTCTAGCTGTGCAATCTTGGCATCTTGTTCTTGTATTATTCTGCGCAACTCTTTGGTAGCATTTTTGTGTCTTGTTTCTTGGTCCATCACCTCTTGAGTAAGTGCTTCTATCTTAAAAGACATTCTGTCCAACATTTCACCCATCTTTCTGACAACTTCTGGGAGGTCGTTCTGTGGACTGGAATCCTGGGATCCCATCAATAGCTGGCCATTGTTTCCATTGTTTTCTTTTGCAGGTGTTTGTTCCAGCTGTGTAAGTTGTGGGTTGGATAGCTCTTGGGGCTTCTGGCTATCCTGGAATGGGTTGAGACTATGGTCTTGTTGGTTTTTGGCTAGCCAATCTCCAATAGGTTCCCCTTTGTATTTGATACTTTTCCTCCACTTCTTTGTGGGGTGTACTCCTGACATGTTCTCAAACTCTGTGGGGCTAACCCATTTGGATTGGAATAAAACACATTTTCCCACTGATTTTCCCGTCATACGCATCTTGTGGACATGAAATTCTGCCCTATTTTGACCGCATGTTACCTGTAATACCCTACAGGTAGGCTCTGCCCCTGAGCATTGCTCTTCGCATGTCTCGACAGGCGGTTGCGCCATTTGTGATAACAGTACGTAGCTGTGACTAAGTCTACAAGCACTTACAGATTGGTATTACTGGATTGCTGCCCCGTGAAGAAGGTCTCCGTGGAAGGAGGTCACCGTTGGGGGTTCTTCCCAGGGTGGGAGTCGCCTAGGCTTCCGAGAGTTCCCCCGAGAGTTCCCCCGCAGAAAGCGGTCTGCTCGGGCGCTCAGCTGTCACCGTCGAAGAACCAGTAGTCGAAGAAAAACAGTAGTAGAAACACGCACAGGTAGGTGAGCACAGCAGACAACTTCAGGTAATAGTAAACTATAAGAGTGTTGCGGACTTATGATGACAGAAGTTGGCTGCACAATGGGGTAAGAATTTCATCAAATATGACACCAACATCATACTGGTAGAAGGTTAGATCAGGGTCAGTGGTAGTAACATTTTCAACAATATGATGACATGGGTGTTTTGCAATGTAGTGTATAGCCTGAAGCATCACAAACGGCATTCTGTTCCTCATATGAAAGGACTGAGCTATGAGGACAAAAGTTGGCTACACAGTGGGGCAGTGTTGCTTAAGAATTTCATATCACATTAACAACATGCTGGTAGAAAGTTAAGGGTTACATTTACAAAAATATGACATGGTAAGTTATGTTACATTTCAACGAGATGATGACATGTAAGTTATGCTACATTTTTAACGAGATGGTGACACAGTAAGTTCTATATGTTAGTAGGAGGAAGAACGAGTTGCTTCCTTACACCCTTTGACTTCTGAACAGACTTTGTTTGCTAATTTGTACTTTTCTATCCAAGCACTGGCAAAGGAAAATCCACATATGGTGATCCACATGTCGATGATCATCATCAAAAGGGCTTCACTTTCACCATCTTCCCAATCTGCCGAAACCAATGACCAGTAAAAAAGTACATCCTCATCCTTTAAGATTCTACTTTTAATTTCTTCCTTAAAATTCTCTGGTAGTGGGACTTGGAAGCAGCGTTGAACCATCATTTCCACTGAATGGAAAAACATATATGTTGGATCATTCACATGCTTTAACCCTCCTCGATCTGTTAGATTGATCCAGTCTTGGGAGTCACTGGAAATGTCGTCAGCATCATCCGTCAGATCAATCAGACAGAGAGTGAGCTGATCTTTGAGCGGGTGTGATGAAGTACGGAGCTTTTTTGTAAGCGCTCGTGGTATATAGCCTGCAGCATACCGAAGGGCATTCTGCTCCTCATACGAAAGGGATAACTCTTCTGGTGATGTACCAGCAGAAGTTGGCTGCACAATGGGGCAGTGTTGCTTCAGAATTTCATCAAAAATCTTTCCAATAACCGTGATACTGATAGAAGGTTGGATCTGGGTCGGTGCTGGTAACTTTCTGCAAAAAGTTCACTCATTCAGATTTGAAGGCCTCTGATGACCGAAGCTGGTGAAATGCACCAAAAATCTTCGTTCTACCAGAGCGATTCATTGGGTGATTTGCAATACACTCTTCCAATGACGTCGCCACCTTTTTGCTGAATGCAGCTGTAACAATTTCATTACTGGGACAAGCCATCCATTTTGATAACTCTTCAGCTGTCTGCAAAATTGTTGAGCAGAAACCACCCTCTGTAATTACCGCCTCCACGCCTCTTTTCAGGAGTTCACAAGACACTGAAAGTCCAGTTACAAAAATTATGTCAGTATACATTAAAGTCATGGATACACTAAACCAACTTTACTGTAGTTTAAAAATTACTTACATACTTACATACATACAGTATGCTTACCATTTCGATCGCTGTACACGATGAACTGCAGGCAGCCGCAGAACAGGCAGAACCACTGCAACCAGAAGCTTCCATCTTCAGCTAAGTTATCAACAACAGCTGCAAGTTTAAATACCGCGCCATTAACTCGCGCGCGCGCGTGCGCCTCGCGAACGACTTCGGGATCCACTTTGTTCACCGCGCTTCATGCCCGATGACGTCATACTGACGTATGACATCGACAATGCAGGCCATGCGCCAGAAGAGCACAACAAATGATGTCTACCACATTTACAAAGAAGAAAAAAAAAAAAAGAAGGAAAAAGATTCCATTCCCTGGCCCTAGCCCTAACCCTAACCCTAACTGTAACACTAAGCCCTAACCATTCGGCTACGAAGCACTGCTGACGAATCCCTGCACTGCACCGCCGCCTAATGTGTACCGCGCTAATGCACCACCAATATTACTAGGTGAATGCAGAGCATTGTGGGGGCGAGCGTGAGCTCTAATGCGCAAGCGCATGCAGAGCGGCTGGTGCGGCGCGGCTGGTGCGGCGCGGCTGGTGTGGCGCGGCTGGTGCGGCGCAGCTGGTGCGGCACGGCTGGTGCGGTCTAAACCACGTGGAATGTGATGTGTGAAAAAGTGGATTAGTGATGGCAGAGAAGCGAAAGCTGGAGTTTGACAGTTTAAGTGGGGTTGCTGAGGCGGAGAGTGCAGATATTCACGGCGTTGTTGCTAGTGTGAGTCCTATGAAGAAAGGAAAGCGAGCGAGCTATTTTGATTGTAAACTTACAGATGGGGAAGTGCAGATGAGGGTTGTGGGATTTCGCGATGGACAACAAAAGAAGTTGTCGAGTTTCATGGAGAAATCTGAAAGTGTGTCCCTCAAGAACTGTCAAATAAGGCGCGCTCGCCAGGCCGAAGAATTGGAGATTGTGCTCAGATCGTCTTCTGGAGTCGAATTGTCTCCGAAGAAGTTTACTGTGGGTGACATTGGAAGGCTCGTTAATTCGAAGATGAAGTTAAAAGATTTGAATTCGAGAAACACTTTTGATAAGGTGTGTGTCGAAGCCAAAGTTGTCCGTGTCGATGAAAGTGTGAAGGTGGCTGGTGGCATTAGTAAGCAGGACGTAGTGATAGCTGATTCGACTTCAGTAGCGAAGATCACGCTGTGGGAGCGAGACATTGGTTGTGTGGTGGAGGGGAAGTCTTACAGCTTTGGTCAGGTTGTGGTGCGTAGCTATCAGCATACGAAGTACCTTTCAGTGCCTAAAGAAGGTGCGCTGATAATGGAAATTGAGGATGTTGGAGAGGTTGTGGAGGATGATCTTGCCGAGGACTCAGTCACTGTTCACAGTGCTGAGGTTATTGGTGTTATGACGCTTGATTCATACTCAGCGTGTTTGGCTTGTAACAGCAAGGTGGAGCCGTCGGGAAGTGAGATGGGATGTTGCAGTAAATGCAAGATGCAACAACGCATCAGTTGCTGCAAGAAACATCTAAATGCTAAGCTGATGATAAGTGCGGGTTCGTCGTATCTGACCCTGAACGCCTTTGGCAGTAATGTGTGTGACATTGCACAGAGGGAAGATGTTACTGCTGAGTCCCTTCTTTCTGCTTCTCCTTTTCAACTGACTTATGAGAACAATGTCATTACTTCCATCCGCAGGCTGTAATTTCTTTCCCATTTGATCGTTGTAAGAAGAGACTGAGTTTTTTGAGTTGAGTTGTTTTGATATGGTTGAAGTCTTATATGTCTGCAATACGTTGGTTGCATCTGCATAGCACAAGTGCGATTTTAGCGATCTAATTTACTCTAGTGCAAAGTATACGTGGGCAATACATATACATGTGTATGTAAATATGTATATAAGATTATAGATGAATAATTCACGAGGTTAATCGTTTAATTTCGCCGGTTAGACCGGGTGGTGTCATTTAGACACCTGCTTAGTGCTTTGAAATTGCTGGGCTGGTTGTGCTGATGTCACACTGTAGCACAGATATGCACTGGATCCAAAAACAGACAGAGTGTAGGTCCCATTCGACATTGTAGTGTAGTTGTAAATCCTAGCCGTTCAGTAAAGCCTCAAGAGTGGGAAAAGTGTGTGTGTGTGTGTGTGTTTTGGCTTTAGATTGCTAAGTGTTAGATCTTATTTTTAAACAGTTATGATGCGTGTGGGCGTACTGTATGCGTATATATGTCTACTAATAATGTGATCACGTGGTGTGCACGCACTATATTGCACGTGTAGGTCTGGGTGTGAAGTCTTCGCAATCTGTCGCTGAAATGAGCGCATCTAGCAGTCCTGCTAGGTATTTTGATGCAGTTGATTGGGGTGAGATGGTGGAGAAGTTACAACAAAAGGAAGAAAGGCTTGAAAAAATGGTGAAAGAATATGAAGATCTATGGAAGGAGAAGGAAGAGCGAAGAGAAAAGAGAATGCGGTGTATGGAGCGAGATTTGCGGGAAGTAAAAATGAAGGAGAAAGAATTTGAAGAGAAGTGCAGGGAGAAGGAAGGGCGATGTGAAGAGAGAATGCGGCGTATGGAGCGAGATTTGCGGGAAATAAAAAAGAAGATTGAGGATTGGGAGTGGGAGGCTGAGGAAGAATGGAGGAGAGACAAGCGAAAGAAATTGGATCGAGAGAGGAGAGAAAGGATGAGAGAGGAACTAAAAGAGAAAGTTTGGATTGAAGAGAAAGAGCGAGCAAAAGTGCGAATGGAACTGGCTGAACAAGGAAGTTCAAAGAAGTGAACTTTTACAGAACTGTTTACACTATAATGCAATGAAGTTTACTGTGGTACTTTCCTTTACTGGACATCTTTAAGCCATAGTATTGCAAATAAGTTGATTTATAATTAGATACCACACAAAATACAATAAGTGTATATGTATGTATGGGAATATGTTGTTGTTGAGTACATTTGCATTCTGGATTTTTCAATCAGAACCCCAGGACGGCCCACGCGGAGGGTGTACTCGTCCGTCCCACTCACCCTGTTTTGCGTGATTGCGTGCACGGGTGAGGCCTACTACGGTGTGTGCATACATGTACAATCATACCCAATAAAAAGTATGTGTGCAGCATAGTGTTAAGATTGCATGAAGGGTGGGATGGACAGCTGGATGGAAGGATGAGATGATCTTCAGCACAGCCACTGGGACTGGCCTGCAGGGGTGGATGGATGGGATGGACAGCTGGATGGATGAGACGATGTTCAGCACAGCCACTGGGACTGGCCTGCAGGGGTGGATGTTGTATGTTGAGTGGGGGAGCACCAACACCGCTGGCACATCGATGTTCAAAATTTCACACATACATAAAGTGTGAAGTTAAAACATAAAGGGAGATGGGGATGGGGCATTTATGGCTTAGATGGATGGGGCATTTTATGGCTTAAATGGGTGGGTGGGGCATTTATGGCTTAAATGGGTGGGGCATTTTATGGCTTAAATGGGTGTGGTATTTATGACTTAAATGGGTGGGGCATTTATGGCTCAAATGGATGGGGCGGTTAGTTACTGTTTTTTGGGAGATATGCTCAAAAAATACTGGTCTTCAGGGGAGTACCCTTTCCGGTCCTCGCATGACCACGGGTTTCGGTCCCTTTGAACTCCCGACCCGTGGCTTACTACAGAAAGGGCGGGACCACTCCCCGCCTAAGGTTTGCTTTGAGGAGCCCAGCTTTTGGTTGGCACATAGTGCTATGGGCATTCACAGTGCTATAAATATTCAAATTACTAAACAAATTGGGGGTGGGGCTCAATGGGTGGAGTTATCATATTAACTTATAATAACTAGGGGGATGGGCGAACGGTTAACGTACGGGATTCTGGCTCGCTATCGTGTCGTCTTGGTGGAACGTCTGGGAGGCTTGTTCTTCGCTGGTAGGCGCTCCTGTACCGAAGATAATTCGGGTCTGTACTGCGGCGACCATCTCACGGTGAGTATTATTAGTTGTTTGTGTGTGATCATAGATAATATAGCTCCGTACCGGGATTGGAAACATCTCAATTATGCCGTCCACTCCACGTTACGCAGGAAGTAGTACTTCCGGTCGCGTACATGATGAACTGCGATCTGGGATCATCCGTGAAACCACTGCGAGGTTATCGCGCGCGTCGGGACGTCCAGTGTAGAGAGAGCACACTACAGCTACAAAAGATGGAGCACAACTAGAGAAGCTCCTCATGTGTGCACACAGTCAAATTTACAGGAAAAACGGTTTTTATAATTGCTCTTGAAAGTTGATAAAGCAAGCAAATTATACAGCATGATATCAACAATACACAATACAATTGAATTAAGACAAAGAAAATGTAGAGGAAACCTGCCGAAAAAAGTAGATACAGCTTATGGTTACTTCCTTGGGGGTGTTTAGATAAGTGTTCATTTTCAATTCTGTATAATCAACCTTGCTCTTGAACTCTGGGTATTGCTAACATCTTGGGATTGTGACGTACACAACCTCTTGGCACTGACAACCAAAGAATTGTTGTGGAGGATCAAGCCGACACTGTCGTACAAGCAGGGACCAGCAGACCAGGAGCATCAGTCAGTGATGGCGAGTGATGGGATTGGAATGCTGGGAGTGTAGTGATATGTTTGCACCAGACTTAGTGACTAGATATCAACTAGTTGTCCTGCAATTAATACTGTGAGTGGCAACACTGGTAGTTCCTTGCAAATACGGAGTAAGATAGCGTTTCATCCATCATATTTCCTCTCTTCTCTTGCAATGCATGTCCAACTGGAATTTTCTCCCACCCATATCTGTAGGTGTACAGGGAATGAACGTTGCCGTTACACAAATACAAGAGGCCTATTTTCAAAAGGAAAGGCCATGGCTATTGCCGCCAAAAAAACTGGTGATTACCGCTACTGGTTGGTTACTGCTACTGCATTAGTGGCAATAAAGTCACAAACTGACTATTGACACTGATCGGTGGCACAAGAGCACATACGTAAGAACAAGTGGCTTGAGTTCTTAAGAGAGTGTAACTCCAATAGAAGCCCATAGTTCGGTCAAATTACTCAGCTGTACTAAAAATAGAACACCTGGTCACGTGCTTAGCAACAATGGCTTATGTCTATCCACAGCTGAACAGTACATGTTACTATTCATAGTACTAGAGGTAAAATCCGAGCGGTTTCAAATCTTATGGAGTTACACACTCTTACTCAAGCCACCCGTTCTTATGTGCTCTTGGTGGCACAACAAGCCTTTTGACACTGAAGATGGGCGTATCACGCGAATCCCTGTAGAAGTTACCATGTATTGTGGCAGGTCAGTCTTGTGCCAATGTTTAAGCTTAACCTTGTACCTAGTAAGATGGAGAAGTGAAAATGACTGTAATCCAGCACAACTTGGTTAGAAATAAGTAGTATATGGACCAGTCCTGCTTCAGGGGAGGGAGTCTAGAGGCATAGCCCCTAAACTGCCAGTGAAGGTAATTTGTCAAACCTAACCTTACATCAGTTGTTTTGCAATCAGGGAAATATCTGTTCAGTTCCTTTTCCTAGAAAAGGAGCTAGAGCTAATGGAGAGAGGGCCACTTCAAAGAAGGTCCATATACGCTTTCTCATGTAAGGTTGCTTCTTTATAGACTTATAGTAACTGTATGCAACAATGGAATGATTGGGATCGGTGGTAATAGGCATTTAGTGGCGATTATTGCCACCAATTTATGGGTGGTAATAATAGGCACTCCGAAAAGGAACTACCACAATCCCCCCCACAAACTCCTCCACAATCAAGTGTATGACATCATATACTGTTACAAGAGCGCATAAGAACGGGCGGCTAGAGTAAGAGCGTGTAACTACGTAAAATTCGAAACCGGGCGGAATTTACTGCCAGTACTAAAAATAGTAACACGCACTGCGCACGCTGCATTGACATAAGCCCTTATGCATTGTTGCTAAGCGCACACGTGACCGGATGTTCTATTTTTAGTACGGTTCAATAATTTTGCCCGGACTATGGGCTTCTATTGGAGTTACACGCTCTTACTCTAGCCGCCCGTTCTTATGCGCTCTTGCTGTTACCATGCAAAACTTCAGACTGTGAGCTTTCTTCTAAAACACTCTAAACCAAAGCCATAAACCTGCACTGAGAGCAACTGGTACACAAACTTCTTTACCTACCGTAGACTATGTATGGCCGTATACTTCCTGTAACTTAAGAAAAACGTGTTCATATCATCATATACTATTACCATGCAAAACTTCAGGCTGTGAGCTTTCTTCGGAAACACTCTAAACCAAAGCCATAAACCTACACTGAGAGCAACTGGTACACAAAATTTTAACAAAACAGAGGCGCTTGCTTAAAGGTTTAAAATGACTACACTAAACTTGACTATCAGACAAAAATTACTGTTCTAATTGTAGCGCAACACTCCCCAAACCGCACACTACCCCGCAAAACTCACCAGCTTAAGTACACTTCTCGCTTCTGAAGCTTTTTTGCTTGTCGGTCGGTCGCTCCTTCTCCCTCAAGGCAACCCACGACCGTAACACAGTGGAATCGCCACCGTACCGGAAGTCCATACGTGGCCATACAAATTTATTTTCGGCACACGATCAAACGCGCGCGTTGAATATAACCTTTGACCCCAGTCCACGCAGACCTAAAAATCGGTATATCGTAGGAAATGCATGGGCTATTCCCATGCAACTAATAAGCGGGCTGTGCGGGAAGTAGAAGTACACATTAGCGCAAGTTTCACGTGCGTGCGTAATTCTATGCGGAAGTTACAGCTGTTCGCGGTACCTGCTCAACGGTCCGCACATGACTTGGGGCCATTTCCAGCTTCCTGAAGAGACAGCCAAGACACTGATATAGTTGATTACTACTATCATTTTGTTACTCAGAAAAGTTGTTGAAACTTGTGTTTGCTATTTTTCAGGATGTGAAATGAAAGAATTAATTATGCATACAGAAAATGTGTAAAAATGTGCGTAGCTGGCATGTTAACTAGCATACAAAAGTTTTGAGCAACACAGGTAGCTTATAGCATGAGGTAATAGGTGATGTGCATGTCAGAGAGCACTATAGTGGTGACTTTCACTTCATGAACTGGCATGACCAGCTCCAGAAAGTTCCATCTTGGTCTGTGTCGGCTATGCTTCTTGCGTCACTGTGAGTCAACACAAGGAGTACACTTCCCTGTGTAAAGTGAAAAATAAACCCATTAACAAGTGCGTGTGTGTGTACCATGCATGCTCAAAATAAGTAAAGAGAAATTTTATATTTTATATCATGATAACAGACTAAGTAAAAACCTCCGATCAAATGCAGTATACACAGCTGTAAAATGTAGCCGATAAAAAATCTAGCCTCGCTTCAAGTGAAAGATCAGGCATCTGATGGAGCAACCATTGTTACTTACATGCCTTCTTTGCTGGAATAAGCAGTTATTTTCTACCTAGCCCCCCACCCTGCTATTCGTCACCTGCTTTACGAAAGAGGTACATAATCTGTAGCAGGTAGAACTGAAGCTTCTGAAACAATTGGGGAAGTCAACCTTGACACGGATTGTCTCATATGGGGAGAACCTACTTCAGGGCTCATGCAGCTGCTTTTGAGCTTTCTTCTCCCCATTGCCCTCTGTCACTCAATGAACGTAAGTGACACATATGTACTCAAACAGCACAAAAAATTGTTGGGGATAATTAGAAAGACCAACGAGCAAACAAAAATGTGCCTTTCAACTGAAGTTCTCAAGCACACATTTTTGGATCACTGAAATGTGATACATATCTACATGGAAGGACAGTGGTATGCCAGAGGAGGGAGGACATGACGTCACGTCGTAGCAACAATTTATGGCATTCCAAGGGCAAGAATCGTGGATGCAAGCTGCAAGGATTGCTCTATGGACTAAGTCATGACGGGAACATAGTGTTTTTAACTAAGCTGAAGCCATCTGGCTAGTCAAAATTGGATATTATGGCTCACCTCGCAGGCTAAGCTTGTAAGTTGCCAGTTTATCGCTAGGCAATTCACAGGAGGCCATTTTAACTGCCAGACTTGTTCAGTTTGTCGAAAACCTTACACGCCCGTTGCGCCCATCACTACTTTCTCCATAGAGCCGTTCGTTTACCTTGTATCCACACTTCCTGATCTTTGAATGTCAGCTATTGTAGCTATCACATGATCGTGTCCTCCCTCCTCTGGTAGTATGCCTAGCCTCATTCCCAGGCCTCCCCATTTTTTGTTAATCAATTTTCATTCAGTATAACACACGGAAGCGGAAGAGAGGTGAAAAATCATGGGAAAGGCCAGAGAACTCTTATCACGCGCGGTGGACAATGAAATGTTCGATGGTGGAGTCTGGTATGTTATTTGAATGTGGACCCCTCCCCCTCCCAATATGCAATGTCCACCTTGCATCCACCTGCACGTGAATGGCGTCGTGTTTCCAGGCGTCCCCCGTTTTCTACTTCCGTGTATTAATACTGAAGGCGAACCAAAGAACAAAAATGGGGGAGGCCCAGGAATGAGGCCAGTAGTAAGCCAGGTATAGTGTACATATGGCAAACAATTGCATAACTGACACACACTCTAATTGGACACTTTTGGATGGTCAATACAAGACGGCCAACTTTAAGTTGTAAGGGACACAGGGAGAGCCAGAGAAAGGCAAAAGGGAGACTATAACTTGTGCCAAAGTGTAGTGAGTGTGTGAATCAGGATTTCAATGCCACAACTGTCTAAACACACCAACTTACCAGCAGACCAAGAACTTAGATGAGGAGTTCATCGTGTAGTAGTTGACAGTCAAGAAGACAACTGAGGAATCCAACAGTGTGGAGAGTGACAATGATCTGGAGATAGACGATGATGGTGAAGTTACTTAGATCACAGTTTTTGGTTTTCGGGATGGAAAGTGGTGTAGAGAAGGATTACTGTTCCCCATACAGCAGTTGAATTAGTCTCTGTTACCTATTTTGTTGTACAAATGCCTCAAACCTTGCTCTACTGGTGTACACAGTACTATACACAATGGGGCCATTTACAGCTTCCTTCAGTTTCAGCCTTCCCGTCTTCAAGAATAATACTAGATGCTTCTGGCTACCTCCTGATACCCATATCTCTTGTGTTCCGATACTGTACTCTTCACAAAATGAGCTTAAACATGCACTCTAATTCATCGACCCGCCCTCTTGGATGCCTATTTCCTCCTTGTTTTCCTAACTTGCAAATTTATTTCACCTATCTATAAGTTACGTACCTTTTTTGACCATAACTGTGTCTCAAACGATCCTTTCCAGGGCGAAAAACCTGCAACTACGCGATCCTGTGAGGGCTGAAGTGCACGCTGTCAAGTGAGCTTCCTCGCCGCCATATTCTACTTCCGGGTTTGCGCACTGCGTAATTAAATTTACAGAAAGTTGCACGCTGGCGATTCGACTGAACACAGAGTGTCCGCGCGCTTAACTATTGAAGATATGCGCATCACGTGAGATGTTTCCAATCCCGGTACGGAGCTATATTATCTATGTTATAGATAAACCACAGTAGACAGGGATTTATGGTCCATAAACCACCCGAGCCCGAGGGCGCAGCCCGAGGGCGAGGGTTGTTTATGGACCATAAATCCCTGTCTACTGTGGTTTATCTGTTATATTCTCCACTCTGATTGGTCCTTGTTGTTATTAGTAAATACACATGGTAGTTTTCACTGTAAACAAGGTATGTTATTAGTAAACATGTAAAGTAATTTACACTCTAAACAAGGTAGCTTATAGGAAACATCATTTTACAACTTCCTGTGGTATATGGAACAGAATCTACAGAATCTACAACTTCCTGTCAGTATATGGAAAATAATACCCACCTGTTACCACAGAAACAAGGGTGAAGTGGAGTATATGGTGTGATACTCGGTCGACGGGCTTTAAATGGGAGCGTGCTTCTCTTAGTAACGGCGTACCTATCCTAGTAACGGCATTGTTACGCTAGTTATGGCATGTGCTTTACTATAGTAACGGTACGCCTAGGGCTGTAGTCGGTTCCATAAGGCTGAGCTAGGGGTTGGGGCTGCTCTGTGTTATCTGCGAGGCTCACTCACAGTGTGAAGCTCATTCACATTAAAAATTACGAGTGTGAGGCTCACTCACACTTGAGTTACTACTTTGAGGCTCACTCACAGTTACGCTACGGGTGTGAAGCTCATTCACACTTGAGTTACCACTGTGAGGCTCATTCACCGTTATGTTACGAGTGTGAAGCTCATTCACATTAAAAATTACGAGTGTGAGGCTTACTCACACTTGAGTTACTACTGTGAGGCTCACTCACAATGAGTGTGAAGCTCATTCACACTTGAGTTACCACTGTGAGGCTCATTCACCGTTATGTTACGAGTGTGAAGCTCATTCACATTTTTAAATTATGAGTGTGAAGCTCATTCACACTTCAGTTACATGTACTACTGTGAGGCTCATTCACCGTTACGAGTGTGAAGCTCATTCACACTTGAGTTACTACTGTGAGGTTCACTCACAGTTACGTTACGAGTCTGAAGCTCATTCACACTTGAGTTACTACAGTTACGTTATGGGTGTGAAGCTCATTCGCATTTTAAATTACGAGTGTGAGTGTGTTAGGATGAGGGCTTTATACTTTATACACATGTATCTATGTGGAGATGGATAAAGACGGGGTCTTTTTGACTACAGCTGTCCTTCCTCTCGCAATTAAATACACTGTGGTAGCTAGGTGGAGATCCCCTGCGGACGGGGTTGCGGGCCTGGGTGGGTTCAGCACAGCCACTGGGACTGGCCTGCAGGGGTGGATGGATGGGATGGACAGCTGGATGAAAGGATGAGATGGTCTTCCAGATAACTGCATGGGGTGGATGACAAAGTGGGTGAATTACTGGTTGGGGGTGGTGTAGATTATACAGCAAGTGTGTATGCATATGGATGTGTGTGTATGTGTATGTGTGTGTGTGTGTGTGTGTGTGTGTGTGTGTATGTGTGTGTGTGTGTGCATGTGTGTGTGTGTGTGTGTGTGTGTGTGTGTGTGTGTGTGTGTGTTGTGTGGGTGTGTGTATGTGTGTGTGTGTGTGTGGATGTGTGGGTGAGTGTGTGTGGGGGGTGGGGTGGAGTAATTGTGTGTGGGTGAGTGTGTGTGTGTGGGGGGGTGAGGGGAAGGGGGTGAAGAAATGTAGCAATTAAGCTACAGCTGCTATAAAGTACAAGATCCCATCAGAGGAGGGCTGGGTGTGCAAGACCCCATCAAAGGAGGAGAGCTGGGTGTGAGAGACCCCATCGAAGGAGAAGGGCTGGGTGTGCGAGATCCCATCGAAGTAGGAGGGCTGGGTGTGCGAGATCCCATCGAAGGAGGAGGGCTGGGTGTGCGAGATCCCATCGAAGTAGGAGGGCTGGGTGTGCGAGGTCCCATCAGAGGAGGGCTGGGTGTGCGAGATTCCATCGAAGGAGGAGGGCTGGGTGTGCGAGACCCCATTGGAGGAGGGCTGGGAGTGGGGGATGTCATAAGAGGTAGAACAGGTTGTGGTAGTGTAGTTGTCTCAAGTAGGCAGAGTCTGGCATCTTCAAGCAGTCTTTGTTGCAAACGCTGACTATCGCCAAGTCTGGCCAAACGTTGAAATGGAAAAGGTGGATCAAATAGTAGGTCAGTCAAACGACACACACGTGAACAGGCAACGTAGGTCAGTCCTGAGGAAAACTCTTTCTTTCCAACATCAACTGCTGTCTTGACCAGTGTGAGACCCTGACCTTTATGGATAGTGACAGCCCAGGCCAACTTGAGGGGGAGTTGCAGGCGTGAGCACTGGCCACCTGATGCAGACCAAGTGCGGCGCATAGGGGTAATGGGAACTGTGCCATCTGATAGTGTTGGACCAGTGTAAGAGTCAAAGTGCACTGTGATGGCAATTGGTAGATTGGGTGGAGCTTGACCGGTTCTGTAACAAATTGCCACAACTGTACCCATGGCACCATTCACTAGTCCAACATCCACCCAGAGATTGGCTATGAGCATGACACGAGCACCATGTGCCATGCATATGACTGGCTCTAGTCCACTTGCATCATCTGATGAAGCCTTTGCAGCACCAGGGCCTGTATGGACAGCCTTGATGGTGGCAATTGCCTGGTTGCTGGAGTGAAGCCTGGTGACATTGCAGTCGACAACAGTCTCAATGGTAGGGTGAAGGCGAAGGGCAGTGCTGAAGGATGTTAGGTCTTCAACCTGTGCTGGTGTCTGCTTCATGAGATGTTTCCAGTCATCTTCAGTTACTCGACCATCTCTGAGGCGGAGCAGGATATCTCGGAACAACACTTGGTCAGGATGTTCTCCACGCTGACGCATGATTTGATCGAGGATGATAGCATGGTCAAAGCTCTGGTAGGCGGCACTGCCAAGGTCAGACAGAGCAGAGCGTGGCACAGTGGTGTAGAGGGGCAGGTCCATCACAGGAGGGAGTTGACCAAAGTCTCCAAACAGCAGGCATGAGCAGCCTCCGAGTACCACGTTGGCCTGATGAGGAAACACTTGTCGCAGACGCTGGTCAACCTGGCCAAACATCTTTCTTCCAACCATGGACATCTCATCAATGATGAGGTACTTCATGTTGGCTAGGGACTGCTGCATTTTGTGTAGGCGCTCACCCTCCAGGTCTTTGAAGTCACTCTTGGTTGGCAGACTGAAAAGAGAGTGGAGGGTGTGGCCCTCGATGTTAAATGCTGCCACACCAGTGGGTGCAGCTACATGCACTTGTTTGTTCAGGAGGAGTCTCAGGCACTTAATCAAGTAAGACTTCCCAGTCCCAGCTGTTCCTGAGATGATCATCCTGAGTGGGGGTGGGGAGTCAGCCTCAAGGTGCTGACGTACAATGGTGTAAGCTTGAAGCTGCTTCCCTTGGAGGTTCTGAGGGTCAGCGGTGGTTGTGAAGGTATGCTTAGGAGCAGAAGCTTGATGACGAGAAATGAATGATGGCATCTCCTCCAAGTTAGGGTATGCTTTAGCTGGTTGTGACCAGTCAAACTCCTGTTGGGAGGTAAGGTCAGGCTGGAGGTCTGAATTACGTTGGCAGATCAACATCCATTCTTCCACAGCTCTGGTAGGCTGTCTGTGGTGTTGTTCCTGAAGGAAAGAGTTGTGCGTGTACAGTATTATACAAAGATGTATATAGTACATATGTACTTATGGATATGTACATGTATGTATATGTACAACATACACATTAGACCTACACATGTACGTATTTACACTGTGCATGTACCTCAGTGTTATCCTCAGTGTCAGGCGGTTGCTGGAAGTGTTGCTCCAGTTGATGGATGTCCTCTTCGAGAGAAGGGGGCACATTGCCAGATTGGAGGAAGGTGGCATAAGCTGCTGCATAGGAGTCACTGTCTCCCAGGAGTTCTTCTTCTCGACGGAAAGGGATGTGCAGCATCAACTTCTGCCTACAATACTCCTTGTACTTGGGACCGCTGGGGTCAGGAGAGAAGTAGGGACGAACAATCACCACAACAGCTTTCCTCCTCCGAGATGGGTTTGAACCCAATTGCTTGGGCATGGTGAACTGTTGAACGTAGTGTAGCAGTGTCATCTCATTGAACTGAGGGGTGGTGGGACGACCAATGTAGTGGTCAAGTGCTGACAGAGCAGTTGCAGGCTGGTCTTCATCCAAGCGATCTTCCACTGCACGAGATCCATCGAGGCTGAGCATGATGAAGTCTCGGGATGCTCTGAACATTGGTAGCTGGAGGACCAGATGGCAGGTTTCTTGAGCTGAGTAGTCTCTCTCACCCACACTGTTGATTAGAAGCTTCTGCACTGCCTTCAGCGAGGTGTTGTCATCCTTAAGGCTTCTCACGATGTTAGTGAATACCTCCTTCAGGGGCTGTGAGCGAGGCTCAGACTTGGTGGCATATTTGGCACAGTATTCAACAACTCTGTGCCTAGACAGACAGTACTGCATATCTACATTGGCACGCCATGCAGACAGCTGTACAGGGTTGAAACTGTTGATGAGACCATCATTTCGTGCAGTTAACAGCTCTGGTTCTGTGTCTGTTGTCACAATGGTTGTCTCAGGCTGTAATTGCTTTGGATAACCAAAACGGCACTTCTGCTGCCCATTCTGAGTACGCAGGCAGTAAGCTGCTGAGCAGCGTGTGTGCCGCTGGCATGTGGCAATGAGATCGATGAGGTCTTGGTTGAAGTCCTCAATCTCAGAATAGGGCTGGTTGCAGATATGGGGATTGGTCTTGGGTGGAGGAGCATCATCTGCGTTGCTGCCATCTGGGAGAATTGCAGGGTTAAGGGTGGTGACAATGCTGTCCACATGACGGATGAGTTCTTCCTTTGCTGTGTCATCACCATCCTCAGATGAGGCTAGGATTTCCTCCACATCAGGTGTGTCTGGCAACCAAGCAAGGCCATGCACATGAGGACTTCCACGGTGTTGCCACTCAAAGCGCATCCAGTAGTCTGTGACACCAAGAACACCGACATAGAAGGCATCGATGAACTTCTGAATGCGGTGATGGAAGAACCAGTCTGCAATGGCTGGGTTCTCAATCACTGCTCTGCTGCGGCTGGTACTGGAATCAGGATCATCAGGGCAGATGAGACGCGCCAGCTGTGGCCACTGGAGATCAGCTGCACTGTGTGTGAAGAAGATAGTGGGTAGACCAAGGGTGTCCACCATGGCAATGAGCCGACTCCGCTGCTTGAACCAGTACTGCCTTGTTCCTCGTAGGCTGCCAGCATAGTGCAGCACACGGTTTGAAAAGGCTTCTCCTTCACGACCAACCATGTCACGGAGCTCTTCCACTGAGAGCTGGGCATCTTGAGGGCGCTGTCGAACGTAAATCCGGCCTGTCTGAAGAGCACGCCATCGCATCTCGGTGTTGAGAGCAAAATAGCAGAAGCGAGGGTGCCTGGCAAATCGTCCGTCTTCATACATCAGGAGATGTTTGAAGTAGTTCCCAATGGTGACTGCACATGCTCGTGGTGCTACAAAGTCAGCTGCACCTGTTGGAAACAGAGTGGGGAAGGCACAGGAAATATAGCCCTCAGTTCTGAACTCATTGATGGGAGTTTCACCAGTTGGAGGCCATGCGACTGTCGATGGTAGGTTAGATTGTCGTTCCTGCACGGACTGCCTGATGGCCTCCTGCTCTGTCATTCTTGGAGGTGTAAGAGGAAGAAATGTCCTTGACAGATTGGCATCATAGGGATCCACGTCTTGTGTTGATGATACTTCTGAGTCATCAGAAGGGGAGTCCACTGTCATGGAGTGAAGCCCAGACAGATCATCATCTTCTGGTAGCAGGGCAAGGGCACTGGGGTCAATGTGAACATTGCGATAGTAGATGTTGTTTGCTACCAACCACTGCAGTGCACGAAGCACAACAGATCTCCTGACACGAAAGTCACGATGGGACTGAACACCACCTTCCTTTCTCACCACTACGACATCGAGTTCACTGGGCAATCGTGGCAAGCTGGTGGCAAAAGAAGCAACATCCTGGGGCAGGTTGATAACATGTCCACTGTAACTGTACTGCCCATGAGGTAAGCGATAGATGGACATGATTGGCAACACGGCAGAAATCAGCATTTCTTCAACCTGTGTTAAATCCTGCAGTTGAAAATCAAGCACCATTACATCATGCTCAATAATACAGTTATGTAGCTACATGCATGTAATGGCATACAAACCTGCAGCTGTTGTGGTACAGGGCCAGGGTCCATGTTGTTCATGGATGAGTACAGCTTTGGCACATGCTTGTCTCGGTTACAGCGCACACACTCAGTAGAGTGTGAGCGAAGCTGAAGGCCTGGGAACCGCTCCGAGCATGTAGTACATTTCTGCATTTCCAATGCAGCAATCTCTGCATGAAACTTCCGCATCTTAGCCTGAACAGAGGGCTGTTCAAACAAAGGCAGCTGTGACTGTTGTCCTCTTTGCCCTTCCCTGTTACGCTGTAGTCTGGCCTCTCTCTCACTGCCAGTCTCAGCAGCCAACCTGTGATGTTGGTTGGCACTCATCTGCTGTAGCCTGGCTGCTCTCTCTTCGTCAGTCTCAGAGGCCAGCCTGTGACATTGGTTGGCACTCATCTGCTGTAGCCTGGCTGCTCTCTCTTCTTCAGTCTCAGAGGCCAGCCTGTGACATTGGTTGGCACTCATCTGCTGTAGCCTGGCTGCTCTCTCTTCTTCAGTCTCAGAGGCCAGCCTGTCCCTCATCTGCTGTAGCCTGGCTGCTCTCTCTTCTTCAGTCTCAGAGGCCAGCCTGTCCCTCATCTGCTGTAGCCTGGCTGCTCTCTCTTCTTCGGTCTCAGAGGCCAGCCTGTCCCTCATCTGCTGTAGCCTGTCTGCTCTCTCTTCTTCAGTCTCAGAGGCCAGCCTGTCCCTCATCTGCTGTAGCCTGTCTGCTCTCTCTTCTTCAGTCTCAGAGGCCAACCTGTGACGTTGGTTGGCGCTCATCTGCTGTAGCCTGGCTGCTCTCTCGTCTTCAGTCTCAGAGGCCAGCCTGTCCCTCATCCGCTGAAGCCTAACTGCTCTCTCCTCTTCGCTTTCAGTTGCCAGACTCTGACGTCGGTTATCGCGTATTTGCCGCAATCTGGCGTCTCTCTCTTCGGCAGTCTGTGCGGCGCGTCTAGCCCTATCTCTTGCTCTCCGCACTCTCAGCCGTTCCTCTCTCTGTTCCGCGGTTTCAGAGGCACGACGAGCTCTCTCTCGCTCTCTTCTACGCTGCAGTCTGTCTTCTCTGTTCCGTGATGACTCGGAGACTCTTGCTGGGACTCTTGCTGAAGGATTGCTGTACGACTCCATTGTAGAACACGTGGCAACACGTGGCGTCTGCACTGTACGTATTTTATTTATTGACGTTACCTGCGTTAAATTGGATAAGTTTAGGATATGCGGCACGACGTACGACACATAATATAAAGTCACAAAAAAGTTTGCCAAACGCAAACAAGCACATGTAGGGATGAAATCCTCAAAAACCAACCAAACAAGACGGGAACGACACCACAATACTTTTACACCATCCCTACATCTTGTGCCATTTTGCCAAAACTGTGTGTTTGTATTTGTTTTTTAGTTGTGTGTAGAAGAGGGTTGTCTTGTAGATGGAAGGGTGTGGCGTGGGTGTGTTGTGCATAGTGAGTATGTTGTGTTGTTGGTGGTTGCTACTGAGTGTAGCAGGTATGGTCCAAGTTGTGTGTAGAAGCTGTGGAGTGAGTGAGGAGTGGTGAGTGTGTGTGTTATGTTGGAATGTGCATTATGTTGTTAAGTTTTATGCCTGTTTAGCATGATAGATATGGGTTGTCTTGTATACAGGTGGCTGTGAAGTGAGTAGTGGTAATTTTGTAATGCTTTGTGAAGGATGGGTTATTTTGTGAGATAGTTGAATGGAGTGAAGTACTATGTTTGTTTGTGGTTGGTGTGGGCTAATAAGTACAAATGTAGAGGGTTTTGTGTTGTGTACAGGTGGCAAAATGGCACAAGATGTAGGGATGGTGTAAAAGTATTGTGGTGTCGTTCCCGTCTTGTTTGGTTGGTTTTTGAGGATTTCATCCCTACATGTGCTTGTTTGCGTTTGGCAAACTTTTTTGTGACTTGTTTCTGTTGTTGTTTTTTTTGTTGTTGTGTAACCACACCCCAAGTGAAATGACTTGTTATGTAGTTTATTGTTGATGTTGATGGATTTCTGGAGGATGTTAGCTGTTTGCACTTATCCACTTGACAATGGAATCATGGGTGTAACTGTTGTCTAATTGGGTATGTGCATGTGTGTGTGAGTGGTTGTTCTAAGGCACTGTGGTATATACATGACTGTCTACCTGTTCTGTTGTATGACAGGGTTGTAACACTGTATGTTGTGTGTTGTCCAAGGAACAGTTTCTATAGCTGGTTATACATTGTGGGCAGGTGTGTGTAGGTTGTGTATGGTGGGTGGCAGGTACATAGGTCATAAAGAGGTAAGGCATAACTGTGGTAAAGGAACCCTTGGAGAGTAAGAGTGTTTTTCCGGGTTCTTCCAGTACTTGTTACGGGACGCTTGCCTTTTGCTTTCTTTGTTTCGCAGATAGTTCTGCTTATCCCGCGCCCGTTTCTTGTGGACGTTACGCATACTGCGTTCCTTGTCAAATCCAGCACAAGTACGTCAACTGCTGTATGAAAGTAGCAACATATGCAATCGTTTGGGAATCAATCGATCGTCAAGTTCTCTACGGAAGTAGAATAACCGCAGCTGCATGCCAACTTCACGTGCTGTAGCTGTTGAACTTCTGTTGACGTAATCGCTATGAATATTCTATTCTAACAAAATGGCGTATAGCAGCAAGCATAAGCGTGGGGTTACCTGAGAATCGCCGATTAATTCGACTTCTTTCTTTGAGAACGATGAGTGGTGGGTACAATACCCAGTAATTTATGCTGATCTTTCGCGTTTGAATCGTTGTAATAGCTTCAGCCGTTGTCGTGCTATCGTGGTGAGCAAAAGAAGAAGAAGAAGAAGAAGTCAGAAGATAGACGATTTGCCTTTTTTAGCGACTTGACTGTCAGGTACTTAGCGATGCTTTCCAGCAAATTTAACGATCCTGTTGCCCATGGAAGCACTCGATAATGTCTGATATGGCTCATGGAGGCCGTTGACTTATCTAACGCGGACATTTCGAGCGTGTCATTTGTGCACTTTGAATGTGGCCGCCATTTTTTTTCGGGGTCATCCCTACATATGGCGTACTACCGTACGCCATGATAATAATAATAATATATATATATATATATATAGAAAGTCGCCGTTAACATCGCTAGAAGGGGGCTCGCTCACGCTCGCCCCGATTACCGCTACAGCTAGCGCTACAGGGCAGTCGACAGACGTCAGCATGACGTCATCGGGCATGAAGCGTGGTGAACAAAGTAAATACCGAACGACTTCCGGCGTAACGCGGATTGGATGCGTGATAAACGATGTTTCCAATCCCGGTACGGAGCTATATTATCTATGATTTCACTGCCACATTAAAAAAAAAAAAAAAAAAAAAAAAAAAAAAAAAAAGGGGAGTGCTGTAGTGTCAGTAGTGTGAAGTGTGCCTGCTTGTGAAAGCAAGCTTGTGTCTAGAAGCAGCAGAAAGGCCACAGTGGCCAAGACTGTACTCATTGGGCAGGCCCAGGTCTTGCGATCGTATGCCAAGCCTAGTAGGTGATCATGGCCCGGTGCTTCGAGTGCTGGGCTGGGCTTTAACTAGAATGCGCAATATATTGTTGGTACTACGTTGGCGTTGACAAGAAAGCTGCAGAGGAGTTGTGTGGGGAACAGAACCGTGAGTTGTTTAGCGACATAAGGGGGAGAGGTGGGGCTAGTAATGCTTGCTTCCACTCGTGAATGAGCCCCTCCCGTAGACAAGCTGTGAATTTTTGGAAATGTGCATTCATTTTGGTGCAGTCAAAGTTGTCCATTCCAAGAGTAGTGACAAACATGAGTCTAGCCTGACTTTGAGAGTAGCTCTGAACAAAAGCTGGCACAGATTGATTTGAGATACATTGGTGGTTAGGACGCTACCTACAGTGAGTGTGTAGATGCGTCCATCGAGTGGCAATTTGGGGTTCATGAATATATTAATGAGCGGTTAAAACCCTTTTTAAAATTAGGCAAAGCAAGATTGCCCTAAAGCAAACCCTAACCCTGAAACTAGGAGCAACCCTGGCCCTGACTGTAACCCAAGTTTATGTTTTCGTTAACCTCCGCCGAAAGACTTCACCGCCACCTTAAACACCCTACAAGACTTCTGACTCAGAAATGGCAGGAACGTCCCTTGCATTCATGACAAGGAGTGACCCTGTACCTTATATTGTTACCTTGGACATTTCAGCGAAGACTTTCAGTTCATACATTTTATAGCAGTTGTAGCACATTCAGAAACTGAACACGTACCGGAGTGGTATCTGACGCAATACTACAAGGGTTAAAGGTCACCTACTCTGGTTCCCAGGCTTCTATAGTCTGGGAACGAGACTAAAGGTCACCCTCGTAAAAGTATGGGTGGGGCTGGGCAACTGCAGCCAATGCACACCATTGGACAAACGGAGGTGTTTGGCGGGCACGGTAGAGTTTATTGAAACAAAATCGTGCAAGATGCTACTGTTCAAGCGTTTCAAGTGCCTTTTTGTGGCATTTCTTCTATTGTCAGCCAGTCCTACAACCTTGAGTCATGACCAGGAATACCAATTCATGAATGGAAATAACCAGGGAGCACTGATGTGCGTTCCCTGCTGTACAATCACTCTGGTCGCAATGATCCTGTTACTTTCCTTCGTCGTTACTCACTCTTACGTAGCCATCCAGATTTGGATCACTACCAGTGGCTATATGTGCCGGTTTCTTGAACGTTTATTGGTGGCATCTGTGATTATTGGAACATGCACACTAATTGACAATCTCTTGGATGATTCCTCAAGCCAAATGGTTTTTCATCATGAAGACATATGAAACACAACATCCTCCACAAGTTCTATTCCAATTACATTTGTGGGAGGTAGGTAGCGTACATACACAGGACTAAATACCATGTGAACAAGGGTGATAATGTACCTTTTGACCTATGTAGACCTCTATCAAAACAGTAAGGGCAACATTTTTCAACCAGATTGTTTTCCTTTATTCTATAGGTGCAGATATTATTTACATATCAACTATAATAGCAGCCCTGGCTGCTATCCCAGATACAATAATCATTGTGCAAAGCTGGAAATAAGGGGCCTCAATGGTGAAGTTTTGTGTGTGCTGAGAGAAGCAGAGCTTACTGGTTTAGAGCTCAAAGAGAAGATCTATGGCATCACTGGCATACCACCACATGTTCAAAGGCTATTCATGGGGCAAAATATAGTTAGAAACTCTTCTGTCGTATCAAATATTGATCACATGACAATACAGTTGCAAGTAAAGGCGCATGGAGGTGGTCTTACGACACCTTGTGGATTTTGTGGTGTAAAAGAGGCCGGGTTTCCATGCACAGAATGCCATAGCATGTTGCTCTGTTCAAACTGCAACATGACCTGGCATGACAACAACCCCAGTCGACAGGGACACGTATCAGAGTACCAAAGATCAAGCAGCAAAAGAACACAATGTAGAGGGGAATGATTCCGGGGTGTCATTTTCTACCTCCAACTCTAGTGCAAGCATAGACTCATCTACTTCAGATGATGAGTTTCTCGATCTTATCAGTGACTCATATCAGAGTCAAGACCTTGAAGATAAGTGCAAGCTAGCCACTCTTGCACAATTTTTTCACTACACTGCTTTCAAACCATACCAAGCAGAGGTGATTTCTCATCATCTCAGAGGACAGGACACACACAGCAAAAACATTTGGGTTACTTCAACTACATTTTAGATTGTCTGAGTTGCATCAGTGTGACCAAGGAATGCTACCAAATAGGTTTTCTTGAAAGTTCATTGAGGAGTGTTTTCAGTTCCATTAGTTAGCCTCATCTTTCAGAAGACTTATTTGGCTACATTCCTGGCATCTGACCACCACAACCATGCAACCAAGGAACTATCCAGGAGCAGCTGTGTAGGATCAAAGAAAGAAACAACAAACCTCACCAGAAATGCTGATTATAGGCTTTCTGAAAGGAGATACTAATTTAACAAAAGAGGGAAGCTTCTCAACTAAACTCTTTCAAATTGTAAGCATTCCTTGAACTTTACGTGTCCCGCACACAAAAGGAATGCAACTGAGGTGACCAAAATATGGTTGAAGTAGCCTAAACCCTCTTGCAGTGCAATTGTTATACAACCAACTGGGAGTGGAAAGAGCATCTGTTTTCAGTTTCCTGCCATATACACGGGTAAAATGACACTGGTGATCTGCCCAACTATTTCACTGATGCATGATCAGGTACAAAATTTGAAAGAAAAAGGTCTGAAAGCAGAATATCTTGATTCAGGTCAGAAGGACAAGACAATTGAAAGTAAGGTTCTGTCTCCTACTGGTGATGTGTAAATTGCGTTTGTGACCCCTGAGTGGCTGTTCAATGTACATCAGTTGCAGATGCTCAGTTCACAGGGCAGAATTGGACTCATTGCTATTGATGAGGCACACCTCATATTTGACTGGGCAACATTTCGTTCCAAATACAGTTTAGTAGAAAGTATAAAGGAAGATTTTCCAAATGTTCCCATCATGGCATTGACAGCTACAGCATCACCAAAATATTGCTTAAGGTAGGACAACCTTGAATCGCGAATCAGGCCGATTCCACTCATGAATAATTAATGAGGTCGGGTGACCATAATGGCGCGATACACTTTCCCATGGCGGCAACCGGAATCAACAAGGGGGGGGGGGGCATGTCCCTTTGATGTGGCCTGCGGCCCTTTGTAGTGGTCTGGCGGCACTTTCATGTGGCTGGGCGGAACTTTGAAGAAATCCTCCAACACTTAATGTTTGTGAGTGTGGTGGAAAGGCAGAGAGCCATCCTGGAAGACGGGCATCATCACACAGTTGTCTGGCAAAGGTACTGTAGAAAGCTGACTTTTCGGGCTTATAGGCCCCGCCCGATTTTATGCTAGTGGGAATGTGTGTAACTTGGCTCCATTCTAGGGGCAATGACAGGGAGTAGGTTTGTGGGCATAACTCCCTGGCCTGGAGGTGAGCGGGAAAAAGCATACATAGTTTTGTAGGGGGTGAGTTGGGCTTTCTGAAACTGTGCTCAGTTTTGGTTGGTTTGAGTGGAGGTGTGTCGAATTTTTCTTGAAAGCCACAGCCCAGCACAGCCAAAATTACTGTTTTTGAGGTCAAATGTGTGTTTTGGCCTGTAGACTGGAATTGAAGTGGTCCCAGGACAAATCCATACGTAAAGTTTTTACTTGTTTTGTGTGTGTGTTGATGATGTGGTCAGACTGGGGGTGGAGCCTTGGAGAGGGTGCAAATTTTTATTTTAGCTGAGGGACTAAAAGTTGAGTTTTTTGGCATTATCAGGTAGAGAAAGCAGTTTGGTACAACCTTTTTGTGAATCTTGTGTACACTTATACATTACCCATCCATCCGTCCACATGACTCAGAGATTTTTGATTCAAGGTTGTCCTACCTTAAGCTAAAGGGAATGCTAAAGGAGCCATATATTGCTCAAAGTAGCATCAACAGAGAAAACATCTCACTTCATGTGGAACAAATGCCTGACAAAGGACCAACCAGTCCCACGTGCAGAGGCAACTATACTGGTTTTGCTAGAAGAATCAAGGAAATCATTGAAAAACAAAGCTGTATAGTATATACAGATTTTGTGGCTGATGTAGGACCAATCCTTGAGGCTCTTCGAAATGAGAGTATTGAATGTGTGGACTATTATGGTGAAATGGACACTACTTCAAAACATGAAGCCCACACCTCTTGGAGAGAAGAACATGTGCAAGCCATTGTTGCTACAAAGGCTTTTGGGATGGGAATAAATAAGCCTGACATCAGATACATTATAAGATATGGTGTCCCGGAGAGCCTCAGCAGTTGGCTCCAAGAACTAGGGCGGGCAGGTCATGATGGAAATCCTGCACAGGCATACATTTTCTATGCTGAACGAGATACAGACAATGCATGTGCTTGGATCTGAGACCACCTTCAGAATCAACAGGCTGTCTCCAACATACTCAAAACATTTTCTGAAAGTTGGAGGTATGTCTATGCTCACCTTGCTGGTACCTGTCGCCGAAAGATTCTACTAGAAGTGTTTGGAGAGAACTCAGACATACCCAAAGCAACAGTCCCATGCTGCGATGTATGTTCCATGAATAAATGTCCAGTTTCAGATCATAGAAGAGAGTTTGAAATTGCTGTTGATGCAATTGATCACCTAGGTTGCTACGGTGAAGTCAAAATAACAGAATGGATCAGAGAAAGCAAGCGAGCTTGGATGTCAGACAAGAACACCCAAACAATGTCATTCGCCAATCACTGTGGTCACAGTGATATATGGTGGAGAGCATTCTTGCGAAAGTGCCATGTATTGGGGATATTGGAACGCCGGTTTACAAACATTGTCAAGAGCAGTGGCCAATATGCTGTATTTGCATGCTACAGTGTAATAAATGCAGGAAGGCTGAAGCTGAGTGATTGTTCTCCTGTATTAGTGTGTGAGTCAACAGCAAAAGCAATTAAGCTAGCAAAACCACTGTCCCAGAGAAAGCCCTTGGCACAGATACAAAGACGTCACAATGCGCCACAAGCATCATGTAGCAAAAGTGCAATATCTGGTGAGCAGAAAGTACATACCAAAATTGGTAAGGGATCCAGAATTATTGATACAGTGAAAGAACTCATGAAGGACAGCTCTGCCTGGTTGCACATTTCTACCAAGCAGGAATATCAATTTCCTGGACTACTCAATGATGTCACCAATCAGTATATGCTGCATACTTTGGATATGAGGAAGATACCTCAAGCAACACCTGACAACCCACATTTCATGTGGTCTGATATTCAGATTTCCAAGGGTAAAGTGAACATAGATCGAAAGATCAAAGTTAAGATTGATGGAAAAGAAGAGGAGTTGTTGTATCGTATGGCCCCATGTGGTGGGGTAAAGAAGTGTCCAGAATCTGGATGCAGCTACGTCTGTGCAGTAAAAGATCATCCAAAGTGTCCGACACATGGACATACACTGAAACTATCTGCTGAGAATTCAGGTCGATGTCCAGTTACATTTGTATACCTCCATCCTACACAGGAAAACAATTACAGGAGGTGGATAGCTGGTCTTGTCAATCATCAGAAGGAGCCGGTATGTAACTTACACTCACATGAGATAAACCTACCCAGTCGCATTTCATCACTTGCAGCATCACTTATTCATGACTGTCAGCAGAAAAACCCAACTCTTACAGCTCATGACCTCTCAATAGGAAATGGAAGTGGTGTCGCAATTGGAGCTGTTGACCAAGCATGTAACCATTTAGGCCGGCTTCGGTACCAACTTTCAAAATCTAAAAAGCAAAATGGAAATGGAGATGTTTTGTTTCTTCTTAACCACTTTCGCCATCTCATTAAGAAAAGGATGATGAATTTTCAGGTGAAACATCGGGAGCATGTCTAGTTGAAACGACTGCAGAGAAATACCGTTCCCTAGGAAGACCTTATCTTCGTATTGCTGGATTTGAAGAATCTCTCACATACATGCTTGCTATGTCCCCACTAATGAGCCAGGTACTAATGTCAGCCCCATTTATTCAAGCTGATATTACGTATGATGAAACAAACCAGTTTCGATACACATTCAATGTTACTGCTTTTGATGATGTACTTCTCCAATGGGTTGTTGTCTGCCGAATACGGGTGACATCACAGTCTGCACAAGCATATGCTCTCTGCTTCAAAAAAATGTTTGAACAGTGCAAGAAAGATTGTCCTAATTTTACAGTAGGAGAATCATTGGTGGGGGTTGTTGTAGATTGGAGTGATGCTCAATGTAATGGTTTGAGAATTGCAGTTGCGAAGGAACTGGCCGACAAACTACTCCAGGGGTGTGAGGTACACTGGAATAGATCTTATCAACGAGTGAGTGAGATGGTATACAAACACCATCATCCCGCAAAACGACAGATAGAAAGACAAGCATTTCACCTGATTTCAGCTGCAATTACTAAGGCTAAGACTCAAGACCAAGTTTATAGGCTTTTTAGGTGTCTGTGTGGTGAGCTCAAAGTTTGGGCTCTGGTCCCTGGTCTGGGATCTCACCATGTTGATATTGTGGATAGTGGACCAAATAACTGGAAGTCAGCAAACCACTGGGTGAGTTGGTGGACTCGTGCAAACCACCTGAGGATGCTGTGCAAGCCTTTCACAAACATGGACCTAGAGCATTTTGAAGAGTGTCCTCGAACAACTAATGCTGTTGAACGACACAACAGGCAATGTAAAGAACAAAACCCTGTAGGCCTGGAACATGCTTTTATTCAAGTTTATCGAATAGATAAAGCAGTAGTACTGCGACATATTGCTGCCTCCAAAAATGTACTCACTATATTTCCAAGTAACACCAGCCTTGGTCGTGTTAAGCGGCAGAAGAAGACATATCCATTGGACAAAACTGCAAGACAAGGACCACCGGACAAGAATTCAAACTTTGGAATAGACCTGTCTAGGAAGAGGCCTCTGTTGAGTGATTCCGATAATGAATTTGAGGGAACACCTGTGAAAACACAGAAGGCAACCAAGAAAGGTGAGTAAGCACACATAAAATCTTCTGATAGCATAATACACCAGATGTATAATAATTAAAATGCTCTGTATACAGACATGGTTGTTTAGAGTCTGTTTTGGCCCCTTATCACATTTCTCTGTATTGCATTTTTTTCCCCTTAGCTACAGTAAAATCAAAAAAACCCAAGAAAACTTCAGGATCTTCATATTCTGGAGAAAGGTTAGGGTCTTGTTTGAGGATGGAAACACTTACCTGGGCATTACTGTATGCAAAGATCCAGAGACTGACATGTGGGTTACTGTGTTTGAAGATGGTGAGGAAGATCAGACAGAAGATCTAGCAACTGATAGTGATTACACTCTTTTGGATTAGAAGCTCAGGTTATGTAAAACACTTCCCAGTATATATACATTAGAGAAACATATTATAGTGTCCCAAAAACAAACTGTGCCAGCCATGCAGTTAAGTTTATGATTAGCTATATCATCAGTATTCTATCACACATGCATGTTGCATATGATTCAAGCATCAGCTGTTCTCAGACTCAACATTGATAATGATTGTCATTGTTGCAACTCATTTTAATATTATTAACAAGTATCTTTCTAAAGTAAAACATGTCATGCACAGACTGCAGTATATATTGTATACTGACCAATGACCTAGACCCTCTATGCGTCTCAATAATAAGGGAAGAACCCCTGTTACCATGGTGATGGTTACTAAACATTCATAGAACCAGGCTTGCCAAATAGCATATTTACAAAACTAAGCATATTGCAAAGTGGTGGTAATTATTGTTTCAGACACCAATGCATGTTTAGTGAACACTTATGTTCATAGAACCACACATGCCCTACAACCTAAATGCTGTATATAGTAATTATATTCATAGAACCGCACATGCCCTATAACCTAAGCGCTGTGTAGTTGTAATTATATTCACAGAACCGCACATGCCCTACAACCAAAGTACTGTACTGTTGTAATTATATTCATAGAACCAGACATGCCCTATAACCTAGGTGCTATATATTTATATAGTTGTAATTATTATGTTCATGGAACCACACATGTCTAAGCCTATATATGCTGTTGTAATCATATTCATTGAGCATTGCACAGATTGTGTGTAATACATATGTAAATATAGGGTCTCCCATTATTACCCCTGACTTATACTTTTCCCTCATAAAGGATGGATATAAGTTTGACTTATACTTGTCCCATGTGTTACACGTGGTATAGGGTAGTTATACGTGTACACGTGGTATATTTTTCAAGTTTAAGTCAAGTTGTAGTATGCCTGTATCATCCACTCAATGGAGGGTGGAAGTTTGTGAAGACAAGAGCGTTTTTGAAAGTAGTGTGTAGAGTAACTGTGGATTATCACCTTTCTCATCCCCCTCCTCGCTTAGTACACAGAAATTAGCACTAAATGCCCGTTTCTGTGCTGTGCATTACAGGAAATACTTTAATAATGAAAGACACTGAAGTTCCAAACCCTCGGCACAGCAGTGCATGTGATTGTACTTGTGTGTTGACTAGAATCGATCACTGTCTCGTGAACAATAGAAGCTGTCATGCTTGCCAGATGTGTTTGGTTCTGTTCTTACCTGTGCAAAGTCTGCTCATGTGTTTCAGAAGCTCTCTTACTCGTTTTGCGGACCGTTTGTCTCTCTCTTTCCCCACTAATAACCCTTCCTCAGACAGTAAGGCTTTTCTACGTTTCATTGCGTTCTCAGGCTCCCCAACAGCAGTACACTGTGCTTTCCTTTCTTCGATGCGAAGGCATGGCCACAGTCGGCACAAACTGATCTCTTCACGTGCACAACGGTATTACACTGTGCACATACCTTTCTCAGACGCATAGACCTATTGCACTCCATTGCATGCACGACGGTATTACACTGTGGGCATACTTTTCTGAACCTCTCGTAAAAGACAGTCACAAACGTTCGACGGAAAACACTATACCGCGTGCTCCAAGTCACGTGATCACATTACCGCTACGTACGTGTTACGGAGAGGTATACGGAAACATTGCACGTGAAGAAAATGGCTGACTTAGTCACGGTATACATAAGTTTATAACGCTTCTAACTTTTGAACTAAGCAATTTTAGAGAAAACGGCTTTTTAGTTTTACTGCATTTTCCACGCTGTACCCGCTGATACCTCTCGTTGGACGCCTAAAGGCGCGAGAAGGCAGAGTAGAGAAAACGGACAGACCGTGAGACAGACAGACAGACAGACTCCCGAAGTTACTGTGCGATCTGAAATCAGTACCTGGCGGGTACTGCTGGCAGTTACTTTTGGAACATTATATATGAAGAAAAAATATTTTGGGATTGTGAACCATAGTATAAGGGCTGCTGTGTGCCCTTCTAGGTTTTCAGTCATTTAAAAAGGGGAATTCGATTGCAGAATAGCATAAGGATGATAAGCCCAGCACTGTGTTAGAAGGTACATCAGAAGCATGGGAAACTCGTTTCGAAGACAACCTTTTGCGACAACTTACGAACCGCTCAAGACTCCAGTGGGGGAGGATAACGTACAAGTGGGTGTGCTGATTGCGTTTGGAATGATCGCCTTTTCTTTTCTCCTCGTTATACCTGGCATACGTGGCCTGGCGCTGTCGCACGTTATATTTGTGTATCGCGCGTGCAAGTAACACCACTGACAGTCAGATTGCTTTGCATGGCTGCAGTGCAAGAACAATCAGTAAACCGCATCTTTCTTAAATAAAAAGTACAAGCCTATAGGTGCATGTTATGCAAAGATGCGCAGGACTCGTTTCGGCCACTAACAGGCCGCATCAGCTGCACTGCATGAGTAACCTTTTTTTTTTTCTCTCTTCAGCGTTTGTGGGCAACTATACGAGTGTTTGTTGCATTGTGGATAGGAGCGGTGATCCTAGTCTACAACTACGGTTCCTGGTACTCCGATTCAATATGTACTCGGACGCAATACATGGCTCATGCGGGGGTCAGCTCTCCTCAGTTGATTGAAGCTCGAGTTGGACTATCAATTGGACTGCGCGGCATCAACATAACTTTACTTGAAACTGAATATGAGCACCTTCTGCTTTGCATTCGCATCTGCATGCTCCTTGTACGTAATGTGTCCTGCATGTGTTGTAATAAATGGGTAATGTTTGTAACTAGCAAACTCTACGTATTCTCTGTTACAGGCACTGGCCTGAATAACGCACCATACGTGCGACCATTCCCGGACGAGATCATCAACTACGAAGAGCAATTCTCATGGGCCGACCCCTGGGATCAAGGCCGACTTGATTTTGGACTCTATGGCGGTCGTTTCAACCGCGAGTTTCGTGCAGCCAAGTTCCGCGGAATGCCCTACCCGATTCTTTGGATCGCCGAACACTTTACTCTGGATGGAGAGCAGATAATCTGGTACAGAAAGTTCCGTGTTGCTGGATGGTTAACCCACTATCTTCTTTGGTAAGTCTCATTCTCTGCAGGGGCTCTAACATGCTTCATGCAATGTTATCAGTATGCAGATCCACACCCCCAACTCCCAAATACACGATTACCATCGTGATGCTATTCTGATTTCCACGTACAGCCTGACTGTCAGTGGTGTTGCATTTGCAACTTACCTGTTTTCAATTGCCTGCTTTGTCCTTAATATTCGGTGGGGAGCCATCTACATGCTCATTACAGGTTTGTAACTACATATACATTGCAGATTTGCCCTGTGAAATACATTGATAGGGTTACACTTGCCTGAGTGATTCTCCTGCAACCTGACAGCTAAAATTCTGTGATGCTCCAAGTTTGCCATTACTTGCAGGTTTGCTTCTGCTTCTGTCCTGCCTCACATATGGAGTGACCATCATCAATGATCCACCGCTGACAATCCGCTTTTCTGACGGTACACTAAGCCCTCAGTTCAACTGTGCGTTCTGGTTGGTCTTGTGCACAGGGTTCTTGTCAACAGTAGCAGCATTAATGATAATTTTTATTGACTTGAAGTGGCCATGGAAGACAGCAAAATTCTTCCATCACAGTATAATTGTGGATGATACAATGTTTGAGGTAAGGCAGCCTATGCCACTTACTATATAGCACACATTGTAGCTAGTTGATCGCTCAGCTGAAAACCATGCTGGTCTAACTCAAAATAAAGTAATTTGAATTGCCCAGAAATGCAAGAAAGGCCAAATTTGTAAAATTTTGGAATCCTTACACATCATAGATCAGGGTTGAATTTGCAAAAGCTTGAAGTTGCAAACAAAGATTTGCTAGCTAATTACACCTCAAGATACAAACGGTAATCCACAGGCCAATTGTTGGACAGTGGACATACACTCTGAGTGCACATTCATATGTACCTTCTCTGTGAACGAAATTCTCATTCACAAGCAAGTAAGGAGAAAGTTATGGTAGAAGGAAAAACCCTCAACACGACCAGTGAATGCTTGCGGTTCGCTTAAAAGGGTTTCCTTTAAAGGAAACTATTAAGTGTTGTTAAGCACTTGAATTAGACTGCTATTAATAATAAACACATTTCTGTCCAGTGTCCACATTGTTGCCTTTGACAAGTCTCAATTGGCTATGCATTCACCATAATCATAGTTGTAATAGGCACTCTTCCCCAACCCTACAGCAGTCAGCAGTATAGCCTTTGCATCCTGGATTTCATTCTGTGTGTAAATGTTTTACCCCTTAAGGGAGGAGAAGAGGATGAAGATGAGAATGACCTAGATCAGTCTGGCATTGTTTCACAAGGCAGCAAAGTCAGCCATGGAACTACGGCAGGAGGAGAAACCAGTGATTCAGAAGTGCCAAGGAGGTACCGTGGGCGTGGGACTTGAAGAGATTCTGTAAAAAGTATAAGAAGCGATGTACTTAGCAGGGATGGCAGTACCAGGAGTGGCACAAGGCAATCTTCACAACATTATCACTGACAACACTCACAGCAGCAGGAGATACAGCTAGAAGAAATTACAGTTCATAATTAGTAAGACTGGTCACTCGTTTGCTTTTTTGCGTGAATGGTTACAGTATATTATGTGAATGTGTCCGATTTGTACATGATTTTGCCATTGATTCTAATGATGATTTTAGCATCAAGTAATAAATAAGCAGGTACTTAAGCGTTGGCATTACATAGCAAAGGTGACTGTATGAATCTGTATGCATCGTCCCTTCTTTTGTGATAGTACGCACAAAGGAAAAGTAATGTCATGTCTACCTACATACTCATCCCAACATTTGTACTGCAAAATTGGTTTCAGTTGGCATAACACCAACTAGACATAATTATAGCTAGCTACAGTGAAGATATACAACTCTAAGAAAAAGATACTGCAACCCAGCCATGCATATATAGCCCAGCCAGCGGATATGTTGACAATACCCAAGACAAAGTAGTACTCAAGGCAAGTACAATGGCCTATTGTTTGTTGTTAGTGAATAGCATCGTTCTCACGTGTATTGTCTCGTGTCTTGTTTATGCAGTTGATCGCATGCCTCATTAACAGTTAATGCCCATCATTATAGGTTTCATGATATGTCAAGAAGTGGCTAGCTACTGCTAGTACCATTAATTTGTATGCAGGTACCGTAATAATAGGCACCCACACAAAATAAGCACCCCATGAATATAGGCACCCATTTTGATTACAGCAACCACATCTCATTTATAAGCACCCATACAAAAATAGGCACCCCACAAAAAAGGCACCCGTTACCGCACAAGTGATCAAAAAATGGAGGTTGGGGAGAGCTCTGGGATGCCTAGGAATGAAAGCCAACAACACACGAATCTTGCTAGGACTACAACATCTAAGAGGTTGCATTCCAATTTGTGTTTCGAGTTCTGTTTCTATGGGGTGCCATCATGCTATGGGGTGCCATATGTCAAAATACCCAGAAAACAACGATATTTATAAATATCACGTTATATAGCAAACAAATATCAAGATCTATGTAAATAGGAAACTTCCAGAGAAAATATAACTAACAGCACGATATATAGCTAAATACCATGATATATAACAAACAGAACAATAGCTAAATACCATGATATATAACAAACAGAACAATAGCTAAATATCATGATATATAGCTAAACATCATGATATATAATAGAACAATTGTATCTTGCGACCAGTTGGAATATACGGCACCAGAAACGGCACTGGAAATCCTGTTCACCTGCCCAACCCTAACCCTTACCCTACCGGTGTGCTAACTAACCCGAATTCCGGTGCTGTGTATCCCAATTGAATATTTTGACATATATGGCACCCCACAATGTACGTCATACAGGCCCAGAGGAAGCTAGAATAAAGTGCGGTAGGGATGGCCATTGAAAGCATGCATAAGCACACTAAATCTAGTGGGGTCTGGGGGCATGCCCCCCCCCCCCCCCCCCCCCCCCCCCCAAGGAAATTTTTTCAAATTTGATGCTCTGAGATCACTTCTCAGGCCATTCTGGACCCAAAACTAGAGCGTATTAATTTTGTGGAGAAAATTTATACTTAATTAAATATTGGGGAGATCTGGCAATGGATCTCCAAATCACAAGCAACTGGCCATGATAAGTCGCTCTCCTTTCAGGCTACACGCATTCACACCTCGGAGAATTGGTGCCATTTCGCTACTCCCATTTCACCTATATACTACTCATGCAAAATGTGACCAAAACAATGTGAAACAGTTGAAACTACAATCTCTGCTTCATTTTGGGGGTGATTGTGCTCATCTTATATAATTTCATTCTCTTTGGTAGTCACTGCTCCCTTGCAATGTCTGCTTTTGGCACATCTCCAAAAAATGCGGCCATCTCTTCCTCTTCTGTTGATAAGATACTTGTGTCCTTCGTAGATAAGTGAGCATGCTCCTCTCTGGGTTGTGACAAACTCCATGACATGTGGCTGATTGAAATGACTGGCTAAGGTAGATACATTTTATGTGAAACTCACCTGTGACCCATTGGTTTTGAGTAAAGACTATAGGTCAAAGTGAAGTTAAAGACACTTCAATACGGGACAACCATAGTTTCAATTCCTTTTGATGAATAAATTAATGCACAATGTCATCAAAAGACATAAGAATTATGATCCTTTTAGACAACGTATGCATGTATGTATGTGTTTGAAGACATTATGCATGATAGGCGAAATGGCACCGAGCGGTACGTAATAAGTAGGCGAAATGGGAGTAGGCGAAACGGGAGTAGGCGAAATGGCACTAACCCACCTCGGAGCGCCGAGGTGTGAATGCATGCAGCCTCGCATAGATATTCGAGCAAGGGTGGAAAAGTGGTAGGCCCAAAGCCCTACCGGCCCTACCGCTTGCGCCGGCCCTGAACAGTTTTTAATCTAGGCAACACAGTGATGGACATTGATTAAGACATATTCAGAACAAGACAATTTTCACTAAATAAAATTATGTAAGTAAATGCAAGACAAAACTAGGACATACACACTGGAGCTAGTTGCTACGACAACATGGCCCTCCTCTGGGTGGTGGCTCATTCACATTGGAACCATCCAGTCTAATTAACCGGTCTCCTTTGCCCACATTTTTCTTTGGATGGCTGGTTGATGTCTTCTCCAACTGTGGTAGTAAGATCCTTTGGATGTGGTCAAACAGTTCAGTCACTCCATGTCCACTCTTTGCACTCGTCTCGAAGTAGAGTTTCTTTCCTTGAACATTCTTCAGGTATGAGTTGGGATTAAATTTGAGTGCATGCTCAACCTGCTTCCTGTGTTGCTCCTCTGCTAGTTCTTGGCCCTCAGTTGTCTTCACCTGCCTTCCCTCCACCGGGACCAAATCTAACTTTGTCCCCACGACCACTGTTAGGCATGTGTCCACTGAGTCTTCCAGTAAAGGGATAAAAACTTCCTGCAGCTTCTCCAGACTTTTGCTATCAGTGAGATCAAATGCTAGGATGGCCACAGATGCCCCACGGCAGTAGAATGAGGAGAGAGAAGCATATTTCTCCTCTCCTGCAGTGTCCTGCAAGCACCAGAAATATGTACTAGTTATGTTGTCACAATCAAAATAAACAGGTTCTACATCAACATATCTATGTCAACATATTTCTATCTCCAGTTCTTACATAATGATGAGCTCATTACCCCTAAGGGAATATAATATTATAGTGGTTGCGGGGGACAGTGCAGGGAAAAGATTCATGCAAAACACAATACTAGTACACAAATATAATCCTTCCCCGCACAGTTTTGTTTGTAATTGTCAGTGCCATACTACAGTTTGTGTGTTTGAGCATTTTGTTACATAAACATTTACAATAAGGCCATAATAATAAATATCATTAACCCTCAGCGCGCATGCGCACGAGGGTTACAGTACTTCGTTTGTCTGTCTGTCTGTCTGTCTGTCTGTCTGTATGTCTGTTACAACTAGCTTGGTTCACCTGGCAGCTAAATCTCTGAAGTTTGGACACAGATAGGCTTCAAACTGAACGAGGATGTGTTTAAATTGAGCCGATTTCACCAAGAACGTTTCGTTCAAGAGTTATGCTGCGATTCGTTTGCCACAGTGAGCGCTAGTCGGCCATATTCTAGTCTGAGAACGAGTTCATGCGCCCTGGTCTGGGATCCCGGGAGTACTGAGAGTGCAGCGCTACAATATGTATGTACATGCATTGTCAATACTAGTCTCGCAGGCCAGACTCTCACACGGGGAGGAGAGAGTCTGTGGTCAAATTCCCATTATCATCTCGTTTCTAACACGCCAAGAATTTCTTGCCGTGTTAATTGACTTAGTGGCGAATGGGGCGCGTGGTTGCCTTTTTTGGCATGCTACTTGGAGAGTGCGGCGTTTTAACGGAAGTCCTGCCTTTTCAGAACACGTCCCAATTATGTTCACAGCTACTTCATTAGGTACCCTGCTGCTGAGTATGCAATACCAAAGCCTGATGGGAATTTGACCAGACTCTCTCCTCCCCGTGTGAGAGTCTGGCCTGCGAGACTAGGTCAATACTGCTACAATATGTATGTACATGCATGGTCAATACTGCTACAATATGTATGTACAGGCATGGTCAATACTGCTACAATATGTATGTACAGGCATGGTCAATACTGCTACAATATGTATGTACAGGTATGGTACATATCCAGGATTACCAGGGAATGTCCCACAGATTCCCTACTCACTACACATGCTCACTACATTAGGGAGTGGTTTGTTGGGGCAAGGTAAAAGGATACTAGGACAACTTGGGACACTGTTATCCTGTACGACTTTGTGTAGTCTCAGCTAGCTATCTAGTGTACCATCATACCGCATGAATTTCCTTTGCCTACTTAGCTATGTCCTGTGACTGCGTTAATACTACACGCCGAGGGTTAAGCACTTCAGTGCTCTTCATTGTTTTCAGGTAACCACGCATGCTAATTTCCACCCGCACGACACTTTTTAACAATGGTCACATGACAGTTTTTCCCTCAAGCATCCACATTTACCTTCGTAGCCAGTGCCTACTTTTTAATACCTGTTGTGACCCAGCTGTTCCACTCAGTCTCTATAGTTGTCCCACAAGGAAGGATGGTCTTTTTGTTGATACAAATCTGTGACAGTCTGAGCGGCTTGTACCTCATGAATGAGCTCGCAGCCATAGTGGAAATCTTCAATAAGATTTTGCACAGCAACAGATGAAAGGCTGTTCTGGTTTTGTCTTCTCCAAAAGACTATCTTCTTTGATTGCTTCGTTGCTTCGGCGTCTTCTGGACAATTTCAGACATTGTTTTCAAGGCTGATATCTTGCGAATTTGTGACTTTTTCTGATTTATCTGAAAGACAGGTTAGTCTCGCAAGCCAGATCCTTTCCGTTTCCGTGGCAGCACCAATCGCATATCAGATACAAGTACTGGAAGCGATCAGCGCTGCAGAACAGAAATGGTCTGACTTGTGAGACTAAGCTAACAGTTTGTAAACATAAGCAAAAGGAGATGCAGCCCTCTTCGAAAAAGCAGAAATTGAAAGGTTACTAATTAAATCTTTAAATAGCTGACGCGCGCATGGTTTGGGTGGAAAAAATTGCCTGTGAAACGGTGGATCTTATTATTATGGCCCAAAAGGTGCCACTTTGACTTAGCCTCACACCCAGACCAACATAGGCCTGGGTGTGAGGCAAAGTTCACCTGTGCTTACCCAGAGTGCTACGTTCCAGTCTCCCCACTTCTTCAAGGCCAGAGAGGCACCAATGCTCTGAGGAAGGCAAAGAGCAGATTTGGGTACAGATTATCATCCAAGGCATACAAATCGTACTCAGATGCCCATTATCAGCTTCCCTGTCCCCTAGCTGAGGATCCCTGGTACTATAGCTGTATTTCAGTTGTAAAGCTACAGTAAAGACTATTTGATCATCTTAATTTTAAGTTGAAAAGGTATAAATGACATGCTGAACAGTAGTCAGACAACATTTTATGCAGAATAGAAAGTTGAATCATGCGAGGTAAATGGTCAGCAAACAGCTTGAAAGAGAGCTCACTCATTGAGAATTTGAACTGTAGCTGTTGCTAGGCAGTTTTTCTTGCTAAGGAGAGAAATGCTATGCAGTTTCGTTGCTAAGGAGAGACATGATTTGATTGACTAAGTGTAAATACCTTATACAATGAAACCCTTGGGGCCTACAGTATTTAGATATCCTTGGAAACCATAAACACCCTTGCACTTTGCGCATGGGTGTTTTGATGGGTTTCCGCGTGAAACTAAATCCCGTACACCCCTCGGTTCATCGTATAACCTCTATATGTAAATGTCCCTCCTTAGAGTAAATCATCTACTTCTTCATAATTGCGATCACATGTTCTACCTGGATTCTGTCCCAAGGGTAAGAAAATGCCAGAATGACTTTGTGTAAACAAATGCTATCACATCAAATCTGGTGAAGTGGTAGGTGAGACAGTGACAGAGACAGCACATGCATAGGTAAAGATGAAGAAGTAGCTAGGGAGAAAAACTTTCCTGCCAGTATTCAGGAGAAAAGCTCTCCTGCCAACGTTCAGAAGAAAAGCTTTCCTGCCGGCACTCGGGAGAAAAGCTCTCCTGCCAATGTTCAGAGAAAAGCTCTCCTGTCAGAAAGCTCTCCTGCCAATGTTGCAGTTCCACAAGAAATATTGATATGCCAATCCTGGAAGCAAGGTCCCACCCACAGAAAACTACTTTAAGTGGCTATAACTCCCAGAAATGAGACAAAGCCTCCTTCTAACAAATGAAACAATCACCAAATGGCACTAACCATGCATCATTCCATAATAGTCCACTATTTAGCCACACATCCAAACTTCTGATGATAATACCAACTAATGAGAAAAGAGCCAAGGTGAATCACCCAGCGCAATATTAACTGGGTCAAAGTGTCAGGATTGACAGACTGTACGATGAGCAGGTCCTACATGCTAATTCAAATGTTCAACTCATCCAGGCTGCAACAACACGCCAAACGTCTACACCAACACATTTACCTTTCAGTGATGAAATGTCAAAGCCTAAGTGTCATGTTAGGGCACAGTGGTGTGCAGCATCAATGTTGAGAAATTTTTTGCGATGGCATTCATGTATGTACTGTGTACATGGAAAGCCACACACCTGACAAGTCACAGTTGCCACCACACATGCATTATGCACCTGAAGACTTCACACATCTTTATCTTGGGGTCGATTAATGCATAGAAAACCTGAGTTTTCTACAGCCAAAAGCCTTGACATATGGCCCATAAAAAGTAATGTTTGCCTAAAAATCTTGATCCTTGTATATTAGTGGGTCATCATTAGTGCATTCACTATAAAAACAAAATTTTAACTTTAGCAAAGTATTTGGTTACTACAATTGCGTGACTATCCTTCCTGTGCTAATTCAAAATGTTTTGTGGGAGACTAGTAAAACTTACTCAAGTATCAGCTCCTTTTCCAGCCCTGCATTCAGAAAATTTTCATAGTAAGGATAGTCACGTAATTGTAGTAACCAAATACTTTGCTAACATAACAACTTTGTTTTTGCAGTGAATTGGCATAAGAGAAAACTACTCTTCACATCATCTCCCCCATGGTCTCCTTGTTGTTGTCATTTAGGTCAGTACTTTGTATATGGGCGTGTACACCTGTGAGGACTGACTTTGTAAAAGCAGAAAGCTATCGGACAGAACAGAGCAGTAATGTTAAGTGTATAGTAGGCTATGCAGTTACCTCTCCTATGCCAGTAGACTGCTGATGACTCATCACAATACAAACAAGGGAAATAGTCTTCTAGACTGCTTGCACAGGACAAAAGTGAAGCCTTTTACAAGAGATTTGGGAGACAGAATCTCTTTCGCTGGTAAAGCCTTGCTGAACACCCTGTAGGTCATTTCATTGCACCATCACTAACAAAACTTCTAAACCAGTGAATGACTATCCAGACCCAAACTGCCAGAAATGGGGAAGCCTACAATATAAGTGTTTTCTAAGCCTGCCAATTAATTAACTGCTGAAATCTACTTTGTAGAAGTCTATAGATCACTTGCGACTTCTGCTAAGATCCAACTATTGAAATGTAGCCAGTTTGTGCAGACTCGTAACAACTTAGCAAACTATTAGTAGTCAGAGCTCTCAACCAGCAAATGCCTATCCTGACTAAAAAAATGCCTACAGTCCCAGAAATAGAGCCCTACAAGGTGAGAGGAGTGCTTTCAAAGGCTATTTGTGCAAAGGAGGAGATAACTGGTGCCAATCACTATATAGCCAGCCACAGCAGCCACCATGTGCACAGTACACCATGTCTAAATCTGCCCACCTCCCCGTATATACCCCACCCTTTCTGCTACCACAGAACCTATCTCCAAAGCATGTTATGGATCATAAAGTCCAAGTCAGATTACACCACTTGGTGCAGCGGTATTGGAGTGATGTCCAGGATTGCGTATTGCCTTTGACCTCCTTTTGATCTTTCTTTGTTCTCTAATCCCAACCCTAACCCTAACCCCACCCCCTAACAATGCATTGTTGGCAAACCTGGCAATACTGAATAGCACTAAATTTTTGACACGCAACACAGTTTTCACCAAGAACGTCAATGAACAACATCCCGGGCTAAGCTGCCGAATCTGCAAGGAACTCTCTCCAAAGAGATACCTTTGGAGTAGGCATTGCTTTGCTGATAGCTGCAAGCTCGAGCAGACGACACTGTGACAGTACGGTGCATGTAAGATAAACCAGTCAGGCTTGTATGTGACACCCATAGCATATTACGTGTGTGACGTGCGCGTGCAGCAAATTCGCAAAAATATTTCAAGGAAATCTTCTATTCACGAAAATTTTGATCCTCGAAATTTTGCACTATACGATAGTAATCAAAGGGTCAATGCAACAAAAAATAGAAATGGCCCTCCCAGAACTTTTCTATAGCCAAGCACAGCAGCAGCCATGTGGTTTTCACCATGTGGGTGACCTCTCACCTCTGTCCTTTCTTTCCTGTTACCACAGAACCCATGCAGAGTGTGCTGAGACTACCTCCCAAGCACACTGCACAAATTTGATGATGACCACACTAGTTAAAAGTGTCTGGTTGAGTATCTACTCCCAGCCTATGTATGCCCAGCTAGGTGACTGGGGGGCGGACCCTTTACATCACAGGTGATCTATGCAACAAGGGATCACTAAGGAGCTGATCACAAAGGAGCTAAAGAGGGGAGGTGGAAAGGGGGAAGTGGGGGGGAGGGGGGGGGGGGAAGGAGAACAAGGGAACCACTATTTAGGACTCATTTTCTGCATGGCAATCCAACTGTCTTTCATTCCAGGGTAAATGCAGCAAGGCTAGTATGTCCTCATCATATCTTTTGAGCTCACTAAATCATTTGTGTCCAACATGGTAAATTGATCTCCTTCTTTATCTGCAATCTTGGCTTATGTGAAATCTCGTCATAAACTCACAGAAATGGTTTCAGCAAAGTTTCCTGTCAGGTATCTCTGCAGCAGGCATGTCTTCCCCACATTTGCTGATCCAAGAATGATCAACTTTGCATCACTGCACCAGCAACCAGGATACACAATAAATATTATATAAACATGTACGTATGCACAAAACAAGTAGGTGACTGATTTTCGTAGTATTACAGCCTCTCTAATTAGGGCACCTCTCAAATGAAGACGGTTGAAAGAACTACATTTTCTCCACTCCAAAGTGGGTACACTCTGGTCATTTTTGGAAAAAGCTTTCCGATTAGAACTGTTCTTGCACTTTTGCGTATGTGTACAAATGATAGCCATGGTCATACAGGTAGTGGTTCATAAGCTCCTGGTACAGTGTATTTCTACCATACCAACCTACACTCCTGCACATTGCAGCATGGACTCCAACACCAAAACGGTCATGACGGCGTCGAAAGGAGCGTCAAAAGCTTCAACAGAAGTTCACTGTAACAGTGCTACTCGAATTAGAAGGTACCTTTGCAGATCACAACTATCTTTTTTAACAGCACCTTTATTAGAGAGCCTACACTTACTGTTCAAAACTAAGCAAAGATATGCGGGCAATGCTTCCACAATGTCTATCATTTGCATAATGAGTAACTATTAGTGGCAATGGTTTCTTGGAGCTACGTAAACTACCATGGATTTTTATCGCTGCACCCACAGTTTTGGAATCAGCAATATGCCAAATAGGATTTCATAGTAACATTCAAACCAATCAAAGTCTCTTCCACACACTTAGCAGAGAAAGGAAGCAACTGACGTGTTGACACCAAGGGATGTATAGTGCAATTAGGTGATAAGATGTTACCTTTGTATTATTCCATACGAGTACAGCCAATGAAAAAGCATGAATCTGATTATTCACAGCAACATTCTGCCATGAAGACAACTCAATGATTGGAGCATGACCTGACTCCCTCTCTTTGCAAAGGGTGCGGCTTGCAAGACTATCCCTTGAAATGTCTATGGAGACATGCTGCTCCAAAACATTCCAGTACAAGGCACTTACTACAGTATGCTAAGGTGCCATGCATCAGCTAACTGAGAGAACTCTCGAGATAACTATAGAGTCTCTTGTTTGTGCATTGCCTTTCCGATGAAGTAGATCAGCAACAAAGCTATGAGTGGAGTACTCTGCCATATTGTGGCATTAGCCAGTTAAAAACATGGTCAATGTAGATTAGCAGGCCCGCTACTAGTCTCGGAACCAGACCCTCACACACGGAGGAGGAGGAGAGTCTGGTAAACTTGCATACATAAAAATTTGAAGTCCGCTGAATTTCAGTGGGATGAATCTGATTGGTTGATGACTGTGTAATTACATTTCTGCCCATGAAGGCACGTATTTGTGTAATAACAACATGGTGAATTTGATTGACGGACCAGTGATTGATACAAGAATTGAAACAACCATCGTTCAACAAGCTTAGATATTCTCCAATGAATCTCGAGCAGCTGGAAAGCTGTTATGAAAGGGATAGAAGTCTTCGGTTTCACTACCCGAGCAGTGGAACTGTGAAAATCCCTCTGCTACAGTAGTCTGCGTTCATCGGCAAATTTTGGTGCATGGTAGTCATGGAGGCAGACGTGAGTCCATCGTAGGCTTGATGTAGCTGAGGCATTTACTTTACGACAATGGATGTAAGATATGCTTATTTTGGTAGCCAACACCACAGTTCTGGGCTGCCCTGCTACTTCGCTGTTTAAATTGTCTGCTCTCCAAGGTATTATCAAACTTTAGCTATGTTACTAGTATCTTCACTGGCAGCAACAAAGTCTACAGTAGCTAATTGAGCACATGCATATTTCAATCAACGCCTTCAATTACTGCTTAGGAAGCCTGTAAGGAGGCCATATCCCATAAAGAGTTTATGTACGCATGTTTACCTGTTTACATGTGACCCTCCTTCTCCTTTGCGTGTGAGGGTCTGGCTCTGAGACTAGCCCGCTACATGCACAGCGAGTTATTACTTGTAGCTTTGTAGCTTTTTACAATCAATCTAAAATAGCATTGGTAGGCCTATTGCTGATTACATGTCAACTTGTAAACGTAGCCCCAAAATAGCTAAAAGTTGTCTCCTTCCCTAAAACACCATTCTTTGCTGGAAGTCTATGTGGGTGCATATTACCATTATGCCATTATTTGCCAACTGCAAAGAAAGTCAGCTTCTGCTACCAAGCAAGTTCTCTGATGAGAAACTGACATGCACTAGATAGTGGCCTGACATGCAAGTGAGAACCCATTTCCCCATCTTTAGTCTGGCTACACGAGACTACAAAATTATACCTTGACCAACTGGCTACACGTAAACTGACGCAGTGACCAAACGGTGAGCTGAGTGGGACTCAGATCCTTTGCCGCATGATAGAAATAGTACAACGAACGTTTCTACTACACCAGTTCACATGGACTCACGTTTTAGACTTAGCTTGGGTAGCCATCCTGGCCCAAAGTCAAAGGAAATGTTGACTTAATAACAGCTAATAACTTAACCCTTCATGCGTCTGCATTCCGTAAGCTGATTTGGACAGAGAAGAAACTCAGAAGACAGCTGCAGAACAGAAGGGAAATGTCGGAGGAAACTCTGGATAGTGGACAGCCCACGCTAAAATACATGACAGTACCGGAGAAGATAGAACTCACCCCTGGCACCTCGGGTGGTGAGATTCACGAGCCCCCTAACCGCTACAGACCTATGAGGGTACCAGACACAATCACCCTGGAAGCCACGACCCCTCCTACTGCCCCGAGTGGGGCGGTGGAGGTGGATGTGGGAGAACCAGGCGTCCTGATGACGGACCGCCACGGCCAGGGCCCAGTGGGTGATGCTGGTAGGAGGTTGAGGAGGTCCATGGACCCTACTCCTGTGGATATCCAGCCACCTGCACATGCACAGTGAGTTATGAGCACTTGTGTTTATGACATGTAGTCTTGCAAGCCATCCCCTTTGCAAAGAGTGGAATGGGAAGAAGCTAGCCTTGTCCCCAGGCCCCACCCAAAAAATCGGGAAAGGGGCCTGGCCTGGTTACACTTGCAAAAATTCCCCGTATGTGCTGTGTCAGCAGTCTTCGTTTGGAGTAGACGAATCAAGTTCGTCCATTACCAATTACTAAATTCTTGACATGTGAAAGTGGTAGACTCATTCCAAGACCATTTGAAAATGGGAACGAGGCTAGCATACTTTTCATAAACCTTGAATTTCAGAAACTTAGCGCATAGTTACGCTTGCTAGGCTACTACTCTTGCCTCAGAAGATTTGCCTATAGTCGCTCCGTCCCTCCAAACATGTCCAGGATTGCCAACAAATGTCCAAAGCAATCCCAAAATGTCCCAAAATGTCCTGCTGCCTGTAAGACAAGATGGTACAACACAGTACATCCCACTGTGTACCAGACTCTCAGCATGCTAATCCCACTGTCCATCCCATCCAATTGTACCATGGGATAGGATGGTACAGCATGGTACATCCCACAGTGTACCAGGCTCCTAGCATGCTAATCCATGTCATCCTCATGTACCATGGGACAAGTTCAGGATGACGCAGCACACACTGTGACACTATAGTCTCAGATCCAGACCCTGTCAAAGCTAACCAGACTCCTACTACAGTCTGTATGTCCTACAAAAATAATGACATAGTCATGTGACTAGAAAATTAAATATAATCACTCTCCAGAGGAGGTTGGAAGCTCATAATTAGTGATGCGCATGGGATAGCAATTAGTGCTACGTGATGACGTAATCATACGGGCTTCCATTGAGGCCCATAGTGAAATGTGAAATTGTTTTAACAACGGCGCCCTCACTTGTTTGGAATGAAAATCTCTCAGTGGATACTGCCAGGTGAGCTCTAGATTGGCCGCTATGGCATTTTATGATACGCATAGTAATCTGAGGGGATTCCAAGGAAACACTCAAATGCTTCACTTATAACGAAGGATTATAGCTGACGATCCAGAGCTCACATGACAGTATCCACTGAGGCCCATAGTGAAATGTTGTTCCAAACAAACGAGGGCGCCGTTGTGAAAATCAATTTCACATTTCACTATGGGCCTCTATGGCAGCCCGTATGATTACGTCATTTACGTAGCACTAATTGCTATCCTGCGCACACCGCTAATTACTAGCTTCCAACCTCCTCTGATCACTCTCCTTACATCCTTCCGCCCACACTTGTACATGGAATTTAGCATGGGAAATAATTATGCTAATTTCTGCTCATATATGAAATGGCAGGACTCGAATATCTTGAGGATCCCGCAGACATAAATTCTACTCATAACATTATAAACTTTTAAAAGTGGGAAATAGTGAGCCCTGATCCCCAAAGCATAGTATAGTGACATATATACAGTTCAAATATGAAGGCTGATAAATTATCCACAGCACCTTCAGGGTATGAATAGCTGCCATGTACTCAATGGAAACCACGACCAAACAGGATTTTACAGTGGCCAGGCACTTATTGTTATACTTCTAACCTGAGTTGTAGCTTGACCTGACGTGATCACAGAGATTATGTTTTATCTTGCAAAAGAGCGCTCATGGGCAGAGCACCTTACATGTCTGCCAAAGAGGGGGTAGGTGCTCTTTCAAGTGTTTCCGCACCACGAAAGAGCACTCATGTCATGTTTACACCAACTTAATGCCCACAAAGCGAATAACTGGACAAACAATATCGCACAACGGAACCAACATCCAAAATATGATGACAAAGATCATCCACATCTGGATGAGATTGTGTTCATCAAATAAACATCCGAAATTTGATGACAAAAGTCACCCACATTCGGATGCTAATGTGCTCATTAAATAAACATCCGAAATATGACACACATAAACATCGAAAATGTGATGACAAAAATCATCCACATTTGGATAGGATTCTACTCGTTAAAAAAACATCCAAAATTTGATAACATGAATCGTCCACATTTGGATGAGATTGTGTTCATCAAATAAACTTATCATCCTCATTCGGATGCTAATGTACTCATTAAATAAACATCCAAAACATGAAGACACAAATCATCCACATTAGGGTGAGTTTAGTTCACTGAGTTCCTATGTAGGGAACAACCACCATGAATCATCCAAAATTGGATGACTTTTAAACCAACACACAAAAGCGTCCAATTTTGGATGAAATAGAGAGGTCAAAAATCATCCATTGTGGTTAGATTGAACAATTCGCACAATATGTGCAATCTACATGGATAAATTGCCTGTTGTTCTCAAAGTACAATTGAAATGTTAAATCATTTATGGTGTGGTGGTATCCTCAAGCACTGTTGACAACTTTGCAGTCTCTCTATACAAGTTTGTTTGACAGGCTGAGGTCTTGGGTGTCGATGTGTAGGAGTCTAGTTGGGGCGAGGCTGAGTGAGTCAGTGAGTCCCACACTAGCACGACTGCATTGCACATGTGCGTGTGTATGCTTGTTCACTTGCTTGCTTGCTTGTGGCACTTAAACAAGCATGTACAAGCATGCTTCACAAAAATTGAGTGTCCACATGTACTTCAACTCTGTCAAGTGTGACAGTGAAGGGGTAATTACTGCCAGAGTGCACCATCGGTGTGAAAGAGACCTGGAGCGAAGACAACTCAACACATGACAACTTCTGGTTATGTACCTAGGAATCATGCATGAAATACAAGGCAGGCTACTGACAGAATTTATGCATGGTGATTGAGATGCTTTAGGTAAGGCCATGCATAAACATGAACGGCGGAGATTCAGCTTATGATTTAGTGTCCATGTCTGTGTAGTCATACTAGCTGCCCTGACTGATGAATGGCTGCAATTTGTCTGCATGTGTGATCACAAACTCTGGTGAGAACTCAGGTACTTACGCATTATGAACTTTTACCTAAACTTGCCTCATCACACTAATTTAACAACAGACAGAAACAAACCTTGCTACTATGCATGCTTTGTGTGCCATAACAAAATATTGCATCAGTAGTGTGCTGTTTGTTCAGGCTCACCCTACAACGATGGATCATTTTATTAGTATGTGAGGACAGTGGAATTAGCACACTAGAGTCTGGTACACTATGAGGCTTATCATGCTGTACCTTCCGTCCCGTGTAACATGAGGATGGAATAGTCAGCAAGGGTTGACATGCTAGGAGCATACCATGGGACATACTATACTGTGCCAACCTGTCCCATGGCGAATGGGATTAGCATGCTAGAAGCCTGGTACCTTGTGGGACGTACCATTCTGTACCAACCCATCCCATGGTACATTAGGATGGGATGGACAGTGGGATTAGCATGCTAGAGCCTGGTACACTGTGGGACGTACCATTCTGCACCAACCCATCCTGTGGTACATTAGGATGGGATGGACAGTGGGATTAGCATGCTAGAGCCTGGTACACTGTGGGACGTACCATTCTGCACCAACCCATCCTGTGGTACATTAGGACGGGATGGACAGTGGGATTAGCATGCTAGGAGCCTGGTACCTTGTGGGACGTACCATTCTGTACTAACCCATCCCATGGTACATTAGGACGGGATGGACAGTGGGATTAGCATGCTAGGAGCCTGGTACCTTGTGGGACGTACCATTCTGTACTAACCCATCCCATGGTACATTAGGACGGGATGGACAGTGGGACTGGCATGCTAGAGTCTGGTACACTGTGGGATGTACCATACTGTACCATTAGTATGAGATGGAGTAAGAAGTCTGGCCATGTACCACAGTGTACTTATGGTACATGAAGGGAATCCCAAAATCCCATGGGACGGCTGTTGGCAATGCTGGACAACCCTCGCTCCGTAGCAAGGTATGTTCATCTACTCTCATCAACAGCTGGCTCACATAAGGTAGTCTCGTGCCCAGACTGTTTTTTGCACGTGGAGGGGAAAAATAGTCTGGTCAACTGCCTATTCAATTTTTGTTCCATGCGGTTTAAAAATTGGTGATGCAACGTCTTCAAAAATGTGTTATGTGACGTCACACAAAGCTTGAAACTACGAAAGAGCTCTAAAGGGACGGCTTGTTGCAGGGATCATCCTTCTCGGAGCTTCCGAACGCCAAGAAACGAAGATTCACAAAACATGAAGCCTCTGCCAACCTCAGATAGCCCTGAGACAATCTTATCGACATTTGAAAGCTCAGGAACTTCGCACTGCCAGTTTTCAAGCTCAGAAACACACACCGCCCATTCACAGAAGTCCTGGCATTCCTTCGCCGGTCGTTCTCTTGTTCTACCTGACTTAGTCTCCTGCATAGCGCTTCAACTGCCTAGCCTTCTTTGGTCGCAGTGCGTGACGTCATTCTCATGAAGCAATCTGATTGGACCGCCACCATCGTGGCGCACGGAACAAAAATTGAATAGGCAGTTGACCAGACTATTTTAAAATTTCCCCTCTGCGTGCAAAAAATAGTCTGGGCACGAGACTACACATAAGGAACGTAATTGTTGCATAACATGCTGACTCAGCACATATGGGAAAGTTTGCAAGTGTGACCAGGCCCCTTTCCTGAGTTTTTGGGGTGGGGCCTGGGTCGATGCTAGGAGGAAACAGCAGTACTGGAGGCCTACTGCAATGCTCACACAGCTATACACATGAAACAGATAGTGGACAAAGCATTTAGATACAGCACCGCCATTTTGAGTGACAAGAAAGAGCACCTTCAATGGAGCATACATTTAAGTACAGTGGGACAGTTGGCAAGCTTCATTTGCACAAGTGCAAGCCTGCAAGGACTGGTTTACATTTCCACCCAGAATGCACACAATCTCAACAGAAACCTACTGAAGCGAATAAGCTTATCTGTATGCCTCATAGACAGTGTGAGCTCTCAAAGTGCCCTGCTGTTTTTATGCTCCATAGAAAGCACTTCTTCCTGCCTGTCAAATGGCAGCGTAGTATCCCATGTCCCTCCGTTCACGTGTAGTTACACGAGGTATTGCAGAATAGGTCACGAAATGGACTAATTCCATGACTCACAGGAAGTGAAGATATGCTTTGATCTGATGCCAAAATGACCACTTTGTACCTTATACTCTCCAAATGCTTGAACACTACTATGCTAGCTAAAATTAGTACTAAGCGAGACATGAATATCCCTGGGGTGTGGATCAAATTTGACAATACTTATGACATCATTCCCCTTATAATGGGCAGGAAAGAGTGTACTCCTACGCTCTTTCCTGCCAGTGTAATCATAGATAGTAGAGAAGGATATGGATTGGAAACGCAATGATTTCGCGTTCCATTCGCGTTACACATTACGTCACTTTAGAATAGACGAGTGTGGCTACCAGAATCGACGAAAATCGCTTCTACAAGCTGTTCCTCGACCCAGGAGGTCTCACAAGACTTGAATAAAGCCGGAGTAGTGGCAGTACATTTGAACTAAATGGAACTCGACCAACTCTTTGCCTCTTATGCCTTTCAGAGCGGCTTGTCGGCGTTCGAAAGCTACTATTGAAAGCTACTGCTCCGCCCTCTACTAGGTCCACTGCTCTTTGCCAATACCACGTTGTAACACAGTGAGCCCAGTACGAATTATATCCCTGATATGAAACTTTGGGAAGCTACTGTTGCTGACTTGTAGTCCCACAAACACTTATACCGTGTACCGTCTACAAAGCTGGATTTCTCCTGTCTTACCATCCATTATTTTTAGCCAATGCCACGTTGCAATATAACAGCTCCAGTACAAATTATATGTCTGAAATGGAACTTTGAGAAGCTATTGTTAGTGACTTATAGTCCCACAAACGCTTGTTTTGCCATTTTACACGTAAAAGGCTGGATTTCTCCCGTCTTACACCGCTTATGACGACTTATTTTTACCTTCGTACATTTTAACAAAGCATGACAAGTTGCATGATTCCACCAGCTAGCTCTGGGGTTGCCTGGTATAATGGCTACAGTACCGCATTTCTGTGATTTTCAATGCGTAAAGCGTAACACGGATAAGATCAAAGGGCATGCCGCGTTCAGTATGGACATTAATGGCAGATTGATCACGTGAGTTACGTGCGTTTCCAATCCATATCCTTCTCTACTATCTATGGTGTAATGGAGGCAGGATGAGTGGGTTATTACAGTGGGTCATCGGCTAGCCAGATCACATTGTGTCCTGTGGCTTACTGTATTTTATTTGTGGTGACAAAGTGCAACTGCCTCACAAATAAAACTTAGCTACCAACCTTCTCTTTGTGGGGTCTCACCATCTGGGTCAGCTGGCCCTGAAGATCAACTCTTTTGAAGTCAGGGTTGTGTGGAATAATTTGGTTCATAGCCTGACCCTAACTTCAGTTCTATAAAAAAGCATACACTATCTGTAGGTGAAAAGTCACTCTCATCTCTTAAGTCAATACATGTCATACATAGCCTGTTGGATGACCAAAACTGCATTGTAGTTGAAACTAGTGTTCCTATACTTGGACAGCCCAGTACAAAGTTGACATTTTGGCATCATATCAAACATCTTTCACTTCTGGTTATATTAGTTGTGGAGTGGAATGAGTCCATTCCTGGGCCCCTGACTTGAGCTGCCATTGCCCTGGCTAAAGACAACCACTAGCTGTCCCATCCCCCTGTATGCAGGTGGTACTGGAGCTCTAGTCTCACATGTGGAAGCTACTCACTATGTGCCACCATGCCTGTCAGATATCAGACTGAAGCATTCAAATCTACATGTATTGACTCAGTAACTGAATGGCTTTGTTTCTCCAACTTGCAGCAAGGAGCCGAATATGGGCCAGGTAGTGGTGCCTCCTGCTAACCTAATGGACATTGAACGAAGAGTGAGGACCCTGGAACAGCAGGTGCAAAGACTAACTGAGACCATCGTGCGTAGAGAGGGGGCAGGCACCCCTCGGGAAGGCAATGGGTTCTGGAATGTACTGACCTTTGCTGGATGGGCACTGGTACCACTTTTTCTTGCGTTCATGTACCATTACAAAAAGACTGCTACATAGTAACGTTGTATATCAGTAGCAATTGTATCACCACTGTTTGTGGTAATTATTTGTAGTTGAAACTCACATGACTGCAACCATCAATATGCAGTGCATGATGTCATAGTGTTTACTACTTTGCATGTGTACATTGTGTGTTATTTGGTGAGCAGCTAGAATAAGGATCAGTTTACACATTCCTTCATGTCAGTGACTCCCAAAGAGCTAGCTGCTTTCCCAAGTATAGTCTCAATTTCATCGTTCATACCAGTCGTGACCCTACTAAATTACTATTGTACAATTCTAATTCTCAAGCAGCAAGAAGGATCATGTATGCATGACCTATCCAACAGACTGTGTGAGCTACATGTATGCTCCCTGGATGTGGAGAATGAACTGCACTACAACCCTGCCTTAGAGATAAAAGGACCAACCTTTTCAATGTCATGTGCAATATAATATGGAAAACAATCATTGTGTCCAAATCCACTGAAAAGGTCCTATCAGTTCTACATAAAGCCCCAACAACCAAGTCACCTTTTTTTATTTACATGTATACCAAGCAGTGTGTACATGTACTTTCATCAATATAGAGAGTACTGGTAACTTATGTAGTCTGTCTTCTGGTCACACAAAGAGAGAGACAGCTTGTTCACCTTCAACCACTGAACCAGTCATCTTTGTAAATATGTAATCCAAAACCCCATGACTAGAGCACAGTCATGCAATCTAGTTTGGTTTGGTATCTTGTAACACTGCCGAATATACTAGAGACTGACTACAATATACACATAACACATGCACATGCAGTTCATACGACGACTACTGCGATTATAGGTTCACTGCTTGCTGTTCCAAATCTTCCTCTCCTTCATTTCCACTCTTACTTGCTCAATGTATGGCTTCAGGTATGGTACATCCTGGAGGAAAGACAAACATAGTGACAGTCAGCAATCACTGGAATAAAGTGGACTGAAGTCCTAAATATAAATGACAGAAATAAGTTAATAAACTACCAGAAACACATTGTGGCAGTCTTGGGTAAAAACCAAACATTATCTAGCATATTTTGATCATTCAAAGTACTGTAGTGCAGAACTTCTGTTAAGGGCGGGGCTCATATGTACTGCGTAGATGCATGAATACATGGCAGGTCTACACAGTGCATATGAGCACTGCCCTTGTGCGTGTACAGCACATCAAGTGCAGTAATAAGCACATCAAGTGCAGTAATACGATCAAAATACGCAACAGAATGTGATTTCTATTAATAGCAGACAACAACAGCTCTCATCAACTGTACTGGACTTGCAGATACATAAATCTCTGTCCTCACCTGGTTACATACCTAGCCTCGTTCCCAGGCCACTGATCTGGGAGTGGCCTGGGAACAAGGCTAGTACAGACCTGCATTCTGCAACTGGCTGTGAGTAACAAGTGACTCCTTTAGGTACCCATGCAGAGGAGTGTAGTGGTAGTGTAATTGAGATTTGTATTACCATATTCATACATTGACATCCAATCACGTGCTTCATGACTATTATGCTATTGTTGAGTTGTATCATGGACGTTCTTGAGTTCTCGATCAAATCCATTCAATCTTGAATACAACATGGTGTCAGAGGTGGGATTCGAACCCACGCCCACGAGAGCGTCACATCCTCCCCTCAGTGGAGCAAATCTTGGCCTAGCCTCATTCCCAGGCTCTTGAGGGGGAGGAGGAAAGAGAGCCTGGTACACACTGTTTGCGCATGCGCCAAGTTCCCTTGGTAACCTGCATACTACTCCGCTACACTAAAATTACGGTCAATTTCTGTTTACCTGCTGAAAGGCCGCACTGCATAGTTATACCCCTGTGGGACACATACGGGCGGTTTTGAAGTCACAAACAATATCGCTTTGCCAGTAACGGTCTGCATTGCTTCGTTCGAGGCGATCGGTGAACTTCAAAGGGACCGATTGCGTCATTCATGTGCTGCAGCGTTTAGCTGGAATGGACGAACGCGTGGACAATTCCTGCAAGCAAAGAGCTGAGTACCTTCGTCGCTCCCTCATCATTGTCTACACAGAACGTGGTCAGTGGCAGGCATCTTTTATACGGGAGAAGTCAGCGTGCCTCGCAGAGGTTAGTGTAACGGAGCATATTTTATGGAAATTTCCAAATTTCCAGAAATCCTGGGAAAACTGAGCATGCGCAAACAGTGTGTACCAGGCTCTTTTCTCCCCACCCACGCACAAGAGCCTGGGAACGAGACTAATCTTGGCCCAGCTTACAGGGACCAAGGTCTTTTCCAAACTTGACGCTAGCTCGGGGTTTTGGCAAATCCAGCTTTCTGAGGAGTCAGCCATTCTCACGACGTTCATCACCCCGTTTGGCAGGTTCTGTTTTAACAGACTCCCGTTTGGAATCACCTCAGCCCCAAATACATGTCATTACTGGACTTAAGGGAGTGGTCTGTTTAATCGATGACCTGGTAATATACGGACGAACTCAGGAGGAGCATGACCAGCGGCTAGTGGCTGTCTTGGAGAGAATTAAATGTGCAGGAGCCACACTCAATGCAGAAAAATGTGAATTTTCCAAGTCCAGCATCAAGTTCCTAGGTCAGATGGTGGATGGAAATGGTATCAAACCTGACCCAGAGAAAGTGAAAGCTATCACAGAAGTGAGACGATTCCTTGGCATGGCCAACCAGCTCAGCAAGTTTACCCCAAACTTGGCGGAAAAAACGAAACCTCTTTGAGACTTGCTGAGCAAGAAAAATCAGTGGTTATGGGGAGACAGTCAACAACAAGCATTCCAAGAGATCAAGCAGGAACTCAGTTCGAGACCTGTGCTAGCTCTTTACGACCCACATCGAGAAACCACCATCTCAGCTGATGCTCCATCCTATGGCCTCGGTGCTGTCTTGACCCAGAAACAACCAGATGGGAAGTGGAGACCAATCGCATATACCTCTAGAGCCCTCACAAGCACAGAGCAGAAATACGCTCAAATTGAGAAGGAAGCCCTTGCCGTAACATGGGCCTGTGAGAGGTTTTGGGACTACCTCCTTGGGATCCGTTTCCATGTTGAGACGGACCACAAACCGTTGGTTCCCCTTTTCAGTTCAAAGAACCTTGATGAACTTCCACTGCGTGTCCAACGATTCCGCATGAGACTGATGCGATTTAGCTTTGATATCTCACACGTGCCCGGAATCCCAGCACCACTTCGATTGGAGATGCTTGACAGATTGCACAGTGGACACCAGGGCATCACAAAGTACGGATTTGCACACATTACAAGGAGCCCCAAGTACCCCCAGAGTAATGGGGAAGCTGAGCGAGCGGTCAGAACCATCAAAAGCCTCCTGAAGAAGGCTGAGGACCCGTATCTGGCTTTGCTGACATATCGTTCCACCCCTCTCCAAAATGGTTATAGCCCGGCTGAATTGCTGATGTGCAGACGTCTGCGTACTACTGTGCCAATAGTCTCAGAGCAGTTGAAGCCAAGTTTGCCTGACTATCCTTCCTTGCAAGCAAAGGAAACTGGGCGGCATTTAATTAGTTGCCATAGCAACAACCTTTGGGTGTCTTTTTCGCAGGAAGAAGCAGAAAGACAATTTTGACATACAACACCGAGCACAAAGCTTGGAGCCACTGTCACCTGGAGACCATGTGTGGGTTATGGACCACCACTGCTCCAAGGTCCTACTAAGTCTCAACCCCATCTGGACCACTGCGCAGAAACCACCGGCATCTGATCCATTGTCCAAACACAGAACCACAAAGCACTGAAGCACGTGAGGAAGATACAACACCAACAGAAGTTAATGCTTCACAACAATCACCCACTCCAGAGGGAACTGTTCGAACAAGGAGTGGCTGAATTTCGATACCGCCAGATCGTATGAATCCAATTTGGCAGTAACGAAAAGAACTGAACAGACTTTCCCGAAAGGGGAGATGTAGTGGTAGTGTAATTGAGATTTGTATTACCATATTCATACATTGACATCCAATCACGTGCTTCATGACTATTATTCTATTGTTGAGTTGTATCACATGTTCTATGGCCGTTCTTGAGTTCTCGATCAAATCCATTCAATCTTGAATACAACAAGGAGGTACAACATGGTTGACCGCTGCTAATTAAAACAACTAGGGTCATCACTTGGATCAATGAATGCTTTCTGTGACTGGGCCAAAGCTTTCAATCTTGATCTGAAATGTGGGACCCCTCTCAGTAAAAGCCAAGCGACTTTGTCTGTTGAGATGCGGAAATCAATACCGTATACACGGGTTAATAAGTGCATACACTTATTTCCAAAACTGCAAGGAAATATGCGCTTAACCCATTATATCCGAAGTACACGTAAACGCGGTGTTGCCGTCGTTCCGAGATTTACTTCCTGTAACACCGGAAGTTGCGTGACGTTTGGGAAGGCGTGCACTAAAAACCGGTTTTACAGGTCTGTCTTGGCTTTGTCAACCGTTCACATGTTCCTGGGCGAAAAAAATGGAGATTTGAAAGGCCAGCAGAAGTTGCGGATCGCCGATCAGTAAAACTACGGCGAAGTTACTCTCGAATGAATTCGACGGTCTTTGTGAAAAGAAGTAGCAGTGACGTCTGTGACTTGCAACGGGGAGGGAGAGACTGTCTACTATGCCATTAGCAGCTCAAAAACATGGAAATGAAAAGGTAAGGTGTAGCTTAGGCTTTGGAAAGGAGGGGGGAACGCAACTTTGCGAGATAAACTAAAGCCTGTTGCAAAACCACACAAGATTCGTCTCGCCCCTCCCGGCTATTGTAAATTGTTGTAGTAAAGTGAATATAATTTTGTTAGATAGCTTGTTGGGGGATAACTGTGAGGAGCATGATATAAATACAGATAGTTCTGGAACACAGGTAACTAAATACAGATATATAAGAATACACAACTGATTTATGATGTTTGAGAAAGCAGTCTGTGTGCAGATTACCAGTATGGCAGAGATATTTATTACAGTCATTACATTTCCAGTAAGTGTACTTAGCTATTTTGTTTGCATTACATTAAGAACACCTGCTTCTCTTCTCCATTTTCAGAGGGAAATGAGTAAGGGTGATACTTCGTGGTGGTGGCAGTGATGGTCGTCTTCCTGGAACCTTGCGGCTGTTGTACTCGCCAATGAGTGACATTGCAAGCTCTGCCCTAAATTCTTTCCAGCTTCATAGCTTGGCAGCAATTGGTGAGTAGTTGGACAATAAAATGAATGCATTAGTAATTGCTACATCCAGTATGAACCAAAATATATACTTGTAGCTTTTCCGTGATTTCAGGCGAACTCCATAGTATTTGCGCAGCTGATCATTCCGATCCACACCCCCCATGTACTTGTTATATTGCACAATGGCATCTGGGCATGGTACATCTACACGTGAGCCATCCTTTTTTCTTCGTAGCACACTGTGTTGTGCTGTTGGTTGGCTATTTGTAGATAACATAGTTACAGTCTTAGTATCTTGCCATACTGTAAAAACTAAATTCCCATCCTGTCTGACCATGTAATCACCCCGCTCTTTAAATCCTTTCTTGATATCAGGTTTCAGATCCTCTGGAATGTTCTTTCTGCTGCTGCGAATTGTACCGCATGAGTAAATTCCATCACCTAGCAGATTCTGTACTAGTTCTACGCCTGTAAAAAAGTTGTCGAAGTAGATGTGATACTGTCCTCCAACAAGCTCACGTGTAAGTTTTTCAACAACCTTCTGTCCTAGACCAACCTCCACCCTTTCACCTTCCTTCCCGACATACACCATAAATTGGCATATGTACCCATTCAAAGAATCAGCCCTCACCCAAACTTTAAATCCTCTTTTCACCAGTTTCTTGGGCATGTACTGTTTGAGTGAGGACCGACCTTTGAATGGGATCATTGCCTCATCAACTGCGTTCTGCATGTGAGGGTTGTAATTCTGCAGAAATGTTTCTGACACCATGTTGACTATGGCCCTCACTTTCCAGATTCTATCATAGTTTGGATGATTGCGGGGCAGAATTTCTGAATTGTCCACAAAGTGGAGATATCGTGAGATTTCAAAGAATCGATCTCTGGGGATGCGGTCAGCAATTGGTCTGTAATGATATGCTGGGTCACAGCGCCAGTAATCCCGCAAAGCCGGCAGCCTGTTGATCCCCATGAGGATCATAAATCCTAGGAATGCTTCAATTTCTGCAGCTGTAACAGGCACCCACTTGGCAAAGGCATCATCACCCATACACTCCCTGGCATAGCGATTCGTCTCATTGGCAACGTATTCAATGATTGCTGCCATAAAAAACAGCTTGAATACACCCAGTATGGTAGCTGGAAGTGAACACGCTGGCCCTACCGGTTGTGTGAACTCCCGTACTGTGACTGCTGCTGTGTTGCTGGACCACTTTGGGGTACTTTGCCTGTGAAGAATTTTTGGCTGTCAGTATGTGTTCCAAATAACAAATCTATGCCTATGTCACCAACATACCTCATTAATGCAGGTGGTCCAGGGGGTGAGGCTAGTCCAGGGGGCGAGGATGGTCCAGGTGGTGAGAATGGTCCAGGTGGCAAGAATGGTCCAGGTGGCGAGGATGGTCTAGGGGATGAGACTCGTCTAGGGGACAAGGGTGGTCCAGGGGGCGAGGGTGGTTCAGGTGATGATGGTTCAAAGGGTGAGGGTGGTGGTCCAAGGGGTGAAGTAGGGGGTGATGTTATATATGGGGGGTCATCCTATGTATCAATGTCAAGAAAGGGGTTATTTATTTAGTATGTTTCCTTTCATTTTGCAGGAAGTGAAGCAAACAGACAACTGTTGCTATTGTATATTGCTTGTTCAATGTGTGTGTGAACAATTTCTCTTACTCTTGGTGATCATCCAGTTCGTCTTCATCCCACTCAAACTCATCGTCACTTCCTTCACAGATCACTTCTCCCATCATGTTTAGGTCATCATCATCATCAAGAAATGTTACTACTTCTTCTGTAGTAAATCTAGCCTTTTTGCTAGGTTGTGAAGCCATGGGCATTCATACACTAGCAGTAAACATCTAATCACGTCTTTGTAACCGCAAGTTCCACCTGCATCTGATTGAACCTTCGAGTGTGCGTTGACCATGAATCGCGCGTAGTTGAAAGAGTTCGAAGTTCACGCATGTACCGAAGCGTAGCGGAAGAGATCGCCTTTTTTGGCAGTGTGTGCGTACAAAGCACTTCGCGCGCGAGTACATGTAAGTTACCACCAAGTAAAGCTATAGCTACTGTCCCGTACGAAGAAGTATAGATTACATTGAGAGATGTTGCAGATCTGCAACATCCGGACTCTACGTATATACGTGAAATGTTGCAGATCTGCAACATTCGGACTTAAAGGGTTAATACCCAATATGCGCTTAATAATGAAAGGCAAAAATTGACCACACCCCCAAAACCGCGACGCCTCTTTGGTAGCATGTGTACATAACAGCAGGTAAAAAGAACCCGAAAGCTGGACAAACGCCATGACTTGAGAATGGCTCTGTGTTTATTTGAGAGTGTGGTCCGTGGACATCACATTTACAAGGAAGTTTGGATGTCAAGAACAGGAGAAGAGTTGCTTATGGAGATCGTCAATATTGTATCGTTGAAATTCGCTAGCAATGAAGCCGCTGGGTGAAAAGTTGACATCTTGGAACCGCTATTTTATAGTCAATAACTTGTTATGCCCGACCTGTACGTAGAAACTAGCCTGCCCAAAGGTAACTAAGTGAGAAAATTTACACTACTGTTGTTTAATTAGAATTGCGCTTATTATCCAGGTGCAAAACCAGGAAAGAAGCATGCGCTTCTTAGCCAGTTGCGCTTATTAACCCGTGTATACGGTACTAGTAATCTAAGCTACACACCTAAAGTTCAGAAACCAGCTCATACATGTAGCTGTAACGAAGTGACACTCATAAGCTACTGGTGACACAAGCATATGTTGTCAATAAAAAGCGTACAGACTCTGGAAACTGGTTGAAAGTGCAGCTCTCTTCAGACTTCTGTACACTGCAAGGCTGTGAGGTAGCATTCTGAACCTGAGATGCGTTATCAAGGCTGCTCAATATTGATCACTCAGTCATTGTGAACAAGCTGTCGTAGCACTTCTTTGTTGAAAACTGGAAGCACCACTCCTCTAGATGTCTACCTGACGTACCGTAATTATTCTACGTAAGAAATTCAATTTCAGGAATTTATCATGGTATACATAAGCCAGAATGTCAGTTTATTTACGCTAATCCAATTTAGCGTAAGCTGTAGTCTTCCTACAAGTCTCTCAACAGGTGCACTGTCTTCATTGTTTGACAAAGTCTGTACACCATTCCAGGAAAAACCAGCTATGCACTAATCTACATGTAGCTAGCAAAGGTACACATGGTGCTCCCTTCATCAGTTGTAGAGTTCGACAAGGTATGTACACAGTTCTAGGAAAATCATCTATACACTTACCTACGTACATGAGGCTAGCTAGCAAGAGGATGCTTGATCAGTTGCAGAGTTCGACAAGGTTTGCATACAATTCAAAACGCCAGCTATATAGTTACCTAGCTATACTTGGTACAGTATTTATGGTTGCAAAGTCTGTACACAATTCTAAGAAAAAACCACCAATACACTCACCTACATGTAGTTACCAACCCCCTTTGAGTTTCCACTTATTGTGATCTTGTGCAATGTAAGGTCTAATTTTAGGTACGTGTAAGAAATTCAATTCCAAGAATTTATGATAAATCTAATCTAACAAAGGTTTAGCATAGAAGGCCTGGGAACAAAAATGTGATCAGTAAGCACCTGTAAAAAGTGCATCTCTGACTCCCAGAGATATACCAATGTGGTCGGCTTTTATCTATGTTCAATTGCGTTTCCCGAGTCTTATTATCTTGTATTTCTGACATTTTTGAGAGGCCAGTCCACTTTATGGATATGTCCTCTGATTAGCCTCGCTCCCAGGTCTTCTCCCTACCTCCAGTTTTGGCATATGATCAAAACCTGGAGACATGAAGGCCTGGGAGCGAGGCTACCAGTGATTAGTGACAGCCACAGAGACAGTGAGACATGCGCCTGGTAATCCTGCTGCCTGGTTTGGGGGCTGTTCCTAAATCACACATGAAAGTCTTAGTGCACATATACTTAGGTAAAGAAAGCCTAGCACATTTTGCATGAACCTATGAATAAGATAGTGATGTGCAGGATTCAAGGCCTGTCAGCAGCTCATTACCACTTTTACAGCCACAAAGATCAGGGATCAGGGATACTACTTACCTCTTCTGGTTTTGTCCACTGTTCTCTGGGCAGTTGTGAGTGCTTGAGGGAGAGGTCCAGGGCCCGCTTTATTCTGAAGATACGGAGGTTCTGCTCTTTTTCTGGCAGTCGACGAACAGCCTCTTCCACTTCAGGGCGCTCCTCCATGTACAGGTCCTCACGGAGAAGGCCTGGTGTGGTGTATGTAGTGTGTGTGTGTGTGTGTGTGTATGTAGTGTGTGTGTGTGTGTGTGTGTGTGTGTGTGTGTGTGTGTGTGTGTGTGTGTGTGTGTGTGTGTGTGTGTGTGTGTGTGTGTGTGTGTATGTAGTGTGTGTGTGTGTGTGTGTGTGTGTGTGTGTGTGTGTGTGTGTGTGTGTGTGTGTGTGTGTGTGTGTGTGTGTGTGTGTGTGTGTGTGTGCACGCATGCGTTCGTGCGTGTGTGTGTGAGTGTGCGTGCGTGTGTGTGCGTGTGTATGTGCGTGCGTGAATGTGTGAATATGTACTTACAGGTATGTGTGTTAGAAGTATGCATATGTGGGGGGGGGGCAATGTTGTTTCAGCAAAGGCCAAGTTTATGTTTTCAGTCTAGTTGTAGACTCTGAAAGCACTTTGGATGTTTTACACTTATAACTCCATGATCAAAGAGGATAAATATAACTGCTAAAACAATAACAGACAACAGCATTGTCACCAATGGACTTATCCACTTTCTATTGCACCATTCCAAGCAAGACAAGGATCCAATAACTACTACATGTACATGGTGTATGAGCACAGTAGAAGGATGTGTGAGGCAAGCTTGAGTGGGGAAGAGAAACATGTTAGTGTGTGTACATGTCTCCAGCACAGCTGATGAAGCCAGATATTGGCCAAAACATCCTGCCAATGGGTGAAAACATGTAGGCCTGGTTCATTGACTATTCATGTAGTATTATCCTCGTGGGGCTAGTATGAGCTAGACACCCAGATGTATGTACTATGCATGAGATTTCATTCACAACATACACACATACAAGAGAGTCAGATCACATGTCATGTACAATGTAGTACAGGGCTAATTAGCATGAGTGAACCCCATAGTAATACATGTTTATGTAGGTGAAAGGACCCTCCTGGATTCTAATGTGCACACAAAAAGGTGACGCTACTTCAGTGCACATGTACACGTGTATGCATACATGTAAGGAAAGAAAACATGTTCCCAGGTCTTTACTGCTTCCAGCAATTTTGATGACTTGCAGTACGCAAATATAAAGGGGAAGGGTCTGGGAGATCCCATGATGTTAGGTACATGTAGTCTCGTCCCTAGACTGCATTTCAGAGGAGAGAGTCTGGTGACATTCAGCTGATTCCTCAGGCTTCATGAAAACTTCATAGTCCACTGTATGCAAACTGGTAACTAATTTATGCACACAAAAGTGTCGTGAGATTATGTTTTCAGCAGTATGATAGAAATTTCTTGCTAAATTTATAAGCAACCAACTACGGCAATTAACCACTGAACTCTGTCCTCTAGAAGTCCTTTTTCAGGCTTTTTGATCTGTATTTCAACTTCTACTGGGAGCTAGTACTGGAAACTGGAGCCAAAGGTCCTTTCATCCATTCTGGGCAGGTTCGCAACCTTAGCCACACCCACTCATCAGCAAACTTTCAATAGTCAGGGTTTTCAAACTAGCAAACCTTCAAACAGTGATAGAATGAAGCCCTTACAAGGGGAGAAGAGTGTTTTGTATGCCAGTTTGTACAGAAAAAGGAGAGAAATGGCCCACCTAGTGCCGACCAAGACAGGCAAGACAGCCACCATGTACATGTACACAGACCTCATGCCTAAACTCTCCTCTCCTTCTGCTAGCACAGAACCTAAATTGTACATGTACATATACATGTAAATTCTGGATTGCGCCATCTGAAAACACACAGCCAAAGTTAGATGACAAGTGCGCTCATCATCAGTGATTAAAGGGTTAATTAATAATGCCCAAGGAATTGGCTAAATCTCACCTGACCCCCTCGTCTTAGGTGGGGTATGGCAAGACAGAGGTAGACAGACACACAGAGGACAGTGCATTCTTGTAATGCTATCACACAACAGTGTCAGTACAGCCTGTTATACAGGTCGCCGGTGAATGATGAATGAATTGTAACAGTCAGGCACCGTCATCGCCATGTGTCTGCCTTCTGTCTGCCCGGCAGTACATGATATCACTGCACATGACAAGACCTTTCGTCTTGGTATTGCACACTGGAAGTGATTGAGGTGGTAAAGGCCTGGGAACAAGACTACATGCCCAGCCGTCCATGCCCCCCCGGCAGAGAACGTCTGGTGGTTCGACTTGAATTTCCTGTGACTAACACCTTTCTCATCTGGAATGTGAGACGAGCAATGAAATCGCAGAGCACAAAATTTTATTCCGAGGTTTGTATGAAAGAGAGAACTCTGTGCATCAGCACTCTGTTGTTTTAAGGACTGGGCTACAACAAACCTACTTACGAGCAAATTCAGGCGGTTTGTGTGAGAGAAGGATGTCGCCATCTGTTTTCGCTCAAGTTTGACGACTGAAATCAGGAAGTTTGCCGCTCCTTTCACTAGCGACTGATGCTTCAATGGTTAGGAAACGTTGCTGACTACTTGAAGGTAAGGCTACACAATACAAATCGAGCAGCAAATAGAGAAAAGGTCTGATAATTGCATTCTTGGCACAATAATTATGCATTCGCTGGACATACCTTTGTGACAGGAAATTCAAATCGAACCACCAGACGTTCTCCACTGGGGGGCGTGGACGACTGGACAATGTGTACACAATTACAGATCTACAGTATGCCTAGTGACTTAGATTGATTGATAGTCCATACCCAAGTCTGGACATCAAAGACAAGCAACTACCAATTGTTGAAGTTGAGCTGAAGCCAGTGGTCTAAACATGGAAGTAGAGTTCGTGAATACAACACGTGCAAGTGATCATGAGGGATAGCCATAATACTATCTACTCTCTCATATTTCAGGATCAGTGTGTACATGTAGTCTATGAAGGTGAAAAAATGCTTTCAAAACGTGAGGCTAAAGTAGCTACACCAGGCTTTGACCAGTTTTATTTCCTGGCAATTATACACATGTACAGTGTCATATCAGTCTGGTACCAATGCAATTTCAAAGAGGATGAGCTGCAGTAACAAGACCATCTTCTTACAATCTTCCTTTCATACTGTAAAGCAATAAATAGGTGGACAGGGGGGTAGGGAATGAAGCTAGCTCCACTGCATTAAATAGGTGGACAGGGGGTAGGGAATGAAGCTAGCTCCACTGCATTAGGTAATGGTCACAAGAATGAGCTGACGATAAATATGTTTACTCAGTAACGGTTAGTCATAGTTACAAGCATACATGCACATGTACCTTTTCAAATGAAGTGCCACGCTCACATAACTACACATGCACGAAACGTAGCAAGAGACCATGACAGTTAAGTCAGCAACACTAGTTGTGACTGCTCATCTTGTCACAAGTTCTCCATCTGAACACTAGCTATAGCTATTTCATCATTCATCAAACCTGAAGATCATCTGACTGAAACTGCATCTTGACCACTTTACAGCTAGAACTTGCAACCAACACAGAAGACATCTCTTGACCACTTGTCGACATTTACTGCACCTCTAACTACAGCACCTGTGGGAGTGACCACCCCTCAGAATGGCTAGCTCCCTGTAAACTGCAGGTGGGCACTAAATAGAAATTATGCTCTGCACACCAAATGATCTAAAGCACTTCTTGGCACCTTCACACGGTACGGCACATCACGTCTTTTCAGACCATTGGCCATATTCTAAGTAATACTGTACATAGATGTAATTATCTGAAAAACAGAAACGCCTAACCACAGTTGTGACTTATGTCTCATCCACTGAGTCTGAAGGCTTCTTACCAAGTTTCTGGTATCCAGAGGCTTTAATCGTCCATGCAGAGAGAGCATTCCACAGTTTCTGGCCTAACGACAGCGTGGACGGCTTCGGAGAGAGCGCCATGGCAAATCGGTTACCGCGCACGTGAGCGCACCGTTTACACAGAGACCAGTGCAGTGTCTCCGGCCTCCCCCGTAAGTACCTTTTTTGCACTCTGAACTAGGCTTACTGTGCGCTGACAGACTTCCTTCATTGTGACCACTAGATAACCTGTGTAGTGTTGTTTCTACTACGACGTAAGTGGACGCCGAAGATGTTGAAGGCTTGTATCGGGTTGAACTGTGCACGACAGATCGATTTTATTGACCGTCGTCACTGCAATCTCACCGTCATCCCGGACGATATTTACAGGCACGAGCGCACCTTAGAGGAGTTGCTCCTGGACTACAACGCGCTCCAGGACCTGCCTCCGGTGAGAATGAGTTTGGGAGAGGAAGGGCGCAGCTGGGAGGGTGGGTGTTGCGCCACTTGTCGTTTTATTTAGGGGCGCGTGCTTGTGGAGAGGGGCGTGGAAGTGGGGCTTTGTCCTGCACCCACCACGGTCAATGTGGTATCCCAAAAGCTAAAAACTAGTTGTTCCAAAGTGGAATGAAAGGAGCATGATTGATTGATGCCAGTACATCAATGACAAAATCTTGTGTTGTTTATTTTGGAATGTGTGAAATGCCGTCATATTACAGCAATTTTCAGTGTTTGTGGGGGGTAGTGGAAGAGTTGTGGTTGCAGATGATGTCTTCTACACTCAGCATCCTGAAGCCTCCAACTTTTGCCACCATGTAGTCAATAATGTGTCGGCAGCAATGTAAAGTACGTGTACACTGTAAAACCAGTAGTACATAGTGCCTACACAGCGTACATGCAGTTAACCTTGTACCCAGGCTAATATGCTTATGATTGTGTGTCGATCGATTGACTGTGCCAAATGTTTCCTAAGCTGGCTTTGTAGGAGTGCATGCACATGTACCTTAAAGAATGTTTAGTCTTGCTTACGCTATAGGATTGTCTTGAAGACTTGAACATGGAAGTCTAGTTGTTTTGCCTAGGAAAGGCCTAGTTGGAGGTAGTTGTGCTTGAACCTCCTGTGTAGTGCATCTGCAGGCATTTGCTGCTGCAGTAGGACAGAGGAAGTGGTTTGTGGAAGGTATGAGGGGCTAGACTCAGCTAGTGCAAAGTTAGCCTGACATGAGCAAGTAAAGGGCTATTTGCCATTGTTTGCATCTACCATCAAAATGAACTTTTCAGCAGGAGACCACTCTAGCCATCTGTTCATGTACTGGAGTGCAATACGTCACAGCGAAACTGCGTGTAGATCCAAGAGCGTAATGTGAGGTTCCCATTCAGGTTGCCAATGTTGTGATGAAACAAAACGACTACATGTTGGTACCATAGGCCTTACTGCTGCAAGTTGCTTGTTTAACTGTATCCAACTACAAATGGTGAGCTAATTTCTCCCACTTTTCAGCAATTACTAAGCGAACTGTTTGCTAAAGTGCTTTGTAAACATTGACTATATGTACATGTACACCACTACAAAGTGAATCACAGTTGCTATATGGGCTCTCCCACTTCAACAGTGCAATCCAAGCATTTCTGTGGTTGAACTTGATTAATTGATACACTTACGTTTTGACATGCATGGGATGTGCTTGGGAGTGCGCTACCGTTTGGGACAGGCCGTTTGGGACAGGCCGTTTGGGTATGTGTAGGAACAAAGTCTCATTCCTAGGAGTCAGAAGCCACATGGGCTGGCTTGCTCCCAGAGGAACACACTGTGAAAGTTCTATTTATGCTACTAGTATGCTGTGCCTCAGAAAGATATACAAAGACATTGTAGAGATGGAAACATAACAACAGCACTGTTTGAAAGTATCCATTCATGTCTCTCTGCCTACCGGCTTCCCACCAGTGGCATTGCACCTGAATATTACCAAGTCTTCAAAAGAGCATGTTTGGCAACACATGAATACCAGAAACACAGGTTGTTCTCATTAAGATCAAATGATCTTCCATAGATGACAATATAGCTGTGCAGTGAGTTATACATGTTGATGCTCATAGCAAAATGGTATGAAGCTAATTGTCTCCCAGTAGACAGCACTGACAGTTGATGGCACCTGTAAATCACAACAGCCTTCTTCAGGGGTGAGATTGGGACCACACCTGTTTTGACACCTGCCTCAACTCCATATAGCCTTGACGATGAGCAATGATTCAACTATGTGTCCTTTCAGTGCTGTAGTTAACATGAACCATCAGCAAGCCACATCTCTCTGAAGAAGCCAAGCCTAGATGTTACATAGAGTCATCGGATGTGTTTTAGCCATATACCAGGCCTCATCAGCACAGTTTTTGCTTTGTCTGCGTATAATGAGCAACTGATAAATGATTTAACTGTGTGTGTTCTTTCTGTGCTGATATTAACTTGACATTGCTTTTCAGTTACTAGCAAGGTAGTAAACAATTATGCTGAATTAATGAATACACTGTATGTACACTCAACGTACTGCGTGTGAGATAAGAATGTATTCCATGTGAAGAATGCCCAGTATGATGTTCATAGCCTCCACTGACATTTGATATTTTCTTTCCCCCTTCCCAGAAACTGTTTTGTCTGACAAACCTCCGCAAACTGACAATCAGTGAGAATGACCTTAACCGCATCCCCCCTGGCATTGCCAACCTCACACACCTTGTGGAACTGGACCTCAGCAAGAATGGTAAGGGGAGGGAGAGGAAGGGAGGGAGGGAGGGAGAGAGGGAGAGGAAAGGAGGGAGGGAGGGAGGAGGGAGGAATGGAGGGAGAGAGGGAGGGAGAGGAAGCAGCAGGGAGAGAAAGGGAGGGGAGAAGGAGGGAGGGAGAGGAAGCAGCAGGGAGAGAAAGGAAGTAAGGAAGGAAGGAAGAGGGAGGGAGGGAATAAAGAGGGAGGAGGTAGGAAGGGAAGAGGGTGATGTTAGGTAATCAGATGAGACATTTTATTAGAGGAGGTGGAGACGTATCTTAGTTGCCAACTATTCTCAGAAGGGAAACTGCTGTGATTGGTGTATGCTGTATCTTCCTCTCCAACTCCACCTCCAGCTTTTGATTTCTTACAGTTACAGAGAAAACACTCGCACATTTTACATGTAGTAACTTTCTGCATCATGTAATCTAAACGTAAGGTGGGTGTGTTTGACATCTGTGGTCAGGCTAACACTGAATGTCTCAAGACTTGCTATGTGTGTCTCCCATTCACATGAAGACACTGGACAAGTTACAGCATATGAGCATAGATCAAGATGAGTACTGCATACAGTGCATGGTACAAGCACATTAGAAACCGGTCAGTAATATGTTTGCTGTACTATGCAAGCACTGCCAAGCAGTACCAAGCATCTTACTACTAAAGCCAGCTTTGTGGATGAAAGACCTGTCTTGTTTTTCTATCCCATGTCCTTGGTTGTGGTTCAACAGGAAATAGCACAGTTAGCGTGAACCATTCAAACAGCTAACACCAACTTATCTGCAGAACTCCTCCACATTCCATACACGTAACAAGCTTTATTGGTCCTTCCCCCTCCATTCTTGTCATGCTACAAACTACCCTACACTGGTGGTGGGACTCATGGAGATGAGGATAATGTAACAGGGTCAGTTGTGTAGTTACCATCACAACTCTTGCCTGAAAACAACTTGAGGGTGGCACTGCTTATACTTAAATGTATGTGTACATTTTAGCATTCCCTACGAAGGAGCAACCTTCTCCTCACAATAGGTCCGCATACTCCTACTAAGCAGTGTTGAACTTTACTCTCTCCACCATCCAGACATGCATGGTCAACATGTACAAGTACTCAAGATGATTATACCATCCACTGTACTTGTGCCACATTGTAGTTAGCATGTGATAAACACTTTTCCACCACTGCACACTCTTGCAGCTCTGTTGTCTCCTTTTTGTTATGCAAAGGGCTGCATCCAGACAGTGTGTATTAAGAAGGGAACTGTGCATGGGTACACCTAGTATTTGTATATGTAATACCATTGCTTGCAGTGCAATTTGGGATTAATTGCGTGAGTAAGGTTTGTAATTTCACGAGGCGAAGCTGAGTGAAGTTACTACTAACCTTACTTACCTAACCCTAACCCTCTCTATGTTTCTTCTGTCAGCTAAACATTATACAGTGACACTAACATGTACTACTGCATGAGAAAATGAAGTGAAACAAGGTTCTACCGTTACAATAAATAATGGCGCCGAGCTTCGCAGCGAGTACAAGAGAAGGGTAAGTCTAGTCTAGATTACCTATGGGCGGGGGGAGAGCAGAAGGCATGGCAATTAGCTGTTCGACCATCGAAGCATGTGAGCAAACCTGAATGATGCTCTGCTCAATCTCGTTCACCACAAAACATAGGACAATCGGCTAGGAGAACAGATACGACCTTCTGCCACCTACAGGCAATCCTCCGCCAGGCTCCAGTGACCCGAAAGATTCAAACACATGGTAACGACCATTCTATTGCAGCTTCAAAGTTGAGGAGTAGGGACTATTGCTGACAAGCTAATACAACTTTATGACGTTGCTTTCTTTCATGTGTTCAACGCCGTTGCTACGTTTATCCAGGCGCCTGTGGTACTACCATTGACCAATCAGATGCGGATTTCACTATTTGCACAGTTGAGCTGTGCAAAAAGGGAAATCCGCATTTGGTTGATAGCCGTGCAATTTGGGATAAATTTGCACAGTTGGTACATGGCCTTACAATACATACTTTAAATACCTACATGATCAATTTTCATAATTGTGCCTATTCAAGTGTGGACTATAGTGTATGTTTTCTGAGATGGCTAATCTTGCCTGGCATTTGTCAACACACTATGGAATGTACACCCACATTGTAACCATCTCTATTCATGTGTGGGCTAAACTCAGTGATGGGTGAAACCACATCACCAGATTGCTGTGACAGCAAGACTGAGGCTTAAGTGGACAGAGTAAGCCTCACACTTGCAAGGTGCATATATAGGTGTGGTCAGAGACTGAGAAGGACAGTGCTCAAGGCATGAACGAAGAGTGGCAAAGCATGCTTTTGAAGAATTTGCAGACATTAGTGAGGTGTTGCAGCCTTTACCTAGCAACAAAATGGCGTGACATAGTAACTTTACTGTAGCTATCTTTTCTTTTTGAGTTTTTGCTTCACTCTGCTTGCCTCTGTGCCTTTGTTTCCTTAGTGTTGCAAAGGCATTGACTGCGCTGGCCCCTCATACTCCACTTCCTGTTTTTTGCTCCACTCTGTCTAGCTGCTGGCCCCAGTATGAAACAATGATCACTGGCCACCGCTGCAGTGCTGGGGATCTCTAAGTGTAATGATGTTAGGATGTAGCTATGTAAGCCACACCCCACCAACTGAGAAGAGACACTAAGGCTAAGGTGCTTGGCAATTAGAGGTGTATACTCTAAAGTGTGTTGACAAATGCTGATGTAAGATTAAAAGTTAATGCTGTTTCAGGAACACTATAGCAATTCCATGAAGTACAGTTTAATCTTGATTGTGTGAACTTGTCCTCCTGTTCATGTTAATCCACTGTATCATTAGCTTCTGTCATCTTCACTGACCTCAGTGTGTATGCAGATTGTCCATATAGCATCTAGTCTTAGCTGGTCTGTTGCTATGTCGGATGTCCTCTACTCAAGATATTACAACATCACATATTAGGAAGAAGTTTAAGCTGCACAGACTCATGCTATGCTTGAAATGGTCAGAACCTGTAGCTGATAGCCTTGTCCCAAGGCCATCAACCAGCTGTTTATAGTGCTTCCTCGCCTTGAGAGTCCTGGAAGTGACTTTATGGGAGCCTAGTTTAGTTCCCAGGACAGCCTGGGAATAAGGCTGTATATAGTCTCCAGTAACCTGACCACCTGTTGCCAGGAATGACAAACTATGAGGGTCTCTGACCATGAATTTGTTTGTATCAAGGAAACCTTTGAGCTGTTGTATGCGCTATGTATATAACTGTGCAACAGGCTGTGAATCATGGCAATCAGCGTGGGTAAACATGATTGATACCACAAGCACACACTTCTGTTAACACATGTAATGCCTCCCCCCACACACACACATGACACACACACACACACAATCACACACACACTCACACACACTCACACACACTCACACACACAGCTATTGAGGATATTCCTCAGAACATACAGTTCTGTCGATCTCTTGCTTTGTTTGATATCAGCTCCAATCCTCTACTCAGGTGAGTGGCCACAACACCATAGCATCATCCACATACAACTGTACCAGTATATTCAATGTTGCAGTGAGGTTGCACGGGACTGGTCTTGATCCCAGACCAACCCCAGCATGGATCACTTTCAGTGTACTGGAAGTGATATGTACATATTGCTAGAACACTGCAGTATACATACGTACGTATGTGTACATAAATGTACATTTGAACAATTCACAGACTGTATGCTGCACTTAGGTAGTCACTTTGAACTGAGTTTGGCTTCATCTTTGGTACTGTTTGGTCATGAGGTAAAGTACAGTGTGACTGTTGCTGTCCTCAGGTTGACCCTAGAGATCAGTTCCTTGTGCAACATAATAAATTGCACTTACAGTCATGTAATGGCACTGTCTACATACGTGTTGTTTGTCTGTATAAGCTTGTGTTGTGGTATGTTGTAGTTGTTGTGCGATGGTGTGCCAGTTACCCTCTTCACATGGTCTGGCTTCTGTGTACATTACTGCTTGAGTGGATTGCTTGAGTATAACATCTGTTACTCCAACTGCAATCGGCCATTGCACAGGACGTGTTTCAGCCAATACCAGGTGCCAAATATAGCCTGTGTCTGACATAATCAGAATACAATAGCCAACCAAACACACAGCTGCAACAATACAGCTGTATGACCTGCCCCCAGGTTAGTTAGACTCAACAGTTGCAGGTACTGTAGGAAGTCACTTATTCAAAATTCAGATATCCTGAACACACCAGTTAACCAAATGAATTAGACAAAGCCACACCCACTTTTTTGCCTGTCAGAAGTCCGTGTTAGCTGTTCAAATGGCCCATATCAAATGTTTCAGGGCTCACTCTAGGGCTCACTCTAGCCACTATTGGCTTCACAACTCAAGTACATGTCAAACAAACTATCAAAGTGAACTGCTGGGTACTGTATGATGCACAGAAAACTGAGTGATGACCTACAGCTGTATGCACTTGCTAGTGTCCAGAGGTTCGCTTTCAGACCTGCTGTATAGCCAGGGGGGTGCTGCATCACATACCAGTGTCAGCAGCATGTCAATTGTAATGCCACTCGGCACTAGCACTGCATCTCACTCAACCTCGTGTGCAGTTTGTGTCACATAGACTGACATGATAATAGATATCCTCTGTCATCCTTCAGCTATCTGAACCTAGTTCCCTGGCTATAAGCAGTGGTATACAATTGTGTGTATTGATGCTATCTGTCTTCCATACCTCCCTTCCTCTGAATGTGCGTGGAAGTATACATACATATGTAGGTCTGCCACTTCAAGTTCCTATGGCTCACATGTTCCAGACAATTCTCCTCCCACATATTTCTCTCACACATGCACAGAACCCCTGAGACAATCTCTACCATCCCCAGCCTGACTCAGCTCTGTCTTAACGATGTGGCCATTCCAAGGCTGCCCACCGACATTGGAAAGTGAGTACACAGCAACTGGTGTATGAATATGCTGACTGCTTGGTATGGAGGTCATAGGCTACTACTGTTACCCTGGGACTTTGTTCCAATAACTGCATACTGTGCTTACAATGTATGTACTGTATTCACGAGGTGCTGAATCATAAGATACATTGTTGTGTTCCAACTGTTATAGTGCAAAATGTTGTGGTTTGTATACACTGTGGGCTACAGTGGAACCTGCATGTCCGAGGAAGAGTGTATGTGTACACTAACATGTGTTGTGTGTGAGGTCCCCCACTGTTGTTTTGTCTACAGTCTAAAGAACCTGGCTGTTTTGGAAGCCAGAGAGAATGCTCTAAAATCCCTTCCTGCGTAAGTGTACATTTTACATGTATGTGTGCATGATTTGTGTGCGTGTGTGTACGTGCGTGTGCGTGTGTTTGTGTGTGTGTGTGTGTGTGTGTGTGTGCATGTGTGTGTGCATGCGTGTGTGTGTGTGTGCATCCGTGTGTGCGTGCATGCGTGCATATGTGCGTGCATGCAAGTATGTGTGTGCGTGCATGCGCACATGTGTGTGTGTGTGCGTATCCATGCATGCATGTGTGTGTGTGCATGTGTGTGTATTAGGTGCATTATTTGCATGTACTGAGTGTCCACGGGTACATGCAATGTGTGAGGTAGTACATGTACATGTATGTGTGTATTTTTTTTGGGGTGCATCCACGCATGTTGATGACTTGCATATAATTACAGTGAATGTGTGTGTATATCACTGATTGCTTACTGAAGAAACCAAAAACACAACCAAATGCATGAAAGCACATTATTAAGCATGGCTAATGTGTGCATTGTATTTTGCCTCGCGTAATTAACTTTGGTTCTATTACTGCTCTCTGTAGGAGTATTGGTGCTCTAAAGAAGCTGAGAAGATTGGATGTGGGAAATAACGAGATTGAATTCCTGGTGAGTGGACACCTGCAGACACTTGCCTCATTCTTAGGCCTTCCCACCATCCAGTGTTTGATTGCTTGTAGCATGCAAGAACAGCCCCTCCCCCCTTCTGGGTAGACATTGACATCACTCACATGATAAATGCTCTCAGACCTTCTCTTTTAGCGATCAAAAACTGGACAGTAGGAAGGCCTGGGAACGAAGCTGCGCAGATACCATGTACAATCTGTTTGTGCAATTAACACATTGCCTCATGGTAAACGAAATTTCAGACATAAGTCCAAACTAGTGGATGCTCAGGTTTGTGCTGGTTAGTCCATTGTTCGCCACTTCAGCAAGTTTTGTGTGTCCACTTGCTTCTTACAGCATCCTGTAGCATCCTGTAGCATCCTGTATACATGCATGTAGAGTACATACGCACAAACTTAGCTCAGTCAGTCCACTTTCTAACCTGCAGTCATAGTACAGAGATGATCATATCATACAATCATGTCCAGCTGTGTTGTCATTAATTGTGTCTACCAAGAGTTTGCTTCTGTAATCAACTCTTTTGTGTACATATACACTTTTCATGACCCCTACCCCCCCCCCCCCCACACACACACACACACACACACACACACACACACACACACACACACAGCCCTCAGAACTAGGGGAACTAGAAGAGTTGACAGAACTGTGGTTAGACAGCAACTGTCTCTATGAACTACCAGAGGTGAGGATTATGTATGTACACTACATGCAGCTCTTATTGGGGCGAACATGAGCAAGCCCCACACTAGTGAGTTGAAGTGCAATTTTTCATATATATATGTTTATATATATCTGGCGTACGTCATTCCATATACTTTTGATGCTGTCATTTAACATGATAGCCGTGGGCCACGTGTAGACACTATATGCCAGCGAGCAGGTGAGCTTGAATTATGAGAGACAGCCAGGAAGAACAATCGGAGCATGTGTACACGCACCTACTGTGTAACAAGGGACAGCAATTGTGTGTGGCATTCGGGAGAGGCAGCATGAGCACAAGTATCTCCTGTATGTGTACACGAGGGCTATTAAACAGCTGTGTGGACTGCATGGTTGCTTAGAGAATGTGCTCTGAGTGTCCTTCTTGGCTGTGTGTGGCGACTTCCTAAATAGCACTGACAGTGGAGTGACTAACAGTTCTATCTATGATTCAGTGTTGCAGTGCACTGCTGGCTCACACTCGTCCCCACAATGTTGTACATTCACCTAGTACTAAGTGTTCTTGGTAGTAAGGTTCTGTACATGAGACATGTGCTATTCCTATAGCCATCTGCTCACTCTTATGCATACTTTGTTGTGCCATGTACATACATACATGCTTAAGCAGAAAAGGGTGAGATATCAGTATCTGTAGTACATGAACATGCGAAACTGTACCGTGTGTTTTTGCTAGTATTTAAGAACACTATGTGGGCAGTGTTAGTGACCCCAGTCTCCCCTCCTTCAGTCTACCAGTAAGCTGCTCAGCCTGGCAGTGCTGGATGTGACCAAGAACAAGCTGGAACATTTGCCTGAGCATCTATCTCGTCTCACCCTTCTCTCCGACCTCCATGCCTCCGAAAATTGCATTGAAGCTCTTCCAGATGACATTGGTATGTTGTACTGGAGTTGCCAAGATTTAAGATAGAGTGGTTTTGGCAAACCAAGCACAGATAGTACAGCCATGTGATATGTACACGTAGTAGACCTTTTCTCAGGACTGTGGTTACTGTAACTTAACTTCTCACAATCATGCTTGTCCTTTCAATAGTATTATGGGGTAGCCGTCCACTGTAAAGTGATGATGTAAAATATGTACATTTGGTGAAAGCTTGTTCTACACCTTCCACAATAGCCACTTTGGCACTGCCAATGGTGATCCAAGTTACATATGTACTGCTGGGGTTTTCTTCCACCAGACAATCTGTCTCTCCACACTTTCAAAATCACCTCTTGACAGCTGCTATCACAATAAAACTATTCCATCAGAATTTTAGTCAGAGGAAATTTTTTCAGCAAGAGAAGGGATGGCTACACTGAATAGTCTGTCTCCCGATGTATCCACACTATGCTCATCGTACATGTACCTAATCCTCCCCAGCTGACTGAAAAGCTGGGGAGGAGCCTGGGAAGGAGGAGGCTATCTCAAACCCAATGCACTTAGCGGGTGAGGAAACAGACTGACTCTGTACTCACCTCAAATACACATGTACCTGTACCTTAACGTGAATAGCAGAACATACATGTAGATTGAGTTCCTCCTGTGTAAGCACATGTATGTGTGTACATTGACACAGTGCACCCGTTGTCTGTATATGCTGCATGTTAATGAACTGTAAAACAGCACAATAACCAACTGTAGCTGTAGCCCCTCTTCAAATTGTTATTGCTAAATTGCCCTTCAGATTGTCACTGACAGGGGCCAGTTACAACCTTGTCAAACCTTGTCAGTTGAACAATGGAATGTAGTATTCATTGGGTTGTAGTGATGGACTTACGATGAGAATCATGCTCACCCAACCAATCTATAGGATGGGGGTGGTGTAGGGAGGGGGGAGGACAGGTATGAAGGAGTTGGTAGGGTAGGAGGGGAGGATGGGGAAGGACAGGTATACAGAAAGGGAAAGGGGGAAGAGAGGTTTACAAAGGAGAGCAGGAGGGGAGGGCGGAAGAGAAACATGGGAAAGGACAGGTATGTAGAGAAGGGAGAAGGAAAACTATGTGGAAGGGGGAGGATGGGGAGGATAGGGGAGGACAGGTGTGTAGGGAGAGGAGAGGGAAGATACATGTATGTAGGTGTGGACAGGTGTGTAGAGGGGGAGGAGGATAGTCTCATGCCCAGCCCATATGCGCTTCTCGATAAGAAACGGTCAGGTGAACTGAAGTTGAATTTTTGGTTGGGGGGACCTACACAACCAATGAGATTGGGAGATCATTATCATGTAGCACTTAAGGCTGTAAAATTTGCCTGTCTACTCGAGTGTCTGAACATTTTTTGAGTGGGTGTGGCCATGTACAAGAAGTTTTCTCCTTGTTAGTTACAAAAGCGTGCACTAGCCCAAGGTGCATAGGGAGGGAAGGATGGGGGAGGACAGCTATGTAGAGGGGGAAGAGGGAGGGCAGCTGTGTGTAGAGGGAAGAGGGAGGACAGGTACAGTATGGAGGGGGGTGGACAGATATGTAATGAGAGGAGGAGTTGTGTCTGAATGAAAGAACAGAAATTGCCAATGCCTTGTTACAATCAAAGTTCTCAGCCAGTCTCCAGGGTAGAGTACAGTAGAGCATTCTTTGCCTCAGTAGCTTCTGCATTTCTGGAGAAGACAACAATCTTGTGAATGCTAGAAAGCCACTGCCATGGGTAGCTGCATTTGCATTTGTACATGTAAATCCTGTAAGATACAGTACGTATAGCAGTAGCTATTTACGTGTACATTAATGACTGCATGATAGTGGGAGTTTGCTAAAGTATTCACTTCACCTGTACATTTGAATGACAAGTACTCGTAGTTGCATGGGCAACTTGTTAGATGCATACTAAATCTACTCGTATGTGACCCCTTTTCCTTTTCTAGGTGAACTGAAAGCATTGACTTTGCTCAAACTGGACTTCAACCACCTAACAGAGCTGCCAGAGTCCATTGGAAAGTGAGGATTTGACACAAGCCATGCTATGTTTCCCAATTAGCATCACTATCTCTCAGAGAGTGGGACTTGTTTAAACCCAAAAAGTATAACTGTACCAGACACCAACTTCCTTTTACTACTAGTATACGTATGTGTATATAGTATAGAGAATGTGAATAGGCTTACGTACATGTGTGTAGCACTTGCAACATCTGCAGCAATCTCTTTTCCTTTGGCCAGGCAGGGAACGGGGCTAGATTTGTCACCTCTACAAGTTTCTTTTAATTATTGGAAGAAGAGGCGTACCCCTTACACAAATGTTGTCGATCCACACAGGGTGCACTTTCTTTCTACATGTAGTGGTGTGCAGTAGGCAGGATTAGCATAGTTGCACCTGGTGTGCAGCAGATCTCAGCTGGGGTGGCAAAGGAATGGGGCCAAGTTTTATGGTGCATGAGGCATCCTCTTGTAATACGATCCCACTCATCCATGCAGGCTGCAGCTGGTGACAGAGCTACTGCTATTTGACAACATGCTGGAGAGCCTCCCGGCCTCCCTCTTCCAGATGAGCTCCCTTGAGATGCTCAATGTTGACAGAAATCACCTCATGGAGATACCAGCTACTGTAAGGATGAACAAGCTCCCAGACAAAAGGAGTTGTATGAATTGCTTAGTACATGCATGTATATCACATTGGGATAATGGAGCCTGGAGGAGAGGGAGATAGTCGTGGAGGTTGGTATGCTCGCCCTAGAGAGTTTCAAATGATCCAAAAGATATTCATACCTTTTCTGGTAGTGTCCATCAAACTACACAGTTTAGATCTTAGCAGAGAGTCATCCCCTAAAGTAATTCTTTTTTTTTAACGATTTATGCAAAGGGCAGAGCAGTTAGCAACCTAATGCTATCAGAACAGCATGTATAGTATTACCTGTAATACATGTACATGTATATAGAGGATGAATAGTGTAGGTATACGTTAATTACTACAAGAACCTGACACAGTCCAGGTATGTGTAATGCCAGTTATGTACTATAGGAGACCACCAGAGGAGGTTGGGTGTGCGCTAAATACATACATTGTATGTCTTCCCCTAGTACTATAGCTAGGAGATAAAGCGTAGGGGTACCCCTGGTATGCTGTTTGTTCCTATAGAGTTGCTAGTAATTTTGTACCATTGCTGGTTGGCCTACTATCATCTTCCAGGTCGGCCAATGTAAGAGTCTTCACGTGCTATCACTGCGTGAAAATGAGCTACTGGAGCTGCCAGAGGAGATAGGTCAGCTGGAGGAACTGACTGTGCTCGACATTGTAGGAAACAGGTGAGTATGCCCCGTCAAGGGAGGGTCATGTGGTGACATGTAAAGAGTGAAGGGCGGAGTATCAGATGAGTTGGAGGGTGTGGGTGGATGAGAGTTAGTGCACAAATAGAGGTACAGTTTCCAATCACTTTGGACTCAGGAGAAAGCTTTTAGCATTGTCACTCTACATAATGAGCTGAAGAGGAGTATATGTGTATGTATCCATACTTGTACTTAACTGGATTGTGGGGTTCCCTCCCCTCCCTCTTCCACCAGGTTGAACTACCTTCCCCTGAGTCTTGGCAGCCTGCGCCTGGATGCTCTGTGGGTTGACGGCAGCCAGGTGAGTACAGTGCTATATGACACCCAGAAACCAACTTTCATAGCTGTGTACATGTGTAGGCAACTCATGCAGGCAATTTAAGAGAGTGAGCAGTTGTATTTTCAAAATTTCACATATATGTATGTATGCCTTGTGTATGTGCCTTATTTCTCTCCTTCCCTCCCTTACCTCATTCCCACTCACAGCCTCAGCCACTGATTGCTCTGCACCTCGAGTCAGACCCCAACAATCCAGAGAAGAAGAGGCTAACATGTTCATTCCTACCACAACAGGGTCCCCATAGCCCCAGCCTAGGTGAGTGGCAACAATAGTGCATCTGCTACTGTTTGTACCTGCAGATGTGCACATACAGTATTCAGGTACATCTGAACTCTGCTTCTATTCTACCTACACGCACTTGTACATGTGCATGTACTTTGCGTGCAGTTACTGTCCTTTTCTCCCTCCTCTTCCTCCTCCCCCTCCTCCCCCTCCCCCTCCTCCCCTCCTCCTCCTCCTCCTCCTCCCCCTCCTCCCCCTCCTCCCCCTCCTCCCCCTCCTCCCCCTCCTCCCCCTCCTCCTCCTCCTCCTCCTCCTCCTCCTCATTTCCTCTCTTTTACCAGAGAACTTCCTAGAAGGAAGCGAGACACTCTCAGAGGAACGGTCTATCACAAATTCTCTCAATCGTGGAGGCTCCCTTGGCAAGGGTAGTCGTCTGGGTGTGGCATTTGACCCAGCCTTAGGACCTGGGGATACTGAGTCAAGCAAAGTATGTGTGCATGTTAGCCTCAATCCCAGGCCTTTCCACTGTCCAGTTTTTGATCAATTACAGTATGCAGAAACAGAGGGGAAAGACCTGGTCCATTTTATTGCACAAATGACATCAATGTCTACCTACATGTCAGTAGACAGAGGGGGAGGGTCCCTGATCGAATGAACACAATTTGTGCACGCATTCTTCGTCTCAAAACAATAATGGGTAAGTTTTCCACTTCACAAATGTTCAGAACTTCAGCACTTGGACAGACACTACAAAGAAAGGCTACCACTCATTTGTTAAGTACATATAGGGAGCCATTGGCATCATTCACGTGATAAAATGGGCCAGACCTTCCTCCTCCGTTTTTGCATACTGTAAGCGATAAAACAACTGGATGGTGCGAAGACCTGGTAATGAGGCTATGTATGTGCTTGTGTCTGTGTGTACTTGTACCAGATTGTACCAGATTGTGTGTCTGATTGCATCCTGTACTATCTGTCTGTTTGTCTGTCAGTTTGTTAGTCAGTCAACAAAAACAATGGAAAGTCACCAAAACAGAATGTAAATAGGCGGCATTCACAGTGTAAGTCTTTGTATCTGAGCAGAAGTATACTTGAAAATGGCTGTAGCGGTTCCATTTCATGCATTTTCAGCGTTTTCTTATACTATCAATAGTCTCTGAATTGTCCCCACGTCTTCATCTCAGTATGAGACAGTGAGTGTGACTGGTCATACCTGTTCCTTATTCTAGCAATCAAATTGGAATTAGGGATGTTCCTAGGTCTCACACAGCATTTGTCGCAAACAGTGCAGGCCTCACACAGCATTCATACCAAAAAGTATGCCGGGCAAGTACAAAATACATGTGTACTCCACATGATGCCTCTAACTACTTGACCCCAAAATTCATCAATGGTAAAGTAATATCAGTAAGTGTCATTTGAGGAAGACCCGCCCATGCACTCAATGGATATTTAAGAGACAGCTGGTTAACTTGAGTACTACAATTCTAGCTGTTATCCCCTTCCTCCTACACACCCACCCCATGCACATGCAGTTTGTGAGGTTCCCCACCCCCTTCCGACGAGACTTGAAGGCAAAACGGAAGAAGACCAAGCACTATAAACCTGATGCCATTCCCTCCACCACCATCTTCAAGAAAGGAAGTTCTGCGGTCAGTGAATTTACTGTTTGTGGGTACTCTTGTTTCATTCCCAGGCCAGCGACCCCTTTGATTGAAAAGTGCCTGGAGACAACAGTGCATTCTGCTTAGCCCTAGAGTGACATGACTCAAGTGCCATTGTACATGTGTACATGTGTACATGTGTACAAGTACATATGGAATAATATATGCCTGATTTATTACCTATTTGCATGTGCATGTGCATGGAGGTGAACCACTGAGCAAGAAATTTTCTCTGGCAAACTTACTGTACACTGTATGACATGTTGTGGCACAGCCTTGCTTATGAGACAGAGTAAAGTTGAAACCGGCAGTCGCAAACCCATGGTCCCTAGCTCACTTGTCTATCAGCGCTCTGAACACTGAGTATCACCATCACCAGCCCTAACAACTCATACCGCAAGCAGCTGCTGGGTTCCTTCCTATTGTTCACCTCATAACAAGATTAGTGTGTCTTATATTGCATGGCTGCAGTGAGACATGCTAAAGCATGGTCTTATTCTCCTCCTCCAACAGGACGATCTCACACTGTTGTCAACCTCCTCAGCAGGGGACCACGACACCCTCCAGAGAGGGCTCCCCATGGACCAGAAGACACCAGACAGAGAACTTAAAGAGGTGCTGACTGTACTTGTGTGTGTGTGTGTTGGGGGGGGGGGGGGGGTATACATGTGTGTCAAGAGCGCATAAGAACGGGCGGTTAGAGTAAGAGCGTGTAACTCCAATAGAAGCCCATAGTCCAGGCAAAATTATTGAACCGTACTAAAAATAGAACACCCCGTCACATGCTTAGCAACAATGGCTTATGTCTACGCACAGCTGCGCAGTACATGCTACTCTTTTTAGTACTCGCAGTAAATTCCGCCCAGTTTCGAATTTTACGTAGTTACACGCTCTTACTCTAGCCGCCCGTTCTTATGCGCTCTTGATGTGTGTGAATACATGCCAACTGTTGACATGGCTGGAAGCAGAACATTGAGCGTCTTGTGAGAAGAGTAGTAGTCTGGACAAGCTGCAGAGACTGCTCAAAAGTCCAACAACCAACAGTAAAATTCACTGATGATTTCAAAGAGGTAGCTATGTTAGCGTTGTTTCCAGTCCTTCCCTGGCTCAAGCAGTTTTTGATGCTGCGAGCAATCAAAACTGGAGCCTGGGAAGACTTGGGAGCCAAGCTGGTTACATGTACGTAGGTCAACTGTTAGTTTGTTTATTATCAGGACAAGGATGAGCAAGCCCCACACTAGCGAGTTGAAGGGTGGATTTTCCAGAAGGGTAGGATCTTCACCGGCTAGGGTATTACAGCTGCACAGAAAGATGAGAGAATAGATGGTACCAGTAGTTACTATTTATGGATGAAGACAGTTATGAGACCATCAGGAGGAGAAGTTGGCGTGTATATTCACCCACTTTACAAGTGCTAGCAGCATTGTAGACAAGCCAGTCCCATTTAGCCTCATTCCCAGGCTCTTGTTCGGGGGAGGAGAAAAGAGAGGCTGGTACACACTGTTAGCGCATGCGCCAAGTTCCCTTGGTAACCTGCGTACTACTCCACTGCACTAAAATTAATGGAAATTTCTGTTTACCTGCTGAAAGGCTACACTGCAGAGTTATACTGCCTGTAAGACAAGTCAGAAACAATATCGCTCTGTCTGCATTGCTTCATTCAAGACAATCGGTAAACTTCAAAGGGAAAGATTGCATCAGTCACATTCTGTAGCATTTAGCTGGAACGGACAGATGCATGGATAGTTCCTGTAAGCAAAGAGCTTATTGCCTTTATCGCTCCTTTGTCATCGTCCACACAGAGCGTGGTCAGTGGGAGGCATCTTTCACACGGGAGAAGTCGGCATGTCTGGCAGAGGTTAGTGTAACGGAGCAGATATTATGGAAATTCCCAGATATCATGGGTGAACTGAGCATGCACAAACAGTGTGTACCAGGCTCTTTTTCTCCACCCACACATGAAGCTGGGAACGAGGCTAAACTCCGTTACAATGTGGAGGGCAACAAAGATTTTCTGGTACCAACTTGGTTACTTGTATGTTCAAGTTGAATGGCAGTCATTTATGGCAACTTGCTGGTTATCACAGCTTTCTCCGAATAAGACTCTTCACACGCTAGGCTGTGTACTCCCAGACAGAGGTCAACAGGAGGCCAGAATTGCTGTACATAGCTTTAGAACACTCAATGATGTAAGGACTTGCTCATGACACAGCTTGGGTTCTAACAAAAGTCTGCTGGTAAAGACATGCATTCACTATCCACTAGTGATAGAACATTACCATCCATAAGCTACATGCCTGCATGCCATGAGAAGCTGTAAAGGCAGCAGTGTGCTGCTCATTCAGGCCCACCCCCCAATGATGAAGCATCTGCCTAGTATCACAGAGCATTATAGTTAGGGGTGCACAGATTATGCCACCGTTAAAATCATAATAGGTATGCAAAAGCATCGAGCATAATGCGAGCATAATAGGCGGATTCTCTGAGGAAATTGCTCATTTAGTTAAAGTTTTGCGGAAACTTACCATGTGATGATTCTGTGATGGCAACAACTAGCCCATTAACGAGAGTCAAGCGACTGGCAGCAGCTTGCAGGTCACTGTTTCTTCTCCAACGTTCTTACTAAGTAACGTTCAAGCCCTCACATAATCGGAATTAATGTGGAAGTGGAAAGCTAGGGGAGATGCACCGCCAGTTATTGACTCTTGATGCACATATTTTGAACATAATAGGGAAATTTGTAGAGCATAAAAGGTAGATTTTTGGAGCTATGCAGCATAGCATAATGGTACACTATTGAGCACACAGTCAGCCTACCCCTAATTGTAGTGCCAAGCCTAACGTGCCCATTTCACTTTGTGTCCTTAAACCAACACTGAAAATGTTTTAAAGTAGCTTCTAATTTGCTGGTGGGTGTGTGCAAGTGGTGGCTTCCTTCTGAGGATGTTTACAAAAGTGCATGATTGGGCTGGGCAGCATATAATGGGCTTACTTCTCCTGTTTCACCGTAGGCTGAGGAATCCTCACTGGTGTCTGGTTCTCAGCAGAATGGAGAGGTAAAGGTGAGCTGAGAGGGAAGAGTGTATCAGCTGGTGATGGGGGGGGGGGGGGGGGGGGGGGGGGGGTATACAAGGGGAGGGAGGTAGAGAGGGAAGAGTGTATCAGCTGGTGATGGGGGGTATACAAGGGGAGGGAGGTAGAGAGGGAAGAGTGTATCAGCTGGTGATGGGGGGTATACAAGGGGAGGGAGGTAGAGAGGGAAGAGTGTATCAGCTGGTGATGGGGGGTATACAAGGGGAGGGAGGTAGAGAGGGAAGAGTGTATCAGCTGGTGATGGGGGGTATACAAGGGGAGGGAGGTAGAGAGGGAAGAGTGTATCAGCTGGTGATGGGGGGTATACAAGGGGAGGGAGGTAGAGAGGGAAGAGTGTATCAGCTGGTGATGGGGGGTATACAAGGGGAGAGAGGTAGAGAGGGAAGTGTAGCTGGATAGCAGAGCTGGTAACTGTACATTAGAGACCATGCAGCATGATACTACTACTGTACCTGGTACATGTGGTACAGTTGCCAACTACATATGGTACAGTATGTGCTGTGTGGTAGGTGCTATAGATAGTACAGAATGGTCATATGGTCAGCCTAAGATCCAAGTGTGTGTGCATGTTGTGTTGGGCATGTAAGAAGGAAAAACACAGCTTAATACAGAGTACTGGTTCTATGTAGCACATGGTCTTATACCATTCTCTCCCTTCACTTCTGCAGCCACAGGAGAGTGCTGTGTCCCTTGACGAAGCTCAGAGCACAGCTCAGGAGAAGGATTCACTCACCACTTCAGAAGATACAGGTGTGTATTGTACACAACATATGTACCCATGTACTCCCCCCCTCCCCCCACCATCAGCTGTATCCAGTGAAGCTCTTTGTGTGTTGGGTGGGCCCTTTTTGTGCATACCAGTCACATACATGTGTATATACAGTATTGCATGGACTTGGCACAAACAGCCTGCTGTGTATCACTGTAAGGATGTATAATTAGATACACTATGCTGATGATCCCAAATGGCATGAAATACCACTATCTTGTTATTAGCAGTAGTTGCCAGTAGTTCTGAACTGTGCACTCGGCTCCCGATAAGCTTACCTTGTTGCTAGCTAAGCAGTGCTATTGCCATTGTGTCCATGTTTGCTGATCATGACACAAGCTTTGCTCCCAGAACCAGAAGGATGGCACACTGACATTTCCTTGATAAACCACAGACATCCTAAATGATGTTTGTGTATACACAAATAGTGATTACCAGGTCAGCTTAAGTACCTGGGACTGAGGCTAACAACCATCTGACTACCTTTCTTGCCTGAAATAGCAGTTCCCATCTCCCTGTTACCCCAGTATAGCTGATTAGGCCTCAGGTATTGTCCAAAATGCATCGTGACTCTTCATAACATGTACGTCTGCTTTATGTGATTGTTCGTATACATTGTACATGACGTGTGCATGCATGACACACATCTATAGGGGAGGGGCTAACTGCCGTGGTAAAGACCTCTGAGGTAGCAGACCTGGTCCAGGAGGAAGAAGTAACCAAGATGAACCTCTTTGAGATAACACCCTTGGAGAAGGTGAGGTGGGGAGGGGAGGGAAGTATGATGGGAAGGGAGGTGAGGAGGGGAGGGGGGTATGATGGGAAGGGAGGTGAGGTGGGGAGGGGAGTATGATGGGAAGGGAGGTGAGGTGGGGAGGGGAGTATGATGGGAAGGGAGGTGAGGTGGGGAGGGGAGTATGATGGGAAGGGAGGTGAGGGAGCAGTGTTGCTAAAGTCCCATGCACTACAATGGATCATGTACTGTTGCCAGCCAGTACAACACCTTATTATATCCTAAAGCGGGTTATTTTCATAAATTTTCATAAATAGCTCAGAATTAGCTTTGGTGGTTCTAAATTTCAAGTCCCTGATACATGTACATGGATTGCGGATGGCAAATTCCAATGAAGGGTGCTTGATGTTTCAGTGTCCATTTGTGCATGGAAGGCTACCACGTCTATAAGCACATTTTAAAAGGGAAGAACTATCATGCCACAACAATGGTAGCCATGCTTCTGTACCTGGTTACTTGCACCTTCCAACCGCAGTAAGCAAAAATACTGGCCTTGCTCTTTCGCCTGCATCTTTTGCTGCTTCTGAAATCTTAATTGTAAGACAAAGGACTGCTTGTGACAGAGGTCCCTGTGGATTGCCAACAGGCGGGATGCAGCAAGTGAAAGAAAAGATGCACTGAGACACCCAATGAGGCATAAACTTTTGGGGATGAAAATTTTGTGATTTGCAGGTTAACCACGAAAATAATGAAGATTAGCACCCCACAAAAATAACCCACTATACAGTAGCACAACTCTACATGTACATGCATGTATATTGCAAATACAATTTGGAATCGACTACCTTTAAGCATCTTGCAAGTCAAAGCCGATACTGACATGGGCTTGTGTAACGCTTCCTTTACCACTGCCCACCATGGTGATATCTTTCCTTCAGCAAGCACCGCTGGAGACTACACCTACTCTGATCACGAATGCGCTGTATGCTGACGAGTCTTCTAACCTGCAGGGCAGCTCACAACTGCAGACCATTGAGGTACACTCAGTACATCTTACTGTGTGAATCATACAGTTAGTCTGTCATTGCTGTGTACAGTGCAGACCATTGAGGTACACTCAGTACATCTTACTGTGTGAATCATACAGTTAGTCTGTCATTGCTGTGTACAGTGCAGACCATTGAGGTACACTCAGTACATCTTACTGTGTGAATCATACAGTTAGTCTGTCATTGCTGTGTACAGTGCAGACCATTGAGGTACACTCAGTACATCTTACTGTGTGAATCATACAGTTAGTCTGTCATTGCTGTGTACAGTGCAGACCATTGAGGTACACTCAGTACATCTTACAGTGTGAATCATACAGTTAGTCTGTCATTGCTGTGTACAGTAAACAGAGAACCATTTTGGAAGTCAGTTGCCATGCGTGTTGATGTACATTTTCATTGCTGATACTGGTCACTTCAAGATTCATTAGTCCAATGTGCAATGTAGTCACTAGGATGCTGTAACTCTAGGATTCATTGATCAGTTTTCTCTGTTGCCACCAGGTGACAGTTGAATTGAAGAAGGTACCAGGTCGCACACTTGGGTTCAGTATAGCCGGAGGGAGAGGATCTACCCCTGCATATGAAGATGTGGACCAGGTAAGGATGTAAAGAAGAGCCTTGTTGACTCTTTCCCGTAAGTACAGTCGCAATCCATGAATGATTACATCACATGAACTGATTGTCAGCTATGCACCTACATGTGTAAAATGTGTACAAAATGCACCAAAATAAATAAGTTGTGATGATTGATGATCATGCAGTGTGTGACTACATCAGTTAGCCTTGCTCCCACGCCACTCTTTTCTGTATGTGGCCTTGGAACTGTTGAAGAATCTTGTACTGGTTGATATTCCTAATGTACACATTTTACAGTGGAACCTCCCTTAACGAACACCTCCCAATAGCAGCCACCTTGCTTACGTGGTCACTTGACGCTGCCCCAATTGAACCGCTATTAATACAATACTTAAGAATACTCCCAAATTCGGACACCTCACTATTCTGTAAGTGGACAGGTTTTTCGGTCCCACTAGTACCTGGACTGTACAAAATTCACTCGATAATGTGGACGCTGGCATGCCTCTCATGCAAGATTGTCTGTTTCCGCTGATTGATTCAACAACTGGACATTATAGTAGCACCGGTACGCATATTACTAGCCTCTGGTTAGCCTTTTTCACTAGTATACAGCAAGGGAGAGCTCTGGAACGCGCCTTCGTAGCGCTCAACAACATGAGTATACATTGCCACGCCTACCGGAAATATACTGGAAGCCTCCGAAGTAGGGACACCTCTTTACTCAGGACACTTTAGATGGCACCAATGGTGTCTGCATTATAGAGGTTCCACTGTACAACTCGACTGTACACATATGTACATGCATGGAACCACATCTCCCTAAAAAATGCAGTCCTACATGTAAGTGTTGTGCAAAGTCACCCACTGTGCAGGACACATTTCAGACAATACCCGGCCTCATCAGCTCCACTGGGGTTAGGTTAGAGGTTGGCCTTCTACATATGCACACTGTATGATTACTCATGGTTAATGACATAGTATGGCTATACAGTAGACTAAATACACAATAAGCTTCATAAACTCCATTGCTACTTAAAGGCTACTAGTGCTGATGTATGCAATGTGCACACTTAACACCAGTAACACATGATCACAACTGTCATGACCTTTCTGTTATACTGTACCTTGTTTAGCACATGTTGTATTAGCCTCGTCCCCAGGCCCGTTCGAAAAATCGGAGAAAAGGGCCTGGTATCCACTGTTTGTGCATGCGCTTAATTTCCCGACATTCCGGGAATCTGGATAATACCGTGTTACCTCCGTGTGCCGTGACGTCAGGTAGGTGTATTTGGCCGTATATTTAATTGTACACTGCTGACAATTGCTATTTGTGTGCAAGCCCTGGATTCTGCCGTGTTGTATGCCTTCCTGTGACTTCGATTTTACGCTTACATTTGTAGTATAAGATGGTCCTGCGTCGATAGCGCAGTTCAACGATAAGCGCTGGGGTCAGAAGGCCTGGGCAAAGGGCTAAGAGAGTAGCGCTCACCTCTTCGGTGGTATAATATAAAAGCTGATATATGTAACATCATAGTTCATAACCACATGATATTGGCCGTCATTTGACACACCCTTGCACAATTTCACATGAGCTTTACGCACTAATTAAGCGCATGCGCGAACAGTGGATACCAGGCCCTTTTCTCCGATTTTTCAAACGGGCCTGGGGACGAGGCTAATGCTGTATGTACATGTGTGTATGAAATCACATTGGATTAGCTTAAAGGGAGATGTTTTTGACGGGAATTTCCTGCGCCATTCTTCCTCACAGAGTATATTCATCACAAGGATAGCACAGGGAGGGTTAGCAGAGCAGGATGGCCGACTGAGGCTGGGAGACAAGCTCATATCAGTGAGTAAAACAAGAGTACAGTCTAATGTCCTCAGGTCTTGAAATTGTCATAGGGGGAACTTTTGGTGCACAAAGTCATAAATAACTCACAAAGTGAATAGCAAACAGAAATAGAAAGGCAAGAAAGGAATGCAAGCTCTCTGGAAGCAATGTCTACAAAACATTGTGTACATAGGATGAACAAAGGAACAATGTGTGTTTACAGTTGGGCCAATCTCCTCGCTCCAGAATTAGCCACATGTACCTTTGGTGCTGCATGGAATTGACTTGCTTTATTTTACTCCAGTGTCCATGCAGTTATGGATTTTGACTCGAAACAGACAGAGTAGACCTGTGGCTAAGGGCTTTGTTATGACACACACACTTTACAATCTGAACTGTTTTTCATCAGCTTATTGTAACTTAGACACACACACACACACACACCACACACACACACACACACCACGCACACACACACACAAACACACACACACACACACACACACACACACACACACACAGGTGAATGAGGAAGATATGACAAACGCTACTCATGCAGAGGCAGTGGCTTCTCTTAAGAATGTCACTGATATCTGCCTCATCATTGTCTCCAGGGAAGTCCTTGTCGTCATGCCTGACGATGATGGTGAGTCGGAAGGTTGGGGGTTGGGGGGATGATACAATACCATCAATTTGGTATACATGTGTTAGTCACTGTACAAGCACAAGCGCATTATCTCAGATACGGCTCTTGTTACATCACAAGGGCTGTAGGGTGAGTACAATAAGTATTAGGAAGATGCTTGATCATTGTGAGGCGAGCCTGAACGAGCAGTGCGCCGCTGGTATCATGTTTTGTCATGTGTCGATATTAAGATGCTCTGACTTGATTTTGTCACTTTATTCTCCTCCAGATCAGAGCAAGGTAGAGTCTCCCTCAGAGCTACTGCCGACTCCCAAGACCAAGCTGACATTCAGCCCCCCACCAGAAGAAACTGAAGGAGAGAGTTTTGCCAAAAAGATAGTGTCAGAAATTTTGGGACGATCTGTGGAGAGATTCCAAGACTCTTTAATTGAAGGGGAAACAACTCAGGATGATGATGAGTCAAAAGTTGAACCATCGGAAGAAGCGAAAGGAGAAATGAATAAATCACCCCACGATAATTATGTGAACTATGACATTGCTCAGACAGTGCTGGAGTCCACAGCACAGAGGAAATCTCCAAGTCCTGCTGCAGGTACATATGCTCACGTAAACAACCTTCATAGATAATTGTTGACAGGTACTGAAGTATTGATGAACAACATCTCTTGTACTTTGAATGTCATACTACATTTTGTTTCTTTGTTTTCCTTCCTTCCTTCTCCCTTGTTCCTCTCCTCCCTCTCCTCTTCCTCTCCTCCCCCTCTCCTCTCCCTCTCCTCTCCCTCCCCTCACCCTCTCCTCTCCCTCCCCTCTCCCTCTCCTCTCCCTTCCCCTTCCATCTCCCTCCTTCTCCCACCAGAAGATGAGGAGAGCCCCCTCCCACACCAGGATGCCTCTGAAAATACTCCTGCCCCAGAAACCCTAGAACCAGCGCTCCCCCTTGTCACCAGCACCCCGATTGCTTCAGATAGCCTGGAAGAGGTATAGTCATGTAACAGACTGTAGCAGACTGTCAAGCCTATAGCCTCATTCTCAGCCCTTCCCACCATCCAGTTTTTGGTTGCTTTACAGTATGCAAAGTAGAGGGGGTAGCTAGGTTTGTTCATTTTATCATGTGAATGATGTCAATGCCCACCTAGATAGACAGCTGGGTGGGAGGGGGGAGGGGGAGGGTCTCCGACTGAAACAATGAGTTTGGGCCCTTTTCTTTTGGTGTTTGTCCAAGCACTGAAGCAGAAAATGCACCACTCGTTAAAGAACACTTGCACAAAATGCATTCTTTTGTAGACATTCATGTGATAAATGAACCAGGCCTACCCCTTTCATTTTTGTATACTGTAAGCTGTCAACACCAAGACTGCTGAAGGCCTAAAAGGAGGCTATCAATCCCATACTTTGAAACTGGTTTCACAAATTACTTACACTTATACTACAAAATATACTACATGATAAAGAAGCAATACCATAAACTCGGGAGCATAAGTACCAGTACTTCTATCAAAATTGTGCATTTTTGGGGTACCAACCACATAGGGTACTTATAATCGTGGGATATCATACTACAAGGCTAAATATACAGCAGCACTAAGACAGCCGTAGCGATGTCGCGATACCAACGAAGCTGCCGCTAGAGTAGACTGCTTGACTAGTCTGCACTTACGAACAGACCTACTGCCATCTATTGTCAATCTTCAGCACCAATGTTGACGGAAAACAGCCGGCGCGTCACCAACCGCCCAAAGCGCTGCACGCAGCTCATTGCACAATGTTGTCGGCATCAGGCCAATTGCTCCAATTGTAGCCAGCTGCCGTGAAATAGTATCTCGCCATTGATGCCCAGGTTCCAGTATTGCACTGCTGCTCCTGGGATAGCTATCTATGTTTCGTCTTCAATGAAACTCCACCCACAGACTGGTCGAGCTGATGGGGTAGTTACTACTATTCATGGGGTACTTATATTCGTGTGGGTGTATTACTATTGAAATTGATAGCAAAAGATTGGATACATGTAGGTACTTGTATTCACAGGGTGCTTATAATTGATGGGTACTTATGCTCCCGAGTTTACGGTAACGCATCATAGATTCCCAACAGGAGAAAGTTTGACTACAAAATGTCCAGCCTTACAGTGTGTACAGTCTAGCTGAATAACTCAGGGCCATAGCCACAGGTCCGGTTTCAACTGGACCACTTTTTCCCTCACTCTTGGCTTGCTTAGCGTCACCTATTAGCACCATGGCTCGGCAGACACCCGCATGAGGTCCACACACATATCTATCGAGATGGCTGCGAACAGTGTGAAAGTCCACACACATGTAACATGCGCAATGTTGGCAAGTGAGATGCCTTGTGTTGAAACTAGCGAGATGGCTGCGAACAGTGTGAAAGAGTCTCTTCTAAGTCTTCTTGATGAGCCCCATTCTCTCAACTACTTTCAAATTGCTCAAGCGACTGATTGGGAAGCTGAAACTAGAGCTCTAGCTAGCCGTAAGGTGCAATTTTGCAGCAAAGTAGATATTCATGCCAATGCGAACGTCTGTCGCCTGGCCGCTGTTTTGGTCTAAAAATGGTCTTCAAAGCAATCTAAGAGCATCTAAATTTCAAAAACTTTTGGGGGGGGGGGGGGGTATGCCCCCAGACTCCCCTAGTTGTTGCATGCTCGGTATGTACATATTAGTAACTCAACCACTCATTCCTCGCTCTGCTGAGTCTGCTCCCATTCAGAGACAGCAAAACTGCATCCCCTCTCTCTCTCCCTCTTGGGTAGTAAAATTGTTGTAGCAGCTTTCCCATGTTTGCCAAATACTATAAGTGATTTTTCCTGTTTATGTTCTCCCTCACTCACTTTACCCAACACCCACAGAGAGTGATCTTGGACCGCAGTATTGGTATCCTTGGGCTGAGTATCGTTGGAGGAGTGGATCATGCTAGCAGGGTCTTTGGGCAGGGCAAGCCAGGAGTTTACATCTCCAAGGTGCGTTGTAGATAGATTGGATACATGTACAGTACATGCAAGCGGTGTCACTGTACACAAGGAGCACTGACACCAGTAGTCTATGAGCATGAATAAGGCTTGTGAATGTGTACATAACTGCAGCAGCAACTAGTAACAAAAAGCTACGCAAAGAGAAAGTGTTGTAATGTGTTGGTGCCACTCATGTTCTGCATGAGACATGTGACATTCCTTTTCAGTTGTATCTGCAACCATAACATATGCTTGTGTTTCAGTGTCACACGTTAATTTCTTACTCAGATCACAAAGGGTGGAGCAGCACATGCTACTGGCAAGCTAAGACTGGGAGACCATATACTAGAGGTCAGTAACTATATGAAGATGCACATGTATGTGTGTACAGTTTATTGCCATGAAGGCTGTTAATAGTGTGGACGGACACACATGCACATACACATGAACGTTTAATTGTTTCTCCCCCAGGTAAATGGCAGAGATGTTCATCAAGCAACTCACCAGCAGGCAGTGCAGTGGCTGGTCTCCCAGCAAGGAGACATTGAGCTAGTTGTCAGACATGTTCCTCAGCCTCCAGGACTACAGGTCAGACAGAGGGTTACGCAATTTGTATCATGTGCATTTACATGTACTCTACTATATTGTATGCGTATTCCAATCATAGTGGCCTAACAAATCTCCCTGTAAACTTGAATGATGAACTCCACTGCATAGGTCTCATGATATCTATCACATTTCCATGTCATTAGTGGATGTGGTGAACACACAATGTTTCCTGTGAAAATCTATTTAAAGTCATTCATGAAAGCTTTCTCCTGCCAAAACGAAACCTACTGAACAATAACTGTTACCTTGCCTCTTGTAACCGATGCACTTTTGTTTGCAGGAGGTGGTCATTCAAAAGCTAGCCAATGAGAAACTGGGCATCAGTATCAGAGGTGGATCCAAGGGTTCAAAAGGGAACCCTCTTGATGCTGATGATGAGGGCATATTCATATCAAAAGTAAGTATCACTTAATTAATCTTTTACCTGCTCAGTATTGTGATCAGTTTTCAGTATGTGTTGCTTACCCACCTACACAACAAACCTACAAACCAACACACAAACACACACACAGATCACAAGTGGTGGTGCTACCGAGCGAGACGGTCGTCTCAAAGTGGGTTACCGGATTCTGGAGGTGAATGGGGTCTCACTGTTGGGTGCATCCCACATTGAGGCCGTGAAGGCCCTACGTAGCTGCTCTGACAAGTTGAGTATCATTATTTGCAACGGATACGACCCAAAAGAAGTGCTTCGGAGAAAGTATGACGCAGAACAAGGTATCCTGACTACTTTGGGTGTATAGTCTGTGATGACAGTGAACTTACTCTGTGAAAATGTTGTGCCAGTCTCAGTTTGTTTCCTGCCCTATAAAGTAACTGTAAGAACACTTGGAGAGACTGATACCTACGTATTTTAGTAGCCACACACGTTCCCTCACACTCTAGCTGCTAACTTCCGCTCCCTGAATGATTCAATTCACCGCCTGCTGAGTGAAAGTGTAGATGTCCTCCCACAGACACAGAGGTCCTCCACTCTCCCCTTGAAAAAGGTGTGCATGTGTGAAGGGAAAGACTATGTGAATTAATGACTGGAATGTACATGTACACATGTACACTGCTCTATTTTGACTATTTTGACATTGTCCACATAACACATTAACACAGCTGGACAGCTCAGGTCTGAAGCTGAGCCGTAGTTCCACCGACATAAATGAAAAGCCAGTTACAGCTGAAGACCTGGACAAAGTGCTGAAGGGGTTGGCTAAGTTCAGGGAGCTCGAGATCAGGTAGGCACTTCTCGTGGTTGGTATCAAACAAGTCAGTCAATGCAAGATTAACTCTTTCCCTTCCTTCTCTCCCTCCCCTCCCTCCCTCCTTCCTTCTCTCCCTTCCCTCCCTCCCTCCCTCCCTCCCTCCCTCCCTACTTCTCTCCCTTCCCTCCCTCCCTCCCTCCCTCCCTCCCTCCCTCCCTCCCTCCCTCCCTCCCTCCCTCCCTCCCTCCCTCCCTCCCTCCCTCCCTCCCTCCCTTTTTCTCCCTCCTTTCTCCCTCCCTCCCTCCGTCTCTCTCTCCCTCCCTCCCCACCCCACAGTAAACCTGCCCCTGAAATTCAAGAACCTCCAGTGGATGTCCTCTCCCCCCTTCCCAGCATTACCGTCACTGCCTCCGACAACTTTCCCTTGCAGGAGGATATGCCGGTGGCAGGACTACTGCAAGAGGACCAGCCAGGTAGGCAGTACCCTAAGACTAAAGTACACTGTATATTGTACAAAGAAAGTCACTCATCTAAACTATCCACATCTTCACATTCGAAATAATAATATTTGTAGATATTTTGCTGCAGAAGTAATCTGCTTTGTGGTCAAATCAAACGTTCAGTTATCTAAACATCCTCTGGTCAGGTAAATGACTTCCTACTTTAAGTGTGCAATCACTCGTTATCCACCACAATGTACCTATAGTATTACTTCTACATCGTGGCTAGTGTACCATTTTGTTGTGATGGCCATCAATTTCAGTTAAACATTAACCTGTTAACACACACAAAACAATGTACACAAGCACAATGTACCATTCGTGCCTGATGTTCCTCCCTTCTACACATACTGTACACACATGCACACACACACTCACACACACATGCACACACATGCATGCACACGCACACGCACACCCACACACACACACACACACATGCACACACATGCATGCACACGCACACCCACACACACACACGCACACACACACACACACATGCACACGCACACACACACACACACTGGTACTCACTACACACACGTGTGCACACATGCACTAATCCTCACCTACACATCTACACGCACACATAAATCAAGACACACCTGCAAAAGTTGAAGATGATCTACCTGCCACCTCTCGTGGTCGCAGTCCCTCCTTGGATCTAGAACTCTCCAGGATAGAGGAAGAGGATACCTCTAGCCTGCTGGCTGCACTGGATGATGAGCTCTCACACATGGTGTGTAGGGATGGGGTGGGAGTTTGGAAGATTTTAGGAACACTGTCTGATTTTGTACAACTGCTGGTAACTTTTATATTTCTAGACAGCACTACTGTGATCACAGTCTAGGTGTTAGTTCCATAATAAAGCAACGATCTAGTCTACATACAAGTACAGAATGTGACATAGGCTGACTCTGCTACCTGTTTTAGACACTGATATGCTACACAGGTACGTAGAGTGTAGCATATGCCCCTTCTCCACTCGTAATACATATTGTGATACTGAAGCAGCAGTATGGACTAGCATAGCCTAGCTGTGATGAACATGTTGTTGAAGGCTTAATTCCTTTCGCCTGATGCACATGTGCACATACACACTTTCAAATCGATCATGTTGGTTACTTTCAGCAAGATGAAGTTTCTATGCAGGAAACAGAATTACAGCAAGCTGACAAGCAGGAGGTATGTAAATGTTCTACTTGTACATCTTTGTGAGTGAGCTAGGACAGGATAATAATAGAACACTTGTATTTGTACTGCCTGTAGGAGGTCGAGCCGGAACCCAAGACCGTGAAACTCATCAAGAAACCGTCTGCAGCAAAGTTGGGTATTGTGTCCCCAGAGACCAGGAGGAGAGCAGAGGAGATTAAGATCAAGGTGAGGAATCCCTTGCTGCTTCATTAAAGGTTCTCAGCTCTTGACAATGGCTGCAATACAGATGACGTCGGAAGTTGTCAATTCGTAGACTTGTGCCATGGTATTATTGGGGCGAGCCTGAGCGAGCCCCACACTAGCGTGACTGCATTGCGCACATGTGTATGCTTTCTTGCTTGTTCGTTTTTTGGACCAACCACTTACAGTAATTTTAAATCAGCGCATTCAAACATTTCACAAAGATCAAATGTCCGCATGTAATGCACTGAGCTCAGCTGAAAACGAGAGTGAAGGGCTACTCCAGACTGTAGCGTTGGCATGAAAGACTGGCACTGGGAGCAAAGACGACACAAGTTGAATGCATTTGCAGCATGCATGGCAACATACTTCCAGGAGTTGAAGTCTGTGCATGAGTCTGTCGGCTGCATGACAGGGCATACAGGCTGTGAGTCAGAACGCACACTGGCAGAACTTGCTTCAGGTAAGGGCCATGTATGAACAACAAGCTACAAACTGCTTATGCTGACATACGGCAGAGATTCCCATGTTGTTCACGGTGTGTGAAGCTTAGCTTATGCCTGTGTAGCCACAGTAGCTGCTCTGACAAATATCGTCAACTACACCCTGGCAAACATACATGCTATGAATTTTGCTTGATCAGCTACTCGCTCAGGCTCACCCCAGGATGATGCAGCATCTTTCTAATATAGTGCCTAGTATTCACAGTAATGGAGTGTGTAACATTTGATACATTTAGTAGTGTTGTTGGCATTTGGTTCACAGATTGATCCGCCAGCTGGACATCGTGCTAGTGCAGAGGTAAGTGTGTGTTAGGTGTGGGTGTAATACGTTCTAAGTGAAATACATTGGAGAAAGAACTGGCATTATTTTAGTTGGGTATTTACATGTTCGTGTAAAAAATGTTGTGACCTCCTCATGTGAATGTATTATGTTGCTCATTCAGGCAGTGAAGTCCATCATCGGTGAAGTTTTTGATGATGTGTCTTTTGAGGAGTTTGAAGAAGACAGTAATGTAAGTCAAACATTGTTGTGCAGTAATAGTTACAAACCTATGCATACGCAGTGGAAGGTAGTTTCACTGGGGGGGTTGAATCTTGAGGCATCTTGGAACATAATGACCCTAGAACTTACCGTAATTGTCCCAGGCAAGCACCAAAATCGAGGGTGGGTGGTTACACAGAGGAGGTGCTTGCATGGTTCTAACTACCCTGTGCAAGTGCCCATCCCGGATGCGACGTTAGCTGCTAGGGAAGGGTACTGAATCGACCTGCATCGTCGCTTTGCCCATGCTTCGTCAAGGCCAGCCCTACGGTGAAGAAAGCTGTATCATGCTAGGAAGTGGACCAACCCGTAGCCTCATTGCCAAGCTTACGCAATGTTCTGCTCGCTCAGGCTTGCCCCACGACAATCAATCATCTGACTAGTTATTCCTGTCATGAAACACTAAGATATCAACAACTAGCTGCTGGCTTGTATTAAATATACATAGTTTATACTTCCATGTTGGGGGGGGGGGGGGGGGACTGGGGGGGCTTAGTCCCTTCCTCTTGCCCATTTGGGATGGCTAAAGCCGTCCCCCCTAGCCTCCCAGTTCCACCACTATGTGGGACCCAAATAGAAATGATACCTGCATGATAGACAATGTCCCTCCTTTCCTGCAGGTTTCTGGCACAGCTAGTGGTGGTATCCTTACGCCTACCACTGAGGCTTTGCGGTCCATGTCTCCAGATCCTAATTCTGCTAACTTTCAAGAGCTGCTGAGTGCACTGCAGGGATTAGGAGAGGTAAGGAGGGGTAGGAGTGAGAATCAGGATGGTGTATGGGTAAAGAGAAAGAGAGGGTGGGTGGCCTTGCACATTGGTGCCTACACCAATGTGCAAAATAACCATCCCCAGGGAGGGATATAACTATTACTACTAGCACAGCAGTGATGTGGCCTCCCCAATAAATAATAGCTTAATTATATCTGTTCAATGAATTTCACCACTGAAGTTTTTAAGGATTTTCTGTGACAATTTATCAACCAATGGAAACAGATTGGTAAATGATCTTAATGTAAACAATCATCCTGTTTATCCATTCATTCTGTTCTGCTTGCTACTTGCAGGACAAGAAATCAGATGAGCCGGTACGTCTCATTCCTTGCATTTGACCAAGTTTGATATTAAGCTGTACATGTGCTATGATACATTGTAATGCCATTTATTCTGCTACAAAATGCAAGTCTTCAAAGTAATGACTGGAAGCTAACCCAACCCACAAGATACTGTAGCTATATACATTAGGTAAAACACAGTGAAGTGTGTAGGGGTATGTGGGTCTCTAAGCTCACTTCCTTCATATATGAGGTTTACCATTCATACTGTTCTGCTTGCTACTTGCAGGACAAGAAATCAGAAGAGCCGGTATGTCTCATTCCTTGCTTTTTATATTAAGCTCTACATGTGCTATGATAGTTCTTAAGTCAAATTATTTATTCTGCTACAAAATGCAAGTCTTCAAAGTAATGACTGGAAGCTAACCCGACAAGATATTGTAACTGTATCCATTAGGTAAAACACTGTGAAGTGTGTAGGGGTATGTGGGTCACTAAGCTCACTATGCTGATCTCCACACTGCAGCAACAAGTCCGAGTTCGAGTAGAGGAAGTGCAAGTGAAGACAGAGACAAAGGAGGAGTCTGTAAGTACCAGTCAATACCTAGAGCTTAGTAGTGAACTCAAGTACTCAAGTCTTACAATACTGGTTGTACAATCACAAGCACATAGTTCATTCAGCACTTATAATTCATACACGTATCCATGGAGTGCTAACCTGTACCCATTCTTCTCTTCCTGTCTACCCAGGTGGCTCCGACTGGCAGTCCAGTGATGCTAAGAGTGTCAACAGCCCACAGCAGGGATCCTCAGAGGAGGAAGTCAGGTATACAGAAGGCAACAACTAAAGGTTGCAGTTATACTGTGTGACTATGTGACCAGTTATTAAGGGTTTTTGCTATTGGAGCATAGTGGGTGTTCTTCGCGGAATGTCAACTCCCAAAATTTTATATCTGATCACTTAGTATGATTTTTAGAATGATACTGCACAAGACCTTTTGAAAGGCTAACATAATGACTACTTGCTGGTGAGGAATTGTCATGCTGGCGTGAAGGTGGCAACGGGGTTGATATTTCACAGTGTCCGTGATCAGAGAGAATGCTTTCATAGGCCACATTCCAAAGACTTGTTCACACTACACACAGGCCATTTCTCTTCTTTCACACGGCCTAGGAGCGAGGCTAAAGTCAAGAGTGCCTTGCCAAGTAAATGTGGTAACCAGTTCCATTCGTAGAGATTTACAAACTATACAGGGGATCTGGGGAGTCGCCCCCAGGAAACCCTCTGAGATCAAGTAAGTAATGAACGACAACACAGCCTACCTTTGTTCCCAGGCAGCAATGCCAAATATCACAGTGCAAGCAATGAACACACACACACACACACACACACACACACACACAACAGCTCCTCCCAAAGTGGCAGACAAGCCCTCCCATTTCATAGATCCTGAGAAGCTTTCCTTTCAGGCAAAGATAACCATGTACAAGAAGGTGGCACAGGATGAGGCTGGTCACATGTTTGTCCCAAGACAAGCTGGTGCAAAACAGTCAGCTAGTGCTAAGGAATCCCCTAATGCAAAGGAGCTAGGGAGCAAGCAGACTATGGCTACTGTGCCACCAGTTCAGCGATCACCATCTGATGGAGCAGTACAACCAAGTGGTATGTGTACAGTACATAGCAAAGACTAGTAATATACATCAACCACATGTTGTGTGACATGCCCAAAAGTAATTACAGTGTACTAGTATAGAGAGAGATACGTCTAGGAGAAAGGTGTGCTAGTCACATTTGAGAGCATCAAGAGTGCTGGAAGCTTATGGAAGCCCACTGATCATTGGGGCGAGCCTGAGCGAGCCCCACACTAGCGTGACTGCATTGCACACGCGTGTGTGTAACTATCTATGCTTGTTTGGACCGACCACTTACCGGAAATTTTAAATCAGCACATTCAAATATTTCACGATGATTGATCATGAATGTCCACGCCGACGTGTACCTCAGCTAAGCTGTGAGAACGAGCGTGAAGGGCTACTGCCAGACTGCAGGGTCGGCGTGAAAGAGAGTGACTGTTCCAAGTTGAATGCATTGGCAGCACGCACGGCAACTTACTTTCTGAACCATGGTACGAGTCTGACGATCATGTAACAAGGCAGGCTGCGAGTGACAGTCGGACAGCAGGGTGTACGCTGGCTTCAGGTATGCGCCTGGCATGACCGCTCATACATAGCATGGATTCCCCTGCTAGCTCATGGTTTGACTGTGAAGCTTAGCCCATGCAATTGTAGCCATAGTAGTCTGGCTGGACGAATAGCTGCATGTCTGTGTGGGCATTCCAAATGCAATTTGCTACTCGCTCAGGCTCGCCCCAGGATGATTCAGCATCTTACTAGTTATGTTATGTTTTGTTTTTTGTACACTGGCTTCAGGTTCTCTGAAAATCTAGAGGTTCTGAACTACCATTGTAACAATCAGTAACCCAAGCTTAATACAATCTGAATTGTTGCTTAATGCAGGGATGGACGAACATACAGAAGAGCGTGTACCCCTTTCAGCCAGAATTGCATTATTCCAAGCCTCCCAGGCAAAAGCAGGTATGTTAGCTTACTCCTTCTGTGATTGTCAAGGTAACTAAACAATCACACTTCTCCTTGTAAATGTAGCTTCTCACTGATTTGTCTATCATAGGCTTAGGGGCACTGGGGACACCATATATCCCTCTCCTATGCCTATGACAGATTTCAGTTTGTCAACCTGGACAGTAACATGGCATCAATATTTATTTTTACTCAGGCATGAGCCCAGTTGGAGTTCGCACACCTGCATCTCTTAGCGAAAACAGCAGACTTTCTGCAGAGGAGAGGCGGTTGGCTAGAGTCATGAACCTTACCAGTGGTGACAATAAAAAGGTGAATTGGGCTAACCAGCCTTAGATGATTGTTGTAGTGTTGTTAACTTTACCTGATATACTGTTATCGAATAATCTTTCTGACGTTCTTTGCCCTGTAGCCTCACTCCAGTAATGGGCCAACAAAAACTGACAGTGAATCTGACCCCAGTCATTGCGTGAAATTGGAAGTTCAAATGAAACACCAATCATCTCAATCTCCAACACTTACAGAGGATGATGGTCAATCAAACTCCAATGCTGACAATTCTTCCCTACTGAATACGTTGCCCTCCAAAGCAGTTCAGCAGCAGCATATGGAAACCTCAGTTGACCCATACGAACATGAAACATCTGTAGATTCAGTAACATTACCTCAGGATAACAATGCTACAAAGAGTGATAAATCTACAGAGGTAGTTTCTCCCTACGTAGCTCAAGTTTTGGCCAACATGCCTGATGTAGTACAACCCCCACAAGATGAAGAACTGAATGAAGATAACGGAGAGGAGTGGGAAAAGAGAAGAGCCTGGAGGGAAAAGAAAGAAGTTCTGTTACAAGAACAAGTTAATAGAGTCGAAGCCGTTCTGAAAGAAGCACGGTCATCACAAGAGCAATCTGAATTACAGAATGAAAATTCAACGCATTCATCAGCAAGTACCGAGGTGGAAAACCACGTACAATAACATACTATGAAGTGGTGAATTTCAAAGTTGTTTTTAGAGTAATTACTACTCTCACTTTACATGCAAACACCTACTAGAGATTTACGCTTGTATAACTTTGGTTTTGTGGTCGTAATATTTCCTTTTTTCTTTCTGTTTCAAAGTGTGCATTGCAACATCGATGTTTAGCAGTTTACAGCTTCAGACTTTTACTACACCATGATGGTTTGTGGAAAAAATTTGTTGTGATATCTACACAATATTATATTATGACAACACCTCAAATGCCAGAATAGTGTGGTAATACTTCAGACCAAGCAGTCCTATTCATCTAGAGTCTAACAAGTATGGGACATGATCACCAATGACTAGCTGTCCAAGGTACGTGTTGGTTCATATCTTACTGTGTTAGAGCTAGGGGTTACATATAAGGAGTTCTAACTGGAAGCATGACTATATATACCATCTGCATTTTTTTCATTTGCCGTTACATTTAGTTTTGCTTATGACATAACTTGCTGTTATGGGTTATTGATAAGCCTGTCTGTATCTTACACATTTTCACTTTGCCTCCTATTAAGCTTCCACTCCAAAAGGGTTAATTAACTAGAGGCCTAGAAAGTGAGGCAGGAAACTTGTAGCTTGAAAGTTTGCTCCTTAATCTGATTTCATACCAACTAGATCAACCTTTGGAAGACATAACAGTATAAATCTACAGATTGCACCAAGTTTACATACAACACATGTTAATATACATTGTTATTTGGGTGGCTTGTCAAAGAATGTTTTCAGCTGCTGATGCAACTCATTAACAATGTCTTGGTGGTCTTGAGCAACATTCACAACTTCGGACTGGTTGAAGTCATTCTCTACTGCAGCTGGACCACTGTGGTCATACAGTTCCACTGCATAAGGTTCGTTGTCCCAAAGAGCCCTTCTCGAAGTCATGTCCCATGGCATCCAAGCTGTATAGCGCCATTCTGGAGTACGCATTGAGTACCCCATGTACACCATCTCGCTAACTTTTGAGCAAGTGTTATTGTCCCACTGAGCAGTCTTGCTGCGAGGGCATCTGGGGTACTGGCTGTAGGCAGCAGCAGACTTGTTTGTCACCATTGCTGCTTCATACGGACCAAGGATTGGGTTATCAAAAAGGGCAGCGAAACTGGTGCCCTCAACCCCATCATCTGGCTTTGGAGCTCCAACTAGGTCTGCAATTGTCCGGTACAAATCAACCAGTTCAACCAGAGCATAACTACTTTCCCCCAAACTTGCTTGTTTCCATGGGGCTCTAATGATCAGTGGAACTCGTGCTGCTAGTTCCCAGTTTGTCTGCTTGTGCCAGGAATCATGCTCACCAAGTTGGTATCCATGGTCACCAAACACCACAACCAATGTGTCATTCGTAAGGCCCATGGTGTCAAGAGCTTGTAAAACTCGTCCAATCTGTGAGTCAACCCATGAGATTGAAGCCATGTAAGCATGACGTACATCCTGCTGGATTTCAATTGGGAAAGGCTGAGGCATAGGCAAATATTTGGTGCCATTGTTATTCAAAAATACCCCCTGGTTGTGGTATGCAAGATCGGGACTGTTGATAGGCCTCTCACGGTGTAGAACAGATGGAATTTGGGTAGCATTGTACATGTCCCAAAAGCGTTTGGGCATCATCCATGGCACATGAGGGCGCCGAAAACCTGCTGCTACAAACCAGGGATTTTCTTTTTTATTGACAAACTTCAGTGTTTCAAGTGTATGGTTCGCTAACTTCCAGTCATAGTGAAAGCTATCAGGATACTCCTTTTCATCAAGAGGACACCAGGTATCACTGCCAGTAACGTCCCCCAAAACACTGGCACCATTCCTTAGCTTTGGACAGTGCACACCTTTAAAACTGAAGTATGGTTGGTCCTGAGACCATGATTTGGGCTCATCCCAATCTGGGGGAGATCCAGGGTGGAAAGTTTTGCCTCCACCTAGCGTCGTGAACCCATTTTCCTTGAAGTGCTGAGGTAAAGTGATCCAGTTCGGTCCAGTCTGTCGAAAGTCATGATTTCCAATACCACTCCAGACCTGAGTCGTGTCTGGTCGCCGACCTGTCATAAAACTATTTCTTGAAGGAATACAAACAGCGTGTTGGCAGTAGGCCCGCTGGAATACGAAACTTTCTCTAGCCAGTTTATCCAGGTTGGGCGTATCCATGTACTGCTGATTGTAGGCTGCAAACAGCTCGGGTCGAAGGTCATCCACGGGTATGAAAAGGACGTTCTTCGGTCGTTGCACGGCCAATACGGTTGAGAGTAGAGCAAAAAGAATAATAATAATAATAATAATAATTTTTAATGACAAGAGAAGCCGGGGTGGCTTATAAGTCAATAAAGTATGAACTGTGTAATTTAAAGGCTAAATGTACAAACTTGGCTAAGGAGTTCACAACAGCTGTGTTTTTAGATGTTAACAGACGGATAAATTTGTCTCTAGTGGAGAGATACATGAAGCTTGGGTTAGATTTAACAATGATAGTGTACAGTTCATCCCTCAGGTCGTTATAAACAGGACAGACACATACGAAATGGACTTCATCCTCGATACAATTGCATGATTTGCAAAGTCTCTGTTCTGGGGGGATGGAGCATGGTTTGTGGTACCTTCCCAGTTCTATCTGAAGCCTGTGACAACTCACTCTCAACTTGGTGAGAGCTATGCGATACTTTGCTACCTTGACTTGAGAGAGGTAACTCTCCAGTTCGAATCGGGACTTGAACAGTCTGTAAGTTCGTAGTTTGTTTCCTGCTTCACCTCTCTTGCTAGTCTGTCTGCTAAGTTCGCTGTTCCAGAGCTGAATAAACTGATCTCTGTAGCGTATCATTACTTGCTCTATTTCTCTTCGTCCACATCCCTGTGGAGTGAATGCAAACGACATACCAGCCTTGTCAAATAGCTCTTTTACCTTTGTTACCCAGGTGGTTTTACCGGTTTGATGCATCCAAGTGGATAGATGAAAGGCCTCTCTGAGGAGCTCTGGAATCTCCTCTGAGCAGAGTCTATTCCAGTAACACAATATCTTTTCTCTCCACAGGAGATGAAGGGGAAGCTGTCCGAGCTCTCCACGTACGGCCATGTTTGTTGCACTTGGTGGCAAGTTTAAAATATATTTTAGAAAATGCATTTCTGTTGCCTCCAGCTCTGGATCCAGCAGATTCAGTCAGTAGCTGGTGAAAAGATGTTAATAGTTTCAGGTCAATGTAGGCTCAGTGAGAGTAAAGTTTTCTATGATGCTTGCTTGCTTTTCAACCCAGTTGGCTGTCGCCGTGGTGATGAAGGTGGAAGATATATACAATGCTATACTTGTGACAGTAAACCAGACACTAGATAATGGTAATAGCCATGTTGACCAGTGTTATGACGTATTACGGGGGAGGGGCTGCCATGCGTTCGGCGTCATTCCGCTCAAATCCAGATCGGATCCGTCAATCCGTCGGAATGAATTCGCTAGCGATTTTGAGGTCGATTTCTTACTAGCAGATTTGATCCTCGACGTGACAATGATCTGCCTTCGCTAGGCCTCCAACCACCCTCAAACGAATCTTTCTACCTGTCATAGTCTAGTGTCTGGTTTACTGTCACAAGTATAGCATTGTATATATCTTCCACCTTCATCACCACGGCGACAGCCAACTGGGTTGAAAAGCAAGCAAGCATCATAGAAAACTTTACTCTCACTGAGCCTACATTGACCTGAAACTATTAACATCTTTTCACCAGCTACTGACTGAATCTGCTGCTGCAAGACAAAACATAACCTATGAGTCACTGGAATAGAGGTCTAGTCTCGCGTAGCCAGACTCTCGCCGGGAGTCTGGATTGACGCGAAACTATCACTGGAAGGGAGGGGGGGGGGGGGGGGGGGGGGGTCACTCACCCCAATGACACCAGCTAGTCTGGCGAAGCTCGTGTCATCCTTATCAGATTGCAGAACCAGAGATGTATATATTATCTCTGGCAGAACGCACCAAGAATGTAATTAGGACATCTGGTTGATTATGAAGGGATTTCTTTGCGCATGTATGGCGCGTGGCTAGTAACAAAAATCTGAGGAATTATTCCGAGCGAAGCGAGGCTATACCCGGGTTCAATTGAGATTTTTCGTCGTCGTCGTCGTCGTCGTCGTCGTCGTCAACCGGAAGTTGGCCTAAAAACTTCGATATCTCAACAATGGTCTACGGGATCACTATCAGACTGGCAGGCATGAAAGCTCTAGCTGTTACTAAACAACTGTGAGCGAACTGTGTCGGTAGCCTAAGGGAAACAGATGCAGGAGTGAGATATCCGCAAAACACGGATTTCTCCAGAACGGTAGGCACAACAGCTACCAAACTTACTGGTATGACAGTTCCACCAGTGAGCAACCCACGGCAGACAAATAGCGACTGTACCATAAGACAAACACGCTCTTTGTTCTACCAACTCAAGCTTACAACAGCAGCCGGCATTTTTACATGGTAAGACTGGTCTGGTTCCCAGGATACGTGGATTGAGAACGTAGAAACTATGCTTGGGAAATACGAGGGCAAACGCGGACGTTCGCGGAGCGAGGTCCATTTGCACAATGTGTATCCCTAGTATAAATGTACTGAGCATGCGCAACGTGCCTCTGTAACATGTTGCACATGCGCGCCGGAGTCTTAGGACACACGCACATGTACTGAGAAATGGCCAGCGAACATTCTGAACAGGGATTAGAGCTAGAGGAGACTCTGGCTGAACTGGAGCGTGAGTATCGCGATGGTGAGTTGTACAAACAGTAGAATCTGCATTTTATTTTGTAGTCTTTCCTATACCGTTTCTTCAAGCTTTGTAGCTATTCAGCGGCTACATGCACTGACGCAATTTTGCTTGCATTCACGCATTCACGTAGGAGAGCTGACCTCGTCAGGATTTCGGAAGAAGGCAATGAAAGTTGAGATGGACATTCTGAAGAGGGATTTTCAGCTAGGTAAGTAGCTATATAATGTGTGGTGAAAGTGTAGTAATACATCACACTGCAAATTGTTGTACCAGCCAGCTAGCTTCATTTCCAGGCTCTCTCCACTAAAACTGGAAGAGGAGAGAGCCTGGCAACGTTTGTGAGAAAAGCTGTCAACTTCCAGCATGTCATCATGTGATCAATGTAGGACACTCCCACTTTAGTAATAAATGTCAAGTGATTTTATAAGCTGCCATGTGATATTGGTACTATATCTAGTAGCACCACAAGAAACTTGGGAATATAGGTATATCATGGCGTACGGTAGTACGCCATATGTAGGGATGACCCCGAAAAAAAATGGCGGCCACATTCAAAGTGCACAAATGACACGCTCGAAATGTCCGCGTTAGATAAGTCAACGGCCTCCATGAGCCATATCAGACATTATCGAGTGCTTCCATGGGCAACAGGATCGTTAAATTTGCTGGAAAGCATCGCTAAGTACCTGACAGTCAAGTCGCTAAAAAAGGCAAATCGTCTATCTTCTGACTTCTTCTTCTTCTTCTTCTTCTTCTTCTTCTTTTGCTCACCACGATAGCACGACAACGGCTGAAGCTATTACAACGATTCAAACGCGAAAGATCAGCATAAATTACTGGGTATTGTACCCACCACTCATCGTTCTCAAAGAAAGAAGTCGAATTAATCGGCGATTCTCAGGTAACCCCACGCTTATGCTTGCTGCTATACGCCATTTTGTTAGAATAGAATATTCATAGCGATTACGTCAACAGAAGTTCAACAGCTACAGCACGTGAAGTTGGCATGCAGCTGCGGTTATTCTACTTCCGTAGAGAACTTGACGATCGATTGATTCCCAAACGATTGCATATGTTGCTACTTTCATACAGCAGTTGACGTACTTGTGCTGGATTTGACAAGGAACGCAGTATGCGTAACGTCCACAAGAAACGGGCGCGGGATAAGCAGAACTATCTGCGAAACAAAGAAAGCAAAAGGCAAGCGTCCCGTAACAAGTACTGGAAGAACCCGGAAAAACACTCTTACTCTCCAAGGGTTCCTTTACCACAGTTATGCCTTACCTCTTTATGACCTATGTACCTGCCACCCACCATACACAACCTACACACACCTGCCCACAATGTATAACCAGCTATAGAAACTGTTCCTTGGACAACACACAACATACAGTGTTACAACCCTGTCATACAACAGAACAGGTAGACAGTCATGTATATACCACAGTGCCTTAGAACAACCACTCACACACACATGCACATACCCAATTAGACAACAGTTACACCCATGATTCCATTGTCAAGTGGATAAGTGCAAACAGCTAACATCCTCCAGAAATCCATCAACATCAACAATAAACTACATAACAAGTCATTTCACTTGGGGTGTGGTTACACAACAACAAAAAAAAAACAACAGAAACAAGTCACAAAAAAGTTTGCCAAACGCAAACAAGCACATGTAGGGATGAAATCCTCAAAAACCAACCAAACAAGACGGGAACGACACCACAATACTTTTACACCATCCCTACATCTTGTGCCATTTTGCCACCTGTACACAACACAAAACCCTCTACATTTGTACTTATTAGCCCACACCAACCACAAACATAGTACTTCACTCCATTCAACTATCTCACAAAATAAACCATCCTTCACAAAGCATTACAAAATTACCACTACTCCACAGCCACCTGTATACAAGACAACCCATATCTATCATGCTAAACAGGCATAAAACTTAACAACATAATGCACATTCCAACATAACACACACACTCACCACTCCTCACTCACTCCACACCTTCTACACACAACTTGGACCATACCTGCTACACTCAGTAGCAACCACCAACAACACAACATACTCACTATGCACAACACACCCATGCCACACCCTTCCATCTACAAGACAACCCTCTTCTACACACAACTAAAAAACAAATACAAACACACAGTTTTGGCAAAATGGCACAAGATGTAGGGATGGTGTAAAAGTATTGTGGTGTCGTTCCCGTCTTGTTTGGTTGGTTTTTGAGGATTTCATCCCTACATGTGCTTGTTTGCGTTTGGCAAACTTTTTTGTGACTTTAATGTATACTAGTCAGATGATTCATGGTGCAACCCTGAACAAGCTGAATTTTCATGCCACATAAACCATGCATAAGCGTTTGTGTTACATGAACGTGATAAGCCCAACTTCATAACGCTTATGTAGCTAAATCCTTACCAAAGGTAGGTGATCACATATACAGAAAAGTTGCACTCCAGGCAGCTACTGTGGCTACCCAGGCATAGGTTAAGCTTCACACTAAAATCATGAGCTCAATCTTTGCCAATTTTGAGTGTCGTTTATGTATGGCCCTTACCTGCAAGCACTTCAATCAGTGGCACCATGCATAATTTCAGCCGTCTGTGAGCAGCCTGCCCTTGTCTGTCATGGTCCATAGTTGCACATACCAGAAGCAAGTTGCCATGCGTGCTTCAACTTCAGCCGGGTCTCTCTCATGCCGATGATGCACCTGGCAGTAGCTCTTCTCCGACTGAGCTCTAGTCGACATGAAGTGCACATGGCACGTGTATATGGCCGTAAGCAAGCAAGCAAGCATGCAAACATGCGTGCGCAATGCATTCACGCTAATGTGGCGCTCCAAACTTGATGACACATAAGTAGATAAGTCAATAGCTAGGTATCACATATGCCATCAAGTTGCAGCTATTTCTCCAGCTACTGTGGCTACACATGCATGGACTAAGCTTTACACTGAAATCATGAGCAGAATTTTGGGGTTTATGAGTGCCATTTATGCATGGCCCTTACCTAGAGTGACCTCAACCACTGTGCATAATTTCTGCCATCTGTGAGCAGCCTAACTTGTCTGTCCTGATCCATAGTTGCATAAACCAAAAGTTGCCATGTATGCTTTAATGTAAGTAGTCTTCGTTCGCTCTGGGTTAGGAGTAGTAGTTATGATCACTCTTTGCTTCACTTAGCAGTTACTTCACAATTGTGTATGCATAATAGTACCATTGTGAACACTAACTTTACACAGGAGACATCACTGAACAGGGGTATTCAAGGAAACAAATTTGTCTGGAGAAGAAGTACTGTAAAAACGATCCACCTGGAGACCAACCAGGCTCACAACTGGCTGAGAAATTATCACATCCATCTACCTCTGTTCAAAGTAAGATTGCTGCACTGTATGGACGCAAGCCACAGTTTAATCCATCTAGGATGTCAGCTGTGACTAAAGTACAGACAAAGGACCGAAAGATTAAGCTGCAGAAGAAACGTGTGACAATCGTGATTTTAGATGTGCAAACCCATGCCGTTCCGAAGCGTAAGGCCAGGGACAAGCTAGTAGAGGATGGGAGGGTGCAAGAGCTTCTAATTGGAATAAATGAATCTGAAACTGAAGTATGCAGAAAGGTTAAAGACAAAATGTCTAAGTTTCTTGGAGATACATCATTTAAGTACATGGCTGTAAGCAGCTCTTCTGACATCATTCCTGCAGAACTACCTGAAGGTGAAAATGAATGGTCAGGACAAGCTGTCCTTCAAATCGCTAATGGAGGCAGCATCTATATCAAGCCATGTCAGCAATCATCTGAACAACCTCCCCTTTCTGTCAACCCTCCACTCCCTCACCAGAGCCCTCCACCAGCGCCAGTACACCCTTGCCAGAATCCTCCACCAGTGCCAGTACACTCTCACCAGAATCCTCCACCAGTGCCAGTACACTCTCACCAGAATCCTCCACTAGCGCCAGTACACTCTCGCCAGAATCCTCCACCAGCGCCAGTACACTCTCGCCAGAATCCTCCACCAGCGCCAGTACACTCTCGCCAGAATCCTCCACCAGCGCCAGTACACTTTTGCCAGAATCCTCTACCAGCACCAGTACACTCTCACCGGAACCCTCTACCAGCACCAGTACACTTTTGCCAGAATCCTCTACCAGCACCAGTACACTCTCACCGGAACCCTCTACCAGCACCAGTCTACCCTCAACAGAAATCTCCAGTCCACCCTCCTCCACCTGGGGCAAGCTGTCCTCCTCCACCAGTGCCAGTCCACCCTCCTCTCCCTGGGGCAAGCTACCCATCACTCCCTACTCAGCACCCCACTCAAGTTGGTACACAGTACGTGGTTGGCCCTAGAGTATTTGCAGTTGTTGTAAGTGGGGAACAGCAGAAAGTACAGCCACAGTCGGAAGCAGAGCCTGAGAAAGGTATCTAGCATACCTAAAAGTGTTTAGTATGTTAATCTTAGGAGTATTTACCCTAGAGAGATATCAGCTGTGGTTTCTATTTCTGCTATCAGACAATGAGGAAAGTAATTGCATAGTTACCCCACCCCCCTTCTCCACATAAAACACCTTTTTCTTCTATTTGCAGCAACACTAAGGAAACAACTAGAAGACAGTGGACTCTACAGGCTGTGGCGTGAGTGTTCATTCATGTATGGAATGACAGGAAGGGAGAGGGAAGAAGAAGATGTTCCAGAGGTCAGTCCTAGGGACAAGTAAATGCTAACTTCCCTTACCTTTTTGAAGAGTGAGTGGAAAGGGGGGTTATAACTTTGTTTTTTTTTTTTGGGGGGGGTCGGGGAATCATGACTTCATATTGTAGAATTGAAATGTTTTATTGGAATGATTCTGGAATACTGCAATTGCAGAAGTGAACATGAATGAACAAGAGTGTATCAGAAATGGTATAGGAGTCCTAGGTGGAATTCCAGAATTCTGTACCAATTCCACCACTGGACAACTTCAAACTTGTATGCATGTAATAAGCCTGAATGAATGCATGTGTACCACAGTCATGTCCATATAATTTTGATTTGTGACTCATGGTATACTATAACTACCAGTATGTGGAATTCAGAATCAGGATGAGTTCCATTTAAGGTGGATTTGTGGAAGTAGGTGGATAGTGATATAGAATGGAAAAGTTATCTTTGGGTGGAATTCTAGGTATCCTCAATTCCCAGCTCATGGCTATTAGTAATACTTTGAACTGCCATATGCAGGGAGTAATCAGTATGACATTATTATTTTTCTACAGTATGATCGTGTACCTGGAGAGTTTCTACTCTCCAAGGACGTTGATGTAGTCCTGTGGCAGGACTGGAGAAAATATGCTGGAAAACCTGAATTGAGAGACTTAGGAAACTTTGTGGTGGTAAATGACAACCTCATGGAAGAATTTGATGAGTTCAAAGCGAGTACTGTTGAGCCTGGTGTAATCATGCTTCCATCTTGTGATCTACTTCAGTATTGGATCACCAAGGAGAAGAAGCGACCGCTTAATACTGTCATGAGATTTGGCAGTCCATATGTCCGAATGAGCGCTAATCAAGTGGATGACTTATGTGATTGGGTTTTACGAGCCCAAAAGAGGCTTAAGCAAGGAGAATTGGTCTTCGTATAGGAAGTTTATATGTATCTGCCTGATGGCTATTGTTGTAACATTTAGCTCCTAGGTAGACATCAGCAATGTCTGTTATGGTATGCATTATATCATGCAAGGAGCATTCACTTTCTAGATCAGTGATGTAAGCCTATGTGTATGTATCTCTACCCTACTTCTATTTCACCTCCTGGTTCTCCCTTCTCAGTGTTCTCACTGAGAAGGGAGGGCCGGGGAATGAGGCTAGCCAGGAAATAAGGGTACAACCATTATTGAGTATGGGATATATAGCTTTAGGCAGATCTGAGTATACTTGAGATTTTCAAGCAAGAGAATATGGAGACCAAATAGTCATCAATCAACAGGGTGTATCCCTGGAGTGGTACAATAGACACATGTGCATGAAAGATGAGCAAGGTGTCACCTTGACAATGCACAGTAATGGGTGCATGCTGTAATACAAGAAGGGTATGCACATGAGGTAACTTCCTAAATCACTAGCACTACATATATAACATGCACAACCTTTTGTTTCGGTGGTCAACCCTTTGCGTATCAGATGACAAGAAGTTTCCCTGAAACAAACTATAAGTAGGTTACCACATATATATAGCCAGTTGGATGGAGCAACAAAAGGGATCCAATGATTTAAATGACATCAAAGGAATTGAGGTTAAAAGGACTGAAATGCTGCTTCAGTCTTCACTCTTATACCTTTTGCTCCATGGTGCACATGATGAGTTCAGTGGTTCATTTACTTCAACTTGGCCAGTCTGGTCAACCCATTCTAGTGAAGTCCATATGAGGTCCCAATAACAGTTGTACCAACATGTTTGCTGTTTCAATCCAAGAAGCGCAAGGAAGATTCCTTAAGCTTTGGATGGATGTACTGACTCGTCTGAACTTTCAAGAGGGAATAGCTTCAGGCTTCTGCCTGTGATCATTGAAGTTGTAACTAGGATATTTATATGTATGTATATCTTTGGTTGATGCACAATAATGACAATAGGACTATCAACTCCTACTGGTACTGAAGTAAACTGACCATACCATGCATGTATACCATGATCATTTCTTTGTCAGTTCTGCTGTCATCATGTATACATTCATTCCAGCATAATTTGACCCTACTAACATTGTTTTTCTGCAAAGATTCTAGGTTGGTTGTATACTCCACAGAGCAAACATGCCAGAGTTTAAATAGTTAGTGCATTGGATCAAATCACTAGGTCATAGAATCGGGGTAGTTGCTCTTTTGTTTAAGGGATATTACTTTCATACTGTTTGCATATGTCCAAGTAAGGTAGCCATGCATGCATAAAATCTAGATGTGAACTATATTATCCAAAGCCAATGCAAGTTTTTACTTAAAAGAAATGTTGAATTCTTACACCTGGCTTGTAGATCTACTACTACTTGTGCTCTATTCAGTTGTGTATACCCCTGTACCATAGTTGTTGGTTTACTAACCTGCATTTTCATTCATTGACATGCATCATAGTGCAGGATTGAGTATAGCAGCCAAATTATAATAAACCATTCACTCCTGTACAATCTGCAGTGCATGTTGATATAAATCAACACCATAACAACTGCTTTCTAACAAAGGATCTACTTCATGCTGTAGAACTTCTAGTGTCTCATTATCCAAATCAACATCCAAAGGGGGTATAGACACATGACAATCCGACTCGGGAACAAAATCTTCATCCTCTATACCATATAGCTCAGGAACAGGTTCAAAAAAGTCCAATGCAGGAAGATTGGTCCGACTCAGTTTCACCATTTCCTTGGTGAACATCTGCATTGATGAGTTGCCACCACATCCACTAACGGGGTGTTTGTTCCAACCATTCATAAATAGTGTGAGTGCATGGTTGATCCGCGGAATATACACATAATGGAGAGCATACAGGTGCTGACAGTCAAGGGGATCTAGAATGCCCAAGTTTTCCAAATGGTAAAATAGGCGGTGATACAACTGTGCCACAGCTGTGAAAACATCTCGCCAGAGTCTTTCGATTCTTTGATTGTGGACAGATGATCCAACCAGTACACTCGCACGGTCTGTACCTCTTTGTTCAAACATCATCCGAGCAATTTCCACATTCTCAAGCCCCTGGTCAGTTCTGACCCTTGAAGGCAAGCCATATACTTGTACTGCTCCAACAAACTGTTGTAGCACCGTACTTGCTCTATTATTATCTGAGCAGTGTAGGAAAAGGACTAGTCTGGAATAACCATCAATAGCTCCATGGATAACCAATCTCCACCGAATAAGTTTATGGTTTCCATCTATTGAGAAGAAATAAGTATATTTAACAGTTATGTGTGTTTGGAGGGAGTAATGTACAAAGCATGTACATAGTACATGAAATGACCACTGCCACACTATAGACATAATATGGTGGAAAAGTCATGCAGTAAAGTTCAGATTACACTTGGTACCCACAAAAATACTCAGTTGATGTTGTGTTACATACTGACTACGTACATTTTCAGTGGGGAATACCTTGGTTAATCAGGACACTTGACCAAACTCCAAGCTCACAATACATATTAAATACATCCCAGAAATGAGGATACCTTGCTAATCTGTAGACATTTTCCCCTAGGTTAGAGTGGTTATACTTTGCTAGCATTCAACAAAGCAGACTGAGGATGATTGTCAGATTGTGATCATGGCATGACAATGAGCTGACCTACGTACCAATGTGCCAAAGTGAATTTGGCCCAGGAACAGAATACGGTTTTCTTTGGATCCTAGGACGCCATCTTAGACCTACGTTGATGGGGTCAACCTGCTTTAAGCTTTCACGAATACGTCTTTGTGGAACGGTAATTCCCTGAGAATGAAGAAGACCTTGAACCATTCTCTGTCCCACATCTGGCATATCCATTTTGATCGCTTCAACCCATTGATCAAGTTCTGTATCAGTCAGACAACTAAATCTGATGGGAAAGACAAATTTCAAAGTAAATACCTGGCACTACACAGTCTGATTCCAAATGAAATTATAATGAAAGATTGTGTCTGTGCAATGCAATAGTCTAACCTTGGATCTTCTGATATTCCAGCTTCCACACGTTTGCGATACAAGGTCATTCTGCTAACCCCTAGCATAGTAGCTATTGTTTGCCAAGTGAAATTGAGCTCCCTTAAAAAAAGGATCTGCTCAGGATGTATTTCAAATGGTGGTCTACCTCTCCGACGGGGATTGTGGCAAACTGGTGGGAGGATGACTGTGGTTGGTTCTGACTGATAGCGGACTTCTAGCTTTTCACGCCAATAGGGAAGTTTCTCATTTAGAACTACTAGAAGTCCAGACATGCCACTGTCTAGCTCACGAAGCCCATCATCACTGTCAGCCACTTCTTCATCAATCTGTGCATACAAAATTCTAATGTGGGCTATGCAGTTCTCCAGACGCTCACAGATATATTCCAACTTCCTTTGGTCTGTCGTATCCTCGTTTCTTTCACAGTCACGTAGGAAACAAGCAATTTCCCCAAAGAAAGTACTCCAACCGTCCAAAACGACACTGTCGACGGACGCCATTGCCTGTCTTAGTCCCGTCTACTAACCCTAGTCCAGTAGTCTGGGAACGAGACATGTACATACGCATGCGCACATGATTTTAGATGTGTACCACCCTGAGATTTTTTTTTGTTACTAGCCACGCGCCATACGCATGCGTGGTATTTGACTTCGCATCCCAAGCATAAGGTGGGCGTGACATGTAGACGGTCTGCAGCAAGGTCTAGAAATGCAAAAACGTACGGTTCTAGGCTCAGGCGTGCATTTGGTATTCCCCGTTCTGGCGCTGATAGTGGTACCTGTCAGCTGCCAAGTCGATTGTCCACCGTTCAATGAAAACAATCTGGGGAACAAAGATGCGCTAAGTACAACTGGATTAGTCGGACGTGCGTTACAGGCAGTTAGCGGAGACCCATCACCGGTAAACGTGCAGGTGCACACTTCACGCATCGTATGCCTCACAGCTGGTCGAACTCGGGATACGTACAGAGGAGTGTCGGTTGTCGTGAACTATACTTGCACTGGTGCCCCCTCCGAATGTACTGGGAACCCCATTCTCTCCCAGTTCGAGTTTGAGTGTGTGGCTGGCCCTACCTGGACTGCCAGTGTGGACGGCAGTGCTACCAACATCATCACCACTCCCCCAAGTGGCAATTTCTCAACCACCCTAAGAAGGGACTGTGGAGTGTGTGTCAGTCCAATGCGTTCTCCATTTGATGCTATCACTAACAATGAGCAGCACTGCGGAGGTGAGTAAAATAATAGCATAACCAGGGCATTATTTGTGAAGAAACTAGTAAGTGGATACGTACAACATTGAACAAGAGTATGATCGGCAGGACCCACAAAACTGAGGGGGAACAGAGAAGCATTCACCATGTGATCTACTGTTGGGCAGCAAGTGACTGTATACCATCCAGATGCATGCTCAATCTGATGCACAACATGCATTGATTCCAGTCTTCTTTCCCTGATTCATATATAAATGAGTGACACACACACACACGCACATGCACACACACACACACGCACGCACGCACGCACGCACACACACACACACACACACACACACACACACACACACACACACACACACACACACACACACACACACACACACACACATACACACACACACACACACACTACTAAAGCCTGCAACTCAGCCTGTAACTTTGGCCTGAGGAAGTGTTTCAATCGGTTGGGTGATGGCTGCTGCAGTGTTTATGAGAACAATGTGTGCAGAGGAAATTGCACATCTCCCCTGGTTGCTAACAGCAGTTTCATATGTGGTAATAAGAAAACCATTACATCGGTTTGTTGTATGTCCTATGCATCATGCTGTTTATGTACAGCTATTTGGGTTTTTTTTGTTTTGTTTTCTTTGTACAAGTATGACACTGGCCAACACTTGAACTAAAATGTTTTTTTTTTTTGTTTTTTTTTTTGTTTTTTTTTTTGCATTATAGTTACTGACTGTGGTTCTCTGAATATCACAAATGGAGTGGTAAACTACCAGCCACAAGGAAGGGACCAAACACTCATGGGTGCAACAGCCTCCTACACTTGCAACAGTGGCTACACACTGAGTGAAAACATTGTGCGTACCTGCCAGGCGAGTGGTGTATGGACAGACAGTGACCCATCCTGCAACCGTGAGTGCTGCATGGGTTGACTTAAAGCATGGAAGATGTATAGGTAATACTCTTCACAGCTGGCTGTGAGCTCACAATTTATAGTGGTAAAGACAATTACCATGAATGCTTGCCAGCCAACCATGGCAGAAAATATGTGGGAAGGGAGTACTGAAATACAGTTGTAACTCGGGAATTATAAATTATGGCGTGTCCTCATCCATAGAGGCTAGAACCAAAAATGCTAGCTTATGAGCAACCCCACCTACTGTTTGTGTGTTTTATTGACAGCTCTATCATGTAGCTATGAATACTGATGTAAGCCATGAATGTTGTTTCAGAGTAGTACTGAGTACACAACAAAATGTCTGTACCAGTGGCGTAGCCAGGCTGGGGCACACTGGGGCACGTGCCCTAGCAACTAGAGGCCGTGCCCCACCAGTTCAGGTATTCATGCGAATTGTTGTCGTTCGCGAATCAGGCGCTAAACGGTCTTGAAATCGAACGGTGCAGTATCGCAATGTATATTCACAGAATTACGAGTCTTGTATGCTCACCATTCGCGAGTGACGTACACTGCACTACAATATGGCCTCACAACCGACCTGGGAGGCTGTAAAATCCCCAAAATTTCCTGGGAGAGCATGCCCCAGCCCTCCCTAAATGCTTATACACTTCGCGCAGAATTTCGTACAAACGTAGTGTGCCCATGCTGTGCCCTAGCATCAGCGATGTCCTGGCTATGCCACTGGTCTGTACCCTACATAACTACATGAGATAAATTGGTTGATTAGCGAAAGAAACTGTTGAATTCCAGGATGAAGGAGTTTATCTTTGGAGGACGGAAAGTAGGTACATTCCCTCTGGGATGGCAGGACATGTCATCAGACACCACACCCACCTGTGATGACATATGAGGAAGTTTGAGCTATTTTAGGACATTTGGTTGGCATTTAGCACCTAGAATCAGTACAAATTGAAATTATTTTTAAAATCGTAGCACCTGACTGCTTGTAATGTAGTTGTATACTGTTGGGTACTTCACTTCAGTCCTAATTGTACACTTAGTTTTCGTAAAAAAAAGTCACATTAAATGCTCTGGGAAGCTTAAGTTTTGACCTCCTTACTTCACCTTTTGCAAACTCTGTTCAGATATTCTGCTATGATCATTTCAATTTTACACCTATACTTAATCTATAGGGATTAGCAACCACCTTCCCAGTCAATAGTATGGGCCTGAACTGCGATCAATTCCTTTCATATGGTATCAAACGAGAGCCGCCTTCAAGCAGAACATGATTTTGACTTCACCTTTTTGTTTTAAAGTTCTAGTAAAAAGGTATACTCAAAAATGTCAATTTTTATGGTGTGATGACATCTTTTAAGTAATAGTTATATCACATCTATGAGGGATGTATCCATTTTAAATTGCTCTGCCCTCGGGCGTGGTGGAGTGATTTAAACCGGATACATCCCGACTAGGCGTAATATAAGTCTTTTGTGTCACCGGTTGCTAAGCAAATGACGTCAAACACATTTGTTACCATGCATGACGTCGTGCAAATGTGTTTTGTTGGCTTGTCAATTCAAATCTAGCTTGCAGTGTGTATCAGACAACTGCAGACTAGTATCACACATAAGGAAAATGGATTTGCATAGTGATTCTTGAGTGCTAATTTTAAGCAGGTATTTAAAATCATAAACAACTACATTGCACGCCTGTATATCAGACAGTTCTGCTGTCTACAGCAGTATTCTAAGCCACAGTAGATTTCTGGACTGCAACTTGATGAGAACACTAAGGTCAGGCACATACCATAAGTTGTCTTCCATGACCTATAGTTTGGCAATATAATTTCACATTACTGGTACTGTACTTGGTATGCACAAGAAGATACCTGAAGAGTCACCAGATCCTTTCAGGTGCTGAAAGTGATCCACACTCACATTGCCTGCATCTTCAACTCATTGCCAGGCCTTTCCACAATCCAGCTTTTGATTGCTTACAAAACACAAAATGGAAGGAGTTAGCAATCAAAAACTACATTGTGGGAAGGCCTACAAACAAGGCTAGCTGCAATACAGCAAAAGGAACATCTCGAAAGGCAAATGAAACACAAAGAAATAATTGCATGTGGGCTTTGCTCAGGCTCACCCCAATACCCTTAGCAAGTATATGTATGGTGGGTTTGAGGTTTATAACATCAAGTTACCTTTTCATATCTTAGCCATTGACTGTGGGACCTTACGTGCACCTTTGAATGGCCAACTGAACATCACATCAAGCACCTTTGGTTCAGTGGCAGTCTATTCCTGCATGCCACCTTACATGCTCAGTGGTACCATGGCACGCACTTGTCAGAGTACTGGAGAGTGGTCAGGCAGTGAGCCAGTCTGCAGTAAGTTGTCATTGTGTCACAGTAGCTTAAAGGTTCACTGAAAAAATGTGCAGCCTACATGAATATACCCTATGATTTCATATGCACAACTGCTAGCTTGTTATATTCACTGATTGTTAATAGTATACAGAGAGTAAAACATTTACCATCACACACTTTCCAGGTTGTTCTTTGTTCTGTCGTAATGGGGGCACACCAGATACAAGCTGTACAGCATGCCACTGTACACCAGGACTAACTGGAATACTGTGCGATGTGGACATTGATGAGTGTGATGGTATTAACCCTTGTTCAGGAGGATCATCATGCATAAATGAAATTGGTGGTTACAGATGTGAGTGTGTGCCTGGATTCACTGGACAGAATTGTGCTGAGGATATTAATGAGTGTGATGGTATTAACCCTTGTTCAGGAGGATCATCATGCATGAATGAAATTGGTGGTTACAGATGTGAGTGTGTGCCTGGATTCACTGGACAGAATTGTGCTGAGGATATTAATGAGTGTGATGGTATTAACCCTTGTTCAGGAGGATCATCATGCATAAATGAAATTGGTGGTTACAGATGTGAGTGTGTGCCTGGATTCACTGGACAGAATTGTGCTGAGGATATTAATGAGTGTGATGGTATTAACCCTTGTTCAGGAGGATCATCATGCATAAATGAAATTGGTGGTTACAGATGTGAGTGTGTGCCTGGATTCACTGGACAGAATTGTGCTGAGGATATTAATGAGTGTGATGGTATTAACCCTTGTTCAGGAGGATCATCATGCATGAATGAAATTGGTGGTTACAGATGTGAGTGTGTGCCTGGATTCACTGGACAGAATTGTGCTGAGGATATTAATGAGTGTGATGGTATTAACCCTTGTTCAGGAGGATCATCATGCATAAATGAAATTGGTGGTTACAGATGTGAGTGTGTGCCTGGATTCACTGGACAGAATTGTGCTGAGGATATTAATGAGTGTGATGGTATTAACCCTTGTTCAGGAGGATCATCATGCATAAATGAAATTGGTGGTTACAGATGTGAGTGTGTGCCTGGATTCACTGGACAGAATTGTGCTGAGGATATTAATGAGTGTGATGGTATTAACCCTTGTTCAGGAGGATCATCATGCATAAATGAAATTGGTGGTTACAGATGTGAGTGTGTGCCTGGATTCACTGGACAGAATTGTGCTGAGGATATTAATGAGTGCTTAAGTTATCCATGCTTGAACGGTGGCATATGTACAAATGAATTTGGTGGCTTCAATTGTAGTTGCATTAATGGCTACTTTGGAGAAACTTGTGGGGACACTTCCCCTTGTTTTCGGAACTGTTCTGAAGCTTGCTTGCAAGGTAATCATACCGTTACTATGTTACAATCCAGTCGTGAACAATTGATGACCACTACTGCACAGTACTTGAAATTTGGCAAGCTGTCTGTAACTTTTGGTATTTTCATTTTTCTCAACAGCACAGTGGCAAAGAGACTTGTGCATCTTTTACAATGAGCTAAGAGATTGGAGGTCTACAGCAATCCAGTGCGGGTTACAACTTCCCATCATGGAGCCAAGTAATCAAGGGACAGCAGAGCAGCAGTGGTCAGAAGGAAGAGCATACTGGAATACACTAAGATCCCTATGGGTAATACAAGCACAGAACATAGATGTCATTGACCCAGCACTTACTCAGCCAACACCAGGTGAGCTTGCTAAGAGTATGAAATTGAACACACACATCAAACAAGTTGGCCCAGTACCAGCAGTATCGTTGTGAAAATACTCACATGTATATACCTACCCATACTACTACTAGGGAGATGCTTGATCATTGTGGAACAAGCCTGAGTGAGTAGCAATTATTTGTCATGGCACACAGACCATGCATGCACGTAGCATTACACACCAGCAAGGTTTGTCAGTCAGGCAGCTGCATAGGCACGCATTAAGCTTCACACTCAAATCATGAGATAAATCTTGAGCATCGTTCATGCATGTCCCTCTTTACTGAAGTGACTTTAACCATTGTCTGCTGTCTGTGACTGAGCAGCCTGCCCTTCAGAGTATAGTTCAAGGAGCTATAGAAATGAGAAGTTGCCACACGTAGTTAAATTGTAATTTGAGTTGTGTTTGCCGCCCATCTTTCACACACCGACACTACAGTCTGGCAGAAGCCCTTCACCCTTGCTCTCATTTACGGTAAATGGTTGGCCCAAGCAACCAAGTAAACACACATATGAACAAGGCAATCTCACAAGTGTGGAGCTCACTCAGGCTCACTCCAATTAAACTTTTTATGCAGACTTTCTCACCCTACTTTATTTTTGGAGTCTGGCTACCCAAGCATACCACTGTTTTGAACACAGCCTTAATTTGACATTCACTCCACCTCCTACATTATAAATATATCAATGTAGTTTAATATGTTTCATCACCAAACATTTTGCAGTGTCTAGTGTATTGGACGTCCTATGGCAGGATGAAACAACCAACTGGGAAGCAGAGTTCAGAGCATGGCGACAGTATGCCATTTCACAAAGGTTGCCCGTTGGATTTGCCACAAGCCCAGCAGTTATTCCGTCAAACTGGATGGCCTTCTTGAATGAATGGTCATCTAGTTATGGCCTTTACAATGAAACATACTCACAAGTATGTCGCACTGGATAGTAGCAGACACAGTGTCATAGGCCTACAATAATGTTATAGCATAACAAAGTTGTAGTTCTTGTGCTTAGAAATGAAAGCAGAAAATATGCTTTTTGTAGCCCAGATATATGAATAAAGTTAACTCAAATTGTTAACCATTGCAATAACTACTATTTACACTATGGATCCCATTAATAAGCAGTATTCTCCATTTTCACAGACCAAACTTAACACAAGAGCACTTAAAATTGTTGCCAAAGTCAGCTGGCAAATACTCATCCAAATTGAACACTCCCTTGCCTACAATGCAAAGGGAGCTGGCATTAAAAAGGTAGAGAAATGACCCACCTAGCACTGACTGAGGGCTCAGAAGCAACAAGTGTACTACCGTATTTATTCAAATAAAACGCATGATCCAATCTAGCCCAAGAAATTCAATTCAGGGAATTTTTGGGTGGATCCAACTTAGCACAAGCCTGCCACTAATTAATTTGTGTTGATCCAATTTAGCACAAAGCCAGCCTCTCAGTTGTCCCAGTCAGTTTATTTTGTGACAACAAAGGGTGGTCAAGAACAATTTCCAGGAGAAAGATCTATCCCATAAGTGTTCTACTTTGGCGTTTGTAAGACTTTTTGCTGCTGCAGCTGCTACTTTCGGGAAGTGGTAAAACCAGGAACGATGGAAATGGAAATGGAAATGGAAATGGAAATGGAAATGCAAACTCACTCGTCACTCCTTTAACTGGATGTTGCTGTACACTGCAAGTTTGATGCTTGGAAATCCACCTTGAAGTTCCTCCGTGTAGTCTGGGAACGAGACTAGCATCAGCATTCCGACGAATGATAACCTGCCTTAATTAGAGCAGTTCTCATGGGTCCAGTCTGAACTCTGAAGGGGCATCTAGAGGGCTCCCTTTTCAGTGACAGCTGTCCAAAGTTCGTGTGCTGTTATTTATACAGAACGGTTGCAGAATTCAAAGGGGACTGCAACTTTGATGGCACTAGTACTGCGAGCAATTACGGCACTGCGAGTGAGAATGACGAGTGAGTTTGCATTTCCATTTCCATTTCCATTTCCATTTCCATTTCCATCGTTCCTGGTTTTACCACTTCCCACTACTTTCTACCAAGAACCTCACTTCTGGAGAACTGAAAGCCAGGAACTCTTTGCATTTCTGTTTGACCAAAATAATTTTTCGGATTTGAATCCATTGCAATGCATGATCTGCAAGAAATTCAATTCCTGGAATTTATGGGTGGATCTAACTTAACGCATGGCCACTCAAATTATTTAATTTGCATAATAAATACAGTATCAGCCTTTGAATGATACCCATCTTGCCCTACTTCACACCTTTCTGCTGGCACAGAGCCTATACACCAAGCATGCTGGCGGGATAAGAGAATGATCATCAAATTACAGACACTATGTACAACAGTAAGAGCAGTATGATTGTGGTCATACATCTGGAATGTGACACATTCCACTTTGACTTGAAACTAGCTATGCTGCCTTCTACATTTTGACTACCAGATCGCCCTTCCTTTGCCAACTTCAGTAGCATCCTCTGTTAAGTATGTGTCAGTGTGGCATCCCAGAAAGCAATGTGATTCATGACATTAGTTTCTCTTGGGGTCATAGAGTCTACTGACTCAAACCACATATGTAGATCGGGAAATTTTCACCGTTAAAATATTTTCTTCAGTGCGCCAGAGCGACAAAAATTGGGTCTCAATACTTTCACGTCGTTTCATGTCCCCCTGTCACATGACCCACCGAGGGGGTGGGGTTAGAGCACAAGCGCACTTATGTCTAACCGAGGGTAAACCTGCCACGAAACAGAAATGAAGATGTAGCCAAGCTGAAAATTTGCCTGGAAGCTAAAACCAGTAGAATCTGATTTCAGGTCAGGGACAACCTACATGACAGTGAAATTTATCTGTGTGCTGGAGGACTGAGCCACTATGGGATCAGCACTGAACTAAAATTTCATGAGTTTGCAACAAAAGCTGATGGAGTTGCCTTGATACCAACCAGCCATGACTATGAAGATTATGAATGTGTAGATGGAAGTGCAAAAAGTCCTGCAACAGTATATGTGCATGTTTTTTAGGACTTCAAAATAAATAGTATTTGAGGACGAACACCGATTGGAATCTTCATTAGTACATGTACAGTTCGTATTTATTTCAGATGTCACTGAAGTATCGATCGGTACACCTGGAACCAGACTGTCCTTAGCCTTGTTCTCTGGCTCCTCCAGGCCCAGCATTTGTCAGCTGAGTGGGGCCTTGGGAATGAGGCTATAAACGTCCTTACTCTAGAGGGTGTTCTTAATCTAGAGTGTCATTTAAGATGATAACCTAGCTGTCAGTGTGCACTCCAGAAATCCATGTGAAACTCTGTGGTGTATAGCCTGCTAGAGGCTATTGCACACCGCTATATATTCAGACCAATATTATCAGAGACTGTAGGCTGCACTGTACAACTCACACCAAAATATTACAACTTCCACTTATATACATAACATTTGTCATGTTTTTATACAATAACAGAAGACATACAAAAACGGATATAGAGATTCAACAAGTTCAATCAGTCAAAGGTCAAAAATACCACATGCAAAGACTTGTCCTGGGGTTCCTTCATGATACAAAGAGTTTGTCAAGTGAGACCAACTCCAGGACAAGTCACGAGATAGCAATTAAGGCCTTATAGGGACGAAGCTAGGACAGGAAAAATGATGATATACAACACAAACATAGCCTGGCTCCACTACACCCTCCTATAGTATAGTGGCTTCCAATCAGTCACCCAGAAAACCTCACGGAAAATTAGCATTGGAGGATTTAGCCTAAAAGTTGTACACGCCCATATCACACACATCTCCAACAAAGGGCGACCCAATTTAAAAATGGAGGGCCAGACCTTCATTGAACTATGTGAAAAGACAACCAATGTAGGGTATGTGCTCACCCAGATCCAGCAGGAGTTTGGACCAGAGTATACCGTCGTAACTTCAGACGGCTTGGAAGCTAAGGACTCAGGAGTCTGGCACTCAAGGTTTGTCCCAGAAATGTTGTCATCAACATGTGCAATAGTGCATGATTTTGTTGTACAGGCTTGCCATAGTTACATTAATTTTGTCTGTGTGCCTGCAGGCATGAAGTTCTGGAAGGTCAACTCAAGAAAGTTTTATGCCGTGCCAAATGAGGATCTTTTGGCACCTGTGCGCAAGAAAAGTAGAGAAAGAGTTGGTCATCAATTGAAGATCATGATGATCAGTCTAGTAGCTGTGCTGATGGACTTTTCCAATGAAATAGCCCTCCTCCACAAAAAAAAAAATTGATCGTGTATTTGAGCTGACGAAAGACACACCTGTGCCCCTAGGACTGCGAGGTCTACTTCAAGACACCCTGAAGTGTAAAATTTGCCACATTTCCCCCATGAGGCCCCCAACTGTCTTGGCAAAAGTGCTGCCGAAGCATTCTTGGCTGTGAGAGCTGTGTCAATCGGTGGTATGAGGGGACTGACGCTCTGACCAAACATTGTCCAGGATGCCAAGGGGAGTGTGGCTATGCTGAAGCCATACGGCTCCATGGGCTTGATGATCTGCTGTCAGGCATCCGTGAGATCATACAGTAATTCCTGGGAAGAAAACTTTGCTTTTGACATTAGCACTATCCGTTTTAGCATTATCAGTTCCTGTGATGAGTCAAATGTTTCATCTTGTTGTCATTCTTAAACTTTGAATTGATTTGTGAATCAGTTGCTCGTATTTCTAAAGATAGTGAATGTAGACAATGGTAAGAATTAGTAAATACAGAATAAACACATGAAAGAAGACCCAAACAGACTGCCGTGAATATTAAGATCAGATGTTGCCTTGACCACATTTTTACATTATCTTCCATTGTTGAGAATCGTATGATAGGAAATCAGGATGTTTGCATGCTTTATTGATTTTCACAAAGCTTTGACAGCCATTCCTTATGGAAGAAACTTCACTCAAAATATGGCATAAGTAGTAACTTTATGATTGCCCTAAAATCTAATGTGAGTTGTACTGTCAAATTTAATGACCTATATTCAGACTGGTTTGATGTAAACACAGGAGTTAAACAAGGCTACATTCTCTCCCCTGTATTGTTTGCCTTGTACATTGGGTATACAGGTTAATGATAGAAATGTAGCTGCTTTATTGTATGCAGATGATATATATTTTAGCTCCTAATGCAGAGACTTTGACTGATTTGATATACACTGGTGCACTGCCTGGATTAATAGCTCTAAGTCTAACATAATGCACTTCGGTAAGAGACACTGTAGAAAGCCAAGGTCCTCATTTCATTTTAAAGCAGGTAATCAAACAATTGACTACACAAGTGATTACCGTTATTTGGGATACCATATAAATGAACACTTGGATCTATCACAAACAGTTAGTAAAATTACCATAGCAGCCAATCGGGCACTAGCATCACTTAACCATAGAACCAGATGTGCAAGGAGATTTCACTATGACACCTACACTATGCTTTTTAGGGTTTTGAGCAGGATACTTGTATACTCATGCATCTGGGGCAGAGGAGGTAGGACGCATTCACATGATGGCGACTATTAACTGACATTCCATGGTCAAGAAGTGGAGGCAGGCTAAACGAACGACTCTATGGACAAAGTCGCAATGGGCGCAACGGGTGTGCATAATTTTTGACGATGTGACATCATGTCCTCCCTCCTCAGCATCTGGGGTCATAGGGAATTTCCTAAAGTCCAGTCCATTCAAACTGCTGCATGAGGTTTTTCCTTGGACCGGAGTTGGCACCTCATGTTCCAACACAGGGTTGTTTGGTGAGATGGGATGGGTCTCTTTCCAAGCTGAAATAAAGTTCTCTATTATCAAGTTCTGGCATAGGATTTGGTCTCTCCCTACACACAGACTACCCAATATAATGCATAGATGGAGTTCCCCCCAAAAAAGGCCTTGGCATAGAATTTTGCAATTGAAATATAGCAAGTGGCTAGATAATCTCAACTCAATTGATCCTATAATTGTGAAAGTGGTGGAAGATTAGTCCTATACAGGTCTTACATACAAGCTGGAACCAGCCCCAGAAGAATATGTTACCCACCAACCTCCTGGTGAAGGAGAAAAACCATTGCTCAGTTAAGATGTGGATGCCTACCCTTACAGATGGAAATTGATATAGACATCCTAAGACGCCCCTTGCTCGAAGGATATGCCAGCTGTGCAATGAGGGGATCGAAGATGAAACACACTTCTTAAATATCTGCCTGCAGCTTACCCAGGAAAGAATTTCCCCATTTAAAACCATTGACAAGGGTTCCAGGGGAAGGCTTGTCTGTTTCTATGTGGTCTGTCTCCTGGTGTACCATGCATGAGAAGGGTCCCAGGGGAAGGCTTGTCCGTTTTACATGGTCTGTCTTTTGGTGTTCGGAGAAGAGTACCCTAGGAGGGCTACTTCAGCCATTAAATACACTCTCTTCTTTTCATCCATGCTCTCCCTACCTTGACAGTATAATTAGCTTTACGTCTAGACTTACTACTCCCTCATCTTTCTTTGGTCCTTTCATATACAAATCAGATGTATTAATAAGTGTACTATGATATATTTTTTTTTTTTTGTACAACACTATCTGTGCTGCCCGTCTTATGAGCCTAGCTGGCTTGCTGCCCTAGGGACAAGACGTAAAAATAAAATTCATTCATTCATAAATTCCGACGGGGTGCCGATCTTTTGGGGACACCGGGCCTTCACACCGTCTAGTTTTGATCACTTGCAGCATGCATATGCAAAACGGAGGGGCGAGGCCTGGTCCATATTTTATTACGTGACGTTAGTATCTACCTTGGTACTGAACTGCTAGACAGAGGGGTGGAGAGGGGTACCTCACCGAAAGAACGAGCTTGAGGCTTTTTCTCGTAGTTTCTGTCCCAAGCGCTAGAGTTTCGAACGTTCGTGAAGCGAAAAACATGCCGCTCCTGGTTTATAAACGAAGAACACGTTCGCGAAATGCGATCGGGAACCCCTCTCCGCTCCGTCTACGTATGACACAGACGTCATTCATGTGGTAAAATGGACCAGGCCCCCCCCCCCCCCCCCCTCCGTTTTTGCGCATACTGCAAGCATCAAAATCTGGAGTGTGGGAATGCCTGGGAACGAGGGTACGAACATGTACGATCTTCCTTTTGTAATTGCTTATAATTATCTGCTTGAGATAATACCTTTACCTCCTTTACCCTTATTGTAGAAATCAGCCGTTAAATTTGTAGTACCAGTTTACACACCATCACTTGCACTAGTCTCGCGTGGCCACACCCCGTTCCGCAAGAGAGGGAAGGGGTCTGGTAACTTCTTTTACAGCAGTTTGTTGCGACGCTCTGTACAGTGCGGGACCAATCACAGCGCAGTATTCTGTCACATGATGCTGTTACCGCAACTTCAATATGAAATTCAAGGCAATTTGCGGCAAAACACTTTGTATGGCTTTCCTCCGGAAGGAGAAATGTTTCCTGTCAGCCCCTGAGGGGTTCCGACGGCACATGCAAGGTGTCTGCTGATACCTGGTTCGCTGGATGCAGCACAAAGTACTTCGGTACTCACCAATGCAGAAATAAAGCCTACAAAGAGATCCAGCCTGAGATTCCGAAATGTGTCTATGGATAAATACCATCTATCCTCTGCTCCAATGCCAGAGCTCCAGTAGCTCAGTTGGTAAGAGCATCTGACCGGCATTCAGAAGACTGTCACGAAAATTTAGGTCCGGGGTAAAATTGGTCCGGGCGGACCAAAATTGGCAGCCAAAATTGGTCCCCCCCTGCCAAAAATGGTCCGTATGCGCGTTCACGAGTATTGTAGAAGCTCAGCAACAGACGACATCAGCAAGGTGTAGTAAGTAAAAGGAAACAGCAGGCATCTGATGTCCAGAACGAAGCCTACAGGCTACACACGCGAGCAGGAGCGACGGTGAAATCCGTTGCTGCACCGTGACAATTTTGAATAGTGCGCACCCTATTTATTTTGGCGAGGAAACGGCTATTATGTTAACTAGGTTCTAGCACACTGTATTGAGGAGAGACCAACTGTGCAGACTAACGTTTGAGTCTGAAAATTTCAGTCATAGCACAAAAACTACCCGCCATCGCTATTTGTCGCTGACTGTTAGCCGCACCTGTGTCCTTTCTGTTTATATTTCATGTACATTGCTTGCGTAGCCTTCTCAGCAGTATAGGGAAGCAGGACCATTCGTAGCAACCCATACTGGTCCGGGTGACCACTTTTGGCTGCCAAAAATGGTCCCCCGGACCGATTTTGGTTGCCAAATTTGGTCCTGCTAGGACCAGTTTTGGCAAGAGCGGACCATTTTTGGCAACCAAAAGTGGTCCGGGGGGACCATTTTTGGCAGCCAAAATTGGTCCGGGGGGCCACTTTTGGGTAGGACCGATTTTTGCGTGACAGACCCCTTCCCTCTCTTGCGGAACGGGGTGTAGCCACGCGAGACTACACTTGCACTTGTTTTAGTGACTCACAGGCCGGTGTCATGAAAATATACACACCCCGTAAATATGGGCATCCCGGGGTTCCCATTTTCACATGATTTTAGGCATCCCGTCGTGATTATAGGAACCCCCTTCAGCACGCAAACGGCGGGAAGGTTATGATGACACGTATACAGCACTGGCGGTACGGTCAGTTGTCAAAACATGTCAGGCGCAGAATGGCCAAGTATAAAGTGGCAAATTCAGGAAGTATACACATATACCCGGAGAGATAGAAGAGAAATGGGAGACCAAGAGATCAGTGAAGACCTTCACTCTGATGAGCAAAGTGAAGACGACATTCAGACTAGTGGTCCTGCAGCAAAGAAGAGCAAGGTACATCATATAGGGGATAGCTTTAAACATAGTGATGGAGAGTCAAAGCCAAGGAAAATATGTAGGAAAGCCTAAAGAGAGAAATTTAAACTTCTGTACCTCATTGTCACATTTTAACTATACCTTCTTCTCTAATAGATTCTAACACTAAAGCACTGAAATGATATTGTTCTTTTACAGGCATCTGAGTATTGGATTAGAGACCTTATGCTAACAAGGAAGGATAAGGTGATCATTGAAAAAGGGGGAAAGCTAACTGATGTCCACATGAATGCTGCACAAAAGATGTTGGGTGAGCAGTTCCCACAACTTCAGAGTCTGCAGTCCACTCTGCTTTCACAGACTAGCTCTTTTGAACCAGTGTCTGAATGCGGTGGATTTTATCCTGAAGGTATGTGTTGATACAGTTAGATGTACCAATTTTGTTACCAAACATGCCTGCTGGATAACTTTGTGTCCAATGTTGATAAGCATTGTTTCTATCCTTCTTGTACATGCAGCTGTACAGATATCATTTGTTCCAGAAAGACAGCACTGGGTGGCAACAGCTTATCACGATGGCTAAGTCCATATTTATGACAGCTACTTTCCTGGATACCTGTGTCCAAGCACAGAGGAGCAACTGGTTCGACTTTATCAGCCTGCAGTGAGAGGGGGCACTCTCATGGTTACAGCCAACTCCATTCAACAGCAGGAAGGCAGCACTGATTGTGGTGTCTTCAGTGTTGCAGCTGCATACCACTGTGCGATGGGCGATGACTTTGGGGGAGTCACATTTGAGCAGAATGGCATGCGGAGGCACTTACTTGAGTGTTTGAACATAGGCAGCTTTCGACTTTCCCCATAGCCCTTGGTGCTGTGAACAGGAACCCTGCAAAGCACCTGTTTGTACATGTGTATTGTGTCTGCCAGCTGCCTGAGTCTTACGACTCAAATATGATACAGTGTGACAAATGTAGTTTGTGGTACCATTTTAAGTGCATGAATCTACGTTCTGACTCTACTGTACCTGACATTTGGTATTGTTCAACCTGTAACTAACTTTTAGTTATATATTTTTTATAATTGTTATATAAAATTTATGCTAGGATGTTTTGAAGTCAAAATGCAGTGTGGTTGTGTGGTCAATAACATTAGCTAGCTAGAAAGCCTATTTTCACGTAAGTATAGGCACCCAGATGTCTACATTTACGTGAAAAAGTTTTACCGTGTGCCTATTGTTACATAGGTATACCTAGCTATGTATCCAGCTATACTCGTGGGCAAATTTCGTGGGAGACCCATTTTCACATAGGCATGTCTATAAACATAGTTAACACGGGCAAAATTTCACTGTTTGCACGGGATGCCTATTTTCACAGTGGGATGCCCATATTCACTGCATCCGGATGCCTATAGTTACGTGAATATAGGCATCGGGGTGCCTAATTTTACGTGAAAATGGGCATCCGGGATGCCCATTTTTGGGGGTGCCCATATTCACTTGACACCGGGCATTTTGCGTATCACTCTAATAAAATATTCATTTTAGCTACACATCATTGTTATACAAGTCCACGTGTTTATCTCGCCAGCAGACACGTCACTGAATCACAAGACATGGTCAGATTTGGAGCTATAAAAAGACACGGACTATCAGTTTGCGTTTAGAAGCCTGTGCAACTTCACTGAATTTTAATAACGTGCTCGTACTGCAATAAAACTCTTACCAGGAATGGCAAAAGAGCAGTTGATTCCACCTATTCATGTACCGGTCTACTTGGAATCTGTCGCTCTTGGACTTCAGCAGGTGGCCGAAGTAAAATCCACTGCCGTTGATAGCGTACTCGACACCGGTTACAAAAATCCAGCTGAACCGCGTCTTCAGCAATGGTGGATCGACCCATCTGAAGAAGAGGAAAGCCAATTTTTTGTCCACTTGAACGATAGCGAGGGTCACCCACATGTTCTACAATCACCTGAGCAAGACGGATACAGGTGCTTCATAAACGAGCAGGGCGACAGAACCGAGAACGGTGGCATTCAAGTATGGATATTCGAATCCGTCGGTGATCCGACCAACAACATATGGCGTTTGAGGAACTTCAAGACAAATTTCTACTTATACCTGGATGGCAAAGCCGGTGAGACCGGGATTCCAATCATCGCTCTTCGTTACCCTCCGCTGGAAAGCAATGTAGAGTGGAAAGTGGACGTGGAGTAGCTACTGACCTACATGTGTAACTGAACAAGCGAGTGGCACAACAGAAATTGAGCACGGATATAATTAGCTAGTTTAATACCTTGTGTGTCGTCCTTAGCAAGCAGCACCACTTAGTTTATACAGGCTGTGCAAACTGTATATATACCTAACTTGGCAGTATACTATTGTGCAATTGGATAATACTGAAAGGTCCTTACAGGGAATATAGGACAAAAGATGTTTTGCATGAACAGTAACTTACACAGCTTACTCTGCTGAATGATGATTACACTTTTTCTTGCATCTTGTGCATGGTGTATTAGGAGAACTACAGTTTTTCACTATAGTCTTAATTTCAGAAGCCCACCCCATTCCTATTTCTATGACCTTACATGACGTAGTATAGAGGTGGCATTCAACTAGGAGCAACGAACTAGTCATGTGGTCAAAGGGAGTTGAAATCAACAGTACTACATAATTGTTATAGTGAGCACAATGGTTTTGCATTGTGGGACAAAACTGTTTGTTAGGGTACAGCTGAGTTTGAATAGTGATAAAGATCAATATAAATTTTACAAAATAGCGGCAACAAGCTGACAAACTGCATGACAAGCACACCGATTGCCTTTTCAAAGTTGAGGTCTGATTTATTCACTTGGGTAGCTATCAACAAACAAGGAGAGCAGTATGCATACACAGACATAAAAACTACAGCATCATGAGCACACAACATACAGTGGCTGTCGTATCATGCAGGAGAGCAAAAGGTGAGAGTAGCAGTAAACTGACCACCTTATAAACTATGGCATTGACTCAGGTATGTTCGCATGCCAAAATTGGCACATTTTGGAAACCATTTTATACCACTTATGGTCGACTGTGACATGCCAATTCTAGCCTCGGTCCCAGGCCTCCCCCGTTTTACCTTCCGTTTGCGCTCACAATAATAATATACACGGGAGCGGAAAGCCGGCGAAAAACGGGGAAGGCCTTGGAGCATTCATCACGTGAATGACGTCAGGTGGACGCGAGGTGGACGTAGGGTGGGAGGGGCCCAACTGCCAAAACAACGCACAGGACCGTTCGTTCGAGCGCTCTACCGCGTTTTCGGACTACTGGCCTTAGCGTGATAGAAACTACTCGTCTTGAGCGGTAAGAAACTCGCTTTCAAGTTTAGTCCGTATATATTTGAATATCGGTCCCCCCCCCCTACGTCCACCTCGCGTCCACTCACGTGATGAATGCTCCCAGGCCCATATCCCTAGAACTTGAAACAGCAGTGACAGTTAAGTAGTGGTTCCAAGCATATAATATGCCAGCTGGAATTCGGCTAACCACTCGCCGTACCGTCTGTGAAGCTAATTTCCTAGTTTTCGATCACATGACAACTGACCAGCACAGAAAACTGTACCAACAGAGCATAAAAGCCGACCAAAGTAAAGCTGTATTTTTAGTGCAGCTATACGTAAGCAACTGAATCCAGCGCCTTACCTACGTGTTGTCCATGAGCCTTTCCCACTACCACGGGAAGAGACCTAATCTCGTAAGCCAGACCCACTTCCGCAAGAGAGGGAAGGGTCTGGTGAACTGCGTATACAAGCCTTGTCCCACCGGAATGCAATTAGCTGGATGACGTAATCAGATTCAAATAATGCACTCTTGAATTACCTATTGCGGGGTAAGCACGCTCCCTGAAAACTATTCTCGAAGTGTTTTTACAGTTCCTGTAGTAGCGGGAAAGATGTCCTAGCTCTCTTTCGCTGTTTTCAAGACTGCTATTGCTACTGAAACAATGCAAAATGCTGCAACGTGATTGGGGCGCACTGTACAGTGCGCCGGGATAAGGCTTGTATACGCAGTTCACCAGACCCTTCCCCCTCTTGCGGAAGTGGGTCTGGCTTGCGAGACTAGGAAGAGACCGTGCCAGTCGTGCAGGTCAACGCGCGATTTTGCGTGAGCAACAGTCTCGTTCCCAAACCAATGACCGTGTTCTTGGTTTGGGAACGAGACTGCATGTGCGCATGCGTGCACGGGTGTAATTTCGGAACTGAATCAGTGCCGCAGTACCGTCACGTTTCCGCGTACGTCTACTACCTAGCTGTGTGACGAAAACGTAACTTGGTGTGGTTTTTGGTCTACGAATGCTGGTGAGCTTCAATGCTCCAGGTGTAGCGGTAGTGGTCGATGCGGCTGCTCATGTGTCAAGACAGGTTTGCTCCAACCAGCCTACCCAGCCACCCCATACCAGTCTCCCCTGGGTCACCCACCCTCGGGATTTTCAACCACCACGAGCACCGCTGCCTCTCAACCCTCGAGCCCTCATACAAGACAACACGACGACGGAACAAGAGCAGTTCCCCGTTTTAATGCCGCCCACTGTACGAGTCTCATAATTTTCTGAGTAAACGGTTCTTGCCAACTGAGCAACACGAATGGACAGACTGATTTCATACATATGTACAGCACATTATAAATCCAACACAAAACTCTTTTTATAACACATACACTTCTGTGAAGTACAAAGATCATAGCTAACTAGGAATTATGACACAAATGACACACTATTACACCCACCACAGAAGACTCTATCCATGACGGCCCCTCCGACGTCTGTAACCTTCCCAACTTCAACCATATGGCCAATCCGGTCTTTGCCTAGGGAGACATGGACGCCACAAGCTTCACTAAGTTGCTGGAATCCGCCTATAATGAGACAGTGCACTGGAAGAATTGCTTCAGGATCCCTCAAGGAAAGTCAGGCAAGTCCTTCATACATGAACTGGCTCATCTGTTTCACACGTTTGCCACTGGTTCTGCACGAGAGTCAGTCGCTCTAAAGGCAGCCACAGTACTGCCACTCCTGATGCTCCGGAAGTCACACCACAACTCCAAGCCAAAAGAACACGCTGCCTGCCTGGAAAGACGAATGAGGCTTTGGGAAGAAGGGAGCATAACAGAGCTACATGTAGTTTAGAGAGGGCAGGGCTATATCAAAACCGCATCTCCAATCATCAATCGCAAGGTGCAAAGCAACAACTTGCACGCTCCTTTTGCGAAACTGTCGATGTTTCAAGGGAAGACCCATGCTGCCCTGCAATTGCTGACTGACAAGGGCAAAGGAGGTGTTCTGCACCTTCATGACACCATCAATAATGGGCATTCTGAACAAATCACAGTCAAAGATGTCCTAAAGAGCAAATGCCCCCCAGCCATGCAGCAACCCCTGACTTCATCTACCAGGGCATGCCCCGGATGTCCATCCTGTTATTTTTGACCCAATCAATGCATCCTAGATCAGGTCCATTGCTCTGAGCACAAGGGGAACCGCTGGTCCCTCTGGACTAGATGCCTACATGTGGAGAAGAATGTGTACCTCCTACAAGACAGCCTCCAGTGCCCTCTGCCAATCTCTGGCCCTCACCACCAAACGCCTATGTACGACCCCCACCGATCCAAGATGTGTTTCACCCCTGTTAGCATGCCGCCCCATCGCCCTAGATAAAACCCAGGTGTGAGGCTAACCACCTCTGGCTTGAGCCGCCAGTGCTCTGCCACTGAGCTACAGCAACCGGACAATCACCAACACTCACAATCCTCTATATCAATCAATCAATCAATCAATTTTATTATTTAAGTGACACGCATGAAAATGCCCAGCCATGTTTTATGACTTATGAGTCACTGTGATTGTGAATGTGTAATTACGTGAATGGTGTAAAAATGACAAAAGGTGAGGTTAAGTGTGATATAAAAAACTACAACGTAATTTATACATTTTATAAATAAACTTAGCAACTGTACAAGTATTAATTTCAGAGCTAAGAATAGCTATATAAAACTTGTCAATTATATTGAGGTGCATAAAAGTATGGTTTCTTTCGGTTATAATAGTTTACTACATTCCATTACAAAATGAAATTCAGTCCCAACTTTATCATTATTACATAACTTACATACCCTTTCCCCTAGTGGCACCTTAGGAGTCCGATATCTACCGGTCTCCACTGCCAGCGGAAGGCACCCATCACGCAGCAAAGCCATCGCCCATCTCTGGCCAGGGCCGAGTGGGGCCAACACATAACCGGCAGTTATCAGTACAGCTTTCAATTAGTTTGTAGTTACACAGTTTACCTCCACTTTCTGAGTTAAACAGGAATCCATCCCATGTCCCCATAGAGGGCAGCAATGGGGAAGTTCTTCCCAACTCCTAGGAAATATTGCATAGCATTTCCTTGTATGGATTCTACGGGACTGTGTTTCTCATAACCCCATACACAGCAGCTATAGTCTATTACAGGCGCAACTAGTGTTGAGTAAAGGTATGAGTATGTTTGCACTGAGAATCCACCATTTTCCTTTGACTTGGCTATAAGACTTCCTAATGACCTCCTAGCTGCTAATGCAACCTTATCTACTAATGTTTTATGATCAAGATGCTCATTAATCCAATAACCTAAAGTATTTATACTCACTGCAGTAATCCAAGACTTGGTCATTATGATAGAAGTGGTACAAATTCTGTTTACGTCTTCTTTTCAGCATTAATGAGTACATCATTCTCCGAGCACCATGCAGTAGTTTTGTCGATTAGTTTTTGTAAGTGATTGGGATCTGAAGCCAGAAGTACAATATCGTCTGCATAGGCCAGAGCAGGTACTGAAAAATCATCACATCTAACTCCAAGTTCACAAGCTTCATAGTCCTTAAGTAAGTCACTTACAAATAAACTAAACAATGTTGGGGATAATAAGCAACCTTGCTTTACTCCAGAATTTACATTAAACCATGGGTATATTCCTTATGAACTTCCACTGAGCATTCAAAATCTTGGCACATGCTCTTAAGAGTGTCTAGAAATGGTCCTCTTATTCCATATAATGAAAGTTTTCTCCACAATAGATCCCTATTTATAGAGTCAAAGGCTTTTTTAAAGTCCACAAAACAAGTGTGTCGTTGCCCTTCAGTTTATGATTAAGTACAATGTTGTGAAGAGTAAGAATGTGGTCTTGGCATGTTCTATGTGGTCTAAAGCCATTTTGAAGATCTGAAATAACCTCATGCGTCTCTAGTAGGAACATTAGGCGTCTATTTAAGATGGAGCTTTAATACAGCACTTTGTAAGCTCTGTAGCTGCCTGGGATGTGTTTATTACTCATGCCTGACTTAAGTATTGGGAAAATAACAGCTTTCCTCCAAGCTGAGGGACACACACCATTCTCAAAACAATGGTTAAACAGGTAAACAAGGAAGTAAATAATTGATTCATGCTGCAAGTAACTTGGATCAATGCTATCAATTCCTACAGCTTTGTTGGTTGGTGCCATATTGAGTGCTTGGATGACTTTGTCCCTAGCGATAGGTTCATTGAGTTGATCAGAGTCAGGTATGGCATCTATCCTAGCTTCAGGACTGGGGTGAAAGCTAGATTTACTGCTATCTCTATTAAGTAATGCTTTAAAGCACTCCATCCATTTGCTCAGTACAACATCCCTTTCAGAGGACATGTTACCATCTTTTAATTGCACCTGAAGTGCGATTTCAGAGTCCTTACTATTTTCAGAGATGTTTATATCCCTCCAAAATTGCTTTACATTTTTCTTTTGTTTTAGGGAGTCAAACCCAGTTGCCTTAGCTCAGTGGCAGAGCACTGGCGGCTCAAGCCAGGTGTCCTGGGTTTGACTCCCGGTGGCTGCTGGCCTTTTTCACTTTCTTCTATTTTCGCCGCATAACATCATTCTAAATTCCTTTATTCTAAAACAGTTTGCTACTAAAACCCCTACTCCCCCAAAACCTCCCCAGGCCTTTTTGTGTACATTCTTCCTGAGCCACATGTAACCAGGTAAGTTAATATTATCCTCATTAGTCATTACCACACCAATGGGTTTCTGTAAGACACACCATACCTGCTCCAGTTTTACTAATGCATTCTAGTTTGGCGTTGTTACCATAAAATCCTCTCATGTTCCAACTGGCAAATTTTATTCTAACTGTACCAATGTCTGCCGATTTGTGCGCCAGACCCCACCCAACCCCTGCCCCAGACAGGACAATGACTCACTTAGAGGTACCGGCATCTTCCTTATCCGTTGGCTGACTAGGTTCATGGGTGTGCTGTGGGACTGACAGAGCTGGTTGAATGGAACTGGAAACATTTGACAATGTGGTAGAAACTGACAAGAGCTTGGGTGGTGATTGCTGAGATTGTGAAGATGTTGAGGCTGGGCATTTGGGTGATTGTATAAAAAAGGAGAAGGCTGGTGATTTGGTGTACTGCACAGGTGTACTGAATGCCCCAGTCGCACACCTGGCAGCCACTCAGCATGTGCCTTCAAACTCCATTAGGGGTCGACCAGAAAATTCTCTCCATCAGGAAAGAACCCATGCTAAGTAGTTTTTCTCACTCTAAATGCTCAGAGCATCTTGCATCATGCTGGAAATAAAGGAATTTTATGAGGCGAAAATAGAGGAAAGTGAAAAGGCCGGCAGCCGCTGGGAGTCGAACCCAGGACACCTCTGGCTTGAGCCACCAGTGCTCTGCCACTGAGCTACAGCAACCAGACAACCACCACAACGCAGGAAAGGCTAAGCAGAGGCTACTACGAGTAATATTACTAATCTAATGTCAAGTTGTTAACTATAGCAGCAATGGGTGACAATCTTCCTGAAAAGGTCGATGAGTGTCCGCTAAATCGGGGTCGTTGAGTACATGTATCAATTGGGACCGCGAAACTGTCCGTTATACAGAGTAGCGGGGTGTCCACTATTCAGGGTTGCTTAAGTATTGAAGTAAATGGAAGGACAGTCGGGATTTTCAGAATCGTTATATTGTGGGTGTCCGTTGTTAAAGCGGGATTCCACTGTACTCTACCATATTATTGTACACTGTTTGATGTAGATTGTCATATTTGGCACACTTGAATAACAAAAGTAATACAGCATCTTGGCTATATAGCAAAATCACAAGTCAAGCATCTAGGAATATAGGAATTGGCCTGCAGGCCATTATTCATGGCACACCCCAGGGGCCCCTCCTGGAACCCACTGGCACTGTCCAAAATCCTCTAGTGTTTGTTGGCCATAGCTAATATAAGCCTGGCAAAAGTACATAACAAATCTAGACAATGTTGTCGCTTATAGCCATGCAAGTATACTATGAAAGCTGAACACAAACTGGAACTAGCTGTATGTGAGTTCTCTAGGCTACAAACCACCGAGTAGTTCCTGGTCAGCTTGGGCTTTGTGACACTGAAAAGGAAGTGGGTGTATGTAAAATATACAGGCATACACATTAACACACAAAGATAATTTTACAACCAAGTTTTTGTGAGGCACAAATTTTCACCTTTTAATGCGAACCCATGAAACTATGTTTCTGTGGAAGACAGTTTTATGAAGTAATAAACATACCAACAACCCACAGACTCTCACAAATAGATAGTGAGACTCCTAATCTGAAGTTGTCCTTGACTCATTACAACAACTGGTATTCACAGCATACAGACATACACTAAATACAAGACACCCACTTACAGCAGTTATGCAAGCCTCCACCGCCTCATCAATCTCACTGCATGCCTCCTTATACAGTGCCTCCTTTTCTAAAAACTGTTGCAGAAATTGTATACATAATATAATACATGCAAATATTACTTACTCTAGTGGAGCCAGTAGTTTACTTGTGGGAATGAACCACACTGTTTCCAGAAGAATCTAGATATCTACCAGTGATAAGCACTGACAGGAACTTACATTATGGATCTTGAGCAATTAGTCTTTTGGGCCAAAAATTACACAAATATCCATGAACAAATTACCAGAACAGTCTTGAACACAGAACAACTTGGTCATACATGTACACTATGTGTGTGCATCTGAAGTAGGTCCCTTAGGGCTGAAATGCTGCACTCAACGATTGTTCTGACAATTCACTCTCAATACTCATGTCTAATACATACACTTAATAACTTGATTTCAAATAAGCATCACATAAGCTGCATACAATCCATTCACAGTTGGCATGTTGCACCATGCATATTGCCTTGTAGTAACCTTTGTGTTAGAAAGTGTCCATTATTAATTGCTCATCCAGAAAATTGATAGTAAACACCTACCCGCTGTTTCTGTTCCTCAGTATCTTGATGAAACTTGGCCTCCATCGCCTCCTTGTGATGGACCTCTTGCTGCAGCAAACATACATCTCTAAAAAGAGAGAAAGAAGTGACCAAATGTAAATCTCATCCACATACATGTAACATGGCGTAATTGTTTAAATCAAGTCAATTCCATGTTGTAACGTGAACCCCTTTTTGGCAGTTTGGCAAAGAGAAAGTAGAAAGCTGTGTTCAAGAGTAAAAAAAATATTACTGCAATCTAACACCACAACTGCAGGGCAAGTTACACAATTTTGTGTGGCTACTACTCAAGAATGTAAAAATGGGTAGGAAGAGGAAGAGCATGCAGCTATTTTTCAAGTGGGCAGCAGTACTAAAATAATAGCATGAACTGTGCACGCTTCCCAAGATTCACACTTCCCAAGATTCACACTTCAAAACCCACCCAAATCAGTGCTTCTAGCTATACTTAAAGGCTCGTGCTGACATCAAAGAGTTTGTCACTACTTGCTACCCAAGTGTAGAAGTAAACTGATAACAAGATTGTGGCTCCAGTAGATACGTCATTATGCTGTCAGCCCAGTGCAATCGCTTTTCAGGGACTGCAGGCCTGCTCATCACCACAATGCTGTTAGTTGGCAATTTTTGACCTAGATAATACATGCATGCATGTAGTTAACCAGATGGAAAGATCTACTATATACATGTGAAAGCAATTGATTCTTGAAGATAATGCACATGCAGGCTAAGAGTACAGGTCTGTTTTATTTAGAGCCAACTCATTTATGTGCATGTGGCTAAATGCATGGCTGCTTATCATCAGAACTTGCAATTGCAATCATTTCTCATTGGCACAAAGTTGTACATGCAATGCACTGTTCTGTAGGCACAAAACCATTTCATGTGGTATTCTGCTCAGCCTTCCACAAAATCCTGAAGCTTCTAAAAAGACAATAAGGAGACTTTACCTACATGCACATTGAACCCTTCTTTCGAAGTGCCCTATAGATCCACTTCAGACAACATTTGATCCAAGCGATTGTGATTTTCATGTGACCAACATGGTCTCTGAGCAGTCAAGAATCTCAACCAGCAACTACATGTATATATTCCTGATGGGACAATAGTGCAATACTGATATAACCCTGGAATGCTTTTTCAAATTCCTGGCCAAGGAGTAAAGGCCTGCCCTGTGCTACTGAAGGCAAGCACTTTTTTTCATTGGCCTCTTCCTCATTTACTACCTCTTTATTTCTGCATAATATACTCCGATTTTACCTTTCTAGCTGTTACCTTTTTGCCGGAACTTGTATCCTTTGCTGACTTATTTCTAGTATACTTTACAATTACCGTACTCTCGCGAAAGAGCGCCCACTCACGAAAGAGCATCCACCCCCTACTTTGGCCCAATTTCTGGTATAGGGTCAAAGTTTACTCGAATGAGTGCCCATCCCAGAGCAAGCTTCGCGTGGAGTTTGAGAAGCACAGCCTCAAGTGTTATGCATATCTGAGGTAAGAAACTTCGGGCGGTATACTACTTCACCGAAGGTTACTACAAGGCATCTTTGCGTAGACGGACGTAGCTAATGAGGTGCACACCACAAGCTACACCATGCTCACCATGATATGGTGCCGTTCAGAGTGTTGTTAGCCGTCAGGACTCGACTTCAAAGCCGCTGGTAGTTCCGTTGTATATTATTGCTTGTCCAATTATTTGCTGCAAGGGCATCGAGTTGCTGTACATGACATAGGTGCTCTTTCGTGGTTAAATGCGGAAACACTCGAAAGAGTGCCTATCCTCCTCTTTGGCAGACTTGTAAGGTGCTCTGCCCCTTTCGCAAGGCTACGGTAATGCTGTTTCGTACTCAATTCACTTGCCTTGGGCTTTGTTTAAGGAGGAAAGCCTAGCTAAAATACTCTCCTGAGCAAAATAATTGTTTCTATTTTGCAACTTTTCATCAATCTGCCAAAGTGCCAAATTTTTCAGATATACAGTAATATCACTGTAATCCTCCCAAAATATAAATGACTAGAATAAGTGGATAAATATTGTTCTGTATACATATATCAACATTATCCAAGGTCTCATAGTCGTCATAGCAAACCTTTCCAAGTCATCCTTGACCTGAGAGCGTGGCACTCGATGGTCTTCATAATCCATCTGTAAAAACTCTTCCTCCACGAGCTTCAAATGTCTTACCATGTTCTAAACAAACCGAGATACACGTACGTAGTAACATACTAGGAATGATTTCATCAAACTGTTGATTGTCACATCTCCAGGGAGGAAGGCAGCCTAGATGCTATACAAAGTTACCCACTGTGCATGCTGTGTTCACCCAATACCAGGCATACTGAGGTGATCAGGAGATGGAGACTACAATTTCTATTTCATACAGAAAATGCAGTCAAGTAGATGGCCATAGCCACAAGGTATGTAAGTAGAAGCATCTCAAAGGTTTTCTCATTTTCAACAATCATTACCCGCACACGTATACGCAAAGGGGTTAAGTAATCGGGTGGGATTCCATGCGTGCTCACGTGCAATTAAGTCATGTCTACCCCGTGTCTACCCTTGACGTCACACACAATATAATTTACCAGGCTCTCCCCCTCCTTAGCAGGGAGAGCCTGGGAACGAGGCTAATCAATGTCTATGTGCTTGAAGATATGGATGCGTGCATGAGTGTACTGCGAAATTATAGCCTCGTTCCCAGGCTCTCCCCTCGCCCCGACGAAAAACAAAAATGGAGGGGGAGAGCCTGGTATCGATTCGCACGTGATATGGCGGCACGACAACGTCACAGCAATAATTGTAAAAGTCGTGACGCAATTATGTAGCCACGTGATAGGCTGACTCGAACAGCTACGGTATTACTACTGAAAAAGTTAGCTGTGACTTTGTTGGTGAGACCTCGGCACAGTTCAAACAGCAGCGATGGCGGACAAGTACCCAGTGTGTAGGTAAGGCTTTGCCTAGTTACTGTTACCATGTTCCGCTTTGAAAAATATTGCCACAAAGCTATGGAGAAAGACTTTTGTTGGTTAGCGCTACACTCTGGCGTATCAAATAAAATCATAGCGACATGTTAAAGCTCCAACATAGCTACACAACAAAAAAAGGGTTGTAGTAACAAACTCCTGACCTGAGAGAACTTCACAGCGACTTTGCAGTCTTGATGTTTCAGGTTATTTAATAGTTAGTGCAAAGCAAAGGCGTCGTGCCACGATATCACGTGCGAATCGATACCTGGCTCTCCCCCTCCGCTTTTATTTTTCGTCAGGGCGAGGGGAAAGTCTGGGAACGAGGCTAGCGAAATTATCACTCGATCCATGTGCTGGCTTTGCCATGTGGGAAAAGTTGACTATTTGAAAGCTAATGGCATCCCTCTTGTCATGTACATACACATATACATGTTTATGGCTAACCTGGTGCTTCGCTGTGGCTTCTCTGAGCACTTGCTTCTGTCTTTCTATGTGCTCTCCAATGTCTTCAAAACGGACATGTAATTCACTGCAGTCAAAAAAAAGGAAAAAGTGTAATCATAAAAACACAAAGCTTGTTTGCATACATTTTGGTGTGCCATCCCTACAGCTTTTTACATTTCTAATGATTTTTTTTAAATAATGACAACATAATAAATACAATGTACAGCAGTATACATGCATACCCTCTCTTGTCTACTTTATCCATGAGAATATCCATCCCCTCATTCAGGCTCTTCAGGACCTGCAGAAAAACCAATCACAGATATTAATCTCATTCCCAGGCCTCCCCCCCCCAGGTTTTCAGTTGCATAATTTTGAGGCAGAGCCTGGGAATGCAGTCTACAATGTAGCTTGCTAGCACATGCAACAAATGCACATATACATGTAATGTGTTTGCCAGTTTCACTGGTCATTTTAAGACCAGTGTGTAGTTAAGGCTTCTCAGTAAAGGATATCCAAAGATAAACAAATTCTTTTGAGGGATAATTATGCTAGTTCTGACTGCCATAATTTCGTTGGCAGAATTTCTGCAACGAGTAGTTGGCGAAAACAAATGTGGCAAAATTTAACACAGCACTACATTACCAGGTTTGGCAAAAAATCTTCCCATCAAAAAAAATATTTTTACAAATGGTTGACTTTTGGGATGGCATGTAGCACCAGATACATGAGATATACTGATGTAAATGTACAATAATGGTGGTTTATGAACAAAATTAATCTCAAACAGGTGTTGCTAATTTCCAACAGAGGTTACAGTAAATTCACATGCTATGTGGGTTCACTGACCAATCTAAAGCTGGCATTTATTAATAGTACATACGCAAATTTAGTACCATTACTTTACATTAAATGCTACAGGCACTTGTGTGCACTGTATTTGCACCCAGGTGTTTTGCAAGAAGTTATCAACCAATAAGAGTAGCCACAACGTGGCCATACTGTGATGGCATCACAGAACCCAGTACTCACTCAACACGACTTACAGGTGGCACTTGATGAGCCTTTGATGCCAGAGACTCCCACATTCGAATCACGACCTCAAACTGCTTTGTGTTTTCCTTGGCCTCTTCCACCTCTTGCTGCAACTGCAACAGACACTAGGGTGGGAGGAGGTGAGGTAAAGCAGCTGAACCTCATAAACTGTAAGAGCTCTGTTGTGAGTTACATATGTACATTATGTATATACGGTAAGCTCCCGAAAATACGCCCACCTTTTGGCACACTACATGTACTTTGAAGCAAAAGTAGGGAGGGGCATTTGCTCAAATAATCAATTAGTCTTGTGCATACGCCCCCATGGTTCTTTGTGATGTTTACACTCGAGGTCGATAATCACAATGACTGCAGTGACATTCTGGAAGAACGGCCAGCAGCTTCGCTGAACGCGTACTACGGAAATTGGCACCACTTGTTGTGTTAATACAAAGCCGCGAGGCATCGAAGCAACTTGTACCGTCAGTGGTGGCGTAAGCTCGTACTGTGAGTAACAAAAACCTTGGCGGTGACCAGCAAACGAGGCTATAGTAATTTCGTGTGTACATGTATACGAACACACTCAACGACAGAGTTAAACCAAAAGTTCACTGAAAGCATGCCCAGAGGACACTTGCTACGGGGTGTTTACACAAGGGAAAATATCTATGCAAGAAATTGGGGTAAGTATTCCTAGTGCTGTACAGATGTGCTTTACAAAGAGACTACAGTATTAAAACATTGGCAATTGAAGATAATTCTATACAAAAATTCTGGTTTGTCTTAAAGAAACTATACAATCAACTATCAAGGAGTTCAAGTCCTTCGGGCAACCTGGCTTAGCCTAGTGTATTTCGAAAAGTTCGTACTTGAGACAAATTCTGCTATATGCAGTCTGATTTACCTGTATGGTCCTTACTTAATGCATACAGCTCACACAAGCTACAATGTAGCTAACTGTTACTAGTGTATATGTGAGCAGCTGAGCAAAAACCCAGCACTTCGTGCAAATATTGAATTTTATCCGTACAGGTCGTTCCCAGCTAAACTCAGATTATTACACCAACGTGTCACAGGGGGCTTGGAGTGTATCATACTGAATTATGAAGCCCTGCTCTGCTACTATAAAGACGATATAAGCTCGAACTCACAGGCAGTTCAGTGAAATACGGGAACGCGTTGCTATGGACAGCTTGTATGCGTTTCTCAAAAAATGCGATTTTACCAGCTTCCAGTCCGTATACAGTTGTCTTTCTGTTCATAGACACAATGTAAGCATCCGCTTTTATAACCGCTGTCTTTCCCAACTGTCTTTGCCGACTTCCAAGCTGTTTTTTTTACAAGAACATGTGTAAATTTACGTTAAAATGCGCGATGTGCCGGGTTTTTGCTCAGCGGGTCACATATGTAATTATGTATGCAGTAAATATGCAAATACGTATTATAAACATTTTGCATCTAGTTAGTTTTGGTATTGAAAATCAACAAAAACATGAGCTTGACACTCTGGCTCAAGTTGCCTTGACTGTTCAAAATATACATGACTGTAGATAGCACTGCATACTGTACTTACAGCTCTCAGTTTATCTGGGGAGGAGACAATCTGTCTCTTGAGATCGTCATTGCGAAGTGACCACTTCTCAAGCTCCTTGCTCAACTGAGCCTGCAGTGAACAATCAGTAGTCAAGTCAGCTCTAGCCTGACAGACATACACAGTCTATTTCATGTTATTGTATATACATGCACATATGTATACATGTTTTACATAGTCTCAGTTTCCAGACTCTCACATCCCTTGCAGTAGTGGTGCGTGAGAGCCTGAGAATGACCTTACAGTGTGCACCACATACCACCGGTGACCAGGGCTGGTAAACTCAGGCGTAACTTTAGCAACTCGCTTTTACAAACAGTTCCTCCATTGACAAGCCAAAGGAGATCATACAGTACACAGAGTAGTCAAATCACAATGAAAACTTAACCTGCCACACGACTTTGACTCCCAACAGCATTTTGACTTTGCTGGCATTGAGCATTGCAGCATATAGTGTACTACATGTATATGTAGCTTCCTCAGAATGTTGTAAACCAGCAAAATTAGATGGAGGGTGAGGATTGCATGTAGGGGATTTATGTGCTCTATGCTCCACATTCTGTCTTCTTTAGAACTTTGTTTGCAGACAGTCTTTACCATGCAGTATTTTTGGCTACCACTGATCGCACGACTAGTTGAAACTTGTTAAATAAAAATTGAAATTCAGTCCTTATACCCGTCACTTTATATGGGTGACACAAAATAATAACAATGATAATGATACACTGTAAAGTGCTACTTTCAAACTTCCAATCAACAGAAACGTTTAAGCCGATACATGTACATGTACATGTATTTCATGTACACAACACAATATGGAATACTTGTTACAAGGTCTACAAATCAGAGTGCATTATTAAGCTCTTTGAGCTCAAGGTCGAGCAAAGAAAAACAGTGCAGGAACAATATAACATAGTCACTTAGTCACAGTATAGGATGCACATGTACACACCAGTGACATAAATATTAGCATGCATGAACTCACCATTCTATTTTCACTCACAGCCTTCTGATTACCAACTGCTTGACACTGTTGCACAAGGGAGTCCTGCAATCATTGGTGATACATGCAGAAAATTCAGAACTCATACTACAAACATCAATGCTCACACAGAGATGCAAAACTGCACTCCAGCTCATCACTATTAGTGGTCTAGAATTGTTCCCAGACTCCTACCCAGACAGTGGTCTAGCCTTGTTCCCAGACTCCTACCCAGACAAAGGTCTAGAATTGTTCCCAGACTCCTACCCAGACAAAGGTCTAGAATTGTTCCCAGACTCCTACCCAGACAAAGGAGCCTGGGAACAAGGCTATGCTTGAGGTCATTTGTGATGTATGTAATCATGGCAAGATATACAAGTAATGTAGAAATGTTCCTGGAAGAAATGCTGCTAGTCACACACATGGAGCTTTAACTACTAACAGTATGTAGCTTCCACAGGAAGAATGGCTGGACCAACTGATCATGAACAAAACATTCAGTAAGTCTTTCACACTAGGCTGAGATTCTTCCACAAAGTATTACAGAAAGCCCAAGCATCAAAACAGAAATAACTGCTACCAAGAGTTGCTACCAACAAAACCGACTCTCACGTGGGGTTTACAAGAGCCAGTAAACATTAAGAAGTATAGAGCCAGTAAACATTGCCTTCCAGAATTTTATGCGCGCATAAGATATTAAAGTCTTTTGACATACAGTATACTGCCTATGCTCCAGTGGGATCTTGGACAGTGAAAATCACAGGGGTCGACAACAAAAAGATGTCTTGACTACATTTGATAAAGGAAACGTCTTTCTCCACAGCTAATCCACATGTACAATAGCAAAAAACGTCATTCAAGCATCACACACCATATAGCAGTCATTGTTAGAGGTATATGTTGAATTACAAATTTCTTGGTTAGTGTACGCATTTTCCAGCATAGCCACCTTTTAATCTAAAAGGTAAGTGAGCAATAGAACTCGATGAACTACAGCAGGTTTAAAGCCCCAAATCATACAACTGCATTCAAAGAGTTTAACGGTAAAGGCACATAAACCAAAGTCAAGCAGAAATGGCGGACAATTAAACTGAGCAAGTGTACCACACAATTAGGGTGATCGCCAACATTCCTCCAGAGTTGCCTGTAAATTTTCATCACAAGGATCACAGGTGCAATATTCCAAGGCCAATTAGCCTGCCTTTAAACCATGAAGTTTCACAACTGTTATCAAACAACCTTTTCATTGTTTAAATAGCATACATGTAGTATGACGGTTAGTGGCGACTCACATGACCTAAGGTAATTTGAAACATACACATATGTACAAGGAAAAGCTGAGAATGGTACATACCGCTATAATCTTTTGCGTGAACTTTACTTTTGCAAATTTTGTGAGTGGTGACGGCATCGCAAAAAAAAAAAGATCGCAATAAATAAACTTGTGGGGGTGGCTCCTGGTAGGTGTGGTTAACGGACATGTTGAAGTCAAACCAATGAACGTTAGCTGGCTGTTCCAGGAGAAGCAGCGGTAATGGATGTTTCCGGCCTTGTGTAGTATAACAACAGTGAAGGTAGCAGAATAAGTTCCATTGTTCTTCAGAAGCTTTTTTTTTTCAAGATGAGTACCGGTATTCGCCACTATCCGACTACGCGACTTCCCAGCCACAATTGTATATTGATATTCATTGCACATGCTTGTAAAAATTGAGGGAGGGGCTAAGATAGGTATGTACTACTCATTCGCAAATATAAGATCGCAAATTACTTAAATTAGCCTGAAAATGGCAAAATCGCAAAAGGTTTCTCACATGCAAAACATAATAGCATTACGGTAGGTCATTCAAAATGAGCAACACAAGTGTCTCCATCAGTTTATTACATCATATACATGTACAGTACATACATGTATACACACTGGTATACATGTATATACACACTACACAATCATAATACAACACTAAAGTGTCCATACCGCCTTTGTCCTTGCAGCGCATATTTCTTGCTCTTGTGCAACGATGTTTCGCTTCAACTGATATATGTGGGATGGGGAGGGGGAGATGGAGAAGAGAGGGGAAAAAGAGGAGAGAGGGGGCAACACATATAAATGGAGCTGGCATTTTGAATATCAAGTATGCAGTATGTATCATTATGCTCCCCATGTACACAATGTACCGTACATATGTACCTCTTCTTCCAGCTCATGCTCTTCACATCTTTGCCTCCTGTAATGAAGTTGCACATATTCGACCATTAACAACACATACATGTACATGTAGATGTATGACAAGGGATACTACTAGAGAAGTGCATATACTGTAAAATCGGGATATTAAGCACCTACTTTCGAAATTAGCAGTCAGAATGGGTGCTTATTTTCGAAGGGTGCTTATTTTCATGGGATGCTAATAAACGCATGTAATTTTCTGATACCATGCAATTGTGTGGGAACGAATTAGCTGTGTAGGCCTAGAGGCTTTTCTCCTGCTAATTTCTGTCCAATGTTTATAGCTGTTCTAGAACCAGAGATAAAGTCGGCAATCAATTGATCATTGCCAAACCCCTGCCCACCAATGTAAAGCGCATGGAACCAACGAATCCGTGAGAGGTTTTTGCTAATTCCTCAGTGGCGTAGGAACCATAGTGGCCGTAGCACACAATTTAGGCTGCAAATTAATAATCATAACCTGCTATAAGCTAAAGCTAGCCTCGTTCCCTGGAAAAGAGCCCAAGCTCAAGCAGCCTGTTCGTTGTATGAGTCTCATATGCAGCTACATGCGTACATTTCCGCTTAAAGTACACTATAAAGCAATCAAGATGAGATGGCTTGATATGGAAGCTAATGCATATTTTCACAGAGACTACTACAAGCAACGAAAGCTGGGCGGTCTCCTGGGAATGACGACGAAGTCATTACGTATAATCTTAAAATATTTTACTGGATGCTTGGGAAGGTCTGAAAGCTTATACCCTGGAAAAAAGGCTTTATTTGGCAGTCCAAAGGTGCATACTTTGAAAAAAATTTGCCACCACACTACGTGCGGCGAAATTATTTCACATTTTTCTACCGCGCTTCATGTGGTTCAGCATGGCCTCTACACTTCAAATCTGCTTCCATTGCCTATGTTCCTGGGTATGTTTTATCAAGAAGCCTTGCCTAGATTTTGGGTTGCATCCCGTGTCAATAGCTTGCTTACAATCACAGACAGACACTGGCAAACATTAGCCACTACGTTCGAATCAGCAAATTCACTTCCGTTTGCACGGAACGGGTGCCTTTTCATGTGGGGTGCCTGTTTTTGTATGGGTGCTTATAAACACGATGTGGTTGTAATCAAAATGGGTGCCTATATTCATGGGGTGTTTACTTTGTGTGGATGCTTATTATCCTGATTTTACAGTACTTATTTGCTCACACTAGCTACATTCGGTTGAATAACTTGTTCTTATTCAGAGCAACTACGATAGATGGTAATGATTTTTGACCCTCATCCAAATCTGCAAGTCTTAGATTAACGTACTCCATGGCATTCATTTTCTCCCTGAGTTCTGTGTTAGCATCCACAAAAGCTTTCATCTCCTCAAACACATCAGCCTGGGTACAAATATGTACATGTTATCTAGTACAGATTACAACGTGTACACGTACGTACATAGCAAGCAATGCTATAGAAAAACTACACAGAAATATGGTACATTGTGACGGACTGATTCTATGACAGAAAGAGAACACTTGGTAACTCACAGCAGATTTTTGGTATTCAACAGCACCACCTTCCTCCATGCAGTTGAAATGAAACTTGATGTAGTTAATGATGGCACTGCAGGGCAACAAAAATCGTAAGAAGTTTGCGGATTATTATGGCTTAGAAATTGGTCTGGTTCAATAGACCAAGAAGTAAACAGCAGTAAAATAAGATTCTGTATGTAACTACATCTTGGTCTCCAGAGTAGACAAAGTCTATCAACCTAAACCGTTTCTCACTGGAGGTGGGTGAGAGATAATCTAGCCTTATAAACTAGAGAAGACATACCCTGTGCTAGGCAGTAGAGACACACGGCTATAGTCCAACTATCACACACAGCTATAGCTAGTTTTATATAGCTGGCCATAGCCATGCATCTCTACTAGTTTAACTGGAGTAGTATGGGGTACATGTATGTCTTCTTTAAGGCCTCTAATTTACGAAATTAGATTATCATGCTATTTGCTGACAGTACAGGGGAAAGGCCTAACAGATCAATGTCTAAAGGGGGTTCGGGTTCAAAGGACTGTAAGTACATGTATGGTAGCGTCATCTAAGAGCTGGAAGCTGAAGCATTAAAAATATAACTTTCATCTTTTCAGTCACCCCTCCTTTCCTCTGTCTGTATTTATAGACAGAAATTGATATCACTCGTGCAATAAAATCTCACAGTCCTTCCACTGTTGACTACTTTAAGTGATGAAAAACTCACAGATGTCCAGTAATGCCACAAACTGTCCTAGAATTCTATGAGTAACAGTGCTATATAATCTAATGTCAAGTTGTTAACTACAGCAGTGATAGTGGACAATCTTGCTGACAAAGACGACGAGTGTCGGCCGTCTACAATCACTGGACTGGACTAGTGGACTGGACTAGTGGACTGGACTGGTGGACTGGACTGGTGGACTGACACTGAAAATCATCACTCGCCTATGGAGTTGTGCATCTCTGTAGCTATACTGTGGTCCTGGAGCAAACAATTTACTAGGCCTTCAGTGTTAGTGAAGGTGTACCTAGCCTTGTACCCAGGCTCTTGGTGGGCGGGCTCTCGGTGGGAAAGCCTGGGTACGAGGCTAAGGTGTACCCAGCTTGTAATGGATTTCTCATCCCACTATGTTATGGTGCCAAACAACCTGACTTCAGTGAAAGAGGTCATCATTACACCATATTAGCATACTACAGCTACACTGTAATGCTCTATCCTCGTTCCCAGGCACTCACTCGAAAAAAACAGTTTTTCGAGCAAGCGCCTGGGAACAACGCTATGTAATGCTTAAGTGTATAATAGTGAGCAATTAATAATACAATGTTTGTTCCTTTCTTTTTACAAGCCAAGCCTCATCTACACTGCAAATCTCTGTTCCCAGAAGGTGGAGTGCTAAACAACATAGGGTGCTGCTCCATCAAATTTTTTTGACGTGCAACTTTTGCTTCCCCCCCCTCCCCCTCACAATTTTAAAGCCCAGGTTATCCATTGGCTATCATCATTGATAAAATATTAGCTGTTTTGGGGTTAACATAATGCATCATGCAGGCTAGTGATCAAGTCTTGTTAGAAACCATAAAAATTATTTTTAGTGTCAGTCCACCAGTCCAGTCCACCAGAAAAAAAAAAAAGGAGTTTAGTAGAGTGCTGTAGTGTCAGTAGCTGTGAGTAGCGCGTGATGCCTGCTTGTGAAAGCAAGCTTGTGTCTAGAAGCAGCAGAAAGCCCACAGTGGCCAACACTGTACTCATTGGGTAGGCCCAGGTCTTGCAATCGTATGCCAAGCCTAGTAGGTGTCCGTGGCCCGGTGCTTCGAGTGCCGGGCTGGGCTTTAACTAGAATGCGCAATATATCGTTGGTACTACGCTGGAGTAGACAAGAAAGCTGAAGAGTGGTTGTGTGTGGAACAGAGCCGTGAGTTGTTTAGCGACATAAGGGGGAGAGGTGGGGCTAGTAATGCTTGCTTCCACTCGTGAATGAGCCCCTCCCGTAGACAAGCTGTGAATTTTTTGAAATGTGCATTCATTTTGGTGCAGTCAAAGTTGTCCATTCCAAGAGTAGTGACAAACATGAGTCTAGCCTGACTTTGAGAGTAGCTCTGAACAAAAGCTGGCACAGACTGATTTGAGATACATTGGCGGTTATAGGACGCTACCTAAGTGAGCATGTAGATGCATCCATCGAGTGGCAGTTTTGGGTTCATGAATATATTAATAAGCTACTAAAACCCTTTTTTAAAATCAGGCAAAGCAAGATTGCCCTAAACCAAACCCTAACCCTGAAACTAGGAGTAACACTGGTCCTGACTGTAACCCAGGTTTATGTTTTCATTAACCTCCGCCGAGTGACTTCCGCCGCCACCTTAAGTATTGAAGTAAATGGAAGGACAGTCGGGACTTTCAGAATTGTCCGTTATATCGTGGGTTCCGCTGTTGAGGGGAGTCCGTTAAGCGGGGTCCAACTGTATACACTAAGATACTCATGGGATGAGGATAAGCCTACTTACAATGGTAAGATCTCAAAGTCCTTAAACTAGCCACAACCGCAAAAGTTTCTCCCACACGAAATATTGTATTATTTACATCTACATATTCAGGAGCATACCTCAGGTTGCGACAGACTCTCTTGGGCTCTAAAGTTGAGACAGGAAGAAAGCATATACATGTAAATGTTGGAGTGGTTCCATAGAGATTGTCTTCAAGTGATTTTTTTACTATATAGGGAAAAAAATCATGATAACTTGCACTAAATTTTCCCCCAGTGACACTTACGAAAAAAAAATAGTGGCCCTGTCACTAAAGTTTTCCTATACAATATAGGAGAAAAATAGTGACTGTCATAAAAATTTCTCTACATGATAATAGAGAAAATTAACCACTAAAACCCCTGCGCATTGCTGAAGCATATGTGACAGGCCCTATCCCAACAGGCTGGAGAAGAGTAATGGCCGCACTGTGAATGGGGTACATGTACCTGCCCTTGGAGGTAAAAACAGGCCGTTTCGGGTGTGTTGTGCAACCTCTCCAACAGAGACTTGCAAGCTATGCTCCACAAAAGTAGAGAATGAAGAACACTAGTCTGTCCCACATGTAGTCTGTCCTCTGGTTGTCCCGAGAGGGTTGCCAGAGGAAGACTAGTCTGTCCCTTATGTAGTCTGTCCTCTGGTTATCCCGAGAGAGTCTGTCCCTCATTGTATTCTGTCCTCTGGTTATTACAAGAGGGGTGACAGGGAAAGACCAGTCTGTCCCACATGTAGTCTGTCCTCTGGTTATCCCAAGAATGTTGCCAGGGAAAGACCAGTCTGTCCTACATGTAGTCTGTCCTCTGGTTACCCCGAGAGGGGTACCTGGGGAAGACTACTTTGTCCTACATGTAGTCTGTCCTCGGTTATCCCGAGAGCATTGCCAGGGGAAGACCAGTCTGTCCTTCATGTAATCTGTCCTCTGGTTATCCCAAGAGGGGTGCCAGGGAAAGACAGTTTGTTTGGTTATCCCGAGAGGGGTGTCAAGGGATTTTCTGTCCTCAACATACTCTGTCCTCCGGTTACCCCGAGAGGGGTGCCAAGGGAAGGCTTGTCTGTCCTAGTCTGTCCATCCTTAATGTAGTCTGTCCCCTGGTTACCCCAAGAATTTAAGGATGCCAGAGGATGACTTGTTCTGTCTTTCACCACTAAGTGTTTTGCTGTTTCTGGGACCCTGACATCCAGGGTTCTCGCTAGTCCCGTGCCCAACCCACACGCGCTTCCTGACGAGAAACGGTCTGGTGAACGAAGTTGAATTTCTTGGGCTTATTACCCAAAGTGGTAAGGACCAATGAGATTGCGAGATTGGTAATTATTACATAGCACTTCCCTTACAACAGTAAAATTTGTTCATCCCCATTCGAGTATCCGTACCTTTTTTGAGTGGGTTGGCCGCAAAATGTTTCGATCATTGCTACATGTAGGTTACATTGTTGCAAAAGTGTGCGCTAGCCCAAGAAATTCGACTTAATTGGTTCACCAGACCGTTTCTCCTCGTGAGAGGGTGGGGTCTGGGGACAAGACTACATGTAGGTTCTCGCTAGGCCTTTAGCAGATGGTTTTGCACCATTTGGTTACATGTAATTGCAGCACCGTTTGGATGTGGTGGATTTACCCTGCCTCTTTTGTATAGAAAAGTTGTTGGCACACATCATAGAACTCCATACTTAAAAGCCAAGGTTTGACAATTTTAAAATCAACCACAAAGCTGACACCGTATTGTCCCGTGCAAGCGCCCATCCCCGAGCAAGGGCCCACCCCCCAATTTTGACAGTTCTGTGGTTTGTGAGGTCCTCCGTGTAACCGCCCACCATGCAAAATTCTTGCATGGTGACTCGAAAGTTCACAGTTTGAGCTCACGTAGACTGTTTTGATGAGTTTCAGGCGCCACTATATCCAGCAAGCACACACCGGTCGTAGCCTCGTCCGCAGCATTCTTCGCTTGCAGTACGAAATTCACGTACTGCAAGCGACGAACGCTGCAAAGCCATGGCAACGAGACTTCGGGTTGGTCCGTTTTCTAGCAAAATACAGATTTCTCTACTGCCACGCTGGCCTCGTTTGCCTAAGAAAGGAAGCATGGGCGAAGTTACGACGTGAGTCAATTCAGTAGCCCCCGTCAGTTAACTTCGGATCCGGGGTGGGTGCTTGCACGGGCATAGTTGGACTATTCAAGCACTTCCTCCGTGTAAGGGCCCACCCCCGATTTTTCGGGCTTGAGCTGCGAGCGCCCATGGGCACTTGCACGGGACAATACGGTAGTTTCCATATTTCAGAGTTGAGTCATTCGGACTATCAGGATTGTCATATATAATTTTCATCACCATGGCAACATTCTAAGTCCGAAGCCACGCCCCCTGATTTCTAGAGGCACACTGTCTATAGCTTTGTTTCCAGCATCTTCGTGTAGCTGCTCAATTTTCTGCAGTCTGAAAAATTGCCAGGCACATGCCCATGCATGCCTGGGTGTGGCTATGCCACTGGTGTGTCTCTAACTCTTTCTTACCTATATATATATAACAGAAGCAGGAAACAGTGCACCCTGTGAGTGTAAGTGATGTACCTTGGTAATGCTTTTTACCCACCCTGCCTCCATTACACTGGCATGAAAGACTGTAGGGGTACACTCTTTCCTGCCATGATGTTTATCCAAAACAATATGTATGAGTAAGGTGGGTACAGTTTGGTACAATGTACTTAGTGCTTACCTGGGCTTACAATGTCTGTGAACCTGAAGTCAAATACCAGGCATGTGCTCATTAGCCTCTTCCTGTAGGATAGACCTCTTGCTGTAAGCAGATTTTATCTGAACACCAAAATCAATCACTTAGAAGTATAAAAATGCAAGTGGTTGGGTGAGCCTGAGCAAGCCCCACACTAGTGAGACTGCATTGTGGATTCTGTAAACCATCAACACAGACAAGGCAGCTGCATGCTCACAGATGGCAGAAATTATGTACAGTAGTTGAGGTCGCTCAGGTAAGGGCCATGCATAAACAACACCTTGTACACAGCAGAAATTCTGCTCATAAATTTTAGCCAAGCCCATGTAGCCATAGTAGCCGCCCTGACTGTGCAAATCACTATATTGCCTGTGTGTGTGACCTTAGTGAGAACTTACTCCCCATGCTTATGTAATAGTAAATTATGACAAACCCTAATGCTTTGCAATGGTCTGAGTGCCATGATCAAATATTATATCAACAGTAAGCTGTTCACTCAGGTTCACCCCTTGATGATGAAACATCTGCCCAGTACACATATGTAAACATTTTATGTTCTGATTCTTTATTACGGTGGCGGGATACTGTTCAGTGTGTACGCACACACGTAGCACTAATAATTAAAATACCGTAATTCCTAATTGAGCATATATGTGCACATGTGCTATTCACCTTGAACTTTGAACTCAGGCGATACAGTACTAGCTTTTGTAATCAAAGTACAGTCGTGGAGACACATTTACAACAAGGTAAGACAGTGAAACTACGAAAAAAATGCTGTGCAAAGGGCGACTCAAAGCAGTTTTTGCGATACCATCTTCCATTACAATGTTATGTCCCGTTATTTCAAGAAAATTTGGTAAGACAGCAGGTTTTTGTCATTCATTTCTTTTCCTTTTCAAATACCATTTACCGTAGAGGTAAAAATGTTTCAAGGTGCCCTAGAGTTTATTAAAGTGAATTTTCAGCAGCTGCTAGCATACGTACTTCGTACTGTGGATTTTTGGCTAATAGTCTGCTGAGATACTCATGTGCTCTCAAGTACTTACTATGGCTACTAAGTGAGCTACATGTACTTCAATGGTTTTTGCTGTACACATTCACTACCCTCCCTACTTTATTAACCCTCGGCGCGCATGCGCAGCGAGGGTTACAGTACTTGGTCTGTGTGTCTGTGTGTGTGTCTGTTACTCAACATCTCACTTTATACGTGATTACTCGTGCCACAAACGATACTAACCTTCTCAGCGGCGGATGAAGGTCGAAATTTTAAGCGATTATGCTTCGTTGCGAAGCTAGAGCGTTTCCTGTTGGTACGGCTACATGATAAGTCGGCCATTTTTTACTCCGCGGAAAACGCGCATGCGTATGAATCTGGACCACGTGGCTAGCAGCGATTTTGTTCTTGGGCATGGGAGAGATGTTCTTTACGAGTTGGATTATTGGCCATTGGCAGTAAGTATGCCTTCAACAAAGGTATGCCCGCAGTGTAAAGCTGCTGTACCTGTAAGACGGAAGACATGTGAACGCTGTGATCATGTCTTTCGATCCAAACGAAAAGCAGAGTGCAATTTGCGAGAGAAAGCTATGAAACGTACATATGAGATCAGTAGAATCAGATAGTGTGAAATCAGCTACGAAAGCTAAAGATAAGTTGCACAAGGCCTGTGAAAGAGCGTCAGAAACTCGTGAGCGAACTTTGTATAGGCAGGAACAAAACAGAATGCGCATGGCAAGCATGAGAGACTCTGAAACCTTTGAGCAAACTGTGCAGAGGAAAGAGCAAGATAGAATGCACAAAGTAAGCATGAGAGAGTTATTATTGCTAAGTCATAACTTAGTCACTGTGCTGTGTCATGTGTATAAATAGTAACAATGATGTATTGCTGCTCTATAGATGTAATGACCACAATGCAATGTCATATTGCATAGCTGTGTTAATGTAGGTTGCATGATGTCAAATAACCGCAATGTACTGCACTGTGGTAATATTAGGCCCAAGTGCCTAGCTGTCAGAACAGATTCGAGGACAGACAGTTAGGAATGAATTAATATCAAAAAGCGTGCCATATCAACTCGAGAGCAAACGTCATGATACTATTGTTCACAAGATAGTGATCAATTCTAGTTAACACACAAGTACAATCACATGCACTGCTGCACCGAGGGTTTGGCACTTCAGTGCCTTTCATATTCAGTAGGTTTTGTTGTGCTGGGATGAATTCTGACAAATCTCCTAAAACACGCTCACAGGGCCACGTTTAGTCTCATTTCTGGATCCTCAGCAAGACCTCCACTCTCGCGTGCCTGTACCGTACTGAGGGTCTGGGAACGAGACTAGGCCACCTTACATCATTACTACATATGTATGTCAATACATGTAACATACACATGCAAACATACACTGTACATAGTATGCCTTTCCTAGAGCAAGAAACTCCAATACATACATATTTAAAGTACACCATTAGTTTCGAGTCTAGTGCTATGTAGCTAAAAAATTTTAGTAGGCTTTAGCAAAACAAAGTTCAGTGCTACGTAGCTACAAGGCTTTACTAGAGCTTGTGTTCCAAATTTACCTGAAATAGAGATCAGAGATTTTAGTGCCGCATATTTGAGCACTACTTATCTAAAAGCTTTATCAAACGAAGTTCACTGCTGTTTAGCTAAAAGGCTTTTCGTTATCACAAGGCTTCTTGAAAAGCTTTACTCTCAGCGGAGGAGCACAGAGGAGGTAGTGCAGGTACATGTATACAGATTTTGTATTCGTACGTTACATCTTCCAGTGATATCCGTTATGATAATCGGAGTTATGTGGTTGTCGTACAACGAAAGAGCTGTGTCAGACAGCAGACTTTTGTACCATCTGTTCAAAGCTTGTTTGTCCAAACGACCTAACCTTCAAGCTATGTGTAGTTCAGATGGTCAAGAGCCCACACAGCTGTCAACACTGCTGCTACTGCTTCCGTCCTTATGTGAGAACGCTGTAAAAGCCAGGTCCAGCTTGAAGCCTCTGAAATTGGTGAGATTCAAGTGCCCGTAGCAAATGAACACAGGGTGCTATCAAGCACCAGATTAAAGATCTGTTTTGTGCTTTCTGAAAATCCTCACATTACGCTTTCGGTGCATATAGGTAACTTTGTGCCATCATATCTCCTGAACCCTACGACCTATGGGCATAAAACTTGTACCGCTACATGCAGCAAAGATTGAAGTTTATAAGGGTTTGTAAAAGTATTGTGACATCCCCACCAGATATGGAGCTGAGCCCATGAAATCAACCATGTTTCATGATTTTGGTGCACATGTATGATTGTATCTCTTGAATGCTTCTCTCTACAGACATGGAACTTGTACCATTTGACACAGCAAGGACTGAGGTTTATAAAATCATGTTCATTAGCTACGGGCGCTTAAAGCTCACCAATTTCAGAGGCTTCAAGCTGGACCCGGCTTTTACAGCGTTCTCCCATCATGACAGGAGCAGTAACAGAAGTGTTGACAGCTGTGTGGACTCTTGACCAACTGAAATACACATAGCTTGAGGATAGGTCGTTTACACAAACACAGCCAGGAGGAGATGGTGCTGAAATCTGCCGTCTGACACAGATCTTCATTGTACGACAAACGCATAACTCTGATTATCACAACAGATATTACCAGAATACATAATCCAAATACTACCTCATCTGGGCGGAGCGAGACAACAGTTTATCAATTGTGAATAGCAAAGCACGCCTGGAACTGCTTACAACATGTGCATTACATGTGTATTATTAGCACAAAGCAACATAGCACACTCAATACACGTACTGATGATTTTATACATATGTATATTGAACACGTGATGTCATGTAAGCGTGAAAATCCCTTCTCGCGCCACTGTGAGGAGTGAGGGTGGTGTAGCTGGTGAAGGGAAGCTTGTTGGTATACCAAAGTTTCATTCCTGGGGTAAGTGCACCATGCCATTAACGAATATCCAGTCAGATTGGATGGCCAACACTTCCTCTGGCCTGTGTATTACATTAAATTACCATATATTTCCTTGATTTCTTCCCGCCCTTGAATTAACCCCACACGCGAGCACTCGCTTGAGCTGAAGAAAATTAATCCCGCCCTCGAATAGTTCCCGCACGGTTACGCAGCCACACTCATTGCTGGCAACAAGGACGACTTGGACGACTTAGATCGCTTGTTTAGCCGGTTTGTACTCACGCACTGTACTGCACTGTACATACCTAGTATTTGTGCTGTACAAAGACGTCACAGTCGTGTGCATTTTGATGGCGCACATGCGACTGGAATGCACGCCGGACTAGGCTGAAGTTAATTGAACCCACACTCGTTTCGTTCCCGCCACCCGCAGGTAAGTATGGTGTGAAATTAATAGTACCCGCGGGAAGTAATCAAGGAAATACGGTATCTATTTATATTATGCAGATCCCATCTTGGAGTGTAACAACTACCATGATAGTCCAAGATCTTGAATATTGTAGCATACATGCAGTAATGTGACATTCACTGAGAATACTTCGATATTCATTAGAAGCTCACATGAGCCTGAAGAACTGGGCACGATATATGAAGTCTTCAATAAGTTCCGGGTGCTCTGCACGGTGGGAGTTGAAGGAGGGCTGCAGTAGTTAAAAACAGTAATGTTCATAAGTCAAAATCTGAATACTACTGAATGTGAATTGCAGGATATTAGTTGCGTAACATTACATGTAGTGCATGTACACACATTGAACTTTGAACATGTTATTAGTGTCAGTTATTGAAATTTTTTGTCACCCACAATAAAATCATGGAGGCTGATTTGGAACTAGCAAAGAACATCAAACTACACAACAATGCCATGGTTAGGCTTTTAACGCCATCGTAGGTGTCAAATAGGTGTCAAACTACTGGTCAACTCTGGCTTTAGTTAACCCCTTGACTTTTGCACTGTACTTCATGGTACTATATGTGTATCATACCAAACTTTCTCCTGCCTATATAAACACAGGTATATGCCTATCATAATGTACAGATGGTACATGTATCTCTACCATACTACATTGACCAACTACTAACCCAAATGGGAAGTGTTAATTAGGCATTAACGGAAACTTTTAATCCCTTTCCTGCTACTCTACTATTTGTGCTTAGTGTCTCAACAATTGTGACCAGGCTCTACTTTGCGCGCAAGGCTTTCTGCATGTATGTACCCCTACTTAATTAATTATCTGGGCTGGACAGGTAAGTGCAACACGACAATAAGCAACTACGATTAGTACCTGCTTGAGAGCATCAGGTAGGACACCAAACACAAAGCTCAGGACAGAGAAGTAGATCTGCTGGATCTTTTCTGGCTGTATAATTATGTGTATAGTAACAGACAATATAAAAACAGCATATACATATACGTACATATACACATGGTAAAGCTAATTGAAAAGGACCACTGTCGATGTTACCTATGTACATACGTAAGAGTTTTCGTATGGTGCATCCTCCGGATTACTTAGTGTCCTTAGCAGGAATGACAAATACACATGTACATTGATCCATGCTGTGGATTGTGGAGGTCAGTAATGATGAAGTGTATCCAGTTCAAAAGTACATGAGATGCACAACACTACAAAACAGGTGATTGTTGATGAAGTCCTTAGTGACAGCAACACAGTTTCACAGGTCTATGATTGCTTTTGATCTAGATGAAGATACTGGACAAGAACTATAGGTAAAAAATAATTCACCAGAGGTTAAATGTGTGCAGATTCTCTACAGCTGGGGCTTCGATGTAAACAGGTAACTAAAAAGTAGATATGGATGCTATACCCAGTACTCCAGGATCTGCACCTCTCTGAAACAGGAATGAGTTTGTTGGTAAGGGACCTAGGTGATACTGTTGGCTGACTGTCCAGTTCTAGCCTCATTCCCAAACCACTGCCCAGTTTTACATCACTTATGGTTAACGTAACCAAGAGCTCCAGCTGGAAACATAAAATTGTGAAGCGTTCTTTTAAGCACAATGTCCGTACACACTAGTGAGTATGATCAATCTGCCAGTATCTGAAGTAGCAAAAGGAAAAAAAAGGCTCTGTTATTGTGATACTAGTTGGAGTCCAATGGTCACAGACACCTGTCACTGTACTCTGGTGGCCTAAGCATTGATGCTACCGATTAATGACCTTTTGAATTAATCTGTATCAAGATCAAGATACAAAACCTGCTATCGGAGAGTTGGTAGGCTGTGCAATATATGCAATCCTTAAGCAAAAGCTATATCACTTGACCACAAATGCGCTAAAAGCTTATTTCAGCACCCAGCCTTCCTCTTTGAGTGCTTTTATGATCAGCAAGACTCATATAGTTGCCCAAAAGCTTCACGGAAGACAGCTAAACGCAGAAGACAGCTAAACGCAAGTGTGCGGTAACAAAAGTGGCATTTTTGTTCTTCTTTGTTCAATAACAATAACTTAGCTTCACTATAAAGCTTCACGGAAGACAGCTAAACGCAAAAGTGAAGTGGCATTTTTGTTCTTCTTTGTTCAATAACAATAACTCAAGATGAAGCCAAGCTCTTCCAGCACACCACAGCTGCTAAATTTGCATAGGACGCCATTTTCTAATTATGTACGCATGCACACACATAGTCTTGTTCCAAGACCACAAATTACTGCATTTGGTCTTGGAATGAGACTAGCTCACACGATTTCTGCGAGCAGGAGTAGCCAGTCTCTGCCTGGCCCAGGTGGCAGGCCAGAGGAAGGTACACAACACTATTGACAATACGTACATAAGACACTGCTGACTACTACGTATATCATGCACGGTCCAATTTAGCACTTTTTGTTTCACTATAAAGCTTCATGTCCAGGCCTTGAGAGCTTACAGGCCCTGATGTCCACACTAGTCCATGCCTTGACAGCTTACACAAAAAAAGTACTCCAGGCTTTCAAAAGCAAAAATGAAGGTCTGGGGTATAAGAGCAAGGTGGATTAAAGCCTGTGTTGCAAGTAACAAGAGATATGGGGTCCAGACTACCTGTACGTGGTTGCATGCTTGGACTTACCTGAACAACTACTTAACTGTCAGTACTGTTTCAAGTTATAGGGTTGTGGTTGCGCTTGATTGAAATAGTGCTTACTTCACAACCAAAAAGTGTAGAAACAAGAATTAAAAATGAAAAGATATGTAGGGATGGTGTGCCAAAAAGTACACAAACAAGGGAGGATATAAAAGTGAAGGTCAATATACAGAGCCCCGTCCCTACATCTTCATTGTATTGCAATAAAAATGTAGGGATAGATGAGGATTTGTATACGAATTTACCTTCACTTATATATCGCACAGCTGGTGCAATGGGTGACAATGGCTGGTTCATGGGAGCTCTCTCTCTCTCCAACTAAGGCCTGTGTAAAGTGTTCTGTGCTTTCAATGTGTGACTGAAGGTGACCATGGTTTCCTGGCCGGACTACTTCTCAGAGTCTAATGGCATCTACTGTGAGTGGCACTCTATGCCAGGGTCAGAGATGGCAAGTGCCTTGTGCCGATGTCTCCATATTCCACACTTTCCTCGACACCCTGTGTTCTACTCTGTACCTGACTGGGTCATTGAACTGCTCTGGACTTGAAGCTGTTGCCTTCTGACTCTAGTGGTGTGCCCTGATGGTGGAGACTCGTGTTGATGCGTCTCCATTTAGTGCACAGTATAACGTTGTGTCATGGTGCCCAGTCTTACTAGTCTCGCGAGCCAGCTGTATTTTTGTTTACGAAGTGGCTAGAGAGCTGGTAGTGGAAATTAAATTCTAGGGTCAATAACTTCTGATAGCAAACTCCAATTTTAATGAAACTAGTATCAGTAGATAGAGCTTTAAAAGAGCTACAAAATGAAAAACTCGCTTACGATGGCATTCTACGATACTGACTTTGCTTTGGGCTTTATACTCCACAGGCGCATGACGGGGACCTCGCGAGTGCAAGAACAGCATCAAGACGACTTGCTCTTGAATTCTCAACTCGCCGGAAGCCGCGTCTGTGGCCACTCTTCCAGTAGGTGAAATTACAGACTGCGTCCACTCTCGAGACGACTCTTTTTTCAACGTGTGCTAGCAGGATCGTTCTGAATGAGCTCTTTGTCGCAACAGTTTACCAGTGTGGGCACAAGCTTCACAAAACAGTAACACATAGCCGGATAAACATTTTAATTTGCATACCGTGCGCGTGACCTTCATGGCATGGGAAGCTGGCCAGAGTGTCCAGACATATTTTTCTCTCCCTCTCGCTCCTCCCACCGGAAATAAAGAAGACCAGCTTATATATAGCTGATAAGGTAAGGGGCCCTAATTTGGGACACTTTTTCAGCTTTTGCTTGCCAATTAACGGCACGTTGCTAGGTAAGTATCACAATAGACCTGTACGTATACTTCAGGCATCGTACTTTTTGCATTCCAAGTTTGAAGTCCAAAGTCCGCAGGATACCCGAGAACGGAGCGACTTTGTTCACGTGGTTCACATAGCAAAATTTGGGGGGGTGGTGCCTAATTCGGGACACTTCCGTAAATTGACTGATTCCAAACAGGACTGCCTGTTCTGGGGTCCAGAGGAGTTTAAAAACATTTTCTAGCACTCATGGAAGGTTTTGAAGAAGCTGTAAAGTATATAAATGTGTATAAAATAAATTCTACTGGAATTCAGTGAGACGGTCATAAGTATGCATGTTGAAGCCCCAAAGTCTGCTGAGGAAGCAACTGACAACACCGTACAATGCTCTTCTGCACCCCTTCACCAAGCACTGCACCGACAGCAAGTCCACCTGCTCCAAATTTAGCATACTTCTTTGCTACATGCAGATAGACAGTAGATTGGGTATGCCAAACCACTCTCCTGCCAACCTATAGGGCTCAGCCGCTTGGTTTCCACAGCTTTCTGGGACACTGCTGCTCTTTGCTGTTTTGCCTGTACTGACTCGATAGCCTTGATCGCTATTTCACCGGCTAGATACGCGATATTTGCGCGAAAAGCCCTCCAAATTGTTGAACACGGGTAATTATTACGTAATTTTTATGTAATAGGTGGAGCCAGCGTTCCGAAAATCGATGCGAAGCTGCTGTAGGAGATACTCTATACTTGTACTAAACATTGCTCAACTACAGTTGAGAGCCGCCTGGAAAAGCGCTGAGAAATTGGAAGTGTCCCAAATTAGGACCCGTCCCGAATTAGGGCCCCTTACCTTATAACATTCCTGTCTAAAGAACATTTCTGAATCTGAATGTGAAAAATACGGCTGGCTAGAGTCTTACATGTTTAATAAAGGGCAGTGCAATGGGACTTTGAACAATGAAGTTTGAACTACGTATCATCAGACATCACAGGCTACAATGTATTGCCAGGGAGGCTTGAAAACACAAATTATGATCAAGGTAACAACACTCACTGTTGGCTTAAGAAGGTCATCCTCGCACACATTCACAGGAAAAGAGGAGTCCTTGGTCAGATGTCGAAGGTTTTGAACCAAGGTGGCACGGTCCAAAAGTGCAAAAGGATGACGCTCTTTCTTTGGTTTGCCTCTTCCTTGGGTGTGATCCACGTTCCTAGCTGATAGAGGACGTCTGGATGCCATGGTGTAGTATAGTAACGTTGGATACTTCCCGCCAAAAAAAAAAAAACTGAACGGTGACCTTTGTACCCTGCCGGACATATCTAATTTCCGGGATGGGACGTGACGGGACGATTCCGCGTACCTAATTTCCGGGACGATCGAACTTCTAGCTTGCCTAAATCCTGGGATCACGTATACAAATTGCGGAGTCCCTAATTCCCGGGACGCAACGGTGAAAAACCGCGAACTGCTGCCAAGGTTAGCTGTGGCGTATCTAAGGTGGCTGCAGGGCCTAGCAGGGCAGGGGCGCCACAAAACATTTAAAGTGCCCGCCGTAGTATCCGTGAGGGTCTTTGTACCCAGTGCATGTGTAATGGCTTTCTCCTCTCATATGATGTAGTATAGACAGCCTGACTTCAGTTCCTAGGACTTCAGATGAGGTTTGTAGTCTGGTAGATGTTTTAGTTGTCATTACACCGTATTCAGCATACTGTACATTGTAACACTAAAGTGTATAATATATACTGGTGAGTAATCTGATCGCATGCTTGGCGCAATACTTGTTCCTTCGTACAAGCATCATCTAGACTGTGAAATGTCAGTTGTCCTGTGAGGACCAACAACATAGGATGTTGCTCCCTCAAATCTTTAGCTAACCATTCAGTTTTGCTCCTCCCCTACCCTGACAGTTTTTGGAAGTGAAGCCCAGGTTATGGAGTGGTTTTATAATTATGACACATCATGCAACCCTATAGGCGAGCGAGTCTCATTAGAAGGCATAAAAATGATTTTTAATATCAGTCCACCAATCCAATTCACTAATCCAGTCCAGTGATTGTAGACGGCCATTTTAGAAGAATGAGCAGCTCAGCTGCTTGCACAGTCACTAGGGAGGGAGTTCACCTAAGGGGTAGCTACACTGTGCCAGCCCTGAAAAGATGATATTGGAAAAAAATTTAAGGTCTACAGAATATTTCCCTAGATGGAATAAAAGAAAAGGCTTATTCCAGCAATGTTCCCTTGAAAACTGTGGCGCATGTCAGTGAAGGCTGTAATAGGTTGTAAATCAGATTGTAGTTAGCCTCGCACAGTGGTGTTGGTCCAGTGGTAATTTTATTTACCCCACAATTGTGGAGAATGCCTTGTCCCCCCTCTTCTGTTGTCATCTTGGTAGCTACTGACATATAAAGACCCTTTCTTCTTTCTGTGTCAAACATGACTAAAGCTGAAGTACACAAAGGCCAGGCCATTCCTTGACTTGAAGTACCTAAAAGAAACAACAAACTTTGAAAGCGACACTATAGACAGTGACAAGGTATGATGTTACCTGTGTTACAAGTCGCAATTGGTACATACTTTCAAAACAAAGCAAACCAGTTAGCACCGACAATGAACTGAAAAGCATACTACAAATTCAGCAGAAAATATCAAAAACAAAAGCACAAGTCATACCAGTGATGAAGCTGTGCATTGAGCAATATTGTCCACCATAGTATTCTTAGCCAATGAGTTACTGAACTATCAGGTACTCCTCCCTTTATCTGTCTACAACTTTTTTCCCAGCAGGCCAGTGATTAATCCAAGCCTTTAACCTGCAGGGGTGGAGAGTGTGCATCAGCTGGTGATCTCTTACTGGATTTTTAGCAACCTCATTGCAAGTCTGCAACCTGTGTGCAAGGTGAATTCAAACCAAACACCAACAGACTGAGATCACTTTCACAGGCATTGTAACAGAAATCATCATCAGCCCACTTACCTGGACTACTAAATGCATATAGCTCAAGCAACTATACTTAGCTAATACATTTCCCCTACAGAACAATAATTGGTAGCCAGTTTGAAGTTTCTTTTCACAAGTACATTTAGCAAGAACCAGTGCAAGTGATTATTTCTAGAGTATTAAATAGCTGGACCATCCACATGGATACCTACCATATGTAACCCCACATTTCAAATCAAAAATCCCACATTTTGGTACCATAACTCTGTTTGCTATACATACTCGCAGAAGAACAAAATTTATTAAAACTATTGTACCAAAGTTTACAAACAAAGTCACTTGGTTCTTGGATTTCAGCACACTTGATTCAAATTTATTCAATCCCTAATTTCTCCTTGGGTCTCCTACCTACAAGTATATTACTGTTAGTATCAACAGCACATAAGAACAGGCAGCTAGAGTATTCTAGCGCCCATTCTTATGCACTCTGGTTGCTATACATGCACAATAATTGCTTTGACTTTTGTATGAACTTCTTGAAGAGGTCCGGTCACCCATGTAAGAGTAATTTTATGATTTTCCTTTCAATGTCATATGCCTATACAACATTAAACAGTGGAAGCTTTATATAATATTATTTAAGTGCAAAATAATGTGTGCTATTTGCAATACCACTCACATTGTCGTATTTTTGTTGGTTTGAAGATGCAACCACACAGTCCATTAAGTGAGTAGCTAATTGTATGAACAAGCACACTGAGAAGTCCACCTCCAACACCAGAATCACTTCCTTGTGAGCCTTGTAAAATAAAGCAGTCTCGTCGGCAGTAGCTAAACAAACTGTTCACTAGTTTATTACACTACACTACATGTATACAAATGTATAACTACATACTCTGCTAGTCATAACTGTTCTGGCTACCAATGTCATAGTACAAAACGTAGGCCCATCCTAATACAAACAATGCATATCTATTGAGGCAGCTATCAGTACTAAGGATCTGGTTCCATACAGGGTGACCTGTGAGGCAAGATAAAGCAAATAAAATTAAAATGTAGAATCTGAGAGCTTTATACAAGTCTTTGTTGCATGCATAGCAAAAATTTCACCGCTGCAAACACCAGCCCGCTCTGCATTTAATGATAATGTCACCCAACATTTAGGTTAATGACTTCTCAGCACTTCATTTAGACATGGCTGCTCGAGATCTACAACTCACAGTACACGATACAATAGTACGTAGTTTACACATCACATTCAGCACCTCATCCGTAAAAGAGAGATGGTGAACTACTTCACAGTGCACACATATACATTCTGGTACGGTAGATTCGAGCCCTGAGACTATAACATGAGCAATCTTTCATGGTTAATTGAAACACTTGAAAGACCGCCCAACCCCCTTTTTGGTAGATTCGTAAAGTGCTTCGCCCATAGGCACTCTTTTGTTAGACTATAATATGGTAATGATTTTTAAGCAGTGTTTGTGCTCCCCCACTTGACACAACAATCTCTACTATACCATTAACCCAAAAATAGGTCCACACTCGAAAATAAGCCTACCTCCTTTGTGAATACAAAGAAATATGGTGCAGTACATGCAGTTATGTTAAAAACCACAAAATAATACAATGTTAAAATGTTGCAGATCTGCAACATTTAGACTTAGAGGGGTAGGGTTAACTTGACAAGCAGCATTGAAGAAGCAGTACTGTGAAAGAGGTGGGACTAACAAATCAAGGCAGGAACTATTCCAGCTACTGTAAAGACAAAAGAGGCACTGCCTATTTACACCCATAGGCCTAGACTAATTACATCATAAGTTCAAGAGAGATATGTTAAAGTAGTAAACCCGAACTAGGCTGGACTTCAATATCTACCACTCTCTACTTGCAGTTATAATTTATAGCCATATTCACATACATATCTTCTGGAATTGTCCAATATATGCTATGTCTTCATGGGTTCACCACTGGTCAAGCACTATCCACCATCACACATGATATAAAGGACAAATTAAGGCCCCTCCATTTTGTATACATAAATCTGGAGGTTGGAAATTAGCTTTCTGACATGTCATTATCAGAAACAGGTACATTTACACTTCAACTAAAGTTGTAATACACACTGCACTTACAAATTTGGAAGGGTCTCTCCCATACACACAGGTACGACAGCAGACTCAACTGCTTCTAAAATCTGCAATGGTTTGGGACATCAATGAATCAGATATGGGACTTAAAGTACACTTAGCATGGGAGTGAGGCTAAAGTACACTTACAAGTGGCTTATCAAAAAAAAACACATTAACTTCCAGTTATACCATCAAGTCTGGGTTAATATATAATTGGGGCGAGCCTGAGCGAGCCCCACACTAGCATGACTGCATTGCGCACGCGTGTGTGTATGCTTGTTTGTTTGTTTGGACCGACCACTTACCGTAAATTTCAAATAAGCGTATTCAAATATTTCACGAAGATCGATTATCAAGCATGTGAAGGCCAGTGGAGGGCTACTGTCCGAGTGCAGCGTCAGTGACCGGGAGCGAAGATGACTGAAGTTGAAGCACACGTAGCAACTTAACTCTGCTTTGTGCTTCTACCAACCAGTCCGCTCACAGGCGGTACAAATTTACTCATGTGAACGGTGGTTGAGGTCGCTTCACAGAGGTAAGCGGGGCCATGCATAAACGACACTAGCTAAACGCCAGGAATTTAGCTCGTGATTTCGGTGTAAAGCTTAGTCCATGCATGTGTAGCCACATTAGCTGCCCTGGCTGGAGAAACAGCTGGCATAGCAATGATGTATTTCCACCCCCCGTTATCAAGTTTGGCTTAAAACAGTCGACAGTGACAAATCCTGCGTGTGCCATGACAAATTAGTAAATCAGCAGTTTGCTGCTTGCTCAGGCTCGCCCCATGATGATGAATCATCTCACTAGTACCTATAGTGGCAAGAAACTATGCTTACTACACAGCACATAATGCTACAGCACACATGACCAATACCAAGCAATGTTTTAGTCCAATGTGGGGATTTGACAGGCTGAAAAATCTGTACAGCGATGTGGATAAAATAACTTTAGCAAACTGTTCTTAAATAGTATTCTTGGTGGTGTTGGATGCTTAGGTGGCATTTTGGCATGCACATGGCACCATTTGAGCGCCAAACATTTAGGCAGCATGGGATGTTATTGATGGTGTCAGTAGACTCCGTTGTAGCATCTCTAGTTATCGATATTCATTCTGGTGGAGGCTAGTGTCCCCACGATGGTGATCCAGCAACTCTCCCGGAGCTTCCTCAGAGTTGCAGCTAATTTTCTCTTATTAAAGATGCAACCATGAGGAACCTCCAGGAAAAGATGGCCCACATTAAACCAAAACATTTTACTGTTGTATGCCGCATTAAAAAGCCTCTGTAATAATACTATTCTCTCATGCATATACTGCCAATGATTATAGCAAATTTTGTAGTTACCATTCTCTCATCCTGAAATACTGACCAGTCATACTGCAATACAGTAGAACCCTGGGAACTGTGAAAGAAATAGTAAAAGTTTAACCCTACTATAACTCAGTCCACGCATAATTATTTGGCAAAATATATCATGGTCTAAAGCAATAGGGGTGTATCAATACAAGAATATGCCACCAATCCTGATCCCAATATTTTCAGATTACATCCTCCTGATATTTGAGGCTACACCAATGCAATATTGTAAGCCAATAAAATCAATTCAACTGATATCAAATAAGAAATGTGTACATGAAGGCATATAGTGATACCAAAAACATGTAAACTGTAAAGTCACATGACTTGTTTGTTGTTGTTGTTTTTTTCATAAAAGATAAGCATTCAAACGGGTCAAGGAAGCAGCGGGTTGGCATCCAACATTACCTCCAGGATAATTTTAAAATACACATTCACAGTTTGTGATGTCTTTGTAGCATGGGCTCTCAGTGCAAAAGCATTGGCCTAACATTGTCTGCATCTGGTGTGTCAATGCCGCTGACAAATGGGCTTTGTTTTGTTCTTTTTCAACAGCTTCAGCTTTTTTATACCCTACTTTCCACAAGTTTGTCGTGTTAAAAGACTTTGGTATACCCACCCCTCACAATCCTTTTATGGCAGATCTTGCAGATTGCCTTCGAGTGATCATCACAAACATCGAAGTGTGCTCAAAGTGGGCTTTTCAACTTTGCATTGGCTATCACAATAACCAGTAGCCTCGCTAGTACTGTCACCAAGACGTCTTTACAAGTAGCTGGCAGTTCTACAAGTCACATGAATATATATCAACTACGTGTGCATACCAATGAATCAATACCAATATTAGCGATATCGGTACCGATAAAGGATTAGTATCAGTGCCGATATTGCTAATATTGGTATTGATTCATTGGTATGCACACGTAGTGGTAGGTATGCAGTCAAAGTTCTCAAAAGTCCACTTAAGCTGTTAGAACACATACTGCCCTGTGTTTCTATGTAGTACGCCAGCAACTATTTTGGACATAGGGATTATCTTACACTGCTCAAATGATGTCAGTAGCATCAGCAAATAGAACAAGTGGTAGAAACTTAAGCCTACATGTGCATTACACTGCTGTCAAGGGATTACACCATTTACGTAACAAACGTAGTGCTTATAAAATATTAGTTATACATACATCTGTGGGTAATTTAGTTGATAATTCCCTACCTCATGCACTTTATAAACTCCAGATATTCCTCATGCAGCTTCTGTAGGTAGTCCAATGACACTCCACCTTCACAATCCTGTGAAAAGCAAGAGTTACTTCAAATCAGCATGCACACTTTTGCTCCCCAGCTTCTTCTCCAACACCTGGATAATGTGGATATACATTACATGTACATGTATCCTCGATATATATTATCATTGTGTAATAGCTTAGCTGACGACATGATGCTACCTTGATCAAGTGTAATCATGAAAGTCAACATGTACATGTACAATACCGTGAAGCACTAAGAGACAGTGGGAAGTCTTTGTTTTTGAAAAAAAGGTAAAGCAGATTGCAAAAATCTTGCAACAAGCAAGCAGAACAGTGGAAAACCACACATAATTTACTACATACAAAGTTATGCTTTACATGTACATGTGCAGTTTGAATTACAGTTTTGGTATGCACAGCCAAAGATACATACTCTTGCTCGTTTGTGGATTCTTTCATAGCAACACTGGGGAGAAGCATTCAGAAAAATTGTGATGTGTGGCATTGGTAGGTGTTCCAGTGCCCTTTGCCGGCAGCACTGGTACTGTTGATACCCTGGACACAGAAGAAGAGTGAAGAGTGTGTATAATTGAAGCAGTTGAGCACAGCTCATGTCATGTTTGAAATTGGGACACTACTAGACTAACACAATTAAAAGATACAGTTCTGAAAACTGCACCTTTAGCTGTCAGCTGTATGTCAATTACAACTAAGTAATGTATAGATAAAAAACTTCACACACACACACACAACCACACATATGTAGTTATTTCACCTTCTGTGGAAATGAATCCCTCCCTTTTGCACACACGAGCAAAAACACAGTCACTGTACACTGATCTGTCCAAAATAACACCTTCACCTGCAGGCACATTAGGTACATAAGTGGAATTAAAAATGAGAATTTTCCATCATGACACTATTCAGTAAATACCACATTACAACAGCACATTTAAATAAGTGGACTCACCTGTGTTAACAATGTGCTTCATGGCTGCAATATAGGTGAGATACCGTTGTTTAAAAATCCATAACTGCAACTTCAGTGCATACTTTTTGGGATCAGCATAAAACTTTTCTGTAGGTAGAAGGTAAAAAGTGAAGAATTTCAAACTGGTAATGTGTGATACAGTGTAAAACTAAGCATTTGTTGAACTAGGAATGTGTTCCAAGGTAAAGGGGTAACACTGTAGCTGGGACTTAGTTGGTTCAGTGTTCCAATAACCACTGTGACAGCTGATTCTGTGTGCTGGAATGCTAAATGGCAATCTTTAGGTTATACACCAGCTTGTCACTTTTTTACTTAGTACCTTGCCTTCACACATGAAGGCAACATAGATATACACATGCACAGGTGCAGGCAGTTTCATTACACCCAAAGATGCAAGAAAAAGGAAACTTACACTGCTCAGGAAAAATAAATTAGCAGGATAGAGGAAGTACAAAAGTGCATATTCATGAGCTGTGGTGCAACTATGTACACCCAGTGAATAACAATGTATTCACCAATAAGCCCACTTAGCCCCATTCTCAGGCTCTTATGTACAAGAGCCTGGAACAAGGCAACACCTTTCACAGCAACTAACCAAAGGAAATTCCCCTCATACGTGACATCTGTATATATGTATAATATGCCATACATGTGTTAAGTGCTACACTGCTGCTGTATTCTCCCAGGCAAGCACCAACAGGTCTTCACAGCTCGAACACAAAAATTGTAGATTGGCGCTTACACAGAGAAAGTACTTGAATACCTCCATCCATGCACTCCCCCATCCACAAAACACCACTGTAGTAGTGGTAGCAGGTAGTCCTTTCAACCCAAGGCTAATTTGCCAGGCAGTTCTACGTTTATGGCTAAACAGAAAAAAAAGGAAACTTACACAGTGATAAGTTCATTTCTAAAACAAGACACGTGTGTGAGTTACACACTGATCAAACAAATTAAGTCGACCCTGCATGCATTCCACACCGGACACATGTGTGAGTTACAAACTGATCAAACAAATTAAGTCGACCCTGCATGCATTCCACACCAGACACATGTGTGAGTTACAAACTGATCTAACAAATTAAGTCGACCCTGCATGCATTCCACACCAGACACATGTGTGAGTTACAAACTGATCTAACAAATTAAGTCGACCCTGCATGCATTCCACACCAGACACATGTGTGAGTTACAAACTGATCTAACAAATTAAGTTGACCCTGCATGCATTCCACACCAGACACATGTGTGAGTTACAAACTGATCTAACAAATTAAGTCGACCCTGCATGCATTCCACACCAGACACATGTGTGAGTTACAAACTGATCTAACAAATTAAGTCGACCCTGCATGCATTCCACACCAGACACATGTGTGAGTTACACACTGATCAAACAAATTAAGTTGACCCTGCATGCATTCCACACCAGACACATGTGTGAGTTACAAACTGATCTAACAAATTAAGTTGACCCTGCATGCATTCCACACCAGACACATGTGTGAGTTACAAACTGATCTAACAAATTAAGTCGACCCTGCATGCATTCCACACCAGACACATGTGTGAGTTACACACTGATCAAACAAATTAAGTTGACCCTGCATGCATTCCACACCAGACACATGTGTGAGTTACAAACTGATCTAACAAATTAAGTTGACCCTGCATGCATTCCACACCAGGATAAAGCACAGAAGGTAGATTTAGTGCAAAACAAGAAACAGGATGGTAGCAGTGGTCCCTGCATACCCACGAAATGCTGTGAGCTCAGTGACACTGCTAACTAAACCACTGAACAGTCCGCCCATGTAATGAATATTTACATGGTGAGCCATTACACGGAGTACCACAAAAACTACAAAACTGTCATGGCGGCTGGGCACTTGGGCAGAAAGGGGCACTTTCCCAGGACAATACATTACAATTATGTATACCATCTTGACACACACACTGCAACAAAGGCTGGTGAGCAATTGCATAAGGCATATCTTCTAAATCTTCAAATCTCTGTTTCCGAAAGGGGTCTGGGCACGAGACTAGTTCGCTTCACTATCAAATTAAGAATGATCTCTCACCTAGGAAAGGATTTTCCACTGTAGGCTCCAAGTAAAGCTTGTAGTTCAGCTCACAGGCAAGCTTTCGAGCAAGGGTAGTTTTGCCAACTCCAATATTTCCCTCCACGATCAGTAACTTTGCTGACGTCCTTTCCGATCTTGAGCCGGGGTTTATAGAATCGCCACAGTCGAAGGGCTTCTGCCAGAGGGGTTTAAGAGAGCTGGTCTCCTTTGGCTGTTTGCAAGCTTCTATCTCCGCCTCAAGTGGGCTTTCCAGTAAACCGATCATATTTGCTTACTCCGCGAGGTGAGGCAATGAACTAGTAACTTGCCGCCAGAAATTATACAACGCTACCAGTGCGCATGCGCCACTTTTCAACTTTGACCTTTGTACTCAAATTAATTTGCTTTTGTACCCGACAAGCCAGACGTTCCGCATCGTTTGCAGCAGTATCGATATACGATGGCAGACCACAGTGAGTGAATCTAGATAGACGACGAAAAAAAGACATTGAGATCCAGCCAGAATTTGAGCCTGGGTCTTCTGAATACCGGTCAGATGCTCTTACCAACTGAGCTACTGGAGCTCTGGCATTGGAGTAGAGGATATTAGATGGTATATATCCATAGACACAGCTCAATTCTCAGGCTGATACTCTTTGCTTGCTCTTTTCAGAAGACCCAGGTTCAAATCCTGGCTGGATCTCAATGTCTTTTTTCGCCATCAATGACTGCAATAAATACATCTTCTCACTAGATAGACGAGTTCGATGGGCGTCTCTAATCGCTGGACTGGAATATGGAACGGAACGATGGAATGGAACAGTGAAAGTACATAGTTACAGCTAACTCGTGTAACTGACGCTGCTCAGTCTAGGTTGAACTACCTAGTGTATCTCCAGGGCTGTTATCTCACTGCAGAAGCTTTATGAACAAGTACAGCATTGCCCACCATCATGCTTCATTATCCTAGCATGGTACCGTTGCTGGCTCATCATCAGATACTTTGTTATTCTAGTCTTGCAAGCCTGACTCTTGAACGAAAAACAAGGGTCTGGCTTCGCAAGACCATAGTTATAGTCTTCGTAGACAAACTTGAATGTGCTTGATGGCAGAAATTAGTGCTCAATCCTCAGTTTCTTCGCTTCAGTTTTGTCTGTGCACCTCAATCCTCGGTCACACAACCTTAGTAGCAGCCTTCCTTTACAGTAGTAAGCGTGACTCCTATGTATGGCACTGTAGCTGGTCTCCGGGGACTCCGAGTTCTGACCGTGATACCAGACAAGGAAGAATGCTGCTAACATGCACTGGACTTGCTCATACAGCCTCTGCGGTGAGATAAGAGCCCTAGACACATAGTAGCTAGCTCAACCTTGAAGAACAGCGCCAGCTACACGAGTTAGCTGTAACTATGTACATTCACCGTTCCATTCTATATTCCATTCCAGCAATTAGAGACACCCGAGTTCGATCAGGGCACACAGGAAATCATTTAGAAAAACTCTGTCACTTTCAGGTCTCATGTGTTTATTTGTAACACTGTTACAGAAGCTTAGTGATTTGGTGGAAACGTGTTTTCCCTTACTCTTCACTAGTCTCGTGCCCAGACTACTTTTCGCCAAGCGGGAAAATAGTCTGGTAAACTGCCTATACCGTTTTGGTTCTGAAATCACCGTGACGTCACGTCAACTGGATTGTGAATTCAAAAGCACTCTAGCAAACAGCCAACTCAGAGACAGCCTACTCGTGCCCCTTTCGGTAGATAGAATAGCCTAGTCTACACGCGGCAGCTGGGGTTGCCCGATCAACGTCCATTTCGCTAGTATATCGTTGGCACGCAATGTGGAATGCAATATTCGATGACGTCAAGCGTTAAATTAGAAAAGAACAATGCACCAGCATTCCGGTGCACTTGAACAAAAACAGAATTATAGGCAGTTGACCAGACCTATTTTTCCAGTGGGCACGAAAAATGCGGTCTGGGAATGTGACTACTCTTCCACCGGGAGGAGAATGGGACAGAATGGTAAAAACTGCAGTATGATCACTAGAACGTGATTCAGGTTGGGGTAAGGTATTAAACTGCCTGTAAAAGAAAATAACTACAAGACTTCAATGAAGACATACCCTGCGCTATTTTATGATATATGTAATAGTTATAGCATAGGTGCCAGGGATTTATGGCAGTAAACAGACCGAGTCCGAGGGCGTAGCCCGAGGACGAGGTTTGTTTACTACAGCCATAAATCCCTGGCCACCTGTGCTATAATTATTATATATCCCACCTGATTGGCCCTTTGTTGTTATTATTGTAAACACATCTGTACATGTGCAAGTGTTTACAGTAACTTCAATATTATTTACTGTCACAGAAAAATGATGTAAAATCTGTACTGTAGTCTGACAATGTAGTAGACTGTAAACTAAAAATACATGGAGAGGGAATTATGAGCCATAATTTCCCTTGTAGCCTTGAGGGGACAAATTATGACAGTTAAAGTCCACTCTGGCCTATGCATGAAATATAGTAGGTGGGATATATGTATGGACAAAGTGACCCTGAGGTGTTATTTAACAGCAACAGGGAAGATGCTGTCTGCTACCACCTCTAAATCTTCTCTTTGTAGGCAACTGTCATATGACAACCCTCTGGGTTGAGCTTGGTAGTTAAATGCTTCTTCGTCTTCTTTCTCGTAATCTTCTATGGAAGCTTGAGGATCACCTTCAGGACTGTTGGTGTCAGAAGTCAGTTGTTAGTCATTGATGACATCCAAAGTGGGGTGGTGGACGATCTTCTCCAAAGGAACTGGCCAATTAGACCAAGGTAGACAACTCCAAAGGGGGTGTGGTATGAGGTCCTAATAGGTTCCATGTCAGGGTTCGTTGTTGGGGTAGCATATCAACTAGCCCTTGGACAATGGTGTGGTCTCCCCAAGCAGTTGACCTCAACCCTTCAAGGTACTTGTGCCAACTACTCTTGTCGTGTGTCGGCATCCTCTGTAGGGTTGGCACATTCGTCCTGGTCATTGGGTGCTTCAGTGTTAGCACTGTAGGGTCAGTGCTAACCAAAGGGGCTGTAATAAATTCCCTCAAGTGACAAGTTCCGTCGTGCATCTCAATGTGTACCTTCTCTTTGACTGGGCTTCTCTTTGTCTACTCTCGTCTGCATCCTGGGCTTGTGGGTTTCCAGCATTTCCCTAAATTTAAGGAATGCTTTCCATCTCTTCTAAGGTATGGCCATGCTGGTATAAATGCTTTTTCAAAGGTCGCTTTGCTAGAAAATCGCCTTGCTGACGTAAACAGCTTCCCGTCCTAGACTGGACAGGTTCTGGACACTTGTTGGGTCTGCATATGCCCGACTTCACCGTATCCAAAGTATTTGTGGACACGCGTTGAGTCCGCTTATACCCTGGCTCTACCATATCCAGAGTATTTGTGGACACATGTCGAGTCCACGTATACCCAGGCTCTACTGTATCCAAGGTATTGACCGTATTAAAATGGCGGACGGTCTCAACGTTAAATAGGAAACACCTGGAGAAGCAGAGCATAGAACCGCTTTGTTCTCTATGAGGTACACATACGTCAAATTTTTTTTTTTACAATTTCAATGCTTCTGTCAGTTTTAGAAATTGTTGAACCCTGTCCATATTTAGGTTTCAAAATTTTTCACTAGACTGACAAACTGACTGACAAACTGAGAAACAGACAAATCTGATTGCTTAACCCCTTCACACACGCGCGCACGGGGTAATAAAAATGTTTACAAGTCACAGTACAGCAGTGTAAAACATGGCTAGGTTATAGACATATGCTGCATGCAAGTACTAGACAAGATAGGAGTTTTTGGAGTATGGACAGTTTTGTGAGTACACCTATGCTTTCTGAAACAAAATGGACTGTAAGTATGGGAGCTTTTTACATGTTAATATTTAGCTGAGAAATTTTGTAGTCAGATTGACAATCAATGCAGAATATATACATACTACATTACGTGTACCACATGGAAGATACGTGATCAGTTTAATCCTCATCTGGCTTGCAGCAATACATAACCACAGCAGCTGTTTAAGCAGACCTGAAATTGACGGTAGTGTACAGGTGGTTTAACTTAGCTATGTAGGCTTTTAGCGGGCCCTACACCAACACTTCTTTGTAAACCAGAGCAGAGTTTAGCATTTCGTCCACTTGAGTAGTTTTTTTTTTGAAAGGAAGAATTAGTGCCCGCCTCACTTGCTGCACTGAAACTTCCTTTCCTTAACTTTAGCTAATGTATAAAAAACAGTGTAGTTCTATGACTACCTTTGAGGACTGACTTGCAGAGAACATCTGCATTGAGACCACATAATTCTCTACGCCTAACACAGAAAGCAGCAGCATGTAAACTAGCTATGCTTGCATTATGACCAAAATTCCAAGCTGGCGTGTGGTGAGCTATGCCCTAGTTAGGGTAACAAACTTATAGTTTAACATGGTTGCATTTTCCAATTAAGGAAGATGAAATGTGTTTTCTGAAGTAGCTATGTTTGACTAAGGCCGTGGGTTAGTTAGCTTACTTTGAAAGTCATCAAAGGGTGATAATAAATATGAACTCAAGGAATACAGGACAACAGTGATCCTCATACTTACTCCAAGCAAAATGTTTTATAATGATAGCAAGATGGCAGATCAAAAGTAGTTACCACCACTACAAGTATATTTAACAATCAGTTTTATGTATAACCATCACTAACTGACAGCAGTGTTCTGTGTCAATAGTCTGTACACGATGACATGTTACATTTGAGCTGTAGACATCAATAATCAGGCAGTTACTTCATGTTGCAAGTGCAGCACACTATATAGTGACAGTGGTTATACTGGTGACACTGGTGACACTAAATTATGACTACTGTGACAATGGTGACAATAGTGACTAATGTGACAGCGGAGACTACTGTGAGAATAGTGACAGAAGTGACTACTGTGACAATGGTGACAATAGTGACTATGTGAAAGTGTAGACTACTATGATAATAGTGACAGAAGCGACTACTGTGACAATGGTGACAATAGTGACTATGTGAAAGTGTAGACTACTATGATAATAGTGACAGAAGCGACTACTGTGACAATGGTGACAATAGTGACTAATGTGACAGTGGAGACTACTATGAGAATAGTGACAGAAGTGACTACTGTGACAGTGGTGACAATACTGACTATGTGAAAGTGTAGACTACTGTGAGTATAGTGACAGAAGTGACTACTGTGACAATGGTGACAATAGTGACTATGTGAAAGTGTAGACTACTATGAGAATAATGACAGAAGTGACTACTGTGACAGTGGTGACAATACTGACTATGTGACAGTGGAGACTACTATGAGAATAATGACAGAAGTGACTACTGTGACAATGGTGACAATAGTGACTAATGTGACAGTGGAGACTACTGTGAGAAACTATCACTACTGTGACAGTCTATAGTAGACTTTATGGCATGGTGGACCGAACAGGTGGACTGGTAGACTGACAATTTTTGACTAAAAATGAATTACACTGCCCAGTGTGACTTATAGTGTTGTGTGGACATCCTGGCCTGAACAGCCATTATCTTCGCATGGAAAGATGATATAATGCTATAGCAACAGTGAAGGTCTTCATGTGTCAGTGGCTTTCTCCTTCCCAATTTTAGTATAGAAAACCTGACTTCAATTCTGTGATGATGGTCCTAGTCACTACACATTAGCTTTATAGTCTGGTAAACTGCTTGGCTAAGTTGTAGCTAATAATTTCATAATTGAGTCTGTATACTAGTGATCAACCTAACCAATTAACCATGCAGTAAATAAGAAAAGCAACATCTCTGTGTAGCTATTGCTAAGGAAAGAGGCTGTTGTGGCTACAGTATGCGAACTAAACATGCCATTGACCTTTTTGTGAATGCTAAAAGGCTTGTAGTGTTGGTAATAATCATCAGTTTCCATCACAGTCAACCTTAGCTAACTTTTAGATGTGTCTTCAGCTTGCAAACTCTGGGACTTGCACCATACCTTCATACAATACTTTTCATACATTATGGAACCACTGTGGTCGACATTTCAATTGATTGCCATGCCTTGTTTCATGACTAAAACTGCCTTCCAAATCCACTTGCCTCCAGTTGCATTCGTAATATGTGTTGTTTTGTTGTCCATTACTACAGAGCAGCTCGATTCACTAACTTCCAAAAGTGGGCAACCAGCTACCTCCTTTGGGGCTTCCTCCTCAACCTTATCACTCCCTTCAGCTGCTCAGAGTCACAGTTTTGCACTAAAGCAAGCTGCTGGTAATTTAGACACACAAAAGCACCCTGGATACAGCTTGTTTGAGTGGAACCGTATCTGTGAGAAAGAACAGGATCTGGCAGGTGTTGGTGGGAGGATGCTTCGAGTGACACCTGACGAACTCTCTAAACATAACACAGAAAGTGATGCATGGACAGCTGTGAGAGGTATAAGTGATACAAGTGAACTACCATAACCACAGAATGCACCTATTTTTACAATTACGTGTAGCGGCCATAAACATACTAATAATCATAGGGTACTTACGTTTTAGGGGTACTAATGAATGTGTCTTGCACATACTTTTTCATTTTTATTGCTCCTCCCTCAAGCCTCCACAATAAAAGTGACTTCATCATGCGCTCTTGTCCTAATTCAATCATGTTTTTGTTTTGGGGGGGGGGGGGGTGGTTTCAAGGCTAACCACACCCCAAGTGGAAAGAAAATGTGACTGGAATGCAGGTGAACAAACCAATTTGTCCTGTCTATGTACAAATCTCATTAAGGTAGCCCACTACACACAGTGTGGAAGCCTAGCTACAATAGGGCAATGGAATGGGGAATCAAATCCAGTTAATCAGCTGGTGTGCGTGTGTGTGTGTGTGTTTAAGAGTCTTCCTGTTAAGGAGATTGGCAGGGAACGTGTCCATTGCACCATGAGTCAGTGAAGATGAGATACTTAATTTTGGTTACTTATTCCTTTTGGGGGGTCTTGCATGTGTGTGATATTGCTGAATAATGTAATGTAAAGCTCGTTACTATGGGAGTATCACAGCAGTAACTACATATTCAACTGTTCTGCCTGTTTCCAGTTCACAGTTTTCTTTTTGCTGGTCATCAGGGGAGTTCCCAGTCTGATCTTTGCACAAACACAGGTTTCGGCTCCTTTAAACTCCCGACCTGTGGATGGCTACAGAAAGGGCGGAGCCACTCCCATATGTACATGGAGTCCAGTTCAGTCTGGTAGTTGGGACATGCTGCATGCGGGCTTGGAACATGTAGGCTCACTACATGCGATCTTACACATGCTTTGAGTTATCAGTCTTATGGTAGCTAAATGACTATAGACTGTCACAGCTATTTGTCCTTTAACTTGAATCTCTGAGAATTAAATGAATACTTGAACTATTGTTTTTGTTTGCAGACCAGAATGAAAGTAGTAGCAATGCCAGAAGTATACTTCTATGACTTATCTCTTAGGAAGGCAATGGATGCTGCTAGATTCTTCTCTTTTAATAGTTGATCTCTCTTCTTTCTCTTCTACATGTGACTGACCTTTTCTCATGATGTCATAGGTAGGCTATGATGTGATTGTTAATTGGTTGGGTGGGATTACTATATCTAATTTTGGCTAATGTTGTTATGTGGACTCAGAGAGAGAGAGAGAGATAGTGTGTGTGTGTGTGTGTGTGTGTGTGTGTGTGTGTGTGTGTGTGTGTGTGTGTGTGTGTGTGTGTGTGTGTGTGTGTGTGTGTGTGTGTGTGTGTGTGTGTGTGTGTGTGTGTGTGTGTGTGTGTGTAGATTGAGATAAAATATTTTAGTTCACAGTCATTAGTGAAGTGTCACAGCCTTCATCTAGCGTCAAAATGGCATGGCATAACTTCACTATCACTGCCTTCTTGCTTCACTCTGCTTGCCTCTTTTCCTTAGTGTTGCAAGGCATTGACTGTCCCCTTTGACTCCACCTCCTTAAACTTTTTTTTTTCACTCCACGGCTCTCTGCCTTTGCTCTGTTGGCACTAGCATGCGCTGGTTGCACTCTGCTGACCTTGGTATGAAACAATGAGACCACTAGCACCACTGCAGCACTGGGACAGAATGCATTCCTAAGCACGATGGATGTTTGCATTTCTAAGCGTTATGGATGTTAGTGTGTAAGTATGAAAGCCACACCCTGCCAATCGAGAACAGACACTGCAAGGTTAGTATGCTTTCCACTGAGGCACTTGGCAAGCTGAAATTATCAGCAGTGCTAGGGTTACCAAAAAGTATTGACTTTTATATCTGCTCACATATAGCTATTGAGGCATATTTTATTCCTGTCTTTACATATTGGCATATCGTGTCAATAAATTATTTTGAGTGCACGCATGAAGTTAAAAGTTGTCAAAGATGGCAAGTGCAAAAGCATCTCACACTCTGCAAGCTACTCTCGATGCTGAATCTTGTGTGAGAGCCGACAAAGGACCTAGCCCACTGCCTCTCCCTTCACAAGGCTCACAGCAAAGTTTCTGCTTTCTTTGCACCTTGCATGTATGTTGAAGAACCTCACCAACAGTAGGGTATGATAGTCTTTTGTGTATGCAGATGTATATGGTGACCTCGCACAACACACTTGTGTAGATACGCAGAATCGTCATTGATCAAACTTGCAGTTAATTTACTGCTAAATGAGGGCATATTGATAATAAATGCATACTTACTTGCCACCGCGTATAATAGACAAATACACCTATTAACCAGATTCAACTTACGGTAAGACAGTGCAGGTTTCTGATAGGAACTTCAATCCTGAAATGCTATTACGATCGTGTATCGATGCCCACAAAATGCAGCCCAGATAATTCACAACTTTTGTTTACTGAAAAGGCACAAACTCTCTTTCACAGCATGTTTGATTCTTTACACTTGCTTTAGGAATAATAGTGGCTGGAATGTTGTACTAAAGTTATGTAGAAAATTCTTGCTAAGAAAGTGCCTTTCAAAATCCCTATCACCTTCTACATACATCTGCTCAGTATTATGGTAATCCATTATTAGGCCAATCCAGTAAATGTCTGGCATAGATTTACATGTACGCACTTTTCACTTCAGTACTGAACTAACTAATGCGATCATCACTTGATTTGGTATCCACTCAAAGCAATCAGAGCCAGCATTATGTTGACTTCTGTTTCAGCAAAAATTCAGAGGATTTTCCTACTGCACATGTGTAGAGTGATATTAATTTGTCAGAAGCACCAGAAACAATGTATTTGAGCAGCCTTACATAAAGTAACTCTGTACTCTTGCATTTTACTTAGATACTTCTTTAATTGTAGGGAAGGTGTATAATGTTACACCATTTCTGAATTATCACCCTGGAAAGAAGGCCCAGCTCATGAGAGGGGCGGGTAATGATTGTACTGCTCTGTTTGATAAGGTACTGTGGCCAGTGTATAGTCCTTTAATTTTCATTTCTACTGAATGAGATTGTGAATTTATAAATTGCAGTTTCACATGTGGGTAAACTATGAAGTCATACTACGGAAGTGTCTGATTGGTATACTGGTTTCCAATGACAGCAGAAGAGGTTAGTGTAGACCTGTAACAAAAATTTCTTCTAATTCTATATTTATTTTATTTCACCCTTTAGGGACCCAATATGGTGGTGAGTGGCCTGTACTTTGTGATCAGTGTGAATCCTGTAGGAAAGTGATGGAATTTCATAATGCCAAATGAGGGAGTGTGCGCCCTTTTCCATTTGCATCTAGTTGCACTCACTTGTGTTTTCAAGTGTGCAGGAGGCAGAGGCGTTCTGAAAAATTGAGCATGATGTGGGATATCACAACTCAAACACTGTAAAGAAATGTGTCTTCTGCAAGGTAGATTGCAGTTGGGGGTCATAGTGGGCCAACACATCGATGTCAGATTCTGCTTGGCCTCTTTAAAGGCATTTTGACATTGCTTGGACCAGGACCAGCATTCTTTGATGTGTAGCAAATTATGAAAGGGTGTAGGACGGCTACTAGGTTTGGGATGAAACTGGCGTAGTAGTTGGTCAGATCCAGCGCTGAGTGTAATTCTTGAACATGTTGTAGTCTTTGTGCCTGTATGCACCTTCTTGGAAAATGTATGCACTCCCTGTGTGTCAATGCAGTGGCCAAGATACTCCACACTCCTGAAGAAAGAAATGCTTGTCCAGATGTAGACGCTTGCCATGTTTTTAGTCGTTGCTGCACCTCTTCAAGGTTTCTCAGGTGGTCATCTGTCATCCTCACTTTCCCCAGTAACGACAATATTGTCTACATAGCAGATCACATTTTGGTGTGGTGTCTGCATCCACCGTTTTCCAATATGCAATTGATAAAACTTTGCAAGAATTCTCTGTGATAAAGTCTTGCGTACTCCTGGTGTGTATTATGACTTGGTGGGCTCGCTATCAAGCAGCATCTGCTGGTAGGCTTACGTAAGATCGACTTTGGTGAATTGCTTTCTACCAGTGAGGCTTGCCATTCGTTCCACTGGGTTTGGCAAGGGGTGTTGATCCACCTGCACTATAATGTTTATGGTCACCTTGTAATCATTACAAAAGCGGGTGATCCATCTTTTATAAAGACACGGATGATTCAGAGGAGGTTGGAAGCTAGTAACTAGTGGTTCATGCTGAGTAACAATTAGTGGTGTATGCACGGAAAGTTTTGCAATCAAGTGCATCAATACAGATTTTTCCCATAGACAGGTGAAATCGATTTTCACCTCAGTGCTTCTTTTGTTCAGCGTGAAACTTGTTAATGGGTCGTACCAGCTACAAATGTATGCAGCAGATCAGTCAGGGGAGTGCCTTTCATTCCGCAGTCTTTGTGTGGCTATTGGGCTCTATCTCTTGTGTGTTACATGGCAGACTCGTGTTCCGAATCCAACAGCAAACAAAGCCAATCATCAACTCCCTCAACCCTGCCAACAAATGTTCCTTGAGCTACTGGAGATCAGAAGACAGTACGAGTACACCATAACAAATTTCAGCACCATAAGAACCAATTTGAGGCATATTGTAGTACTGTACCTGGACTATGTATGGGACAAGGATAAGCAAGCACTGAAGCTACTGGGTGTGTTTGTGGGAGATAACCCTGTGGTACTCCCTGGAAGCCTTGGTTGCTGTGGTGTTATTCTGGCAAGAGAGCTTCGTACTAGCTTGCCGTAAATGTTAGTATCTGCCATCGCAACCTCTAACACTGCAGTTCTCCCACAAGCCACACAAAGACTTCATGGATTGAAATACGCCTTCCCAGTGGGTCTGCTAGCACAACGCATTTAAACAATTTACGTTTCACACTGAACAAAAGCACTAAGGTGCAAATCTACACTAATTGTTACTCCACGTGTACCAGTAATTACTGACTTCCAACGATTGGTAAAGCTCACTCACAGTTGGAAAGAATTCTGGCTGTCTTGACCCACTGAGTCTTTGATAGCAAATGGCATAGGGCGGGGGCAATGGAAACCAGGTGTGGCACCTTCCTTCAAACTCAGGTGGGCACAATATGACTTTATGGTGCCCATACTCTCCTGAAACACCTCTGCATATTGGTCTGTGAGCCCTTTTAAGACGTAGATTACCTTCAACAGACAGTGTTTGATGTTGGCCAATGCAATCCAAGTGAATTTGCTTGAACCAGTCTCGTCCCGGCAGAGATGGCCTTGCTTTCCTTAACCACATATAAAGCTTGTGGTTATCCACATAATCACTATACTTCGCGTTATCTGACCTATGTATAGGCTCGGAAGTATATGTGTACAGACTCAAAGTCTGTGTACATGTAAGTTCCATAAGGAAACTAGCCTCGTTCCCAGGCTCTCCCCGCGCGCGAACGAAAAATACTGCAAGCGACGGAAAGCTGGGCGGGGCCTGGGAACGAGGCTATCAGAAAACGGTGTTTTCTAGACCTCAGAGATTAGAGATAATTTTATGGATTCCCTAGCTGTCTATCTCATCATCATGGCCCTACCTCTCAGCATCCAATCAAGACCTTACTGAACACTAAGTTGCTCACAGATGCCTATGGCACAGAATGTCATGTATGAAACTTGGTGAGAATTTTTTTTTTTTGCACCACACTTGGTGTCCTAGCTTATAATTACTGTTGAACATGCGCAATTAAAATTCTTGGTGGCTGACTTCCAACTTGCGGAACGATATGCAGCACATACACACAAAAAAGGAACCAATCCACTTTTGTATGATGGTTGCTACTGTCTTTGCAAAGGCAGCCAGAACTTTTTAAGAGAAAGTGTGCTCTAAATAGACCTTTTGAACACTTAAATTGCAGCATAACTTCTGATCCAAGTTACTGCTATTCTTCCAGCCGGCCCAATAGTTGCTTCTATGCCTACCTTCACACTTTCATGCAGAAATACTTCTAAGGATCGAGTATAAGTCATCCGCTTTGTAAGAAGTCGTTTTCCAATACTTTAAGCACACGGACCCATTCTCAGACTGCAAATTAGTATCAGAATGGGAATTGGATGTCATACTGCAAATACAATTGGCCAGTTCTCCCATGAACTGGAATCTGGGCAACTCAGTACTTCCAGTTAATTACAACATATTGGGCATGGGTGGTTTAATGCATGCAATTTGTTTCTGGATGGCTTTACTCTTCTGGTCACACACCAGCCTGTCTCAGAGAGCCTCATTGAGTTTGGCTATGAAGTTACATTTAGATGCCAGACGTCTAAGTTCTACCAGGTATTTGGCTCCCAGATCTCCTGGAGTTTTATTTCTGCATTAGAAATGGAACCTTTGTGTGATGATGAGGGTTTTGGCTCATAATGTGCCTCAAGTATGCCCATCACTGTTTCCATGCAAGCTTTCGTCTTTTGGGTTATCAGGCAGCATTATATTGTGCAACATACTGTATGTGCTCCTTCTCAGTACTGTTGGGAACAACGATACATTTTTGTCATTCGCTATGCTGTTGGCAGATATGAGCAGCTGAAATCTCTCCAGGTACATGGAGAATGGAACCTTTGTGCGACCCATTTTCAAGGCAGAACTCATTGATGTGGCCTAATGTTGGCATGATTCATTGTGGCACTTCAGTGTTTCATTGTACACAAGCAACCCAATGGAGGCTGATCAGTCTCTTGATCACAGCACACAGCATGGTCATTACAACTCGAAGCACACTGAGCATGCGTTCACCATTCTATTATGTACACTTATTGTTATATCAAACACATCTGTGTAAATACACCACAGTAAGCCCGACCCTTTTCATTTCCATTTGGCAGGCAACCGGCGCAGCAGAACAGAAAGGGTCTGGTTTGCATGACAAATTATTTTTTTGATGCATCCAAAAGCTGTTCTAGAGTCACTGTACTTACTCACAGCTAACGCATGCGCTTAAGTAGTGCGTAAAGCTTACGTAAAATTATGCAAGGGTGTGTCAAATGACTGCCTATAACATGTGGTCCTAAAATATATATCAGCTTTCAATTATATCGCCTAATAGGTGAGCGCTGCTTCCTACCTCTTTGCCCAGACCTTCTAACCCAACGCTTATCGCTTGAACTGTGCTATCGACGCAGGACAATCTTCACACCACAAATGTAAGCTATAACTTTGTGTAACACGAACTTATAACTTGCCAAAACCCATAAGCAGCCAGTTTTCCCTAGGATAAATGCTTCATAGATCCTCTTTTAGAGTTTGAGTACCATTGCTTCATCTCAAAGTTGCAGAAACGTATACAACACGGCAGAATCCAGGTGTTACACACAAATGGCCATTGTCAGCAGTGTGCGATTAAGTATATACACGTACTAGACGTCACAGCACATGGAGGTAACATGGTATTATCCGGAATTCCCGGAATGGCAGGAAATTAAGTACATGTACAAGCAGTCGATACCAGGCCCTTTTCTCCAATTTTTTTAATGGGCCTGTGAACGATGCTAAACATCAAGTAGAAAGAAAGTATGCACATGGAAGGCTGTGCCCAACCTAACGGACAATCTCAAGGCCTTGCTTGGAATGTCAGTCCTAGTCTCTTAATCCAAACCCACTTCCACAAGAAGAGAAAGGTCTGGTAAACTATGTATACAAACTGTGTCCCACCGGAATGTGTGAATGATGTAACCAGATTTCACTCTTGAAATAATACCCTATTGCAAAGATGTGCCCACTTCCCCAGAAGTATAGCCAATGTTTTTTACAGCTACTGCAGTAGCAGTAAAGATGTCTTGGCTCTCTATCGCTGTTCTTCAGAGTGTTATTGCTACTTAAACTGTGACTTAATCTGTCATGTGACAAAATATTGCAGCACGATTGGACTGCAGTTTATAGTGCGATAGGACACAGCTTGTTATACGCAGTTCACCATCCTTCTTTTTTCAGATGTGGATCTGTCCAAAGTCTGGAGGCTCCAGCATTCGCAAGGCAACATCAGTACGTCTTGTTCAGTACTCGTCCCTAAGTTCCCTCTCATTAGCCTACTCGGAGCCTCGTTTTTTTTTCTTCCAGCACGAATTCTACAAATCACATAATATACTGTATTTACTAGAGCTACATCATGCTTTCTTTTAGCTCTTTGTAAACATCATTTTGTTGTTACTACATCATTATTGCATAACATCATTAATTAGATAAACGGAATGCCCAATGTAAGCAATGTGGTAAACAACATGCCTGAAATTACCGTTTTTGAAAAAGGCAGTAGGTTTGCACAGGTTAATGTCGACAAATTGGGTACCAACAGAATCCTTGAGACCTCGTCAAGTTGGATCTGCTTTGCGATCCTGCACTTTTCCTTCTCAGAAGACGATATGGGCAGAAAACGACAATTTTCAGGTTATTTTTTTTCTCATCAAGAATCCTTTACGGCAGCTGTATATATTAAGGACCAAATAGCCAAGAAGAATCGACTACAACTGACTGTGGTACGCCATTTTGTGAAGGTGTAAGGGGTGTTCACCTGCCGCCTCAGCTGCTAAAAGTAATAGGTAATTTACCACTCAGTGTGACTTGAACTGTATTTGTGTCTCCTCCCAGACACACAGAGCTTATTGGATATACTGGGATGGGGCCAATGATGCTGTCTTACCTGTTCAGGAGAACATTCAGCTCCTGCCTTTCACAAGCACAAATTCGCCTTCATCGAATTAATGAATGTCGTTACGTCCTGCAAGGCCTATCACATAATTCGCAGCCTCCATCTTCCAGCCCCGCTTCAACTATTGTGGTTGTGGTCAAAAACAGGGGGGCAGCACAAGTTGCAAGTAATGGAATCATAATTTACCTTCTAAACCTGGAAACAATCTTTTTGCTACACAATCAAAACCCAACCTACAGTAGAGGCAAAAATTTCTTCTTGGACCGATTTATTTTCGGACCCCAGACTTCAAAGGTCTAAGCAAAGTAGCAACTGTGTCAGATCGTCAGAGCAACAAGACATGCTATGCTGGTGCCAGGACACTTTTCGATACCAGAAACTATTGTAGAATGCGGGGATAGAAAATCACATCCGAAAATACAATGTGTAACTTTTTTCCCGCCTCCTCTAAAAGGAAAGACTATAGTTCTTGCCCTTCCATTGGCCTTGCCTACGAGCCCATACCATGCTGCAGCAGTTGCCAAATTTGGCTAGCGACACAATATACGTAATACATGATTATCAGACTTGTCCGCTAGTAGAATCCTTTTTCCGAGGACAGGTGCTTGAACCGATGTAATATCTCGTTCGCTAAATCCCAGGTGGAAGACTGTTTGGAGTTGAATTTCAAGTATGTTGATTAGCCCACCTATCCTGCAGTTCTTATGTCTGCAGGACCTCTGGGCGCACAACAAGAGGGCAACATTTCTTAAGTGTCTGAGTATCAATTAGTGCCTCTATGACAAACTTCCCATTATACAGTATAATTGTTTTTTCAAATCAGTAGGAATTATTGGTGGGCAATAAATTATTGCACCAAGTGTTGCGTTAGGTTTGTCATTGCACTGCATCTACACTGTTCTTTTACATAATTATGATTATATTCTACAGATGCAGCACTTCAAAGTCACCAATCTGTGCAGATAAAGCAGGAACCAGTTATCTCAATCCACGTGCCTAATGCTGCTGACAGGAAAGGACGTGAAAGTGCTGTATAGAACTGTAAGTTGTATGGCATTTATATTATTCTGCCAAGCACTTAGCCTTTAGCATACCTTGTCAAATTTGTTGTCATTACCACTACAGAAGCAATCACACCAAGACCTAGTGAGCACAAGCCTATAATCAGCCTCATTCCTAGACCAATTCTAGTGCATTAGGGAAACATTACGGGATGTTTGAGTTATATGTTGTGTGATTTGCAAAATTATTTTGTGTATAAATTCAGCTCAGTACCTCAGGTGCTGTAGAACTAAAAGCAAGTGATGTATACAACTGCATGTTATTTTTTCATTCAGACTTTGTGGCTACTATTTTAAAAGCACGTGTGTGCAAAGGGAGGTAAATTGAATGCAGTGCTACAGCTTCACCTCCAGATTACTGAAGCATAGTAGCCACTTCCAAGAGAACCACTCATAAAATCACATTAGTGAACTCTGGGAACATGACGTAAGCTCAGAATTAGTGAAGGTCTTCAACTAAATGAGGCAAAGTTTGTCAAATAATATTATGTTACCTCTCAGGCGCTAAAGAGTGAGCTCAGTGGTGGATGATGTCCAATCACATTGCTGTGCAATATATTAAGGCTTACTCCACCATAGATAACGAACTAGGTATGGATAAGTGCCCTGTGACTACAAATGCTATGGAGTGCAGCAATGCAGAAAAACGAAAAAAAACTTATCCCAATTAAGGTGGCGGGTAAGCTATCCACGCAAGCGCAATAATTGTTTCCGGTTTACGCCCACCACTGTACAGCTGGTTTTTCTTCTTGAATGAAGCAAATCACTGTAGCAGCTGCTTCAGTAGCTTAATATCGAAGAGTTACCTAGCCGTACAGCCGTACTACAAGCAAAAAAAGCATGAAGGAAACCCTGAGAAGTTTCTACTTTATTGATCGCCGTACATCAATGGCCACGCCCACCGAGAAGGCCAGGGATACATTTTTTTCGTGACGCTTCATGAATCAGGTAAACGACTTTAGCAACTCTATTTACTATAAACAGCTTCTCCAGTGGTTAGTCGAGGGGGTAACGTAAAGTATTCGTGACTAACAAATGCCGGGGGGGAGTTCGTACCGCGAAACGCCACAAAAAGTGACTTTCCAATAACAGTTTCAACTCGCCATCCGTTAAGCTTTACAGCTTATGACCAAAACTCTACGTAGCCCCCTCTAGCGACTGTTGAACTTTCTACTCGCCAAGAATGGAGTATGTGGCTCGCGTACCGTGCGAGTGAAACGTGATGAAAAATTGTAAAACTCAACCACTGCTCTCCGTGCTATTTTCTGTAGCATGGTATCAAGATTTGTTACACAGATGGTACTTGCCATACAGTACTTGAATACCAAGTTTGGCTGTAAGTGATTGCACAACTAGTAAGATGAGACATTTTATATATGGCAGATAATTTATTGTGAAATTATTTACCCGCCACCTTAAAATAACTGTGAATTATAATTTGCACAAGGCATTTTGTGCTAAGCAAATTACTGCAGATTGATGTAAGCATTTTCCACAGGGACAGAAGTGAAACAGCAAGGTGTTCTTCGGCAGCTCAAACAAAGGCAACATCTGGCTAAGCTTTATCGTCGTACTTGGTAAAGTACAGTTGCTACATATGTGCACACATAGCAACTTGGAATAGATTGTTTATTGTGCAGTAGTGTATGTGATAGCATTACTGTAGCTAATGAGCATGAGAAATTTGCAGCTGCAAACATCCACGTAACCACATTTGAAGCATTGTAGCACAGAATATCCATTAAAAGTGGGGCTCTTTGTGCTCAATACAAGTGTTGGGTATTAAAGGATCCAGTGTCTGGAAAACGCAGATCGACGGATCAGTGGATCACGGACTACGATGCAAAAGTGGGCTAGAACCACATCTGCTACTAACTACATTCAACTGTCTCACTCGCCTTTTGTTGCTTGGTAAAAAGAATCTGGTGCAACAGATATGTTGCCTGTCGCATCGTTCGTTGTCAATTATGTCATGCAGGTAATTTGCAAGGCGGAGTAACTTGGGCCACGGCACCTTCTTCAGCTTCTTACTCCTGAACAAAGACTGTTAGACTAGCTTTGCAAGATAATATTGGAAGGTACACTAGTACACTTTTCATCATTTTTGCACAAAGCTTCCATCTGAGTGCCTGGGAATGAGACTAGGGTATAGGAGTTTACGAACGATGCGATGGGGGGACATTCCTCCAAGCACGAAAAGATGAGTGAGACTACAGTTGAATGCAACTAGTACTGGGCACAACTCCAGCCCACTTTCGCATAATACAGTATCCCTGCTGTATTCCGCGAACTTGGCATTGACCAGTACCGAGTACTTGGACTGCACACTCGTCAAGTTCTCCTCTACGCGTGTGTGTATGTCGGTTTCCGTACGACCGACCGTCACGGTTGCCGCTGGAACGAAGACGACGGTATATAGTCTCATGTCCCGTAGTTTCTCCTAGGAGGTAGCTCATCACACTGTCACACTGTGAAAACCCGGTCGAAGCTTGTGGCACTTCTCTGTACGCGAAAAGCAAGTACGGCAAGAGCTTGTCCCAGTCCGAGAGCAAGTCCGCAAGGAGCTAGACGAGATGTTGGATCGTATTTCTCCGTCCCATACCTTCTTATACCATTTCTTTCCTGTCCACCTCTTCTTGCCATTACTGCGGGCTCACTCTGAGAAGTGCCCCGATACCGTATACATGCTGGGAGGAATCTTTTGGGGTTGGTTAAACCTCCTATAGTTGCAGTTTTGCCTGCACTCATTGCCAGAGTGGTGTATCTCCCGTGCAGGCAAATAATACAGAGAGGTGCCCCAAAGCCTCGATCGGGTTTTCACATTTATCAGTCGTCTTCGTTCCAGCGGCAACCGTGACGGTCGGTCGAACGGAAACCGACATACACACACGCGTAGAGGAGAACTTGACGAGTGTGCAGTCCAAGTACCCGGTACTGGTCAATGCCAAGTTCGCGGAAATCTTGTCATGCGTATGTGCAGTGATGTCATGTAACATCAGTCAGACAGGCGGTATATAGTCTCATGTCCCGTAGTTTCTCCTAGGAGGTAGCTTATCACACTGTCATCACTGCGCTCATCTGCTTCCCATGACACACGTATCACGTCCAGGGGTCCCCAAACAGCCCTCCCATACAGCAAGGGTGAGGCACGGGAGGTACACCACTCTGGCAATGAGTGCAAGCAAAACTGCTTAACCTATAACCCAGAAGATTCCTCCCAACATGGACGTGATACGTGTGACATGGGAAGCAGATGAGCGCAGTGATGACAGTGTGATGAGCTACCTCCTAGGAGAAACTACGGGACATGAGACTATATACCTCCTGTCTGACTGATGTTACATGACATCACTACACATGACGCATGACAAGATTTCCGGGAACTTGGCATTGACCAGTACCGAGTACTTGGACTGCACATTCTTCAAGTTCTCCTCTACGCGTGTGTATGTCGGTTTCCGTACGACCGACCGTCACGGTTGCCGCTGGAGCGAAGACGACTGATAAGTGTGAAAACCCGATCGAAGCTTTGGGGCACCTCTCTGTAGATCCCAGTATAGCAGCTTTTTATGCGGCTGTGCGAAATACCTCGTAGAGGAGAACTTGACGAATGTGCAGTCCAAGTACTCGGGACTGGTCAATGCCAAGTTCCCGGAATCTTGTCATGCGTCATGTGCATCAGTCAGACAGCAGGGTTAGCACATTCGTCAAGTTCTCCTCTACGAGGTATTTCGCACAGCCGCACAAAAAACTGCTATACTGGGATCCCAACGAGCAGTACTTGGAGCAAGTGGCTAAGAGTATTGATTATGCTCTAATGTGTCCATTAGTTCCTGAATATCTAGATCCACAGCATGAAGGGAGTTATCGAGGTGTAATTGAGTGTCATTTCTCTCTCTGCCGAACTCACGCACAAAGGATGTTCAGGCAGAGAAAGATAGAACAGTTTATATTGGACGTGATACGTGTGACATGGGAAGCAGATGAGCGCAGTGATGACAGTGTGATGAGCTACCTCCTAGGAGAAACTACGGGACATGAGACTATATACCTCCTGTCTGACTGATGTTACATGACATCACTACACATGACGCATGACAAGATTTCCGGGAACTTGGCATTGACCAGTACCGAGTACTTGGACTGCACATTCTCTTAGTGCGATGAGCTACCTCCTAGGAGAAACTACGGGACATGAGACTATATACCTCCTGTCTGACTGATGTTACATGACATCACTGCACATGACGCATGACAAGATTTCCGGGAGCTTGGCATTGACCAGTACCGAGTACTTGGACTGCACACTCATCAAGTTCTCCTCTACGCGTGTGTGTATGTCGGTTTCCGTACCACTGCATTGTCCGCCAGTAAGCTTCTCTCTCTGAGAGATTTCAAGACAACCTCCTCCAGCTCCTCGGGACTGGTGGTGAGGTCTGTTAGCACAATAACACTCCTCTGCTTCTTACCATCCTATCAAGAGACAAAGGAGACAATGGTCATACCAGTCTGTGCTAGCCTTCCCACCTGACGGTGGGAAGGCATGGGAACAAGGCTAAGTCTGTACCAGTTGTTGCAGAATGATTCAAACTTGAAATACAGTGAACTCCTAGCTTCGTTCTCAGGCCTTCGACTCCAGTATGCAAAATGGAGGGTTGCAAGTTATCAAAAGCTGAAGAGAATGAGGCTACTGGCAAAACCCCTTCTCACTGTGAATTAACTCCTGAAATGAGGATGGTCCTCTAATCAGGACACTTTTTGGTCACAAGAGGTGTGGAATAGTACTATAACATGCCTGCTGGCATTTTGAGCAGTTTTAGCTCTTGGGGTGCGGTTTAGATTTGAAGATAAATTCGTACGCAACACCCAGTGTGTGTGATAAATCAATAATGCTATACCAGCAGAGTTATGCTGAAATGTTAGTTTGGGGAAACTAAAAAATTGTTAGTCTCATTCCCAGACCATTATAAGATTCTCAGAATGAGACTGGATAATTACATATTTGTAGTTACCCATTACTGCTTTTGTGCCACAGTCATTGACAACGTAATCTGCCACATACACAGGAATTGGGGCACCAGTGAATGGGTGAATGGCAGAGAGACCGAGGGCAATGGCTAGGGGACCAAAGTGAGGAGAGAGTCGGTGTTGGATTTGATAAAATCAAATTGTTAAGCAAACCATTCTTTGGTCCTTTTTCCTTCCCTCCACCTCCTGGAGAATGTAAGTTTCTCTGTAACTCTTGCACAGCTTGTAGGACAAAACGGTTTAACAGCTGGTAAATGTGTAAGTGTATAGGTGTGTGTGTGTGTGTGTGTGTGCAATGTTAGTAAGAAGTATGGCTTCATTCCAAGTTGATTGATTGATTGGTTGATTGATTGATTGATTGGTTGATTGATTGATTGATTGGTTGATTGATTGATTGGTTGGTTGATTGATTGATTGGTTGGTTAATTGATTGATTGATTGATTGATTGATCGATTGATTGATTGATTGATCGATCGATTGGTTGATTGACTCATAGAGTGTGACCTACTTGTGTGTTCTGCAGCAGCTCATGTTCTGGGCTGATGGCAAGGTAGCTGACAAGGTCCCGCCTTATCCACTTGCTCATTGGCCAACACCATCCCATCCACTGGGTCCCAGTTCACCTGCGCCTGTGGGTTGGGTCAGACTAGGTCATATAGCTACCTCACGGTGGGGGTCTTATCATCACAGTGCGACACCACCTTTTTCCTGTACGCAAGGCCATGTTTGTACATCTGCAGGAACAGCCACTGTGTCCACTTGTAGTAGTCGGGGGAACTCCTACAGGGAGGGGGAGTTGCCAAAGTCACCCCTGTAATTAATTGTATGTTAAATAAAAGAACATCCCTGTCCACTCAGTTTGAACAACATAAAGATGGAGGCTATATGACACAATTGGCCTCATATCCAGGTCACATTGGAGGAGCAAACATGCCCAACATGGTCTGGGTACGAGACTATCTACACAATAGCTATGCCCATACCCTATGCCAGTCAAACTGACAGCCGATACTCAGCAGCTGCGATTTCATGTCGGAAATGTTGCTGCGTAGATGGAAACATAGTTCAAAAATACTTAGAACGGTGTAATTAATGCATATTGCGGGACTTACTCTTTGGTCCAGTCTGCTGTGTTGATGCCTCTCTCAATTGCAGCGTTCTTTGCCGGAAGACCAAACGCATCCCAGCCCATTGGGTGCAGCACCTGAACACAAGAACCAGTTTGTGTTGTTGGCAGGAGTGGTGGAGAGTCAAGCAGTGTGGGAGTAACCTTGCTTCCAGGCCATCACTGTCCCCAGTCCTTGATTGTTTGCAGTATACACACTGCAAAGTCATCAAGGACTAGAGGCAGTTTGGGAATGAGGTTTGGGAATGAGGTTACTAAGGCAGAGCTATGGGAAGAGAATCGTCTTTTTTCACCATCATGATGTCCCATTCTTCTGCATGCATTCATGCACGCACGCACGCACAGACACGCACACACACACACACACAGACACGCACACGCGCACACACACACACACACACACATAATAGTTACATTCCCCAGACGGAGCAGCATGAGCCCGAAGGGCGAATGCTGTTCTGTCTGGGGAATGTAACTTATTTGTTAGATGATACGTGTGTCATGGGAAGCAGATGAGCGCAGTGATGACAGTGTGATGAGCTACCTCCTAGGAGAAACTACGGGACATGAGACTATATACCTCCTGTCGACTGATGTTACATAACATCACTACACATGACGCATGACAAGATTTCCGCGAACTTGGCATTGACCAGTACCGAGTACTTGGACTGCACACTCGTCAAGTTCTCCTCTACGCGTGTGTGTATGTCGGTTTCCGTACGACCGACCGTCACGGTTGCCGCTGGAACGAAGACGACGGTATATAGTCTCATGTCCCGTAGTTTCTCCTAGGAGGTAGCTCATCACACTGTCACACTGTGAAAACCCGGTCGAAGCTTGTGGCACTTCTCTGTACGCGAAAAGCAAGTACGGCAAGAGCTTGTCCCAGTCCGAGAGCAAGTCCGCAAGGAGCTAGACGAGATGTTGGGTCGTATTTCTCCGTCCCATACCTTATTATACCATTTCTTTCCTGTCCACCTCTTCTTGCCATTACTGCGGGCTCACTCTGAGAAGTGCCCCGATACCGTATACATGCTGGGAGGAATCTTTTGGGGTTGGTTAAACCTCCTATAGTTGCAGTTTTGCCTGCACTCATTGCCAGAGTGGTGTATCTCCCGTGCAGGCAAATAATACAGAGAGGAGCCCCAAAGCCTCGATCGGGTTTTCACATTTATCAGTCGTCTTCGTTCCAGCGGCAACCGTGACGGTCGGTCGTACGGAAACCGACATACACACACGCGTAGAGGAGAACTTGACGAGTGTGCAGTCCAAGTACTCGGTACTGGTCAATGCCAAGTTCGCGGAAATCTTGTCATGCGTCATGTGCAGTGATGTCATGTAACATCAGTCAGACAGGAAGTATATAGTCTCATGTCCCGTAGTTTCTCCTAGGAGGTAGCTCATCGCACTGTCATCACTGCGCTCATCTGCTTCCCATGACACACGTATCACGTCCAGGGGTCCCCAAACAGCCCTCCCATACAGCAAGGGTGAGGCACGGGAGGTACACCACTCTGGCAATGAGTGCAAGCAAAACTGCTTAACCTATAACCCAGAAGATTCCTCCCAACATGGACGTGATACGTGTGACAAGGGAAGCAGATGAGCGCAGTGATGACAGTGTGATGAGCTACCTCCTAGGAGAAACTACGGGACATGAGACTATATACCTCCTGTCTGACTGATGTTACATGACATCACTACACATGACGCATGACAAGATTTCCGCGAACTTGGCATTGACCAGTACCGAGTACTTGGACTGCACACTCGTCAAGTTCTCCTCTACGCGTGTGTGTATGTCGGTTTCCGTACGACCGACCGTCACGGTTGCCGCTGGAACGAAGACGACGGTATATAGTCTCATGTCCCGTAGTTTCTCCTAGGAGGTAGCTCATCACACTGTCACACTGTGAAAACCCGGTCGAGGCTTGTGGCACTTCTCTGTACGCGAAAAGCAAGTACGGCAAGAGCTTGTCCCAGTCCGAGAGCAAGTCCGCAAGGAGCTAGACGAGATGTTGGATCGTATTTCTCCGTCCCATACCTTATTATACCATTTCTTTCCTGTCCACCTCTTCTTGCCATTACTGCGGGCTCACTCTGAGAAGTGCCCCGATACCGTATACATGCTGGGAGGAATTTTTTGGGGTTGGTTAAACCTCCTAGTTGCAGTTTTGCCTGCACTCATTGCCAGAGTGGTGTATCTCCCGTGCAGGCAAATAATACAGAGAGGTGCCCCAAAGCCTCGATCGGGTTTTCACATTTATCAGTCGTCTTCGTTCCAGCGGCAACCGTGACGGTCGGTCGTACGGAAACCGACACACACACACGCGTAGAGGAGAACTTGACGAGTGTGCAGTCCAAGTACTCGGTACTGGTCAATGCCAAGTTCGCGGAAATCTTGTCATGCGTCATGTGCAGTGATGTCATGTAACATCAGTCAGACAGGAGGTATATAGTCTCATGTCCCGTAGTTTCTCCTAGGAGGTAGCTCATCACACTGTCATCACTGCGCTCATCTGCTTCCCATGACACACGTATCACGTCCAGGGGTCCCCAAACAGCCCTCCCATACAGCAAGGGTGAGGCACGGGAGGTACACCACTCTGGCAATGAGTGCAAGCAAAACTGCTTAACCTATAACCCAGAAGATTCCTCCCAACATGGACGTGATACGTGTGACATGGGAAGCAGATGAGCGCAGTGATGACAGTGTGATGAGCTACCTCCTAGGAGAAACTACGGGACATGAGACTATATACCTCCTGTCTGACTGATGTTACATGACATCACTACACATGACGCATGACAAGATTTCCGCGAACTTGGCATTGACCAATACCGAGTACTTGGACTGCACATTCTTCAAGTTCTCCTCTACGCGTGTGTATGTCGGTTTCCGTACGACCGACCGTCACGGTTGCCGCTGGAGCGAAGACGACTGATAAGTGTGAAAACCCGATCGAGGCTTTGGGGCACCTCTCTGTAGATCCCAGTATAGCAGTTTTTTATGCAGCTATGCGAAATACCTCGTAGAGGAGAACTTGACGAATGTGCAGTCCAAGTACTCGGGACTGGTCAATGCCAAGTTCCCGGAAATCTTGTCATGCGTCACGTGCATCAGTCAGACAGCAGGGTTAGCACATTCGTCAAGTTCTCCTCTACGAGGTATTTCGCACAGCCGCACAAAAAACTACTATACTGGGATCCCAACGAGCAGTACTTGGAGCAAGTGGCTAAGAGTATTGATTATGCTCTAATGTGTCCATTAGTTACTGAATATCTAGATCCACAGCATGAAGGGAGTTATCGAGGTGTAATTGAGTGTCATTTCTCTCTCTGCCGAACTCACGCACAAAGGATGTTCAGGCAGAGAAAGATAGAACAGTTTATATTGGACGTGATACGTGTGACATGGGAAGCAGATGAGCGCAGTGATGACAGTGTGATGAGCTACCTCCTAGGAGAAACTACGGGACATGAGACTATATACCTCCTGTCTGACTGACATCACTACACATGACGCATGACAAGATTTCCGGGAACTAAGAGAATGTGCAGTCCAAGTACTCGGTACTGGTCAATGCCAAGTTCCCAAAAATCTTGTCATGCGTCATGTGTAGTGATGTCATGTAGCATCAGTCAGACAGGAGGTATATAGTCTCATGTCCCGTAGTTTCTCCTAGGAGGTAGCTCATCACACTGTCATCACTGCGCTCATCTGCTTCCCATGTCACACGTATCACGTCCAATATAAACTGTTCTATCTTTCTCTGCCTGAACATCCTTTGTGCGTGAGTTCGGCAGAGAGAGAAATGACACTCAATTACACCTCGATAACTCCCTTCATGCTGTGGATCTAGATATTCAGGAACTAATGGACACATTAGAGCATAATCAATACTCTTAGCCACTTGCTCCAAGTAGTGCTCGTTGGGATCCCAGTATAGCAGTTTTTTGTGCGGCTGTGCGAAATACCTCGTAGAGGAGAACTTGACGAATGTGCTAACCCTGCTGTCTGACTGATGCACATGACGCATGACAAGATTCCGGGAACTTGGCATTGACCAGTCCCGAGTACTTGGACTGCACATTCGTCAAGTTCTCCTCTACGAGGTATTTCGCACAGCCGCATAAAAAGCTGCTATACTGGGATCTACAGAGAGGTGCCCCAAAGCTTCGATCGGGTTTTCACACTTATCAGTCGTCTTCGCTCCAGCGGCAACCGTGACGGTCGGTCGTACGGAAACCGACATACACACGCGTAGAGGAGAACTTGAAGAATGTGCAGTCCAAGTACTCGGTACTGGTCAATGCCAAGTTCGCGGAAATCTTGTCATGCGTCATGTGTAGTGATGTCATGTAACATCAGTCAGACAGGAGGTATATAGTCTCATGTCCCGTAGTTTCTCCTAGGAGGTAGCTCATCACACTGTCATCACTGCGCTCATCTGCTTCCCATGTCACACGTATCACGTCCATGTTGGGAGGAATCTTCTGGGTTATAGGTTAAGCAGTTTTGCTTGCACTCATTGCCAGAGTGGTGTACCTCCCGTGCCTCACCCTTGCTGTATGGGAGGGCTGTTTGGGGACCCCTGGACGTGATACGTGTGTCATGGGAAGTAGATGAGCGCAGTGATGACAGTGTGATGAGCTACCTCCTAGGAGAAACTACGGGACATGAGACTATATACCTCCTGTCTGACTGATGTTACATGACATCACTGCACATGACGCATGACCAGATCGAGGATCTCTTTGCGAAGCTCGCAGTAGGAAAAGCTTTCACGAAGCTTGATATGTCTCAAGCGTATCAGCAGCTGCTACTTGACGAGGAATCCCGAAAGTATGCAGTCATTAACACGCACCATGGGTTGTTCCGATACAACCGACTCCCATTCGGAATCTCTTCGGCCCCGGGGATTTTCCAAAGAGTGATGGAGTCCATCCTCAGCGGTATTCCAGGTGTAGTCGTCTACATTGATGATGTCTTAGTGACTGGAAAGTCTGAAGAGGAGCACCTGTCCGCGCTGGAGGAAGTCCTCCGCAGGATCATGGAATCTGGATTCAGACTGAGGAAAGACAAGTGTGTGTTTCTGGCTCCATCAGTTGTGTATCTTGGACATCAGATTGACTCAGAGGGTTTGCACCCTGTTGCAGAAAAAGTCGAAGCAGTGCAGGAAGCACCAGCTCCAAAGAACGTCTCAGAGTTGAAGTCATATCTCGGGCTGCTGACCTATTATTCAAGATTTCTGCCAAATTTGTCATCGGAACTCGCACCGCTCTACAAGCTGCTAAAGCACAACGAGCCATGGCATTGGACGTCAAGGCAGAAGAAGGCCTTTGAAAGATCCAAAGAATTACTGCTGTCATCGCAGTTGTTGCATGTAGTCTGTCCCCGGGTTACCCCGAGAGGGGTGCCAGGGGAAGGCTTGTCCGTCCTGCATGTAGTCTGTCCCCGGGTTACCCCGAGAGGGGTGCCAGGGGAAGGCTTGTCCGTCCTGCATGTAGTCTGTCCCCGGGTTACCCCGAGAGGGGTGCCAGGGGAAGGCTTGTCCGTCCTGCTTGTAGTCTGTCCCCGGGTTACCCCGAGAGGGGTGCCAGGGGAAGGCTTGTACGTCCTGCATGTAGTCTGTCCCCGGGTTACCCAGAGAGGGGTGCCAGGGGAAGGCTTGTCCGTCCTGCATGTAGTCTGTCCCCGGGTTACCCCGAGAGGGGTGCCAGGGGAAGGCTTGTCCGTCCTGCATGTAGTCTGTCCCCTGGTTACCCCGAGAGGGGTGCCAGGGGAAGGCTTGTCCGTCCTGCATGTAGTCTGTCCCCGGGTTACCCCGAGAGGGGTGCCAGGGGAAGGCTTGTCCGTCCTGCATGTAGTCTGTCCCCTGGTTACCCCGAGAGGGGTGCCAGGGGAAGGCTTGTCCGTCCTGCATGTAGTCTGTCCCCGGGTTACCCCGAGAGGGGTGCCAGGGGAAGGCTGTCCGTCCTGCATGTAGTCTGTCCCCGGGTTACCCCGAGAGGGGTGCCAGGGGAAGGCTGTCCGTCCTGCATGTAGTCTGTCCCCGGGTTACCCCGAGAGGAGTGCCATGGGAAGGCTTGTCCGTCCTGCATGTAGTCTGTCCCCGGGTTACCCCGAGAGGGGTGCCAGGGGAAGGCTTGTCCGTCCTGCATGTAGTCTGTCCCCGGGTTACCCCGAGAGGGGTGCCAGGGGAAGGCTTGTCCATCCTGCATGTAGTCTGTCCCCTGGTTATCCCGAGAGGGGTGCCAGGGGAAGACTCCTGACCTGTGTTTCGTTTGTTTTCTGGGACCCTGACATCACACTGTCTCATTTTTAATTCACCTGCGCTGTTTCACTACTTTCCCTTTGTTCCTAACATATTCCAAGCTGTTATTATTTTGGTTGTACACATATAGTTCGAGAATTTCCAGTTTATCCCTTTCATATTATAGACTGTCTCATAAGCCTGTTTAGGCTGGTTGCTTTTATGCAAGTGACATTAAAAATTTTGATTGATTGATTGATTGTTGGTTCATTTTGATCCAAACCTGGAGATTCACCTAGCCTGTGATGCATCATCATACGGTATTGGGGCAGTGTTGTCACACAAAATGCCAGATGGGTCTGAGAAACCCGTGGGATTCGTATCCCGTACACTGACAGACGCCGAAAAGAAGTACTCTCAAATCGAGAAAGAGGGGCTAGCGTGTGTGTATGGAGGGACGCGTTTCCACTCATACTTGTTCGGACACCACTTCAAGCTGCAGACTGATCATAAGCCTTTGCTAACCGACTCTTCAACGAAAGCAAAGCAGTTTCGCCTCAAGCGTCAGGCAGGATCCAACGTTGGGCATTGACCCTAGCATCGTACGAATACACAATTGTGTGCCGAACAACAACACAACATGCGAATGCAGATGCTATGAGCAGGTTGCCACTCCCGGACATTCCACTCCAGACACCTGCTTCAGGAGAACTAGTGCTGATGGTTGAAAGATTGGAGGATGCTCCCATCTCAGCAGCACAGATAGCAACGTGGACACGACGAGATCCCTTGCTGTCAAGAGTGCTCCGTTACATCAGGGAAGGATGGCCAGACAGTGCAGACATTGAACTGAAACCGTATTGGACGAGACGTCTGGAACTAATTGCCCATGACGGATGCATCGTGTGGGGAGGGAGAGTAGTGGTCCCACCACCGGGCCGAGAAAGTGTGCTGATTGAACTCCATGGAGGACACCCTGGTACATCACGAATGAAGTCGCTTGCACGAGGTCTGGTGTGGTGGCCAGGAATGGATCAGGAGATTGAGAATATGGTCAAACAGTGTTCAGACTGTCAACAAAGTCGACCATCTCCTCCCACAGCACCGCTACATCCATGGTGTTGGCCAACCCGACCCTGGACACGGTTACATGTGGACTTTGCATTGCTTGCACTCATTGCCAGAGTGGTGTACCTCCCGTGCCTCACCCTTGCTGTATGAGAGGGCTGTTTGGGGACCCCTGGACGTGATACGTGTGTCATGGGAAGCAGATGAGCGCAGTGATGACAGTGTGATGAGCTACCTCCTAGGAGAAACTACGGGACATGAGACTATATACCTCCTGTCTGACTGATGTTACATGACATCACTGCACATGACGCATGACAAGATTTCCGCGAACTTGGCATTGACCAGTACCGAGTACTTGGACTGCACACTCGTCAAGTTCTCCTCTACGCGTGTGTGTATGTCGGTTTCCGTACGACCGACCGTCACGGTTGCCGCTGGAACGAAGACGACTGATAAATGTGAAAACCCGATCGAGGCTTTGGGGCACCTCTCTGTATTATTTGCCTGCACGGGAGATACACCACTCTGGCAATGAGTGCAGGCAAAACTGCAACTAGGAGGTTTAACCAACCCCAAAAAATTCCTCCCAGCATGTATACGGTATCGGGGCACTTCTCAGAGTGAGCCCGCAGTAATGGCAAGAAGAGGTGGACAGGAAAGAAATGGTATAAGAAGGTATGGGACGGAGAAATACGATCCAACATCTCGTCTAGCTCCTTGCGGACTTGCTCTCGGACTGGGACAAGCTCTTGCCGTACTTGGTTTTCGCGTACAGAGAAGTGCCACAAGCCTCGACCGGGTTTTCACAGTGTGACAGTGTGATGAGCTACCTCCTAGGAGAAACTACGGGACATGAGACTATATACCGTCGTCTTCGTTCCAGCGGCAACCGTGACGGTCGGTCGTACGGAAACCGACATACACACACGCGTAGAGGAGAACTTGACGAGTGTGCAGTCCAAGTACTCGGTACTGGTCAATGCCAAGTTCGCGGAAATCTTGTCATGCGTCATGTGTAGTGATGTCATGTAACATCAGTCAGACAGGAGGTATATAGTCTCATGTCCCGTAGTTTCTCCTAGGAGGTAGCTCATCACACTGTCATCACTGCGCTCATCTGCTTCCCATGACGCACGTATCACGTCCAGGGGTCCCCAAACAGCCCTCCCATACAGCAAGGGTGAGGCACGGGAGGTACACCACTCTGGCAATGAGTGCAAGCAAAACTGCTTAACCTATAACCCAGAAGATTCCTCCCAACATGGACGTGATACGTGTGACATGGGAAGCAGATGAGCGCAGTGATGACAGTGTGATGAGCTACCTCCTAGGAGAAACTACGGGACATGAGACTATATACCTCCAGTCTGACTGATGTTACATGACATCACTACACATGACGCATGACAAGATTTCCGCGAACTTGGCATTGACCAGTACCGAGTACTTGGACTGCACATTCTAGTTCTCCTCTACGCGTGTGTATGTCTGTTTCCGTACGACCGACCGTTACGGTTGCCGCTGGAGCGAAGGCGACTGATAAGTGTGAAAACCTGATCGAGGCTTTGGGGCACCTCTCTGTAGATCCCAGTATAGCAGTTTTTTATGCGGCTGTGCGAAATACCTCGTAGAGGAGAACTTGACGAATGTGCAGTCCAAGTACTCGGGACTGGTCAATGCCAAGTTCCCGGAAATCTTGTCATGCGTCATGTGCATCAGTCAGACAGCAGGGTTAGCACATTCGTCAAGTTCTCCTCTACGAGGTATTTCGCACAGCCGCACAAAAAACTACTATATAGTCGTCTTACTAAAAAGATTTTTAAATGGTCACTAGAACTAGCCAATAAGGGCAAACCTACCTGGTGTTTTCATGCAAATAAATTGCTCACTCAGATCAACCTAGGACACTTAAATCCAAATAATGTAACTAGCTTGTCTCCTAAGGAATTTCAAACCATAGTCATCACTAAATTAACTGATAAAGCAAACCACAAATGGAGAATGCGAATCTGGGACCATAACACCTACTGTACAGACTCAGGGGGTAGGCTACATAACTATAGAGTTATAAAACAACAACCTAGGCCAGAGTGCTACATTAGTGGTATTCTGTGCAGGGGTCACCGGTGGGTCATGGCTGCCCTCCGGGGGGGTTGTCTCCCACTTCACATTGAGACAGGCCGATATAGGACACCAAAAACACCATACCACCTCCGGACCTGCAGATTGTGTTCATCAGACACTGTTGAAACTGAATTTCATTTTGTTATGTTGTGTCCAGCTTTAGATCATTTACGTTCTACCTTTTTCAGTTGCCTATCCGACTTAGATAACTCTTTTACCTCCCTTACCCTTATTGATAAATTTAAGTACATCCTTAGCGCAAATAATCATTGTAGAATAATTGGGAAACATTTGTATAACCTGTATAAAACTAGAATCCAGCTTTTAAATCTTTAATATCTGTATACTTAACCATTATTTTGTACCCGTTTGTAGTGACTCATAGGCCTAATCAGGCCGGGCATCTCGCGTGTCACTCTAATAAAAAATAAATAAATAAAAAAAAATATTTCATTCATATACTGGGATCCCAACGAGCAGTACTTGGAGCAAGTGGCTAAGAGTATTGATTATGCTCTAATGTGTCCATTAGTTCCTGAATATCTAGATCCACAGCATGAAGGGAGTTATCGAGGTGTAATTGAGTGTCATTTCTCTCTCTACCGAACTCACGCACAAAGGATGTTCAGGCAGAGAAAGATAGAACAGTTTATATTGGACGTGATACGTGTGACATGGGAAGCAGATGAGCGCAGTGTTGACAGTGTGATGAGCTACCTCCTAGGAGAAACTACGGGACATGACACTATATACCTCCTGTCTGACTGATGTTACAGGAGGTATATAGTCTCATGTCCCGTAGTTTCTCCTAGGAGTTAGCTCATCACACTTTCATCACTGCGCTCATCTGCTTCCCATGACACACGTATCACGTCCTGGGGTCCCCAAACAGCCCTCCCATACAGCAAGGGTGAGGCACGGGAGGTACACCACTCTGGCAATGAGTGCAAGCAAAACTGCTTAACCTATAACCCAGAAGATTCCTCCCAACATGGACGTGATACGTGTGACATGGGAAGCAGATGAGCGCAGTGATGACAGTGTGATGAGCTACCTCCTAGGAGAAACTACGGGACATGAGACTATATACCTCCTGTCTGACTGATGTTACATGACATCACTACACATGATGCATGACAAGATTTCCGGGAACTTGGCATTAACCAGTACCGAGTACTTGGACTGCACATTCTTCAAGTTCTCCTCTACGCGTGTGTATGTCTGTTTCCGTACGACCGACCGTCACGGTTGCCGCTGGAGCGAAGACGACTGATAAGTGTGAAAACCTGATCGAGGCTTTGGGGCACCTCTCTGTAGATCCCAGTATAGCAGTTCTTTTTGCGGCTGTGTGAAATACCTCGTAGAGGAGAACTTGACGAATGTGCAGTCCAAGTACTCGGGACTGGTCAATGCCAAGTTCCCGGAAATCTTGTCATGCGTCATGTGCATCAGTCAGACAGTAGGGTTAGCACATTCGTCAAGTTCTCCTCTACGAGGTATTTCGCACAGCCGCACAAAAAACTGCTATACTGGGATCCCAACGAGCAGTACTTGGAGCAAGTGGCTAAGAGTATTAATTATGCTCTAATGTGTCCATTAGTTCCTGAATATCTAGATCCACAGCATGAAGGGAGTTATCGAGGTGTAATTGAGTGTCATTTCTCTCTCTGCCGAACTCACGCACAAAGGATGTTCAGGCAGAGAAAGATAGAACAGTTTATATTGGACGTGATACGTGTGACAAGGAAAGTAGATGCGCGCAGTGATGACAGTGTGATGAGCTACCTCCTAGGAGAAACTACGGGACATGAGACTATATACCTCCTGTCTGACTGATGTTACATGACATCACTACACATGACGCATGACAAGATTTCCGGGAACTAAGACAATGTGCAGTCCAAGTACTTGGTACTGGTCAATGCCAAGTTCCCAGAAAGCTTGTCATACGTCATGTGTAGTGATGTCATGTAACATCAGTCAGACAGGAGGTATATAGTCTCATGTCCCGTAGTTTCTCCTAGGAGGTAGCTCATCACACTGTCATCACTGCGCTCATCTGCTTCCCATATCACACGTATCACGTCCAATATAAACTGTTCTATCTTTCTCTGCCTGAACATCCTTTGTGCGTGAGTTCGGCAGAGAGAGAAATGACACTCAATTACACCTCGATAACTCCCTTCATGCTGTGGATCTAGATATTCAGGAACTAATGGACACATTAGAGCATAATCAATACTCTTAGCCACTTGCTTCAAGTTCTGCT